>CM057449.1:693450000-694050000 GCA_016271365.2 Neoceratodus forsteri
AAAACCACAAGGAAAATAAGTTTAAAGAGCAGCTAACAACTTCAGGAGAACTTTAACAAAACATAATATTTAGATGAAGTTCAGCTTGTATTTCACATTATTTCTTTATTCGCCTCCCATTATTTATTGCTGAGGTCAATTGTATGAAAACAGGATTTTGCTCCTGAAGAGTTCTGTTTCTGTTGCTGTTGCTGTCTGCCTACCTGAGGTCATAATGCACTGCTTGTGACATCACAGTTACACTCATGACAACAGATTGTGATGTCACAAACGAGCATTATGACTTGAAGTAGGGAGTAAGCTATAGAAGCAGATTAACTTTAAACTAACTGTAAGGGAGAACAATCATGTATCCGTGCACATTTCCTCAGTAATAAATAATGGAGAGGAGAACCTAGAATATATATGGAATACAAGCAGAAATTTACCTACTTATGTTTTTCAAAGTTTTCTTTCAGACATCAGTAGTTTTCAGCAATGCATAGTAAATAATGTAAAAAGTCTTATGCAGTACATGTGAAAATATATGTGTTAAGTAAAAATAGGTTACAAGACAACCTGCCCTAGTGTAAATTAAGCATTCACCAACTGTTTCACACAGAGGTGCCAATTACATTTTAGTGTTCAGATACATTTTTCTTAAACTCTGTGTACAGTAAGTCCATATTACTCATGAATAGTCAAACCTGTACTGTTTTAAACATGATATATCTGCAATTCTGTAACAAGTGACTAGTCCTGATCACAGAAATGTAAAATAGTGCACCTGGGACACAGAAATCCAGGGGCAGAGTACAAAATGGGTGGTGTGGTATTGACAACATTAAGAAAGCACAAATTAAAAACAAACAAAAAACGTTTACATACGTCTGATTACTGTTCAACAATATTATGCATCTAAAGCTGCCACTGTACATCTGATGCAAACCCATAATCATGTTCCTCACTTGAGCAAAAAGGGTGGGGATCGAGACCATAACTGACTCCTTATTTTTGTGTTAAAGGGCAGTTTTTACAGCAAAAACAAGGAAAGGAGTCATTCCTAACGTGCAAACAAGCATGGGGACCACTTTTTTCAGAGCACGCCACCACCGGCAGCTACCACTTCAAGACTGCTACTACCCCCACCTAATACAATCAGGGAAACCCAGAAGTAGTCTACCAGCACTGAGATCAATATGGTTAAGGCACATTTACCAGAAATTACTACTTAGAAAAGAATGAGCAAATAACTGTGATGACGCATAAATCCCAGACTGGATCTCTAGTTTAATAGTCTCCTCCTGAGTCTAATTTTTTTTTTGGCTGTGTGGACCAAGCTCCACAGATATTATGCCATCATCAGATTTGTATAAGAGCACTGTGGAAGCATGTAACTGGACCACTATCGACGTTCTGCCACAGTGCTCCAGCATAGGTTCCAGTGTTTCTGTTTATGCAGCCATTCCCTATGTGGGCCACATAAACATACCCACTTCCTGGTGCACTACTTCTACTTTCCACAACTGCAGAGTGACGGCTGCTGTGTGCAACATGGTGGCGCTGACTTGGTGTGCATGTACGCAGTATTGTGCATACATATGTAACCCCACGCCACCTTTGGCTAGCTGGCACCCCTTAAAGAACTACTGCCAACTACATGGCATACAGTTTTCTTTTGCAGAACTACACTCATGGTACCACCCCTAGTGTTGGAGTGTATACCAGGCTCATTATCTAGAGAATGGGGGTGGGGTACATACTAAATGAACTTTTATTTACAACCAGGTCCAAGGAAGAGGACGCTAGGCATATGCTAGACCTAACTGCTGAGGGTCCCCAATAATGTTCACACTAGGTGCAACAAGCGAATGTCCAAAGCAGTAACTGGATTTTGCAGTATGGCTTTATTTAGAGATGTCACTTAAAGCAAGGGTGGTCCCCAAAGGTTTGTCATTGCAATACAGGAGCACTTTCTTTGCAGGACACTTTGCTAGGCAGTACTGTTTTCCACAAAAACATCTGTCTCTCTTCCAAAGTGTATATCTGTGGGATGCCACACACTTTAAAATCCTCTTGGTGCATAATCTTTGCCCAGGGAACAATGGTGCCCATCCATGAACCACTTAGCCCTGCCTGAAACTCCAAATGGTGTTCCTCCCACACTTTGCCCTAAACAGCCTCTGCTCTTCCTTCAGGGTTACACAAAATTAGTCTCCAATCCCCAATGAACTGCTAGAGTCCCAACTTTAACTTTAAAATCAGCACAGTTGTGATCTAGCCTTATCGAGGGCACACACACTCGGACAACTCCCTCAGAGAACTGCCTCAAATTCAGTACTCACAGATTAGTTGTTCCTTCCTCCCAGTCATGGAAAGAACAAAAGGCACCTTCCTTTCTCTGGTAGCTGTCAGATTCTACTAATTGTTCTTCTTTAAGGCAGCTGGGAACTTCAGGGAATTGCCCGCTGCATCCACAAGAACTGCATTCCCTCACTCCCCCTGGAGTGAAGCTAAAGAGTCCTGCAGGCAAACCAAAGATTTTACCAAACTAGGGTAAGAAATACTAGGGTCCCTTTGACAGAGCCCCAAAGGCAGACCTCTTGCCACTCTCACTGCCACACTTGAACTTACTGATGAACATTCTAAGCTCCCCAAGAGCAGCTGACTCTAAAATGGTTATGCTGCTGTGAGAGTTCTAAATGACATCATCATCCTTCTCTCAGGCTAGCTGAGTAAACACTGATGTCATTATGTAGAAAGCACCCGATGAGCTTCCCACCAGCTGCCTTTTCCTACCTGCCTAAGACTAGTACTAATGGGACTCCTAGTAACCCAAGGGGACTGGGTTGTTACGCGTCGTTATGTCAGCACTGCCATGCGCAAAGGCTGACTCTGGGACAAACTGCACATGTGCAAGTATCACGCATGCGCAGTACTGTGTCGCAGTATTACGCTGACTCTGGTACAGCGAGACACCGATATTCTTTTCACCGCCTGCTACTCCTAAAAGCTCTCCACAGCCATAATGGCTCTGACCAGACTCGTTTATGTGGGAAGGTAACTTTTGCCCAGGAAATATATCCGCACACCCACATTTCCAAAGAAATGTACTCTTGAGGCCATTATTTCTAGCCCTGCTGTGGGATGCAGCACTGTTGTTTTCACTCAGTCTTCTTTAGATTAATGTTGTTTGATTTTTAGGCCAATAAATAATTTTTGGGCAGCATTGCCCATGAAACAAGTGTGTTCAACACTTATCCATGGCATAATGGGAAGCTTTGTCCAGTGTCCATGTGTGCTACTGTCACAATCGGCACACATAGTTCGGAACCAGTAGCCTACACTGTGATTCTGTACTGATATTTTGTGGCCATATATAGGCCTTACAAATACAACCATTTTTGAGCATAGTTAACCACATGCTCATGTTTACTACTGGCATTGTCCATGTTTGGCACTGACTGAGCGAACACATTTTTGGAACCAGTACCCTTTCAGTGTGGTCCACTGCATCATCCTGCTGTTTTGGGTGCTTCATCAGCCCAGTGGATTATTTTATTTCATTTTATCCCATCTCCTATAGCTTTTTGTCAAACCAGTGCAAACTAGTCCTCCATTACGAGAACTTTGGCAAACTTCACGTGGTTTGATGGTCAAAGTTTTTGTGATCAAACTTTGGGACGCTTGCACAGCCCTAATTTATGTGCACCCGATTTAAACGGACTGTGCCAACATATTGATATGTTGTTTCAACTTACAAGATTTGTGCCTGAAGACAATGCCTTCATATTTCTGGGGAATCTCTACTTACAAATGAGTGGCACTGCTGTGGTGTGTGATGGACTGAAGAACCCTGATTTGAACACTTTTTAAGATAAGGCAGCAGTACATCAGTGATGCTTTCCTGATGTGCGGGGAGTGCACTGGTAGTGTTTGTCTATGTTAAGTATTTCCTTCCCTTCTGACTCCAGTATTGTTCCTTGTTGTCAAAATGTTTGCTTTATTGTAACTTGTCCCTTTATGTACTGGGAGTTCCTTGCAAATGAGCCTGCTCAATGGAGTACATCCTACCAATAAACTTGAACTTGTATCTCCAGAGAAAACGTGGGCTGCAAATTTCAGTTGCCTGCAACTATACTGAAATCTCCATTTGGATGTCTCAATTTAAAAGGATGGGAAATATGAGGCTATTGCTATACCTCAAGTTCTCCAAAACCAACAGACAGGAATACATTACAGTCTGCAAACAGTTGTCTCCCTGCCGCTAATAAACAACATTTCAAGGGACTATTTTACTGTGTCAAGAGAAATAGCAGTAATGAGATACAGCATCACTATCATGATCACTATCACTGATGTGGCTCAAAGATTTAAGGAACATGGCTACAGTGAACAGATTATTTTAGAATCTAGGGCATGTGCTTAATAGATACAGGGGAGACATTATTGGAGTTGAAACTATAAAAAGAAGACAACCAAATTATTAATTTCTCCATATGCTCCACAGAGGCTCAAGTACTCCAAAATATTATCAACAAAAACTGGGTGATTGAGTTGGGGACAGAACAAAATTAAGGGGTGTACAAGTGAATTGCCACCTATGGTCTTTGGAGGGTTCCCAGTCTGAAGGATAGCTAGTTGCACACTGTGCAACCCATTGAACTCTAACATAATTGCCTACCTTCATTTCCTCCTGGTTTTCACAGGTGTGGCACACTGCAAATATTGATGTGTGGTGTTACAAACAAGAATGTTCTTGAATCCCTGGAATGATCAAAAATATCTAGCCAAACATTCACCAGTTGTGTATTCAACAGTATGTTAGGTCCAGTGATTTTCCATTTTCAAAAATGGCCCAGTGATTTTCCGTTTTCAAAAATGGCTGATCTAACAAAATCTGATCCCCATGAGCAGCAAATTATCTTTTTTTTTTACACAAATTTGGCTCAGAAGGGAGGGGTTATTCAAAGAGCTGGTGCAAAGTGGGGTGGTTTGCATGATAAAATTGTCCGGATATTCTGTAAAATTAGATATTTTCTCTATCAGATTGTTAGCTATTTTGCTGGAACACTAATTAGCACATGAATAAATTTGCATTAATTAACCCTATTAACATTTTCCATTATAGGGATGTGGTGCTAATGACTTAGAGCTGAATTAAATCTATGCAGTCATGGTTGAATTTGTAAGCAAACTTTTTTAAAACAGGTGGCTCAGGACCAGATCAAGAGCCAAGCAACGGAAATATTTCAGACTGCAAAGGAAATGCATGGCTGCCCATCTAAACCACCATAAAACTCCAGCGTTAGGATACTATGCACTAATCCTTTATTAAAGTGTACAAAGAAAGTAGCACCATCCCCATGCAAAATCAACGTTTTGCGCACGTCTGACGATTTCAAGATGCAGTAACATTATAAGGATACTTTTTAAATTCAGATTACCATATTACCCAATATAACACATCGCCATATATACAGGTGCATAATAAATTAACTATATAACCACAACTCTATATAGCAATCAGGGCTGGAAATGGCCAAAGTGGTTCATTTCCATAGGAAATGGAAGTCCCACAGTTTACATTTCCTGGGCCTCTGTTACACTTCCACACTGCTGGGATGTGTTTAAAATAAGAAAGAAAAAAAAAGCACTAAAGCAGTTCTGAAGGAGACTGAGAGATGGCTGATTCAGTTTTATGTATTTTAATAAAGATTTATTTTCTCCAAGTGTGTGTGTGTGTATGTGTGTCTGGTTTACTTACTTTTTGTTTTCAGTTTAGTCAGGATACCCAGTTGAGAGGCAATACCTCATTTTCAGTAGGGTCCTGTTTCTGCTCGTTTCTGTAGCATGATTGGAACACTGGGAGGTTAAGTGACCTAAGTCACACACCATGATTATTGTGTCTAGTGGGGTTGAACCGGTGATCTTAAGGTTCCTAAGACTGTGTTCCAACCACGAACCAAAACTGTCACCATTTATTCATTATATTGTTTAGTGGCACTAAGCGTCTTTTACTGAAAATGATTGCTATTTCATTTTCAGTAAGAGACAGGCAGTACCACTAAACTGATGTTTGTTTCTTTTTAAACAGACATCCTTTTTGTCTGTTATTAGCTGCAACTGGTCTCCTTCCCTGAAAAAGCAGTAAGAAATATCACTTATTTTTTCAAATAATGAAATTGTCCTCAAGGGCCACAGAGGATCCCCTTCTCTGTCAAGCTCCCAACTGACAAAAGAAAATCCCAAATGAAAAGAAAGTTGTCATGCACACTGCAGCAGCTCACCTTCCATTCAGTCAATTACAGGTGCTTTCAAAGCACTCATTCTCCCTCCAGCTCCACCATGGCGCTAACACCCATACAGCACTCACCCCACCTCTGCATGCCTGTTCTGCCTCCGGCTTCACGTAACTTTCTTTTTCATGCCCACACCCTATAGCACCTTCCCCACTTCTCGTGCTCATCTTCTTCTCTAAAAAAGCAGATGTCCTAATTGCAGATGTCTCTGATACCTGCTAAAAATTATTTTCCATCCCTCCCTGCTTCAGTGCTGATGCACTGCCCTCCCCCTTTAATTGTATGGTGCATGTGACTAAATTCATTACTTGCCAGCCCTTGATTCAGCACTTTATATGCCCAGCTGAACTTGCTGCCTGCCATCCATCGGTTCAGCCCATGACACATGTACCCAGAAACTGCTGCTCAACGTTTCTCCCACAGCCAAGCACAGAAATGAATTTCCAGATGGAAATGCTGGACTTGAAATCACATTTCCAGCAAAGAAACTGCCTTTCCTTGGAAATATAGAATGGCAATATTTGGGCCCTGGCAATATATATAAATATACAATAAAACATTCCAGTGCTATGAGGCTTAATCTAAAGTTACCAATGTTATATAAAAACACACACCCATGCTAAGGTGCACATGCCCCCCCGCATCACACAAGCACACACACAGAGATATAGCATCGTGAGAATCAAACCAAGAAAACACAATTTTATGTAAATATGTAGTGTGATGACTCTAAAGTAAGTTCATTATTTTTTATGTCAAAGTGGAGCCAACTGAAAATGTTCATTTAGTCCAGGATACAGACCCACTTTAAGTTTATATTGCAGACCTGCTCCCTAGATAACAGTTTGTTATCCAGATCACCCCTAGGTCCCAATGTCACATTTTCTATGCCCAAAAGTAAAACAATGACCAGGTCCTTTTCTTTAACATGTGTCACAGAGGCATTTTCTTGCTCCCTGCTCTAATGCGTCAGATATGTTCTAGGATGGGTCCTGAATTTCCTTTTCACTTTGCCCACATAAAAACATTTGCAGATATGCAGTGCCAATTATACAATGGGGTATGAAAATCCTGTAACCTTATTGGTCAAACAGATCACATGACTGTGGTAAATCCTCCAGTATACCCACTGTAAAGTTTTCTGTCACTATAAAAACAAAAAACAAGTTGAACATTGTATAATAGCAAAATACCATGACGGAGGGGGTATATGGTGGATTTACCACTTCTGGTGTGGTTAAGTCACTGCTATGCCTCTGTGACCGAATCCACACCAACCGTCAAGTCCACAATATACCTACTTCCTGTCATGGTATATTGCTTAAATATACCACAAACTCTGTTCTACAAGTAATAAAATTGCTTACCTTGTAAACCTTGTTGCCACAGAACGAAAATTCTTGTCCCACCTTAATGTACTGGAAGGCTGTGCAATTTCCACAGTTGTGATTTCTGGCTGGGAGATTGCTGTTCCTGCTCTTCTCCCCAGTTCTCTCATACTGTTTACCAATTGGTCTCTCAAATATTTTCCTCTTCTGTATGTAATAACTGGACCCCATCTGCTGTGTTTTGTAGAGCGGGTTCTACTTCCAAGATATACCAATTTCTTTTAGAATCTCCAGCACCTTGCTGCTCTGTGAGGTGAAAGTTGTAACAAAGTTAGGACCTTTACATCCTTGGTCACATCTCCAACTGTAGGCGTTAGTAAAGTTCTCCTATCAAGCGCATCAACTTTCTTTTTGCAGTTACTAAACATGCAGGTTCATAACCCTGGCCTCAAATCTATCTGTTAAATTCTTAGCTCTTTGTTCATACTTTAGTTCTGCGCTGCAATTTTGCCTGACTCTCATGTATTGACCCATGTGGATGTTATTGATAACATGCTTAGGATGACCGCTTTTATAATGTAAAACTGCGTTGTGGTCCATTGTCTTAGATTTATGTCTGTAATTAGATTACCTTCCCATCTTTTCATCACAAGATCCAGAAATGCCACTTCAGTCAAACTAGCAGCGAATGTAAATTGTAACTTCTAGTTACTATTTTCTAAGTCACGTAACAAAATTATTTAATTCACACGTCACTTTTCCAAATGATCAATTTATCCTTTCTAAATCTCTTGTATATGTCCAGATGTTCAGAAAAGGATTTGCATCTGGATTATACACAAAGATTTTCTTCCATTGTGACAGGTAAATGTTGGCATAATTAGGGGCCATTGCTGCCCCCATTGCTGTCCCTTTAAGTTGATGAAACATTTGTGTCCCAAATAAGAAAACATTCTTGGTAAGTACATGATCTGTTAATCCCACTAGGAACTCCATTACTCCCCTAGGGCACGTAGTAGTGTCACATAATGCCTCTCTAAGTGCATCTAAGCCTTCTCCATGGGGTATGTTGGTATACAAAGATTTAACATCTAGGGTAGCCAAAATCCAATTTGGTTGAATCTCAATATCTGCAAGCATATCCAAATATGCATAGTATCTCTGACATATGCCCTTGATTTTTTTAGCAACTTCTTTGATGTGATCATCTGTGTACTGGGCTAGGGGCTCCATTAGGGAGACATTGCTAGAGACAGTTGGTCTAGCTGGTGGGTTCTGTAGATTTTACGTATTTTAGGAAGACCATATATCACAGCCCTCCGGGTTCTGTACCTTGTTAAAAAAGAAAATAAAATCACAGGTCTGTGGACTAATGACCCTCTTAGAGACTGCTTCAAACAAAATGTATATATTTGCATTTTTAATTTAATTGTGGGGTCCATAGATAATCTGGCATAAAGAAGAGTCGGTGAGGCCGGCCCAATGCGCTTGAGGGTTGAGGCGTTGGACGCCACACTACGCCTCCAGCCGCAAACCGGTTTGGAAACGTGCTCGGGTCATCGGTGGTTTGCGGGGAGAAGGATGAGCACCCAACGGCTTGCTGTCCTTCTCCGGGGTTCTACAGATTTTCTCCGCCACAATACCGCCACCTCCCAGTGAACTGAGGGGACGTTTGTGCAGAGAAAGCGCAGCATGCGTGGTAGGTCGGCGCTGGCAGGGGACTGGGGTGGATGCACATCTCTGTGCGCCCTGACCCTGCTCCCCCCGTACACACCAGCGTCAGGGGCCGGAGAAAATCCTTCACCTCTCTAGGCGATCTCCCAGCAAGCAGGCGTGCCGCCACTGATGAAGATTCAGGCAGACTGCCTGTGTGCCAAGGCCCTCTCCCTGTGGAACTTACGGGATAAGGTAAGGGAACTTGTCCTCACCCAGCCGGGGGTAATCCGGACTCTTCAGGTAGCAGGGAGTTGAGCTGAGGTGCCTAGGGGCAGACCCTGAAAGTCGGGTAGGTGGTAGCACTTGCAGCATTGGGAGTTCAGATTGAGTGGAGAGTTAAGAGGGAAAGAGCGGGGGGATAAAAATAGAGTAAAAAAAAAAAAGAAGAGTCGGTTAGTTGATTTAGCATTTCACAGGTGTACTCATCTTTGTCCATCACCACAATCGCTCGCTTTATCGGTGGGCTGTATGGTGCTGGTTCTGTTGTTTTCCAGCTTTTATAGCCTCTCTCTCTCCTCCTTTGTGATGTTATAATATGCTGGCTTCAGGAGACCACTGATGAGGCTGCCCACTTCTTTTGCATGCCTTCAGGAACACCCCAACTATTGGGTTCATTGGTGGAATGTATGCTGACTTTTTCTTCCACTTCCACAATCCGGTGATTCTTCATCTGGACCCACATCACTGGTCACATCCGTTATGTCCTCCTTATTATATAGCATCTGTAGATTCGGTTTACATGCAAATCTATGTAGGTCAATGACCGTGTCAAATTCATTAATACTATTTATTTAGTTTTTTTATTTACTGGGTAAGTGCACTAGACAACAAATTGCCTATTTCAGGCACAACCAGGAGGTTACAGAAACCAGTTGTACAACAACAGAACAGCAAACATACAGTAGTAAAAATATGTACAGTATACAGAACACGTTGTTTTGAAACATTACATACAAATTCAGGAGGAAATGGGTATTTTACAGGAAAGTACAGGCACTGCAGTATATTAATTGTTTTAGCAATACCTAGAAATGTAGGAGGAGTTGTTAAGCAACAAGAACAACAACACGGTTAGGAAAAAAACATCTTTGGTGAGGTAGTGCTGGAGAAATAGTAAGTGCATGTACACAGAACAGTAGAACTTCTTGAAGGAGCACTAATGAGCAATTGAGTAAAACTCAAATGTGGAAGACAAGAGAGCACTATTGAGAGGAATTGGGGTTAGTTAACAGGTGCAGATTATTTATTTATTTATTTATTTATAGGAAGTACCTGAGCCAGAGGCTCTTTCACAGAGGTTCCACGCTATAGTAATAGAAACATAGACTTTGACGGCAGATATGGACCACTTGGCCCACCTAGTCTTCCCATTTCCTACCTAGAGGATAAGCTGCAGATCTTATTTAACCAACAGCCTATTTCTTCCTACCCCCACAAAAATTGCCTTATGTCTGTCCCATGCATTCTTGAATTCTCCCACAGTTTTAGACCCCACAACCTCCTCAGGAAGGCTATTCCACGTGTCCACCACCCTCTCTGTGAGAAAATACTTCCTCATATTGCCCCTGAGCCATCCCCTCTATCTTCAAATTGTTTTCCCTTGTTCTTGCACATCTCTTTTCTGAAAGATGCTACCCTCTTGGACTTTTTGATTTCACTGAGGTACTTAAGCGTTTCTATCATGTCCCCCTCTCCCTCCTTTCCTCAAGGGTATACGTATTAAGCTCCTTTAGCCTCTCCTCATATGACTTCTTTTGCAGACCCTGCACCATTTTAGTTGCCCTCCTCTGAACTGCCTCCATCCTGTCTATGTCCTTAGGAGATGGGGTCTCCAGAACTGACGAGTACTCCAGATGGGGTCTCACCAACTGTCTGTACAGGGGATAACAACCTCCTGTTTTCTGCTGGTGATGCCTCTCCTACATCCCAGTAAACCCCAGCCCTCCCTACCACCTTCTCACGTTGCTTGCCAACCTTAAGGTCATCTGATATGATTACCCCAGGTCCCTTTCCATTTTTGTTGTTGTTACTACCCCCATTGTGTAATCTTCCCCTGGGTTTTGTTTCCCAAGGTGCATTACTTGCACTTCTTTGCATTGAATCCAAGCTGCCATCGTCTGACCATTCCTCCAACCTTGCCAAGTCCTTCTCATCCTTTCCACTCCTTGTGTATCAACCCTGTTGCAGATCTTTGTGTCATCTGCAAAGAGGCATACTTTTCCTTCCAGTCCCTCTGCAATGTCACTTATAAAGACATTAAAAGGACTGACCCAGTACTGAACCCTGCGGTACCCCACTAGTAACCCTCTTTCTTCAGAGTGGACTCCATTTACAATTACCTTCTATGTCCTGTTGTTCAGCCAATGTTTTACCCAGGCTACCACCCTGGGACCCACTCCAAGGCTGGTTAATTTGACTACTAACATTTTGTGTGGGACTGTGTCAAATGCCTTGCTAAAGTCTAGGTAGGCCATGTCCACAGCCCCTCCCTGTTCTACTACTTTTGCTCACCCAGTCGAAGAAATCAATTAGATTAGTCTGACATGACCTTCCCGCTGTGAACCCATGCCTTGGGTCCTGTGCCCACTGCCCTCTAGGTACTCGACAGTTCTTTCCTTCAGAGTGATTCCATCACTTTCCCTACCACAGAGGTCAAACTGACAGGTCTGTAGTTTCCTGCCTCTGTCTTGCTCCCACTTTTGTGAAAGGGAATCACATCAGCCTTCTTCCAGTCCTCGGGTACCACACCATCCTCCCATGATTTGTTATAAAAGGCAGTCAGTGGTGTCACTAGTTCTCTGCTTAATTCTTTTAGAATTCTGGGGTGAATTCCATCTGGCCCCATTGCTTTGTCCACCTTCAGTTTTAGGAGTTCTTTCAGAACCCTTTCTTCTGTGAAAGGACTGGGATCAACCCCCCTCTCCAGAGTGTTTCTGTTAATTGGATTAGGCACCTCCCCACTTCCTCTTTTGTGAATACTGAACAGAAGTATTCATTCAGTATCCCTGCTTTTCACTGTCACTCTCTGCCCATGCATCCATTCTATTTAGCCTCACTATCCCTCCCTTGTCTTTCTGCTTTCTCCTGATATACCACCTATAAAGGTTTTACCCCTTCTTAACATGGGCATAACATCATTTACAGTGGTTACAAGTACATAAGCAGATATAAGGAGGTTCCATGCCTAGAAAAACATGAGTACATCAGGTTACAGAGGTTACATAATTACAGTAGCAGGGAGCACATAAGTAAAATATACAGACACATAATTTAAAGCAGGCTAGTTGACAGGCTGTTAAGTGAACAACTTGAGAATCTACAGGATATAGAGCAGAATCAGGTAGGGAAACAGAGGATGATATAGTCTGTAAAATAATTGACTAACACTAAATGCAAGGAGGCGAGAACTTGGTGAGCAGCACTTCTTTGTCTTAAGTGCTAAAGAGTGTAGTTATAAGGAGGGCTAGACTCATTGGGGGAGGTGCTGATGCTGGGACCTGGAGCCTACTGGGGAGTGGTAGTTAGCAAGAAGTGAGGAGAAGGCAAGGGTGCAGGTTAGAATGAGGTAGCAGGAAAGAGGAGGGAAGAGTGTGGGGAGTTCAGGTCTCACAGTCACAGTTCCTGTTTGTGGCGAGGGGCCACTCGGAGTTTTAAAGGGCCTATTTTGTCCTCTTTTGTGATGCCTAGGTCAAGCTCATTAAGCCAAAGTGGTGCCCAGTATTAAATAGGACCTATTGGCCTTGTGTGGTTCTATGGAAAGGGACACAGAGGGCTGAGTTCTTTGTACCCCTAGTGCATCTGCTGGAATTAGGTTGGCTAAGGAGGCTTTGCAGGCCTGGGATGGTAAGTCCTAGCTTAGACTTCTTGGAACATGCATACATGATACTGGAGGCGACTGTCAAAGGTTGAGCCATTTATTTAGTGTACAACTTGCAGGTGTGAGTGAGAAGGGTACACCTAGGACTAAACGACACTCTTTGTTTAGTGTTATTTTGATACGTTTCAAAGCAGTTTGGAGGCAGCCCCATATACTACTAGACCATAGTCATCACTGAGAGGACTGGAGCTATTTACAGCAGTTCTGAGTGCCTCAGGAGTTAGCATTTTCGGTGTCTGTACAGTAATCCTAGTTTTGCATTTGACAACTTGATACTGCCTATGTGTTCATTAAATGAGAGGGTGTGGTCCAGTGTTAATCCTAGGTATTTAAACGTTTGAACCATCTCCAGGGAAGTGTTCTGATTGTTATGAATGCAAAGTTGGTGACTCGGTGTTTGTGATGATGTGAATAACATAGTCTTCATTTTTTGTAATTGAGGAGCAGTTTTGATTGAAGGAACCAGAGCTCAGCCACAGTGAAATTAGCCTACATTTGCTTTTCCAGTATGTAGGGGTCAGAATTACATGAATATAGGACCGCATTGTCTGCATACAGTAGTAGCTGGTCATTTACCGATTTGAGGGAGGTTATTTAAGAACAGGCTGAACAGTAGAGGGCCAAGGATAGAGCCTTGAGGAAGCGCCTGTCTTAACACTAAGGTTGTCGGAGAAGGTGTCCAGGTGGAGCTCTTTAGGAAGTTACATAGTGCTTACATGTAACAGGAATGGGACTGAGAGGACTGAACATGAAGTGGGAAGGCATTCCAGACTCTGGGGCTGAACAAGGTAAAAGCCTGTTCACCCATCTTTGTGGAGTGTCTGGGTACAGCTAGGGTGATTTGTCACTGGATCAGAGTGTAGATTTGTTCGGGGGCATCAAGGCTACAAGGAGGCTGGTTTGGAGGATCTTTGTATTTTGTCTAACAGACAGCAAAGAAAGAGTAGATGGCAAGAGGGAGGTGATAGCCAGCCAGCTTGGAATACAGTGAGCAGTGGCGAGTCATTCTAGGAGTGGAGAGGGCAAAGCGACAAATGTTACTGTAAGAGATGTTCCATTTGTCCAGATTTGAGGTGATAGTTAGATAGTAGGAGACTAGACTGTAGATGAAGCTGGAGAGTAGGATTCCTTGGGCTATTGTGAGTCTGGCCACAGGAGTTGAGTATACCAATTTTGTTGTAGACCCATTTTGCTATTGACTGTCTTGTAGACATTAGTTATATGTTGGTTAAAATTGAAGGCAGGGTCAGGGTAATGCCAAGGTAATTGAAGGAGTTAGTGGAGGAGACGAGATCCGTCAGAGTAGTGAATGGCAAGGTCTGCGGGACAGGACCTGAGCTTGGGAGAGGACCCAAATAGCATTGATTGGGTTTTGCAGATATTTAGAATGAGGCTATTTTGATTTAGCCAGGACTGTAGTGAACCAAAATCGGCATTTAGTTGAGAGTTGATCTCAGCTATGTTGTTTGAGCTTGTGTATAATACCATATCATCAGCGATAGGAGGGAGCTACAGTGAGATGGAGTTTTGAAACATCATTAATGAATATAGAAAAAATAGTGGGCTAAGGATTGAGCCTTGGGGAACACCACTGTTTACTGTGGTGGTGGGGAGACTGCCTGGTGTACTTTGACAAACTGTTTCCTGTATGTTAGGTAGCTGAAAAAACATTTTAGGGCAGTGTCTGAAATGCCTAGAGAGAGAGTTTGGATTCTAGCTTTGAGTGATCAGTGAGATCAAACACCTTAGTTAAGTCAATAAAGATAGAACCAGTGAGTTTACCATTATCCATACCCAGTTTAATATCATTTTGAGTATGATTAGTGCTGTGGGATGGTCTGAAGCCATGTTGAGAGGGATAGTAGGTCTTTTTTATTGAGGTGGTCTGTGACCTGGAGGTGACAGTTTTCCAGATGTTTGCTGAGAGTGGCAGGATAGTGAATAGGGCAATAGTTTGTTAGACTCTTTGGGTCACTTTTTATAAAATAGGAAGTATTTTGGCAATTTTCAATTCTCTGGGACTGTACCTAAGGTTAGTAATAAATTTAACAGCCTTGTCATTGAGGTTGCTAGAGATGGAGCAACAGTCTTTAGTAACCTGGGTTCAAGTCCGTCACGACTAGTGCACCCACTGGAAGAGACTGAGTAAAGAAGTTTTAGGAGCTTCTCTTCAGGAAACAGCACGGAGGTAGAACAGAAGGGAGGAGGGACAGGTTTGAGAAGATTATGTACTTGGGGGTAAAGGATTCTCATTACAGCATGGCAGGTTGGCAAAGTGGTCATTAAAAGCATGTGCTATTGTGGATGTGTGTTTACAGTGTACCCCATTTATTATCATTTCTGATGGAGTTTGTTTGGAATCCACCCATAAGGCATTTGATGTGGCTCCAGAAATTTCTTGAATCTTTGGCAGAGGCTTGTAGTAGATCTCTGTGGCATGCTCCTTTAGCGGTGCATATTTCTTTCTTGCAGGCTTTTTCGGGTTCAGTAGCTAATCCAGTCAGTAAGCTGTGATGAGGCTTGTATTTGTTACATGCTGCATCCCTAGTTTTAAGCTGGGACAGTAGCCTGCTGTGTAGCCATGTAGTGGATTCCCCTTAATCCTGTGTTTAATCAAGGGAATGTGTTTGTCTTGGAGTTGGAGGAAAGTGGTAGGAAAAAGTCGAGAGCAACATTGATGTCATTTGTCCTATATAGCAGGGAACAGTCAACTAGTTTAAGATCCTTGGTGAAGGTCTGGGGGTCAAGTTTGGAAAAAACCTCGAAAGACAAGCTACTTGGGAGGGAGTGTGGGAGCTCGGGCATTCCAGAAATGGTAGATGGGGTGTGATCACTGATTGAGCGGAAAGGGTGCCAGCATGTGTGATCCTGTCTGAGAGGATCCAGTTGATGAGTATGATTTCCTCCTGATGTTGGTAACCTGGTTGGGTCGCTGATAAGTTGGGAGAGATGTTTATTTAAGAGGGAGGTATATGTATGTTTTCCAAGCAACTTTAAGTTAAAATCTCCATTACAATAACTTAATTATTCTTTGTGGCAGTTGACAGGTAGATTATGTCAGTAAGGCCAGTTGTACTGCTCTTTGGGGATTGTAAATGCAAAGAATGTGTAATTTTTGGTGCAACCCAGTGTCAGGAGTGAGTGTAGCATCTCGCAGGAGGAGGAGGACTTGACACCAGGTAAGGCAGATAGATTGTTTGTTTTTGTTTTTAAAGTAAATAATGATTCCTCCACCTCTGTTTTTTATTTTAAGGGCAGTCGAACTGTAGTAAGCCATAATTAGCAAGGCTGCACATTAAGTCAGGGATGGATGATTTTAGCCAGTTTCAGTAACCCTAGTATTACTGGGTTGTAGTGAAGACCCAGGCTTCCAATTCAGGAAAGTTTGCCAAAATGCTCTGTACATTGAGGTTGACAAGCTTTTAGACCCTTGAATGGGGTCATGGGAAGGAATAACCTGGGGTGGGGAGGGAGAGGGGCAGGGTTTGTTTCAATATCCCCAGACAGGATAAGGAGAGATAGTGGTACTAGACTGAACCTCTATAGTGTATTGTGTTTTTTAAGTGGGATTTACGTAAAGCAATTTAGAGAGGTATCGTGTGACATAGAACATATACTTGGGTTTGATGTAGAATGAGAGATTAGTGATTGAGGTAGAGGACACAAGTGAATTAGAGTATTGAAAAGTATTATTCATGGGATAAAGAGAGACCCTTATTCAATATACTTAGTTCAGCTTCAGTTAACATATATTCTGAAATGTTAACTGCCAGTCCATTTTCTCAATTCTTATCTCAGTTTCACAAATGTCCCCTCAATTCATATACCTGCCCCTCATCCTGTAATTTCCCCTGTATGTCGTTTGTATGTGATCTGTACCCTAATACTTCCCAGTCCTGATTGTGCATTACTTCTCTTGTTATTGCCATTTCTTTTGTCCTTGCCCCACCCTTGCCTCTAGTGCCCCTCCTGGCACCTCGCCTGAAAATTTGGTTAGTCTGAGGCTCCTTCTAGCATTCCTAGGGAGTATTGGTAATTTAAGTTGTTCAGTGTTCTTTGTGGGTGACTTGTACAACTGTCCTCCCTGTTCTGTTTGTCTCCTCATTGTTAGTGCTTCCTGATTCTTTGGGGGAGTAGCACTGGAGGGTGGGGTTATCACTGGTATAGTGAAATGTTCTATTAGGTCCAGTGCTGACGCTTGGCTGTGTCTTAAAAAAGGCTGTGGGATTATTTGCTGAACTGGTGCATCTTCAGCATCTTCAGCATCATCAGTCTCTGATCCTGAGGAGCTTGTATATATCTGTATTTCCAGATTTCTTTAAATTGGCCGAATATACATCTGTTTTTTTCCCTATTCAAAGATATGGCCATTTTCATAGTCCGCCTATCACGCTCAAACTTCCTAGTCTTGTGTTTTTTTTTTGCTTTTTTCATCTGTTGTTTTAAGACTGTCTTTCAGCTTTGTTAGATAATTAAAATCGAGTGTCCTTGGAATTTGCAAAACTGTGCCTCACAGTGTTTAAATTCATCCTATACCTCACGTTCTACATCAGCAGCATCCTTTAAAATTATCTCTATTAAACCTGCTGAAGATTCTTAAGAGATGAGTTTGCCAATGTTTTAAAAAGCCAGTCCTCTCAGTGCCAAGGTAGTCTGAATCACCTACTGCAAGCCCCTGAGGACCCAATTTACTTGGAGATATGCCTCCATGGTCACTTTTGCCAATACATACATCTAGCTTTCAAGGAGATCCTCTCAAGTAACACATATACTTACTTAATATCAAAAACTCCATCAGTATGATTTCCATGCTCACTGTTATGCAGTCTTTCTTTACTTGTTAACTGTGTATTCACAACTCCCATTTTGTAAAATAAGTTACCCAGTAGGGAGTCCTGTTCCTTGATACTGGTATTAGAGTTGTCAACAGTTAAAAAAAAGAGGGGGTGCTACTTACATTTTCAACGTTTCTAACTGCCGCTCGCCATTGTTCTAGATGCCATTTTCAGGTTCCAGGTCTGGGCCAACAAAAACAATGGTAAGCAAATTTTCAAAACAGGTAGCTTAGGGCCAAATGATGGAGCCAAGCAACAGAGGAACTATTTCAGACCACAAAGGAAATGCACAACTGCCTATCTAAACTACCATAAAACTCCCAACGTAAGATATAAACCAATCCTTTATTAAAATTGCACAAAGAAAGTAGCAACCCCACGTAAACATCAGCGTATCGCCTTCACACTGAAGCTTTTCAGGATGCCGATAACATTGTAAGGATGTTTTAGATTAGCCGCATAGCATTGGTATGTTTTATTATATATTTATATATTGCTATTTGGAGTTGTGATTATACGCTTAACGTTATTATGCATCTCTCTATATGGTAATGTGACATATTAGGTAATATGGTAATTTGAATATAAAAGCATCCTTACAATGTTGTTGGCGTCTTGAAAAAGCACCAGTGGCCTTAAAAGCGGTGATGTTTTGCTTGTGGGGGTGCTACTTTCTTTGTGCACTTTAATAAAGGATTGGTTTATAGTATCCTACGTTGGAGTTTTATGGTGGTTTAGATGGGCAGCTGTGCATTTCCATTGCAGTATGAAATGGCTGAATTGTGTTTGCCCTAAATTACTTTCCATTGAAAATAACCAGTTTTATAGTAGTTTTTTTGTTTGTTTGTTTTTATGAAAATTGACTCCCAAGTGCTTGTTATAAATAACAAAGTAATTTTATTTTCTACTGAAAACAGAAAATCGGCGCTCCATGCAGATATTTAAGCAATAAGGCACGACAAGTGTGTGTCATCGTGTAATAACATCACTCCTGGGGTGTGTTAGAAGCCGAGTGTTTCTACCACTCCAGGAGTGACGTTATACACGATGGCACACACCTTGGAGTGCCTTATTGCAATTATACAATGGCTTGTTGTTATATACAGAATTTAAAAAACAAATTTTGAAGAATGTTTTTGTTAGTGTGGAAAATATTTTTGTTTCTTAAGAAAAATATAATAAGTGCTGCAACTGCAATGTTACAGTGATGTTATTGTGTAATAACATCACTGTCTCAATGGGTCAGGAGCCAGTCAGTTCTTATAATTTTTCCTTGCCATAATATATGTTTTATATGGGCTGCACAAATGTTAGATGAAAGAAAGGGTTAGAGAACATGTATGTCCAGAAAAACAGAAACATTGGTACTAAATGCTGAGGACTCAAGGAGGTTGGTATCGTAGTTCAATATGTATCAGGATTAAAAGATTGGTTTGAATGCAGAGGGTGGGGCTCTAGAGCAGTTACTGACCAGAAGGAAATGTTTTGATTTACCATCTTGAGGCATTCTCTTGGCCAGGATTAAATGACCACACTGAACTGTTGTAAATTGGTATCGCCACATATATAGTTGTATGCTTGAGTATGACTGGAACACAAAGTTTGTAACTATAAATTGATTGGTATAATATGTTTTTATGAGCATTTGTTTTAAATGTTTAACTGTTCACATGATCAATGCATATTTACAGATTTGATTTTATATGCACATTTGGGATGATTTCCTTTAAAGGGAAAATTAAATTTAGAAGTCCCTTTTAAATATGTAGTTTAAATATTTCACAACAGAGGAGTTGCTCCACCTTGAAAAAGTGACTGGGTATAAAACATCAGGACCACTGTTGGTACACTGTTCACCATTGCTGTTTCTTGTATACTGGACAGAATAAACAGACTTTGCACTTCAACTCCAGCAGTGAGTATGTCTTGCAGCATATGATAGATCTTTTCTGTTTCTTTATGTTCATGCATCTTAGGCGGAATCCAGGAATGGCTGTATGTTTTCTTTTGTTTTCTGACTGCCTTCTTTCATTTTCTGACTGCTCTTGCTGTGCCAGACAGCACAAACAGATCATCAGAACTCTAGGAGGACTGCTCTGCAATCATTTAGACTGTAGAATTATCTGTCTGCGCTCATCACTGACCGACTTCAAACAAAAGTAAGGGAGCGCAACCATTCGGGTAACATAGCACTCTGTGGACACTTTCAGTACAAGAGTATAATGGTGCGACTGTGAAGTACTACTTTGTCTTAGAGACAAAGTATGGCTCCTCATGAAGACACTGAGAAGCTCTCCAACTGCCTTGTTGAACAAATTGCTAAGGGTGTGACTTTGAGAGCCTTGTGGTTGGAATGGCATGATTTTACCATTAAACCCTGAGCGAGGAACCCTTGAAAGAGGTAATTCAGTGAGAGAACCTAGAGCGGATGCCATGTAACAGAAAAATCCATTTCCTGAAAAGCAGTGTCTTCTCTGTCTGGTCTCTTTCAGGAAGTGATTAACTAATTTAGCTCAGCTGGCCTAGAAGAAGCCTAAATCCATCATTAGAAACAAATGGAGAGGTGGAACTGAATGAGACTCAACTAAGTGTTGAAAAAGGAGAAGGTTGCAAGTACTTTGATCCTGGGATGCCATTCTGAAAATTTGACTGAACTACACAGCTTCTTGAAATGGTTGTAGGTCTCTGAACTAAGTGGCACTGAGGCATGAGCTAGATAACTTCAACTGTCAGGTGGCTAGAATATGACACAACACCATCAGTTAAGATATAAGCATCAAGTATGTTTCTACAAAATACCATTGAAATATCTTAGGGTTGCATAAACATGTAGAGCTGAGTAGACCTGTAGGGGTCCGCTGGATAGATGTTAGATCTCATCTATTAGATTGGCTAACAATTGATACCAAGCCATCAGTTCTGCAGTGAGCACCAGGAACTTTTTTGACTGAAACCTCAGAGATTGCATTCTCAGGTAGGTCTAGCAACCTCCTGTATCTGACAATGTGAGTATTGTCTCAGGTTCTGAACTCCTGCGTGAACCACAGTGAAAAGGAGAGAACATGCTGCACCATTGATATACATAGCAAGGATCTGGCCTACTCAAGACTATACTACTATTTACACTCAATGATCGGATAAAGAGCTGCACCCGCCATCAGTGCTACTTTTCTACATGAGTCACCCAAGTTGATTGTGCAGTAACTGTGATAACTTGAGCTGAGTGTGACCAGGAGCTCCAGCCACTCTTGAGGACCGACCTTTTCTTAAATCTGTTGCAACAGTTCTTCTGTTTCTAAGCCTGAGGCAAACAGGAGCAGTGAACTATGAGCTTAGCATGCCTGGAAAGAGACCTGCCCAGAAAATTTACCATGCTAACCTCCTTAGAAAATGGTGTGAGAAGCCTAATCCCTCCCTTTATATCCATCCTGAAGTTAGGAAGTCAGAGCTGGAGGTTGCCTATAAAAAGGCTAGAGCAGTCAGGACCATTAAAGGAGATTCAGATAAACCCTGAACTGGAGCCTGAGCAACAGAAAGATTTGCAGGGGTTTTACAAGAGTTTGCGCCCATATTCACAAACATCCCGGGCGGGCCAAAGGAATTGTGCACACCATAACTGCCACGCAAGCAAGCCCATACACCAGGAAGCTCTACAGATCACCTATGAAGGTGAGGAATGAGGTGATTTGGAAGTCAAAAAAATGGAGCAGTTAGGTATAATTGTACCTCAAAGAGTGTATGGTCTTCACCATGGTCATAGTGGACAAGAAAGAGGGTGGCATACGTCTGTGCCTAGATTTTAGAAAGCTTAACAGCATCTCACTATTTGATGGCTACCCAGTGGCCGAATAGATGACATCATTGACAGGCTAGGCGATACGAGTATATCTCCACCCTGGACCTTACTAAGGGATATTGGCAAATCTCCTTGTCACCAGATTTGCAAGATAAAACCACATTTAACACCCCAGTCGGTTTATACCAGTTTGTCACAATGCAGTTTGGACTACATGGGGCCCCAGACACTTTTCAGCATTTTATGGACCACATTCTAAGACCACACCCTGAGTACTCTGCGTGCTTATTTAGACAGTGTGGTCATATTCAGTCCTGACTGAGAAACCCATGTTAGACACTTGTCCAGGTATTGCAGGCAATAAAGGAGTCAGGGAGTGACCATTAACCCTGCTAAGTGCACCTTTGCAAAGAGCCCCAGACAAGATACCTAGGGTTCATCTTAGGAAATGGACAAGGAAGCCCGAGGTAGAGAAGGTTACAGGTAGCAAACAGCCCAATACCTACCACAAAAAAGCACGTGAGAACTTTCCTAGGCTTGGCTGGCTATTACCGGAGATTTATTCCTAATTTCTCAGCCATTGCTAGTCCTTTGACTGATCTCGCTAAAGAGGTGCCCAAATAAGGTTCAGTGGACCCCTATTTGTGATGAGGCATTTAGGAAGATAAAGGCAATTCTGTACAGTGCCTGTATTGAAAAGCACTGACTTCAACCAAGTGTTTGAGGTTCAAACTGATGCATCATCAGAGAATGGTATTGGGGCAGTCTTATCTCAGAAAATAGATGGGGAAGAACATCCGATCATATATATCAGTAGGAAGCTACATGAGAGGAGAGAAGATATGCTACCATAGAGAAAGAATGCTTAGCTCTGAAGTGGGCTATTGAGTCCCTAAAATATTACTTGTGGGGGCTGAATTTAAGGTTGTAACTGATCACAACCCCTCTGCTGGTTGCACCAAATGAGAGAAAAATCCCCATATAATGCGGTGGTACTTGACTCTTCAGCCTTATCAATTTGTGGTGGCCCACAGGGCAGGGATGAAACATATAAATGCTGATTTCATGTCTAGATATGGTGCAGGAATTGATGTCAGTAAAATATGATAGACTTTCCCTAAAAGGAGATGGGAAGGTACCGTTGGTTTGTTGAGAAATGTGTTAATACTTCAGGGTAAAGAATGATGATGTCCACACGTTTATGATAGAATATTTATCGTTAATAAGGGCCCTGAGACAGAGCTTCTGAAGATGGATGGGTAGAAGTTCTATCCCTTCCTGGGACAGGAAGGTGGTAAGCAGTCTGCAATGACTGCTGCCCTTAAGGTGGGGGATATGTGACTGGAGCTCTGCCACTCTTGAGGACCGACCTTTTCTTAAATCTGTTTCAACAGTTCTTCTATTTCTAAGCCTAATATGTCCTTTACTATTTCTAGTCTATAAGGTTGGCCACCTGTGGGCACCTCCCTCCCTTGACTATGCTACAGTGTCCTCTTTAATTTTCCTTTTTCCTCTCGGTCCTCATATAGGGAGATTATTGTGATCTCCAAGAATATGTAAAACAGGTTGTGTTTATCGTTATTGGATTTACTATGCAATACCACTATGTTATAAAATACCTTGATGTATATACCTTTTGTTTATGAAACCTGTAAATGTTTAAAATACCATGGCACTTGGTGTTTTTGATAATGATAAAAAGTACTAGGTGACTATTATAGAAATTAAGCTAGTTGTGCTATTTAAAATGCATGTAAATTGTTGTATACTTAACAAGCCAGAAATGTCATGGTGATTTGCATATATCCAATGATGCATTGCATTATGGAAGTATGTATGATGTATTTCTTTGAAACTTGATTTGTTACCAGTGCCTTTGGGATAACTGTTCTTTCAGTAATTCTGCATTGAGTTTCTCTGTTTATAGCTTGTTTTGTTTTTCTTTTTGGGCCCCCACCACGATCGCAAACAAGGCCTGCATAGAAGAGGCTAAATCTTAAGTCCTAATTGGATCACAGATTAGTGTTAGTAGGTGCTACTGTGATGCCAGTGACCCAGGTTTGGTAATGAGTCCTAGGATGTCAGAGGACCAACTGGGGACGATGGCTGAGCATCCTATGGACACTCACCTTCTCGAGGTGGGAGAGGAGTATGGTCTCCGCTGCAGCACTGCCACCTGAAATGACCACAGGTGGTGGTGCAGCTGGATCCATCACACGAGGGTGATATCAGCACCATAATGCGATGCTTCAGCAAGGCCTTCCCAACATCAGGGGTGAGACAAAAACAAATGGAAAAACACCTCATCAGTGCAGAAACAGACTTTGATGGCAGATAAGGACCACTTGGCCCACCCAGTCTGCCCATTTCCCTACCTATTGTATAAGCTGCAGATTCTAGTTAACCAACAGCCTACTTCCTGCAAGCCCCACTATAATTGGCTTATGTCTGTCCCATGCATGTTTGAATTCCCACTGTTTTAGACCCCACAACCTTCTAGGAAGGCGTTCCATGCGCCCACCACTTCCGTGAAAAGAATTTCCAACATTACCCTGAGCCGCCTCTAACTTTAAATTGTGCCCCTTGTTCTTACACATCTCTTTTTCTGAAGATGCTACCCTCCTGGACTTTGTTGATTCCCTTGAGGTACTTAAAAGTTTCTGTCATGTCCCCTGTCCCTCCTTTCATCAAGAGTACATATTAAGCTCTCTCAGTCTCTCTTCATATGGTTTCTGATGTAGACCCTGCACCATTTTAGTTGCCTCCTCTGGACTGCTTCCATCCTGTCTATGTCCTTTGCGTGATGAGGTCTCAAACTGCACGCAGTACTCCAGATGGGGTCTCACCAACTGTCTGTATAGAGGGATAACCACTCCCTTTTTCTACTTGTGATGCCCTCCCTATGTATCCCAGTATCCCCTGGCTCTCCTTACTGACTTCTCACATTGCTTACCCACCTTTAGGTCATCTGATATGACTGCACCCAGATCCCTTTCCATTATTGTTGTCGTTAGTACCTCCCTGCTATTGTGTACTCTTCTCCTGGATTTTATTTCCCAGGTGCATTACTTTGCACTTCTTTGCATTGAATCTAAGTTGCCTATGTCTGACCATTCCTCCAACCTTGCCAAGTCCCTTCTCGTCCTTTCTACCCCCGTGTATCAACTCTGTTACAGATCTTTGTGTCATCTGCAAAGAGGCATACCTTTCCTTCCAGACCCTCTGTAATGTCACCATATAGACGTTAAAGAGGACTCGACCCAGTACTGGAGCCCTGAGGTACCCACTAGTAACCCCTTTCTTCAGAATGTGTTCCATTCACTATTACCTTCTGTGTCCTGTTGTGCAGCCAGTTTGTTACTCAGGCTACCACCCTGGGACCCACTCCCAGGCTGGCTAACTTGATTATTAATCTTGTGGGGACTGTGTCAAATGCCTTGCTAAAGTCTAGGTAGGCCATATCCACAGCCCTCCGTGGTCTATTACTTTGGTCACCCAGTCAAAGAAATCTATTAGATTCATCTGACATGACCTTCCTGCTGTGAATCCATGCTGCTTTGGGTCCTGTGCCCCACTGGCCTCTAGGTACTCAACAATTCTTTTCAGAAGTGATTCCATCATTTTCCCCACCACTGAGGTCAAACTAACAGGTCTGTAGTTTCCTGCTTCTGCCTTGCTCCCACTTTTGTGAAGGGAATCACATCTGCCTCCTCCAGTCCTCAGGTACCACCCCATCTTCCCATGATTTGTTAAAAGTGTGGTTAGTGGTGTCACTAGGTCCTCCTTAGCTCTTTAGGATTCTGGGTGAATCCCTTCAGGCCCCATTGCTTTGTCCACCTTGAGTTTTAGGAGTTCTTTCAGTACTCTTTCTTCTGTAAATGGACTGGTGTCAACCCCACTATCCAGAGTGCTTCTACTGTTTGGTTTAGGTAACTCCTCCTCTTCTTCTTTTGTGAATACTGAGCAAAAGTATTCATTCAGTATCTCTGCCTTTTCACTGTCTCCCTCTGCCCACCTCCCTCCCTTATTAATCTTCACTATCCCTCCTTAACCTTTCTGTGCTCCCTAATGTACCTATAAAAGGTTTTATCCCCTTCTTAACTGAGTTGGCTATCTTTTCTCGGTTTGGGCCTTTGCTTTTCTGACTGCCTTCCCACTTCTTTCTGATTTAATTGATACAGTTCCTGTCGTGCTCCGTCTGTGATTCCTTATACTTTTGAATGCAGCCTTTTCTGCTTAACCTTCTGACACCTCTTTGAGAGCCATAGTGTTTTTATTCGCTTTTGTTTTCTTTATTTGTTTCACACAAAGGCTTGTTGCCTCTATGATGGCAGTTTTGATTTTCTCCATTGTTCTTCCACCCTCCTTTCTGGCCATTTGCTAATGCATTCCTCAGGTATTCACCCATTATGCCAAAGTCAGCCCTTCTAAAGTCCAGTATCCTTGTCTTTGTATGGCTTGTCTCCATGGTTGTGTTTATTGTGAAGCACACTGTGCAGTGGTCGCTTGTTCCCAGATGTCTACTGACTTCTAAGTTTGTGATCCTCTCCATTTGAGAGTACCAGGTCTAATATTGCTCCCTCCCGAGTGGGTTCCACCACTAGCTGTCTAAGGCATGCTCCCTGTAGGGCATCGAGAATGACCCTGCTCTTGGATGTGGCTGCAGTCCATGTCGCCAGTTAACATCTGGCATATTCAAGGTCCCCATCAACAGTATCTCCCTTTTCAGCCATTTGAGAACGCCTATCATTTTCTTGTCTATTTCCTCCCTGAGATGGGGGTCTGTATACAACCCTGTGCGGATTGTGATGCCATTCCTGTCTCCAGGTGACCTAGAGTTCCTCTTGTCCTCCCCTTTACTTTTTAGTTCTGTAGCTTTGATCCCTTACCTTATGTAGAGAGCTATTCCACCTCCTCTTTACTCTCCCTGTCCTTTCTGTAGATTGTGTACCCTGGTATGTTGACATCCCAGTCATGGTTCTCCGTGTACCATGTTTCTGTGACTGCCACAATATTCAAGTGTTCCTCTTCCATCAGGGCTACTAGCTCTGGGCGTTTTCCCAGACTATGGGCATTGGTACTCATTGCCTCCATTTAATGTTGGCTTTATCCTTTTACCCCATCCCTGCTCTTATTGCCCTTGTCTATTTTTCCATTTGCCCCTGTCCTGCCCCTCTGTCAAGCTCTGTACCTCAGTGTTTACCCTACTACCTGCTATGTTTTGTGGGGGAGGCTTGAACTTTCCTGTTTCCTATCAGCACCTCCCTTGGCTAGTTTAAATGCCTGCCAAGGAAGCCTTTAAACCTGTCACCTAGGAGCGTGTTTCCTTCCTGGACAGATGCAGACCATCATGCCAGTATAGACCTTCATCTCTCCAGGTGGACCCCAGTCCCCAATGATGCCATCCACCACCCGGACATGCCACTCACCATTGTCTGGGCTTCAGCACTGTCCAGGGGTAAGGCCCACAGCAGTCATTCCCATGGGGGTGTTATCCATGGGGGACCAGTGAAACAGAGGTAAGTCCCAGGGATGGTGGGTGACAAGGCTAGCAGAGCAGCTGGACCAATGAGGGCCAGTCAGGCAGCAGGTGATGAAAGTACAGTCAGTTAAAATATATATTATGATAACAACTGGTGCATGTACATGAACAAAAAAAAGCAAGGTGCAAGTAATTCCAGTAAGAAAAAAGCAATAAAACAGTGTAGACAGTGTGCTGCGTACATGGGTTGGGTAACAGGAGGAGAGTGTGCAGTTTACATATCATAATATATTTGTAACAGAATCATGGTGGCGTAAAATTTAACTTATGGAGTACACAGAGTTTTAAGCTATAAAATAAAGTAAGTGGGAAAGTGGCTATATAAGGGTGGGGTTGATAGGGCTTGGGTTGTAATGAGGAGAGAAGAAGAGACTAGCTTCAGATGCATGCTTTTGAAAAATGTTCCAGTAAGAGCGACAGATGAGGAGAGAGAGGTTGTTCCAAAGTGTTGGAAGACGGATTGAAAAGCAGACTGGCCTGTTGCTAATGTACAGGAATGTCTGTAAAAGAAATGAGCATTAGATACTGGAGGGAGAGAGGATGAAATGGCAGGGTTATAGAGAGAGAGGTACAGTAGTTGGAACAGTGGCAAGTCAGTATTTAGCAACAAAGGAGGAAGAGTGCAGAGATGGCAGAGGGAGGAAGAATGCAAGGGATGGCAGACCTTTTGGGAGGCAGAGAGAGATTTGCATAGATAGATTGATGATAACTGGGAGAGAATAATTTTCTATATGTATTTTTGCTCCTTGAAGTGGGCAGGTTGCTCCGACCCTCCTCATCTCTGGCCAGACATCTCCCCGCACCCATCCCACCCAACTATCCTCCACGGTTACCCCCCAACAACAGGGCTGGTGGCGGGGTGCTGGCCTCACCCAAGAAGCCAACATCTAGATCACCTGGGGTTGGTGAGGGCAGCTGGCCATCATGGAGCCTGCCAGCTCTGTCTTTTCTCCAGTTTTTTCTTCCCGAACCCACGATGTGCAGTGGGCAGGGTGACTGTCTCCACCTCCGCGGAGGCAGCTTATGCCCTGTGTGTGGTCCACCCTCTTCTGAGCTCGCGCCTGTGCTAACCCCCATCTTCCACTGGGTGTCAGTCTGCAGCGAGTGCTGTGTCCCCCACCCCGAGGAAGGAAAACTGTTGACGGACACTTGAACCTTCCGCGCCCATCCGAACCCCAAGCAACCAGAGTCTGTTCTTGAACCCGGCCGTGTGCAGAGAATAACGTTTAACTGCACCTTTGCCAGGGCAAGGAAGTGCAAGATGGGCAGGTAATTACAAGGAGGAAGAGTGACCGCTTTTGAGGACGGAGGAATATAGCCTGCTTCCAGGACTGGGGGCCAAATCTAAGTGGGAAATAAAGATAGAAAAGGGAGGCAAGATAGGCATTGATGGCCAGTGTAGAGAGATGGGATTAGTACTTAATCCAATCTGAGCTGTGCCCTTAGAGGAATTGAGAGAGTAGCAGTGAGGATATGCTATGGAGGAAACGGGTAGAAGGAAAAGATACTTGGGTGGGGGATGGGGCATCTTGGGGGAGACATGGCAAGCAGGAGGAAGAGTAGGAAGGATGGAGGAAGTAGAAAGAGGGCACAGGATGTGAAGAAATTGTTAAAGGTGCTAGCAACCTCAGATGAGTTAGAGATAGGTGAATTAGTAATTTTGGATGGGGAGGTAGACAGAGTTTGGGCTTGAGAAGGAAGAGGATAACCTTCTAGAACCTATCAAGATTTAAGGTTGTAGGTGAAGCCCGGGTGGCCTTAGTGCTGGCATTATGTAGTTGTTGTATCTCAGCCAGTCCTCTGAGAGTCCAAGGCTTTGTGGAGATACCAGTCAGAATCACTATTTTGAATAAGTCTGGGACCTTGCAGAGATCCAGGGAGGGTGGGACATATGGACACGAGACCTCCTGAGAATGGTATGTTTTTCCCATGTTGCAATGAATTTGACTATAAAAGAGGTTGGAGCGACACCTATATCAATTGATAACGTGAAGTGCTAACCAGTCAGTGGCTAGAAGATCATCTACTAGGGAAGGGAGGTCCAGAAACTTGAGCAACCTAGACCAGAAAAACTTTGGTGCTTTAGTGTGACAGATCATATGAATGCAGTAGACCATCGATGGTCGCTGAAAGCATCTGGTAGGGTGCCAGTGAATATATAATGGTGAGGATGTTAGGACAGGAGCCAGCCAATAAGGGAGAGATTTAAGGAGTGGTGATTGAGATGGAGAATCTT
Organism: Neoceratodus forsteri; assembly: GCA_016271365.2. Lineage (NCBI taxonomy): Eukaryota > Metazoa > Chordata > Ceratodontiformes > Ceratodontidae > Neoceratodus > Neoceratodus forsteri. Next base: position 693,479,612 of record CM057449.1, read on the forward strand.
GTCTGGTATGCTAGAGATGTCCTGTTTGTTAAAATCCTCTACCATGTTTTTGGGCATCCCTCTTCGTTTTGCTGTGCTGTACTGTAAATAAACTATATATATATAAAAAAAGATATTTTTTCAATCAGTCTCATACCACAGGTTTACAGCTTTACTGATAACTCTTAAGGTATTTTGCCTTGTTGCAGGTAGTTTCACCGCATTCAGTTGTTGCCTGAAAGTTATGCCTATTGTGGTCAGACTCCATTTTCCAGATGAGCTACTGATGTGGAGCATTTCCTTGTTGCATGATTGGCTCCTCCTCGCAGGAAAGAACAATCATCCAAACCTTGACTCCAGTGGAGACATTTTCTTCCTCAGATGTCTGCCAGGAAAGCAAGGCAGCATTTATTTACAGTATTAAGGAATGTTGCATACAGATAATTGGTTATAATATGAAAATGTGTATCGCATTGTGGCACTGCGAGGTCAATAGTGACTGGGGAGTTGCTGCTGCTTGAATCCCCATGTGCCCAACATTCTAAAGCTTGAGCTGTGCCACTTCCCTGGTAAGGTGCACAATACCCAGTTGTTACGATTACCCATTGACAATGTTGGAGCTAACAGAAAGGGAAATTATGGTAAGCATGAAGAAAGTTCTTTTTTGCCACCCACATCTCTGAATCCACACATCCAACCAGAACGAACTTGACAGATCAAAGGATCTATCCCACAAGACCATGCATGCAAAATTTCGTGCAAATCTGAACGGTTGCAAACATATTAGATTGCAAATGTGGGGTTTAACATTCAACTGCCTACTCAACCCTAACTGTAGTGGCGCTACCACGGCAGATGTCTGCTTCATTCTGTTTTGTTTTGTTTTTTGTACAACTCCCTGAAATCATCATCTGTAAACAAAGCACATAACATCCCATCACAATAGAGGTGCTAATTATGTGTTCATTGAGACTTGGCCACGCTAAAGCTCTCAAAAGGTATATCAAATAAGCCTCATGTTTGGCCTGTAATTTCTCAAGTGTCTCCACCTCTTTCTCCCAAAGTTACCCTTTCTATTCATAGAAACAGAACACTGGTCAAGGCTGTCTTGGCACTGTTGATGGCAGTATTGAGTGACTTTCTGCTTTAGGTTCTGGCCAGACAAAGTGAGACTTGGGTGTTAAAATCAGGTGGAAGGAGTAGGGCTGATGCACTCTCCCACCCACTTGCAGAGCTCTGATGTTTAAGTAATCTGCTCCAGTGGTCAGGGAAAGGGTGGGATTCTGGCTATTTTCATCTCAGGCTCTCCAGCCCAACCAAAAGGGATGGCCAGCGGCAACCTAAATGCTTATGGATGGACTGAAGGAGAGCCTGGCCCACCGAGTAAGGAAGGAAAAGTGAAAAAAGACAAGTGGCATTTGGAAGGCTTGTGGTACAAGTTATGGCCTCCATTGCAAATAGTAGGTCTCTGTAATGTATGGTGCTTGCCTTATTAAAAGTAATGGGATGCCATGTTGGCTGTAGTACCTATCATCACAGCTTGTAGTCTGTGTGGTTCCTGTCATGCCCAGTATACTGCTTGGCAGTTAGTTAATAATTAAGCCTTAAAGCCCTATGCGGGTGGACAAGGCACCAGGACCGGACGGTGTACACCCAAGGGTCCTGAAGTAACTGGCAGAGGTGTTGGCAGACCTCTGATGGACCTGTTCAACACCTCCTTGAGACAGGGAGTGTACCCAGGGATTGGAGGATGGCTCACGTGGTGCCCCTTCACAACAGTGGACCCAAGTACCAACCAGGCAACTACAGACTGGTGAGCTTGACTTCCATAGTGTGGGAAGTTGATGAAGACCATTCTGAAGGAGAGATTGATAATCTTTCTTGATAGCAATGGTCTGCAGGATGAGACAGCATGGGTTTGTCACAGGAAGATCTTGCCAAAGTAACCTGATCGACTTCTTCGACTGGGTCACTAGGCGGTTGACTAGGCCATGCTGGGATGTCCTGTATCTGACTTCAGCAAGGCTTTCGATTCGTGCTGCACAGGAGGTTACTGATGGACATGGGGGGGGAGAAACCGTGGGTGGGTGGAGAGCTGGCTGCAGGGCACACAACAGAGGGTAATTGTAAGGGGAAGACATCCAAGCTAAGGCCAGTAACAAGTGGGGTACTGCAGGGTTCAGTGCTGGGCCCCTGCTTTTGTTCAGTGTCTTTATTGGAGACATTGCAGAGGGGGTCAGGGAGTAAGACTGGCCTGTTTATGGACGACACTAAGATTTGTGCAGAAGTGTAAATGAGGAAGGGAGGCAGGCACTAGAGAGGATCTAGCTAAACTTGAACACTGGTCTAGGGAGTGGCAGTTGGGTTTTAAAGCTATGAAGTGCAATGTCATGCACCTCTGAGACAGGAATACAGGAACAGCTGCTGGCTGGGTGCAGGTAAGAGCTTCAGAGGAGGAAAGGGATTTGGGGTAACAGTTACAGGAGACATGAAGGTATTAGCACAGTGTTGGAGGGCAGCAGCAAGGGTGAATACAAGGCTGGGGTGCATTGCCAGAGGATCACCTCTAGAAGGGGAGGTCATCTTGCCATTGTACAGATCACTGGAGAGGCCACTTGCAGTACTGTGTACAGTACTAGTGCCCATATCTCAAAAGGATAGGAGATTACTGGAGGGAGTGCAGCATAGGGCTACAAAATGATCATGGGACTAGGGAGTTGCTGTACGAGGAACGCTGAAGGAGCTCAACATGTACTCGCTGGAAGAGAGAAGGAAAGAGGGACATGATAGAGACCTTTAAGTACTTGAAAGGCATAAACAAAGTCAGGGAGGGGAGAGTGTTCCGCTTAAAGGGGAAGGGTCACTAGGGGCGCAGTCTGAAGTTGAAAGGGGAAGGTTTAGAGGGAGCTGAGGAGGCACTACTTCACAGAGAGAGTGGTGGCAGGTTGTAACACACTGCCGGAGGAGTTGATCGCTGAGGGACAGTGGATAGCTTTAAAGATCATGTGCAACGTTTTTACATATTTTTAATAAAAGCTTAAAAGTTGCAGTTCAAGTCCTTGTGTCGGATTAGTGTTCCCTGAAAATTTCACGCTGTTTGGTTTTGTGGTTTTCTTTAAATCAGCATTTGTTAACTTGCTCTGTATTGGCTGAAAACAGTGGAGTTATTTCTGTCCTCTCAGTCAAACTTGGAGTGCGATGACATCATTTTGGAGTAGCTTGCTGTTTAGGGGTGTAGCCAGGGACTTCAGATCTGCACACCAAGTGGACTCACTGCTACCCCCTTGTTAGGTGAGCTATCCTCGGGTGTAGCCAGACAATATACAAATGTACACCAGGACCGTGTTTGTTGACTCATTTGGCACAATAAATACAACTTTTGTATCTCATGACAGTGGTGGTTGCCATGCATGGTAAATACAATGCCATGCATTGTTCCCTAAGACATCCACATACCAGCCCAGAGCCTGTAAAGTTGTATTGTCCTTGGGATGCAAAGAGAGTATTAGTGAACAGTTCTTCTAGTTTCAACTCCTATGAATAAAATTACAGAAAGGTTCAGTGTTTTCTTTGTTAGTTTTCATGGAAAAAGGAAGCCATTCAGAGCCTATTTGCTACCCCTTAAATAAAACTGCACACCATGGAGTGCTTGGAGTATGCCTGCCTACACCCTCAGATTCCCAATCAGAGCAGCACCCTGTAGAATTTATGGTCTGCTGAGCTTTCCAGGTTTCTTACAAACCCAGTCTTTGGTTTGTGTTTAGATAGTTCAGCTTAAAATATATAATTCTCTTCCTTCAAAAAGCTGTTCATTTCAGTTTCAATGCTGAATTGAAGTAGTGGAAATCTTTTCTGTGAGAAATCAGCATGTCTGTATCACGCTCCTGTTCAAACCTCAATTTGTTTTCTAACTATGTAACACAGGGCTGTTTAATGAATATAAAATAAATCTAAATTTTGTTCATTCACAGAAAGTTTCTTTTGACGTAGCCTTCATAAATATAATCATGTAAGAACATTTTTTCATGTTAGATTAACAAACAAGTGCTTGTCACATTCTGCTACAGTATTTCAAGCACATGTCCTGTCAGAACTCACAAATTTCAGTTCTTGGTGGTTTCTGTGTGAAAATACATCATGTGTATAACTAAAAACACTGTGTGGCTTCCTGATGCACCACGCCTCTGCACCACGGTGTTGAGGCAGCTGCAGTCTACTGCCACCAGTCCCCTGCCCACAAGCCCTTTGCCTTCTGCTCCACATTCAAGGCTGCTGCACCCTGCTGCCCACTGTCTCTCTCCCACAGTCAGGGATTGTGCACCCTGCTGCCTCCATCCCTTGTCTAAAGAATCAGGACTACTGCACCCTGCCACCCTACCCAAACAATTGGGGTTGCTCCCACCCTGCTGCCCTCTGTCCCCCACCCTCACAGTTAGGGATGCTGCACCTGTTGCCCTGTTCCTGTCTCCACAGTCAGGGCTGCTATGCAGTGCTAAGCCCTGAGTGCCAGATTCTTGCCTCCACAGCTGGGGCTGCTGCACCTGTTGCCCCTAACACCAGAGGTGGGGCTTTTGCTGCACCCTGCTACCACTTCCATTGCCCCAAATGGTCAGGGCTGCTGCACCACATGTACCCCATCTCACAGTCAGGGCTGCTGCACTACATGTACCCCATCTCACAGTCAGGGCTGCTGTGCCCTGATGCTCCATGTGTCCTGCCCCACAGTTGAGGCTTCTGCACCATGCTGTCTTCTATCCCCTGTCACCACTGGACAGGGCTGCTGCATACTGCTCCTTTCTGCACAGTTGGGATTGCTGTGGCCCGCTGTGCCCCTAGAGCCCCATGCCTCTTCAGTTAGTGCTGCTGGACCATGCTGCCACTTGCCACAAGATTCGGGCATTTGCTGCACGCCCACAGTTAAGGCAGTTGCACCCTGCTGTCTCCCTGCCACCAGAGTCAGATCCTTGCTACACTCTGCTGAGACAGGAACAGGGGCAACATGTGCATTGTCGCTGACTGTGAGGGTGAGACAGAGAGAGAGAGAGAGAGGGTAGCAGGGTGCAGCAACCCCAGCTGTTCAGGAGGGTGCAGCACAGAGTAAGAGCATTTCAAACAACATGAAGTCTTGCTATATTATGACTGTTGCAGTTTGTCCCACCATTAGAACTGCTCCAGAGGTGAAAGAGTTAACTTCCATGCGGGGCATGGAACTTAGAGCGAGCTCGGTTAGAAAGCTCTGTCTGAAATATTTCAAACTGAAACTGTCAGATTCTTTATCACTCACTGAACAGTCGCCTCCAGAATTCTCCTACTGCTCGGTTCATTTCTCGGTTTAAAGAGTTTTTCTCGTTAAATTTAACCACGATTATTATTATTTTAACCGCAAACCGATCGGTTCAAGCTCTGTCTGTGGTATTGTAGGATAGACAGGTTTATTTCTGTGTGGAACTTGTAAATGTTTATCGGTTCGGTTTGAACCGATCAGGTTGTCTTGAAACTTTATTCTGAAGCATTAAAAGCTTTTAGAGTGCGTGTTCTATCGTTCTAAAAAAAAACGGATTTTATTACTTTTTTCCACGACTCAGTGACACGTGTTGGGAACCGAAATGATATCTTGCCTGGCACTGCCGAAAAAAGGCAAGTTTTTGGTTAGGCTGGCATTATGTCTGAGAAACCCAAAAGAAAAACCGGGCCCACTGGGTTTCAACACTGTAGTGTCTGTGGGGAAGCCTTTGCCAAGGCTGACCCACACACCAATGTGTTTATTGTCTGGGGTTTGACCACCTCAATACAGACTGCCAGATTTGAAGAATTTCCTGCAGCTACCCTAGATAAGAGAGTTGGTAGGCTCAGGGGCGAGAGGCAAAAGTCCGCTGACCCGGATGGCCAGCCCAGTTCGGTGCCAACCGAACGGAGGGAATGCCCTCTGACCAGAGCCAGACTTCCTCAGGCAAACATAAAGCTGACTCTGAGGAGCCAGTTCCAGCAAAGAGAACTAGAAAATCAGCAGGTGTGGAGTCAAAATTCCTTCTCCAACTGCTGCAGAGATAGCCAGGGCAATCCAAATTGTCCAGTCACTTTCAGTCTGGTCCGAACCGCCACTATCTAGCAAAAGGTCGGTTGCCGGTTCCACCAGTTCAAGAATATGATATAGAGGAGTTTATGAACCGAGGAGGGGGGATGATTATGAACAGTGTGAAGTGACTTTGAAAGTCTGGATGTGCCCATTGAACCGACATCTCCCCAGACAGACCTTTAGGAGAATCTCCCCTAGGCTTTCTGAGTCCCCTTCTCATTTTCTGTTTTATAAAAGTTATTGAAACCCTCCAGCTTCTTTTGAGGAAGCTGTGATGAGCAAGAGGAGCCTGACTTTGTAGAGATGATGGATATCCTAGAGTCCAGGAGATTGTCTATTCCTTTACATAAATCCTTTAGGAAACAAACAATAAAAATTTTAAAAGCTCCTAATTCTGTGCCTCCTGTGGATAAAAAGATGGACAGGAGGTACACTTTGTCAGGTCCTGATACAGAATTTCTTTCACAGCAATGCAGCCATGTTGGAGTAGTTCAGGCTGCAGCCTGTGATAAGGCTAATATTCCCTGGCTTCACATCCTCCTGACAAGGACTCCAGGAAGATTGATGCCATGGCTAGAAAACAATACATGGCAGCCTTGGGACTCAGACAAGCAAATTATATGGCCTATGTTGCAAGATACCAAAATCTAGATGGGATACTGTCATGGCTTTAGCCAAACAGGCCCCTGGCCAGCTTGCTAGGGGCTGGAGCAGGTGGCTGCTGATGGTATTGAGGCATCTAAGGTGCAATTCCATGCTGCAGTGGATTCTAATGATGTATCCTCTAGAGTCATGGCTTTTCGAGGTTTTCGTAGATTGGCTTGGCTCAGGTGTATTAGTTTGTCACAGGATACCCAGGCTAAGGCTATGGATTTTCCTTGTAGGGAAATTCTCTGTTTGGGGAGCAGACAGAGAATTATATGAAGAAAAGGGATGAATATAGAACCACTTATAGGAGTGCACAAGCCAAGGAACGGCAAGCCACTCCTCAGAGGCAGCCCCAGGGGTAGAGGCAGGCCTTTTACCAAACCCAGGCCTCCCCTTCAGCTTATGTTCAGAGGGGTTCTTCAGAGGGAGAGGCAGACTGGGCACAAGCAGGCCTGCCCCACCCTCAGCCTAAAGCCCCTGCCAAACAGGCACCTGATGGGATGCCCAGGGCCGGTTCTCCATTACCTGTAGGGGCAGGCTGGCTTACTTTGTCCAGGACTGGGAGTCTTTAACATCAGACAAGTGGGTCCTGGAAGTAGTAGCCAGGGTCTGGTTCTCAGCTTCAAAAATTTCCAAAGATGAGAATCAGATCTTTTCCACCTGCAAACCCTCTAGAGACTCTTGCTTTGAAACAGAAGTCTCAACCTCCTGGCTCTCAGAGCTGTAGAAAGGGTTTCTCCCTACACCAGGGCAAGAGTCTGTACTCCAGGTACTCTCACCCCAAAAAGACAGAGAGTGGCGCCATCCTGGACCTAAGATATCTGAACAAGCACCTTTTAAAACCAAAATTCAAAATGGTGACTTTGGAATGATTTTACCCTCCCAAGGCCAGGGACTGGCTAGCTTCCCTGGACCTCAAGGATGCCTACTTCCATGTTCTTATCAGAAGCTCCCACCGAAAGTACCTCAGATTCAACTGCCCTCAGGCCATTATCAGTTCAGTGCAATGCCCTTCGGCCCACTTCTCTGCCCCAAGGGTATTCACAAAATGCCTGGCAGTAGCAGTTGCTCATTTAAGAAGGCAAAGATTGCCATCTTTCCTCACCTAGACGACTGCTCATTGTGGTCAGTCTCCAGACCAGGTCCAAATCACACCTGCAAGTTACCCAGCAGCTGCTCTCTCTCTGGGCTTTCTTCTCAATCTTCCAAAGTCAGTTCTGGAACTGTCCAGGTACTCACCTTTATAGGTGCACATCTGGACACAAAGCAGGCCAGAGCCTTCCTTCCCCTAGAAAGGTAAGGACCCTGGTGGCCCTGGCCTCGTCCTTCACTCTGCAGGTCTCGACCAGCAAGACATTTCCTACAGCTCCTAGGACACATGGCTGCTTCCACAGCTGTAGTGCAAGGAGCAAGATTCAGATGAGGGACATTCAGTTCCATTTGAGAGCCTTTGGTCTCAAAGAAGAGATTCCTATCCAAGTTGGTCCCAGTGACTAACCCTGATCCAGGCCCTTCAGTGGTGGCAGGATCAGAGCAATCTGAGACAAGGTGCCTTCATCCTCTATCTCACTCCTTGACCCTACTACAGATGTGTCCCTCTTGGGATGGGGAGCTCACATGGCGACCTCCACCAGGGATTGTGGTCCTCAGGAACCTCTGCTCCACATCAATCTGTTGGAACTCAGAGCTGTTTTCTAGCACTTCAGGTTTTTCTGCATCTGTTCAGAACAAAGTGGTACAGGTCAGAACAGACAACACCACTACAATGTGGTACATCAACAAACAAGGGGCTACTGGTTTTCGGCCTTGTGCACCGAGGATGGGAAGTTGTGGTCTCTGGCTTATTCCCGAACACTTCCCTCATAGCAGTTCACCTCCCAGGCAAGGACAATGTCCTGGCAGATGCTCTCAGCAGGATTTCCCAGGGCCATCACGAATGGTCACTGGATCCCCAGTACTGGGATAGTTTTGCCAGATGGGGCACCCTCAGATAGATCTTTTGCAGCCCCAGACAATCATCAACTCCACTTTTTTTTTGCAGGCCCCAGTGTTGGGCTCAGTCCCCTGATGCCTTTCTCCTCGATTGGGAAGGAAGTTTCTATGCCTCCCTTCCCTCTCCTGTTCAAGGTGCTAGTCAAAATCAGATCTCAGCCCTGCAAGATGATCCTGATTGCTCCAGACTCGGCGAGGCAGCCCTGGTACCCACTCCTTCTGTCCTTAGCAGTCCATCTTCCCCTGTGTCTCCCCAGGAACCACAATCTGTTAACCTGTGCCTAGGGAGAGTCTGGTATCCGAATCAACCCCTCAACCTCAAGGCCTGGCTCTTGAGGAGTTAGAGTTTGCTGATCTACAACTTTCTCAAGGTGTTCTCGAAATCTTGAAAGCTTCTAGGAAGCCTTCCACTAGGGCTACTTATAACTCCAAATGGAAAAGGTTTTCCATATGGTGTTCTGGGAAGCATATTTCCACAGAATCTGCTGATTTGCCCACTGTTTTGGACTATATGGTCCATCTTAATTCTTTGGGACTGAGACCAGCTACCCTGAAAGTGCATTTGGCAGCTGTCTCTGCTTTTTATTTCAGCAGGAAGCCTCTTCTCTTTCTGCTCACCCTGTATTTTTCCAAGTTTTTTGGGATTGCTTCATACCAATCCACCATTGAAGGACCCTGCCCTGCCTGGGATCTTAATGTTTGCATTGCTCAGCTGATGCAACCCTTTGAACCTCTGTCTTCGGCAGAGCTTAAGTACTTGACTTGGAAAACTTGTATTTCTAGTAGCCATCACTTCTGCCAGGTGCATAAGTGAGTTACAAGCTTTGTCAGTGCAGACTGACTTTATTTCCTTTCACAGGGATAAGGTAGTCCTCAGGACTAACAGGAAGTTTTTGCCTAAGGTGGTTTCAGATTTCCACTTTAATCAATCTATTTCACTTCCAGTGTTCTTCACTGACCATTCCTCCTCTGGTGAGAGGAGGTTGCACAGCTGGAGATGTTAAGAGGGCCCTGTTACTACATAGAGCGTACTAAGGGTCAACAGGTTTGACTCCTCCAACTATTTCTCACGGTGAGGTTGGGAAAGGGAAACTGCCACTAAGAGATCCATTGCCAGGTGGATTGTCTCTTGTATCCACTTTGCTATCAAAAACTGGGTAGGTTCCCCTTCAGGCCTGAGGGCTCACTCTACCAGAGGTACAGCTGCGTCTCTAGCTGCTGCCAGAGATATCTATCTTAGAGATATGTCAAGCAGCTACTTGGAAAAAGTACACATTTCACCAAGCATTACTCCTGGATATCCAGGCCAGGAGGGATGCTCGGTTTAGCACAGCCGTTCTCTCAGAGCCTATTCCATAAGTAGGTTCTGTCCCTCCTCCATGGAGGTACTGCTGTGTGTTCGGTATTAGTCATAATATAGCAAGACTTCATGTTGTTTGAAGGAAAAATTACTCACCTTAGTAATGTTGTTTCTTCTAATGGAGTCTTGCTATATTATGACTCCCAGCCTGCCCCTCTCAGAACTTCTACTTTGGGTATGGGGTGGGCAGTCCACTGTTGGCACTTATTGATGCCCTTTTTATGTTTTCCACCCTTCTTTTTGGGTGTTTGGATGTTGTTTTATTTTATCTTATCTTCTTTTCTGGTCCCCTGACTTGAGTCTTGGTGTTGGGACCAGGAAAATGTGTTAATATTTAAGTAGCCAGTTGGCTAGTGTAGGTTACAGCTTCCACAGAACCTTAGTGAGTTTTGCTCGTAAAGATCTGACAGTTTCAGTTTGAAATATTCCAGACAGAGCTTTTCTACCGAAGCTCATTTCAAGTTCCATGCCCTGCATGGAAGTTAACTCTTTCACCTCCGGAGCAGTTCTAATGGTGGGACAAACTGCAATAGTCATAATATAGCAAGACTCCATTAAAAGAAACAACATTACTAAGGTGAGTAATTTTTCTTGCTGCATCCTGTCCCCTGCCTATGGAGGCAAAGGGCTCTGTGGTGCAGCAGGGCACAATGGTGGCAGAGGGACAAAGGACAGCATGAGGCAGAAGCCTGACTGTGGGGCAGGACAGGTGGGCATCAGGAACAGCAGCCCTGACAATAGCACAGGGTACACATTGTGCAGCAGCCCAGACCATTTGGGGCAATGGAAGTGTGTAGCAGGGTTCAGCAGCCTCAACTGTGGATGCAGGCAGCATGAGACTCTAAGGTGTAGCACATCACAGCAGCCTGACTGTGGAGATAGGAACAGGGGGCAGCAGGGTGCCATGGCCCTGACTGTGGGTGGGGGACAGAGGGCAGCAGGGTGCAGCAGCCCTGAATGTTCAGGCAGGAGATAGGGGTGGCAACAGGATACAGCAGCCCAAACTGTGGGACAGGGTGCAGCAGTTATGCCTGTTTGGGACAAGGGATGTGGGGAGCAGGGTGTAGCAAAGATTTGACTCTGGTGGCAGGGGACAGCAGGGTGCAACTGCCTCAACTGTGGAGGCATGCAACAGGGTGCAGCAAATGTCCTGAATCTTGTGGCAAGTGGCAGCATGGTGCAGCAGCCCTAACTGCAGAGGCATGGGGCTCTACAGCACAGCAGGCTATAGCAACCCCAACTGGGTAGAAAGGGAAGGTGCAGCAGCCCTGTCTCTGGTGACAGGGATAGAGAACAGCATGGTGCAGAAGCCTTGACTGTGGTGCAGAACACGGGCATCAGGGTACAGCAGCCCTGGCTGTGAGATGGGGTACACATGGTGCAGCAGCCCTGACCATGTGGGGCAATGGAAGTGAATAGCAGGATGAAACAAAAGCCCCACCTCTGGTGGCTAGGGCAGCATGGTACAGAAGTCTCAGCTGTGGAGGCAGAGAACCTGGCACTCTAGGGCTTAGCACAGCATAGCACAGCACAGCAGCCTTGACTGTGGAGACAGGAACAAGGGGCAACAGATTCAGCTTCCCTAACTGTGAGGGTGGGGAGAGAGCAGCAGGAGGATGCAGCAACCCTAATTGTTTGGGCATGAGGATGCAGGGTACAGCAGCCCTGATTCTTTAGGTAGGGGATGGAGGCAGCAGGGTGCACAATCCTTGACTTTGTGGGAGAAGATGGTGGAAAGCATGATGCAGCAGCCTCAAATGTGGTGCAGAAGGAAGTGGGCTTGTGGGGCAGGGACAGGTGGCAGTAGGCTGCAGCTGCCTTAGCTTTGAGGCAGAGACATGCTGTCAGGATGCCACATAATGTTTCTAGTTATACCTAACATAATGTATTTTCACACAGAAACCACCAAAGAACTGAAATTTGTGAGTTTTGACAGGGACCTGTCACGCATTGCTACAGTATTTCAAGTACATGTATTGTTTGTCAATCTGACATGAAAAGAAAATGTTCTTACATGAAATCTATTTATGGAGGCTACATTAAAGATTTAACTGTTTCTGTGAATGAACAAAATTTAAATTTATTTTATACGCATTTCACAGCCCTATGTTATATAGTTAGAAAAACAATCTGAGTTTTGATTAGAAAGAACTGAGAGCTGTGATACAGACAAAGCTAATTTCTCACAGAGATTTCCACTACTTCAATTCAGCATTTAAATTAAAATGATCAGCTTTTTATGAGAAGATAATGTTATATTTAAGTTGATCTATCTAAACACAAGCCAGAGACTGTGTTTGTAAGAAACTTGGGAGCTCAGCAAACTATTGCTCTGATTGGGAATCTGAAACAGCAAACTACTCCAAAATGATGTCATTGCACTCTTAAGTTTGACTGAGAGGACAGAAATAACTCCAGTTTTCAGCCACTGTAGAGCAAGTTAACAAATGCTGATTTAAAGAAAACAACAAAACCAAACAGCGTGAAATTCTCAGGAAACACTAATCATGACATAAGGACTTGAATTTCAGCTTTTCAAGCTTTTATAAAAATATGTAAAACGTTGCACATGATCTTTAAGCTGAGTTGGTATCGAGTCATGGGCAGGGTTTACAGACAAGAACAGAAAGTGGGAAGGACCTGGAAAGAGGAGGAAGGGAGGGGTTTGGGTGGGGCAGCTGTAGTGATACAAACTAATAGCTGCACAGTCTGGCAGATTTGATAGACCTGTGAGCCTTTTTTCTGCCGGGCAGTTTCGTAGGTTCGTATGTATGTCTTAAGATGATGACTTGAGAAACCCTTGCATCCATACCTGTCTGTGCCCCTACTCAAATATGTCACTACAATCTCCCAACTGTTTGTGTGAGAAAGTGTCTGAGGCATTTAGCAAGCACTGTAAGCCCCCAGTAAACTGACTTTGACATATTTTTACAGCTGCAGAGCAGAGTTATATTGACATCTTGATAACAAGGAAAGAGGACGGCTGAAAAATTACACATTTTCCCCTACATGCAGTGGTATTTCATCAGATCATTGGTATGCTCAGATTGCTGCGCTCTTCTGTCTCTCTCCTGCATTCCTCCCCATGCACTTTCTTCCTCTGCAGCTCTTTCACCTGTCTAGCAGTCCCTCCCTCTCCCGATAATAATAATCTCTGGCATCAAGCACCCCCACCACCACCACTCTAGTGGTTATGGGTCCAATCTATGGTGTCTTCTGCCACCCCAGTCCCATCCTATTTGGGTGTCTCAAACTAAGCATCAGAAACCAGCTCTTACAGGGAAGTGGTCTGGACCCTGCTCGCTCCCATCCTAGCTAATGCGCTCTCAAGTGCAACAAGTTTAGCAGTATAGCATAGTGGTTTAAGGCTGTGAGCTGCAAATCTGGAGATCTGGGTTTGAATCCCACAGCCATCACTTGCATACTGTGTGACCCCGCAAGTCACTTAACTTCCCTGTGCTCCCAGGTTGCACCTGTAAACATGCTTTCAGCTTAGTGTGTCTTACCTGGTTAAACAACTGGGAACAAAAACAAAACATAAGCTAATGGAGTACTGATCCCTGTGGTGACCTCCTAACCCTGATTGCTCCCATCATGGTGCGACAACCTCTTCCCCCACAACTCCCGCAGCAGAGCCATGCTCATCAGTGGCACTCCATGCCTCTTCTCCCTCGCCCTCAGCCCTGAGTTTTTTTTAAATGCCATGCTCATAGGTGGAACTTCTTGCAGTTCTCCCCCCACCCCCATGTGAAGCATGCTCCAGTTGACAACACTCCATGTGCTCCATCCCTCATCTTCCTTTCTACCAGCTGTTTTTTTTTTAATATGCAGTGTCCCTCCCTTCACCAGTTGCAGCTCCTGCTGAATGAAGGGGTACTTCATTTGAGAGAGCCATGCTCTGTTCCCTACATCTCACGGCCCCTGACTCTGTCTTTACAAATAATAAAATAAAAAAAATCTTAGGTCTCCCTCCTCTCACCGTCATCCTGCTGACGAGGAAAACTCACTTGGGCCCCATGCCTGTTGTTTGTTCAGCGCTGTGCACAGGTCGGTGGGAGAGGAGGCAAACTGGAAGCATGCTTACACACACTGGGAGGTTAACTGCAGGGTGTTTGTCGGCCAGTGGCCAACCATGCTGCACGGAATACCCAGTTCCTCCCTTATTAACAGAGATATCAGGTGATCCATCTACCCTCCAAATATGCCCTAGTCAGGCAGCAAAGGATCCCACCCAGAGGGTGTCAGTATGGTCCGATAGTGGGGTGACTGACATTTCCAGGTGTGGGATTATGAGATAAGTAGGTGGAGACTGCATGCAGGATGCAGACAGAAAGACCAGACCCAAAAGTAAGGAGAGTGGGGCAGAAAGTAGCAAAATGAAAGGTTAAAATTATTTTTCAGGGACGTGGATATGTTGTTCTGTCCACACTTGTTGGCATGTCCTTTCCCTTCAAGATCAGCCAGAAAGTCTTCAGGCTGGCTCCTCCCATCCACCGAGTGATATATCCCTCAGCTGCGCCCCATGGCCAGGTCTTCCTTTCTGCTGAAAGAGCAGGTTCCCTCCATACTGCTTCCACATTGAGTAGACCTTGGTGCTTAAATCTTCAGATTTACTTCCTAAACTTACTTTAAAACTCATTCGAGTTTCGTCTTCTCACCTGAATTTTGATCACGATGGAGGATAAATCCTGCGCCCAGGTTTCACCGGTGCCTTGCGGGAAGAAGATGTCCTGTATGGATTCTCACGTCTCTTCGTCTACTGTCTGTGCCCCGATCATGATCTGCAGGCCTCGACATTTGTCAGTCATTCCACCGAGCGTTCCGAGGACCGCTTGCCTGCCTAAAGTTGGGCTGTCCGGAGAAACGTTACCCACTGGTCAAATCTAAGGAAGCCTGGGAGGTCTCCGGCTGTGGGGTCTGCCGGCAGTTAGAACTCAAAGCTTTCAGGGAGGAGGTGGCCCAAGCCACTGCTCAATCCTCTTCTGCCTCGGCCTTTGTTCCGCTCCAGTTGGGCTCCACCTATTTGGCCTCCTTCAAGGAGCTGTGCAGTCCCTCTCGACCAAGGAGAAGGCCCTTCCAAGTCTCACAGTTCCGCTCATACAAGAAAGGACTCCAAGAAGGATAAAGAAAGTCTCATCATCGATGCTTCTGGGACCGAGAACCTTCCGCTCTCAGGAGACTTCTTTTTGACTGCAGTTGAAACCGCCTGGCCGCCGCTGGCTTCATGGTAACCCGTCAGACCAGTTGGCTGAGACGCCAGCCAACGATGCGCCAAGATTTTCCGACCCTGTTGATAGGTTGTCATCTGAAGAGGCCAACAGCTCTCTTTTCAGGACAGGTCCTGCCGGTGACCACTGCGGATCGGCCCAGCCTACTGAGTTGGACCTGCCCAGTCACAGCCCAGACTAGGAGGAGCGGGATCTTCCCAGCTCCTCCGGAGGCCCCCATCAGCACTGCCGATGGCCAAGGTCAAGGTCTCCGTCATCTTCGGGTCGAGCAGGTCCCACCGATGTTGGCAGTCTTGCTTTCCACACCATGGAAGCGGCACCACCACTACTCATCTTCATCCTGCTCAGGTGAGGAGACGCTTCAGCACAAATTGTGTGGATGCTACGAAGACCTCATGTGGCAACAGTTATGTTCCGGGGCAAGCCGACTCCAGCTACCACCCCAGCCATTACGCGCGGGCTGTCGCCCGGAAGGCCAACGCCAACTCTCCGGTGGGCTGCTTTGACATCATTCCTTCCCCAGCAGAGCCAGTTCAGACCATGCGGCTCAGCCAAAGCAGGCTTCTTCTCCGATCGTGGTGGAGCTGCCACCTAAACAACCGATGACTGGGTCTCTGACCAAGGAATCTAGGGCGACTAAGGGGCTTCCCCATCGGTGTCGGTCACCCTAAGCCTGACAGCCCGTGGCAGGTTTAGGGTGACATGGGTGTTCGCCCGCTTTATCCAGACTCTTGGTCCTCCTTACCTCCCGTCCATTGGACATGGAGTTGATCGGGGTCTTTCCATGGACAAAGGCCCTACTTCGCTCATGGGCATTCTCTGCCTCATCTCAGAGTCTACGGAATGTAGCTGGAGCCCTCCAAAGCGGGCTCGATATCCCCTACAGAGATTCTGGACAAAGGGGACTCTTCGGAGGTCTTCCCAGTGGCCGAGGCCATTGTTGGCCCTGCCCTGGAACTCTGGCAGTGCCCTGCCTCTTTCCCGGCATGTTCAGCCCAGATGGTCCGCAAATATCGACGTGCCTACTGGTACCCTTTTAAGGGTTGTGGGCGTCCCTCGGCTGAGAGGTTGGTGCCTTACTCCGTGTTTGAGCACTCCGGCAATACTGGGGACGTTGATGAGACCGCCCGACAAAGAGTCCAAGAAACTGGACTATTCAGCCAGAAAGGTCTATGCTGCCTCCTCTCTCTGCCTCCACCAGGGAGCTTGGCCATCTTGACGGCACACTTCTCTCATGCCCTGTTGGGCTCCCTGGATGAGGTTATTCCTCACCTTCCTGCAGACCTTCAGACCACGGTCAAACAGGTCCGGGCCCAGGGTAGGGCAGTGGTGAAGCAGCAACTCAGATGGCTCTGAACAGTGGTGATTCTTGTGCCCACTCAGTGGCAGCCGTGGTTGCCATCGCCGTGCAACAGCTACGGATCTCGACCCTCACTGTAGATACTCAGCACAAGCTGGCGGATGTTCCTTTTGGGCACTGACCTATTTGGGTCTGGTGTAGGGTCACCTCCGACGAATTGAAAAGTCCAGTGCCACCCTAGACTCTGTGACTTCCACCCAAAAGGACCCCAGGGCTCCAAGCAGCAGAAGCTCAAGCCCTTTCAGTCCTCCACTCCTCGCGGCAAAACCAGCACTGCATCAGTCTGGCTAGCAGGCTCAGTCTTGGCGACCTCGGGCCAAGTCCGTGGCCTCGATGGTCCAAAAGCCTGGAGGAAGGGACCTGGTGGCTCCTCAGCTGGATCCTCCTCCTCCTCCAAGCCTGCTCAGTGACAGGATGGGGTTGCCACCCTCATGCCCACCACATCTCCCCTGGGTCCTCCTGTGGGGGCCAGCTGTGCCACTTCCTTTCCACCTGGTCTGTTGTTGCTGACAGGTGAATTCTGGAAGTGGTCGGTCAGGAGTCTGCCTCTGGAATTCGAGCAGTACCCTCAAGCTGAGCCCGTGCCCCACGGGAAGGCTTGTGTCTGCAGACACTCTGTCAACTCTTCAAGATGACATAGCCCAGCTCCTCTGCAAGGAGGTCATGGTCAGAGTTGTGGATCCTCCGAAACACCCAAGGTTTGTCTCCAGGTACTCCTGGTGCCAAAGCGGATGGGGCTGGTGCCCATTCTAGATCTGCATGACCTGAACAAATTCCTTGGTCTCACACACCTTCAGGATGATTACTCTCTCCCAGATCATGCCATCTCAGGAGCAAAACATGCGGTTTTGCTCTCTGGATCTTCAGGACATGTTCTTTCACGTCACGATCTATCCTTCTCACCAGAGTTTCCTCTGCTTTCGAGCAGAGGGCCCTTTACGAGTTCAAGCCATGCTTGGCCTCTCCTCAGCCCCCAGGGTCTTCACCAGATGCATTGCAGTGGTGGCAGCTTACCTGAGGTGCCGGGGGTCCAGGTGGACCCCTACCTGGATGACTGGCTGATAGCAGTTCCCTCAAGCAGGAGGTGGAGCAGTCCAGGGACCTGGCCCTCCAGACCTGCATCGACCTTGGCCTCCTGATCAACGAGGCCAAATTGGGGCAGGCTCGACTCTTGCCAAGCCAGAGCTCGGCTTCCTGCGGGAGAAGGACAGAGGTTCTCTCCTTCTTTGCCCGATCATTTCTAGTTGGGCACTTCGCCCTGCCGGGACTTCCTGCACCTTCTGGGGTACGGGCAGCCTGCACCAGCGTGGTCCGATGGGCCCATTGGCATATACGCTGCCTGCAATGGAGCTGGCCAGCCAATGGTCTCAGCGCAATGGTCATTTCAACCAGCTGGTCACTGTGACCCAGAGGATATGGGACGCCTCCAGTGGTTGCTCGTCCCAGAGCATTTGCAGGAAGGGATCCCGTTTGTCTGTCCTGTGATGATGGTCATCCCAAAACTGATGCCTTCTCCCACATGCTGGGATGCCCTCCTAGGGAACACAGAATCCATGGGCTTTTATACTCACCAGGAGTCCCAGTGCCACATCAACCTGCTTGAGCTCCGGGCAGTTCGGCTAGCCCTGACCACATTCGTTCAGTTTGTCCGAGGGTCAGGTAGTCCAGGTCCAGACAGACAACATCACAACCACGTACTACCTCAACAGGCAGGGTGGGATGCACTCTTGCCTCTGTGCAAGGAAGCTTTCTGCATCTGGACCCTCATGCAGAGTCTGGAGGCAGATCTCCTGGCCATCCCTGTGGCAGGGGCTCCAGTCAGCTGGCGGATGCCCTCAGCTGGGTGGGCAAGGCATCTCTTGAGTGGTCCCTCCACCCGGAGGTACTTCACAGTCTTCTCCCAGTGGGGCACCCTCAGGTGGACCTGTTCGCCTCAGGGAGAATGCAAAGCAGAGGCTGTGTTGTGCCCATCCCCCTCAGCAGGGCTTAGCTCAGGGATGCCTTCTTGAGGCCGTGGAACCCAGGCCTCTTCTCTGCCTTCCCTCCTCTTTCCTGGATCCACAAAGTGCTCCTCAAGGTCAGGAGGGCACAAGGCACAAGTGATACTGGTGGCTCCAGACTGGCCCCGCCAGTTTTAGTCCCCAATCTCCTCAGCCTCAACAGCAGGCTCCCAAGGCGTCTTCCCGCATGCCCAGACCTGCTTTCCATCAGTCGGGGAAGCTACTCCACCCTGACTTTCAATCGCTTTCACCTGACAGCCTGGTTCCTGAGTGGCTAGAGTTCCAGGCTTTGGGTCTCTCCAAAGATGTCCTCACCATGGTCAAGGCATCTAGAAAGGAATCGACCAGAAAATGCTATGCCTTCAAATGGAAGAGGTTCTCCATTTGATGTCAGGACAAGGTGCCAGACCCTTCACCTGTCCGGTGGCTAGCATTCTCTGTGGTCTCTCTCTCCCAGGGGACTTGGTCGACGACCTTAAGGTGCACCTGGCAACCATCTCTGCTTACCAGGCACGGGTGGTCGACAGTCAGTGGCACAGGAGAAGGTGATCTATCGCTTATTCAGTCTTGACCACATTTCCTCCGGTGCATGAACCACCACCATCGTGGGACTTGTTGCTGGTTTTGGCAAGGCTTATGGGCAAGGCATTTGAACCTATGCACAGGTGAGATATGTCTTACCTTACATGGAAGACCGCTTCCTGGTGGCTGGCTGCGTCAGCCAGAAGGATCAGTGAGCTCCAGGTGCTCTCGCTGGAGTCTTCTTACCTGGTCTTCCACAGGGACAAAGTTGCCTGTGCTCCAACCGAAGTTCCTCCTGAAGGTTGTGTTGGAGTTTCATCTGAACCAGGTGATGACTCTACCAGTGTTCTTCCTGAATCACACCTCTAAGTCTGAACACAGGCTCCTGAGGCAAGCGCTGCTTATTATAAGGCGCATGGCTGGAGTTCGGAGAGAGGTTTGCCAGCTATTTGTCACCCTACGCTGAAGCCGCACCTGGCAGACCCTGCAGCCATGCGAACTTTTGGCAGGTGGATCACTTTCTGCATTTATTTCAGCTATGGGTTGGCGGGTAGGGAGCCTCCCAGTGGGCTAAGGGCTCATTCCCCTGCCATACCGCTGCATCGGTAGCTGCTGTAGGGACGCCCCTATCCAGGAAATCTGCAGGGCTGTTACCTGGAAGTCAGCACACACCTTCATTTCCCATTACCAGATTGACCTGGAGTCACACTGGGATGCTTGTTTTGGGGCCTCAGTTTTCTAGTCTCTGTTCCCTAAGTAGGGTGTGTGGCCTTGCCTCCCTCCTCCCGGAGAACTGCTAGGAGTCTGCCAACTAGTGTGGTAGAACAACATATCCACATCCCTAGAAACACAGGGTGCTCACCTGTAACAGTAGTTCTATGAGTGGTATATGTTGTTCATCTCATATAGACCCACTCGGCTTTCCCAGCTTCGACTCACAACCTCTGCTTCCTCAGACAAGATCTGCATCATGGGGCGGAGTCAAGGATATACCACGTGGGTGAGTGGGAGAAGCCAGCTTGAAGACTTTACGCTGATCTTAAAGGGGAAAGGACATGCCAACAAGTGTGGATGAACAACATACCACTCCTAGAACTACTGTTACAGGTAAGTAACCTGTGTTTCCGATCCAGAGGTACCACTTTTAGATTATGGTATCTTAGGTTAGCGGTAGTCCGTCTGTAATTTTAAGTTTTATTCTCAATCTATATTTACGTGGATAAGGCTCATAGTTTGGCCCGACAAGGTGGCCAGTGATTCCTTCCACTTCCTGATTGATGTACACACACTCCTTTGCTCAGGCACATTACGATGTGCAGCAAGAGAGTGCGCATGGGGGCGCACCCCGTGCTGAGCCGACTGGCACTCACTTTTCATTTCCTGTTTTGTGCATTATGATAGGAGTTGGAATTAATGAAGGCCATCACTCAACTAACAGGGGCCTTGTTAGTTGTGTATTGGCCTTGATTAATCTCCAGCTCACCATCATAATGTATTAAATAGGAATGAAAATTGAGTTCCATTCATTTCAATGGGGGCATCCCTGCACTCTACTCTCCCTTGCTGCGGCGATATAACGTGCCTGAACACAGAGGTGTGTACATCAGTCAAGAAGTGAAGGGATTGATGGCCACCTTGTCAGGGCCAAACTCACGATCCCTTCACAAAAAAACAGGCCAAGGACAAAACTTAAAAATGACAGAAATGGACTATTGCTGATCAAAACCTGTAAGTTCTGCAATTAACACCAGAACGATCACAGAATCACATTAAAGGAAACTCTCATCTTCAGAATTTCTTAATGTCTGAAAGCCCATAAAAAGCTAATTTGAGTGAGCTACTGTGCTTACCTGTAAGTCTTGGCAGTCCAGAGTTATTCATATGTTGCTCTGTCTTAATTACACCCTAGGTTGTTTTATAGCTCTAACTGTTATAGCCCTCATTGGGATATAAATATGATATGTCTGTTGGTGATTGTCTGATCACCCTGTGTACTGTCCTGATACTAATCAAATGTGGTCTGCTCCTAAGTACTGTTTTAAGCTAAATGTTATTACTTCAAGCTCTGTGTAACTAATTCCAGGTTGCCCCTGAAAAAGGATCTTGGGTGTCAGTGGGTCTACCTGGTTACTAAACTGAAGAAATAATTAAATAAATAAATATGTAACTCAGCTTGTAATTATTGGCTGGGAAGCCATGTGTCTTCGGCTTCTGACAGGCAATGATGTCACCGTAGTCTTGGCCCTGTTTTGACTGCAGTTAATCCAATAGGTTAAATACTGAGTTGTCTGTTTTTATTTAGTGCGTTTTAAGGTGTTATTACATTTTCTACATTTATAATAATTGTTTTGTATGTGCCTTTATCAGTCCAAAGTATTTCAGTAAGAAACTATTAAACTTTTAACATTATCAGAAGTAAAATACTCTTAACACATTTAAAGTTATGCATGTCTTAACACTGTTGCCCATCTATGTGTTTTTGCAATTAATAAACAAGTTAATGTATCCAATTTTTTATTTTTTTCCAATTCAAATCTGGACAGAAAGAGAATAATATTTGCAGAATCATAACAAATGCTCAGATTGTTTATACTGTCTTTGTCCAGGAAAGGCACTCTGAACTAATCCTTGTTCCCGGGTCTGTTTGGGAGCACAGGAAGGTTAAGTGACTTGCTCTGGGTCACATGATAAGCAAGTAGAGGCATGTCTGAATTGAAACCCATTCTGCTGGATGAACCAAGCTTGTTCACAGCTTTTGCATTAACCTCTAGGCTATACTGACAGCTGCTCATCAAAACCTACACGACAGGCTGGCCCCATGATGCCAGGCGAGTGGTTATGGGACCACATTTGCATCTTGTAGACCCGAGTTCACACCCAAAACTCATGACTGTAGGAAAACAGGCTATAAGAGGGATGGAAAAGAAAAGGGGACGCAGTTGAGCCTGAGCAAGATGCACTTTGATAAGGCTTTGATCACTGCATTATAAAAATAAACATTTAGAGCAGTAAATATTCAGAAAATAAATCCACAGAACTACAGCGTGGTGTTTGAGAGGCGACTGAAGTAATGGGAAATTCTAAAATGACAACAGCTCAGGAGAAGAAGCTAGACCCAAATTTGTTACGGTGCACTGACCAGATGGAGACTCCAGCCTGAGACCAGGAGCAAGATGGTGGGAATACAGAGGGATCATCTGCAGAGACATTACATACTCTGGGAATCGAACTTAATCGCCTGATTGCTATCAACCAAGTTTGACACACTTATGAACAGAGTGGCTACAGTGGAGTCCTCTATCAAATTCATCACCTCGAGCCTCGGTGGAAATATCAAAAGCTGATGCCGCTATAGAGTGAGTATGCAGTTGTAAAAGAAAACAACCATCTGAAATCTGGATTAGAGACCTTGGAAAACCAAGTAAGGTCTCAAAACCTAAGATTACTGGGGCTAACGGAGGGAGTGAAGGCGACCACCTCATGCTCTTTCTCCAGGATTGGCTGGTGCAGCAGTTAGGCGAGGAAATGGCTACCACTGTGCAGCATTTCCTGAAGGCCTGTAGAGTTACTTCCCCGAGGTCGAGTGGAAGATTTGGAGACAGCTAGTAACGGTGGTAATTGTGGACGGCTGACGAGGCTCTAGGGATCAACTACTAGCTCAGGCAAGGCTGAAGAAAACACTTCTACATGAAGGCCAGCAAGTTCGTATGTTCCCAGATTTGGGTTATGCCACGGACAAAAAGCATAAGAAGTTCGACTGGGCCAAAGCGCTTTTACGGAGGCTGGAATTCCACATGGGCTGGTTTTCCAGCTCACTTATGGATTGTGCACCGGCCACATCTACATTTTCTCCGACCAGCTGATGCCATGAATGAAGTTAGAAAATGCTCTCCCCGGCAGTGAGCATTGCAAGAAGAGTCTGAGGAGGATTTACCTGGCAGCTGAGCATTTACTG
Organism: Neoceratodus forsteri; assembly: GCA_016271365.2. Classification (NCBI taxonomy): domain Eukaryota; kingdom Metazoa; phylum Chordata; order Ceratodontiformes; family Ceratodontidae; genus Neoceratodus; species Neoceratodus forsteri. Next base: position 693,502,732 of record CM057449.1, read on the forward strand.
GCTTGAAAGGTAGTGTGTATTCAAGTTTTGGGGAGAGGGAATCAATTAAGCCCTACTGCGACAGTTTTTCTTCCAGTGGTCACACTGACTTTCGTTTTGGGCTGGTTTTAATATCCCTCCCTCAGCTAACAGTTGTTGGAGTTTTGTAATAAGGCACAATGAATCTTGTCCACTTGCGGCTGTATGTTAAAAAATAAATAATAATAAAAAGTTACTTTTGAAAAACGAGTGCTGACTAAGTAGTTGAGTTAAGCGCCTCTATTAATACACACTTTTCTTCTTCAGTTTACAGTTGATAATTTTAGAGGCTTTACTCTGTTTCGATTTAGCAGGTACCTTATCAATCAATTTCTGCACTCTGTGTGCATTTACTGTGGTTTAGTATGGAGGATAAATTTTCTGACTCCTAATGTAGGGAAATCATTATGAACTCTTGACTTGACATTGTCCTTTTATCCCTTGCAGCTCATGGGCTCGCTAAAGCAGCTTTATTCAAAAGACTTTAATTGATAATACTATAATACTGGATATACCCCGTGTCATATCTTTTAACATTTGATGGGATTTGTGCATATTAAGAGGAGTGGCACCCTCCTGGTAGTTATAGATGGACATCTGTTAAATTAAATATTGGTGACTGGAACATATGTTTCTATAAAACAATAAACATAAAGTATTAAAAGAAAAAGAATGCTAGAAGGTGGTGCTGTGGCAGCCCCAGACATTTGTATAGACTTGATCACAGCCATCGTCTAGAAATCCAGATATGGGGACCCGTACAAATTGGCACCACAGAGCCAGCCTTAAAATGTGTAGTTTTTAATAATCAGCTGGCAGTATAGCCACAGATTAGAGTAATGAGCTGTGAACAAGGCTGCTTTATCCAGTGGAATTGGCTTTGATTTCAACATGATCTGCTTGCATATTATGTGACCCTGAGCAAATCACTTAACCTCCCTGTGCCCTCAAAACACACCCAGAAACAAGTTTCTGCTCAATATTCCTTTCCTGGACAAAGATTGTTAAAAATATGTAAACATTTGTTATGATTCTGCAAATATTATTCTCTTCTATCCAGATTTGACTTGAAAAACGTCACAATAATTTATTAATTGCAAAACACATAGATGGACAACGGTGTTAAAACGTGCATAACTTGAAATAAGTTATTAAAAGAGTAACTCATTTCTTTTGATAAAGTTAAAAGTATGGCAGATTCTTACTGAAATATTCTGAGCTGAATAGTCATGGTATTTTCTAACATTACATATAGAATAATACATGGGTGAGTGTGTGTAACCGAGGTGTGATGCTTCATAAACCCAAGAGCAAAACTCAAGGGGTTTATAACAGCATCACACCAAAAATGTGTATAACATTTGAGTTTTTGCACAACCAACCATGCATTGTTTTATATAATTGCTGGAGAGCATTTTCTTACCTAAACACCAGCCCCATAATGTGGCGTGCAATGGATTATCTTAAAACAGAAACAGTCCTCCAAACCCCAAATTACCATAATGCACTTTATTTTCATACTGTTATGCATTGGATGTGTTTGTGATTTATTGTGCTCTGTAATTGTATTTGATTGTACCTGTTGTATTTGAACTTTGACTGTTTCCTTGTCCTCCTTTAACCCCCCCCACCCCGGACTCATCTAAAAGCGACCTGGTACTCGGCTCAGTATGCCTTTCCTGCTGAAACTTTTGAAATAAATAAATAGAGATGGTGTTGCAATTTAAAGATTAATGCTAGCTTTTTATGATTGCAGCCTTTGTCTGCCTCTTTCTGTCTGTCTCTGCTCTCTCCATCTCTACACGTGAGTTCAGGAACCATTGGGTGAAATGCAATTTTTAAGGTTTTGTGTGTGTGTGTGTGTGTGTGTTGTGTGATCGCAAATTAAACTGGGCCACCGTTATTTGGCCATGAACTGCAGCCTGTGGTGTTGGCAGGTAAAAACCTTTTTCCAAGAAGAGCTCTGCAGAAGTTGTGTGCAGGAGAAGCATTGTGCACATCCAGTCAACAAAGGAAACCGGCGCATGTTAAGCAGTTATAACCAGCTAGTTATAACACCAAATTGTAACCGGGTTTTCCTGTGGGAGAAAATGCTCCCTGGTTATTCTGTATGAATAACTCTGGACTGCTAAGACTTACAGGTAAGCACAGTTAGCTCACTCAAAACAGTTCTATATGGGCTTTTAGACACTAAGAAATCTTGAAGATAGTCTGTCTTTAAGCCTAAAATTGTTTTCATATTAAAATAAGAGGTGTTTTGACATCATATTCAGTAACACTGATAAAGCATTCTCTCCTATCCTCTTTTGCATACAGGGATATACAGACTAGTTCCTAAGGCCAAGGTATCTCACTGAAGGGCAGCTACCCATCACTATGATTTGTTACCTGACCTAAACTAGACCTTGGCTAATAATATGGGAATCAACAAGCTGAATTTTTACATTCCATAGTCTGTGAAAAACATCCCCAATATTTAACTGGGCTTCCCACATCTGACCAAAGCCAGTGGCTAGAATATGAATTGCAATTTGTAGAGGTGGGCAACCAAGGATTTTTTCACCTAGAACCAAGCCAGAGCCGAGCTAGGGGTCTGGCTTGACTCTGAGCCAAAACACGAGTCGAGTCCTGGTTACTGCAGGCTGTTTTCACATAGGAGTTGAATGTTTTAGACACTACACTAACTGCCAAGGCACACAAAAATGCTTACTTTGACCATGACTGGATTGGCTTGACCTTGGCTCTCAGTTGCTCAGAGGCCGAGCTGAGCCAGGCACTAACCTTGAACCAGGCTCAAGCCTGCTGTGGCTTGCCCAGCGCTAGAACTTTGCTGTGTCTAGGATCAGGAGTCGGACCAGGACAGGCAGCTGCCTTAAGCTATGAAGTACCTTTCTCCTTGAACCATCTAAATCAAAGAGCGTAATGCAGTTTTGTGTTCTTCTATGTCTTTTATACAAAGGTATATCAAAATGCTTTGCATCCGGAAAGATACAGTGATGTCTGAATGAAATTATACAATTATGTAACATAAAATATGAACAAAATAGCTGAGCAAAGGAAATTGGAATAATCGGTACTGTTTGTGCTACTAATTGTGCTGCTATAGGGTAACCGCCACTGTGTGACCTCGAACAAATCACTACCCCTTGAGCTGTAGTTTTACCAGCTGTACAGTAGGGTAGCAGCAGGACACCATGATAAATTGCATGTTAGAAGTTTGTCTCTCCTAAGCAGATAAATGGCAAACATAACTAAATTTGTATCATGTTCTGTACACAATGTATACGCCTACATCCTTGGGTACACAGTCACAGTGATTTCCATAATGATAAGGAAGACATAATAAAGGAAGAAAAACAGCATCTAATATGAAGGGTTCTGATTCTTCACACTAAGACCTAACCTTGGCAGGTTACTACTGTGATGGTACCTGAGTACTGCTATATCCCTGGTACAGCTGTCAGATGGCAGGTACAAGAACTTGGTGTGGCAAAAGGGAAATGAAAAACAAACCAACATCTGTGACTAAGTATTTTTCCTGTATTTTTTTACCTTTTTATCAGTATTTAATAAATTGGGACTAGATATGTAAGATTAACCCACGACTGAGGATTAACGTATGGTTGGGAGTTGGACCACAAGGCGGAAGGCCGGTGGTTCAACCACCAGCCATACATTAACCTCAGAAGGCCCATGCTCTGAGTGGTTAATTCACTTGTAACATGGGGAAGAGAAAGGGTTCGCACTTTTTAAATGTTTCTCTTCCTTGTTGCATTTGTAAAAGTAATTTTAAACTGCAAAATTAAAAGGTTCCAGGAGGATATTAAGGTTCTTATCATGAGGAAGAGAAAGGGTTGCACCTGACTGGAGAAACTATATGCCAAAAGGCTAATTTCTTTTTAATATTGTGGCGAACAGTCATTGAATTACTGATTACATGTAGATGTGATCAACATTTCAGAATATGTACACATTTGGCTGACTTACTTTTGTGAACTGTGGAATTATCTGTATTTCTGCTATATTTGTTGTTTGGGATTTGGCTGCTGTGCATTCTGGGAAATGCATATATTTAAGTGCAGAGGAGATTTGACATCTGGTGGTAGTTTCTGCAATTCCTTGGCACACCAACAGATGGCTGTGAAACATCTGGTAGTTGTTTCTCATGTAGAACAGTGCTCTACTATATACTATTCTGTAGTTCACGTGATAATCCATATTCTGCTGGTGAAATTCTGCCATTTCTTTTTCTGGCAGAATTACAAGGAATAAGTTGAATTTTCAGAAATTCCACAGAATTCTGTCTCAGTGGAATATGAAAGTTCCAAACAGCACTAGGTAGATATAGGGAGAAATTGCACAGAAAAATGGAGAATAAGAATAGAAAACTTCTTGCAGCAGAAAGAGTTTCTGGCTTACTACCTCTCACTTTTAGTCAGTTGTGTAGTATAGTAGTTGCCCTCAGGTGTATGAAAAAGTAAAAGAAGGAGATAGTAGTACATTTGAGCTGTTCCATACTGCTAGAATCACAGGTACCAGTGTGTGTCGCTAACAGCATAATCCATCTCTGTTCAGCTGCTCTGCAACAGAAACCAGCTAGATTAAAATAAACACAGGTAATTATAGCCTCACGTCTAATAAGTATCCAACAGGATGCCACCTTATAGTTTATAAACTGTTAAAAGATGGAATTTTGCTCCATGAAACTACTGATTCCTTGACCTAGTAAAAGCCCACTGCCATGCTGAGGCTTTTGTTCCAGAAACCAAATGACATTCAGCGTGCTACTTTTTAAAGCGGTATGGTGTGCTTGAATTAGTTTTTGACAAGGCCACTCTTTTGGCCACTCTAACAAAGTGTAAATAAGTTGGGAATCTTTGTAATTCTTGATACCAATGTTACATGTATCATGCAATCTTAGCCCTGTAATAATTGTAACCCTTTAGCAGTTACCATGTATTTTCACTTATTCTGTGACCTGTACCTTTCACTCTGTCTAATTGTACCATGTTATTGTTCCTTGTTTTCCTCCATTCTGTGATATGGAGCCTTTGTAAATGAGCCTCTGGTTCAAAGGATGTAATTCTAAGAATTAAATAAATAAATAAAACATTTGCTTTTCAGTCCTCTTTTTAGAAACCGCTGCTATAATGTATGGTGGTTTAAACAGTCTTAGCCTGCAGTTCACGGCCAACCAACAGCTGGCTGTCAAACAAGAATAGATATGGTGGGCACAGGGGAAGAGAATAGTCACGGACTCAGCCATATATTAATTCTCAAGCAACCGTGCATTATTGAGAATTAATGTATGGTCACCTAATGGTACTCCGCCAATCCAACGCAACCCTTTCTCTTCCCCATGTTACAAGTCGACTCTTTTTTTCGTTAATATATAACGAATGCCTTTGGTAGGGGTAGCATGGAGTCCTAGGTTTGAGTCCTGTGCCTAACTTTAACGCTGGTCCTGCATAGCCTAGATTGGGCTGCAGAGACAACATACTTGAACTGAGGATGTGTAAGATGCTAGCCATGCCGCTGTGTGCCTCTTTTACTTACAGGGACACTGTCAACCCATTTTACAATATATTATTTCTAGTAGAAAGACCACATTTTATGATTGCTTGCCTTCCTTAAAATGTATTTATCATGCTAGTTGTTTTGTCTGCTTTTCTCTTAGAAGAACTGAAATGCATGCTAATGGTATAATTATATCCAGCCTTGTTTTGTTTAAAATGATTGATTCTTTTCTTATTGCATACTTCCTGAACATAAGGACCACCCCAGAACGTGTAGCCACTTATGATAGAATGGCCTACTCTCCTGTCACTGCATCTTGAGTGTCTAGGCAGTGTTGGTGGTGTTCCCAAGTCTAGAAAAGGTGCGGTCGTGTTGATCAAGGATTTTGCTGATAACGCCAGTATGGTTGGCAATCAGTTTTTCACTTTAAAAATAAAAAGAAATTCGACTCAAACTAGTAGCTACATCAGAACATTCAACAGAATGTGAGCAACAATGAAATTTTTTTTTTTTTTTTTTTTTTTTTTTAACTACGGACAGTTTGAGGCCTAAGGGGTTTTGACAGTGTCCCTTAAATGTTTGGAGCAGCATCGATGTCATAGGGACCATAACATCAGCCTTAGGATGGGACAGATCATTTTCTGGGCTAGTCGTCTGCTTGGTCACTAGCCTTCAGATCTGGTGGCCATTATTTCTGTGGCCACTAGATTTTGAAATCTTGTAGCCAAGTCAGTTTTGATGGCTGCTAGCAAGAGCTAAACTGACATACTGCCAACAGAGGATAGATAGCAAGATCTGGAAGTAGTGCCACTCCTTCATGCTCCCACCCACCCCGCAACAGAGCCACACATCACAGCACTCCTTCCACCTCCCAACTCCACAGCGGAGCTGCATTCATTGGTGGCACTCCTTCCACCCCAACTCTTGGCACTCGTCCACTCCCACCCCACCCCCCATCTTATGCAACAGAGCCATGCACATCAGCAGCACTTCTTTCATTGCCCCACACACACACACACACACACACACAATGGAATTGCACTCGTTATTAGCACTCCTTCCACTTCCACCCACCCCGCAGGAGCCATTGTCCTCAGCAGCACTTCTTCCACCCCACACCAGCACTGGAGCAGCAGCTACCTCTGCCTCATCCCAGCTTCTAGCCAAGAGTCCCTGACTTGAACTGAAAGAAACTGTGGTTGAATGACCAGATTATATTTACAAAGCCGCAGTGGAGCCGTGCTTATTGGTGGCACTTCCTTCACCACCCCCACAGCCACTGCAGTGGAGTCACACTCATCGGAGGCACTCCTTCCACCACCGCCACTCACAGTGGCTGCCTCTGTCCTGATCAGCTTCTGTGGCACTTAAGTGCTTCTTTGTTAAGTTTGGAGCAGCATTGATGTCATAGGGGACCATAACATCAGCCTTAGGATGGGAGAAATCACTTTCTGGGCTAGTCCTCAGTTTAGCCACTAGTCTTCAAACTCTGGTGGCCAAAAATATTTTGGTGGGCATTATTTCTGTGACCAGTAGATATCGAAATCTCATAGCCAAGTCAGTTTTATGGCTACATGGAGAGAGCTGTGTTGATATATTGCAACAGAGGAACAGAGAGTAGAGCAGGGTTTGGAAGTCGTCACTTGATCCAACACTGATCACAGTAGTGCTCCTCAGTGGAATCTCATCACATCACATCATTGATATGCATGAGATTCCCACACATCTTCTGTAACTTTCTTTCCTTCCCCCAAATCTACTTTTTATTCATTTCAGTGCTTCCTGTCCCTTTCCCCTGCCCCAACACTGGGCTTGCTGATTACTGCTCCCCACAATGGACTCACACTCATTGGCAGCACTCCTGCTACCCCTGCAACAGAGCCACACTCACTGATGGCACTCCATCCCTCCCACTCTCTGCAGTGAAACCTCCATTGGTGGCACTCCTTCCACTACCACCACCCCAGCCCCCACACACAGTGGAGTCGCGCTCATTGTTGGCACTCTTTCCAGTCCCATCCACCTCTGCAACAGAGCCATGCTTGTCAGCAGACCCTCTCCCCCAGCAACATAGGCAGCTGCCTTGGTTCCATTCCAGCTTCTAGCTGGAATGCCTCACTTGAACGTGAAGAAACTGTGGCTGAATGAGCAGATTGTATTTATTTATTTTTATTTATTACACACAAGATCCTTTAGGCAGATCCTATTTTCAGAGGATCTAGAGTCATAAGTATCATTTAGCATGTACATATTATATGACATTTTACAGTGGTGATTGACCCAAAACTTCAGCAAAGAAGCAGCAAGGGTATGCAGGATACAGATGGATGCAGCAACTGAGCTGCGCTTAGCAGCAGCACTCCTTCTCCCAACCTACCTCTCACAGTGCAGCCATGCTCATGGATGGTACTCCATCCGCTTTTTCCCTCGCCTTTTGGGGTTGGTCCCCCCACCCTCAGTGCCCCTAATGGACCTCAGCCTCTGCCCCACGTGCCGACTCACCAATGCCTGGACCGCCTCCCCGGCAGACACTGGTGGCAGTGGGAGCAGCTGCAGAGAGGGTGTCGTGGCGGGGGCCGGCGATTTTGTGGCTGTGTTCCCCTGGGAGGCCTGCCAAGCAAGCAGGCGCCAGCTTTTCTGGCAATTCCCCAGCCTCTGTCAGAGGTTGCCAACAGGACGAACACTCCCCCCCCAAGAGAAGGAGAGCACCCCTCAGGTGCTGTATTCTTCTCTGCCCTGACAGTCCTCCGATTCCCAGGTCCATTCCTGAACCCAGGATGTCTGCGTCTCAAGTGGTCACCTTGCGGCACGCAGGCTGGCACGCTCTTTCAGTCGCCAGTAACAGGGCTGTGCTTATTGACATGCACTTCCAACCCCAGCAACAGAGAGCCAGTTGCTTCCGCCCGCCCCAGCTTCAAGTCCAAAGTACCTCACTTGAAGTGGAAGAAACTGCAGCCGAGTTACTGGGATTGTATTTATAAAGTATACTAAAGTGGCCAAGCAATCCTCCTAAGCAGCAGGGAGCCAGAGGCACCAGCAGCCTGTCCCAAAGTGTCACATTCATTTCAAGGGAGGATGACATTAGTGGAGAATGACAAAGGGATGTAACGAGGAAAGCAAAGGCAAAATGTGCAACAAAATTCCTGAAAACTGCCTCCAAGCAAGGCAGGTATCACATAAATGTGATTCATGTTCCTCCAGGGTGAATAATAATGTAATTTCACATTTACATTACAGCTCACTGTGTGATCAGAGTTGGTTTCCTTATGTATTGATCATGATGTGATTCTGTTACTGATACACTCCAGATTCTCCCTTTTCTTTCCTTTTTCGTCTTTTTCATTTGAAACACACTTGTGCTTCTGTCTATACCAAAACAAAAATCCAAAGGCTTGCTGCACTACCACCTTTGAAACTGTGAAGTGGCTTATCACTGGGGCTTCAAGTACTAAGCAACCATGCAAGAATCACCTCTGAGGGGGACAACAATGATAGGGTATACGTTTTACCACTGTCTAACAGATATTCAGCTCTATCACATGTTGGAGAGCAGGACAGTAGTGCAGCAGAGGAAATGAGCACTGACCCTAGCTGTACCAATGAAGTTCCAAAACAAACCATGGTTCTGGGTGACTCAATCATAAAATATACAGATACATCTGTAAATCAGATAAAGCAAACACAATTGTAAGTAGTTTCCCAGGCAGACATCTGTAATTTGGTTGACATGGCTGATAACATTCTACATGGGGCAGGTGATAAACTACTGACGCTGGTGCATGTGGATGTTAACGATGTTGGTAAAAAAGTTAGAAAGAGATGCGAAGCAATGTTATTAAACTTGCAGGTAAATTGGAAAGGATGCGAAATTGTCTTTTCTGAATTACTCCCAGTACCCAGGGCATCGCGCCATAAATAGCTAAAAATCTGTGAAACCAATTACTGGCTTAGGACCTGGACAGGGAGAAAAACAATCAATTTATTAGACACTGGGATTCCTTCTGGAAATAGCCTGATCTGTATTGCAAAGATAGTCTCCACCTTAGTTACAGAAGGAGAAGAATGTTGGGTCTAAGCTTGGAAAGGGCAATCTCTGTCAATTTAAACCAGTAACTCAGGATGGAAAAAGCTCACCTAGAAGCTTGCCCTACCAGTAATGGCACTAACAGGCATAAGGTGAACAAGAATGTAGAAGTGTTGTCACGGAATGCTAGGAGCTTGAACAAAGACAAATTATCAGAACCAGAATGCATTATTAGGGGCAGAAACCCTGACATCGTATGTGTAACTGAAACTTGGCAGGATGTGGACAATGACTCGAATAAATCAATCCATTGTTACCAGGTATACATCAGGGAAAGACCAGGTTGCAAAGTTGGTGGCATGGCTATCTACATTAAAGACAATATTGAATGTCACTGAATAGACTGCAATAAGGATGCTGAAAATGTTGACTCAGTCTGGTTAAACATAACTGGACTTTATGGGAGGAGAGGAAGTTAAATCTGGGGGTATTCTGCAGACCACCACACAGTACTGTTTCAAATACAAATTTATTAATGAATCAAATCATAGAATTTGCAGAGGAAAGTGACATATTAGTTGCCAGTAATCTAAATATGCCAGATATTGATTGGGTCAAAGGAAAACATTTAGAACACAATAATGCAAGTTTTTCAAGTTTGCAACCTTAATTGACCTCAAGCAGCTAGTACACCAACCCAAAGGGAGATAACATGCTGGTACTTACTAATGTACCTACTGATATGTAAGACGTTGTTATAGATTCACCCTGGGTAGCAGTGACCATAACACCTTATGGTTTAATATTAATAGAACATAGAACATACCAAAGTGGTAATTAACTTTCTAGGGACATGGATATGTTGTTCATCCACACTCATTGGCAGTATCCTTGAGCTTTAAATCTTGCGGAAGGTCTTCAAGCTTGCTCTCCCACCCACCGGGTGGTATAACTCGGCTCCGCCCATGGCCAGATCTTCCTTACGCTTGGGCTCAGGTTCCCTCCTTAGCAGCTCGTTTTGTGACTAGTTCCTATTTCTCCGTTTGCGGATTTAAAATAATATTTTGCAAAAAGACTTCCAGTCTTCGATCCCTCATGGCTGAAATGGATAATCGACTCCCAGTTTGGAGATGCCCATGCGGTGAGAAGATGTCTCGGACGGATCCACACTCCACGTGTGTCTACTGGCTTAGGCCTTGAGCACGACCCGCGAGGCTTGCGACCTGTGCTCATCTTTCTCGGCCTCGTCCCTCAAGAAGACCGTGCTGCCCGATTAAGCTGGGCCGTCCGAGAAGCGTTCCCTCCGGTGAAGTCAAGGAGGCCCGGTTGGCGGTGTCATGACGTTTCAGCGGATCAGCTCGACGGATGGTCGCCTCCGAAGAGGAGCGGCCGTGACAGTATCTTCCTCACGCGGCATTTATCCCGCCTCTCTGGGTTCTTCCTACGGCTTCCTTTAAGGAGCTTTGTCTGTCCCTCTCCACTAAAGGAGAGACGCTCCGTCCTGCTGGACCTTTTCTCGGTCCAAAAAGAAGGACAGAGTACAAGTCCCTCCGTCGGCGCTCTTGGGGCCCGGGAGAGTCCCTCTCCGGGCATCGTGGCGACGACTCCGACCGATCTCTCGGCTTGGCCACTGGCCTCACGGTGTCCCGTCAGGTCAGTTGACGAGACTCCCACTGATGAAGTCGAGATTTTCTCGACCCATTGAAACAGGCTGTCGCCTTTAACGGCGAGATTCCCCTCTCCCGGTTCCCAGGAGGTTGAGGATCCCGTGGGCTCGCCTGTGCCTCCAGGTTCCGGAGCCCTCGGATGGACCTTCGAGCCGAAGGGATGTCGGTTCGGCCGACACCTCCTGCACCGACCCGGAAATTCGGGACTCTCGGTCTCGGTCTCCGGACCTCTTCAGCGGTCAGCCGTTCCCACCCGTCATAGGGCGGTCTCGGTCCGGCTTCAGCGGTAAGCGGCGTCGCCTTCGTCCTAAATCCTCCTCCCTGGATGAGGAAGCTTCGGCGTAAATTACGTCGGCGAGTACGAGAGCCTTATGTTGCAACAACTCCTCCTGGCCGGGAATAAGCCGACTCCGGCGCTTCCCGGCCATTAATGGCACTGTCACGGGCGGCCGACACAACCCCTCGACTTGCCGAGGCCTATGCCCAGGCCCGTTGTTGAGCCCAAAACCAGCTAACTCCCACCGATTGCGTTGGAACTCCGCCCTCCACAGCCACCAGTTGGGGCTCCGACCAGAAGTTCTCGGTGGCTGAGGTTTTACCCATCGGCTGTCAGTTACCCTCACTCCCGACCGACCTCGGCAGGTGAAGGGTGGCTCAGGCCAGAGCAGCTCTTGAGGACTCTTCCGAGTCCGAAGATGATTCCTCCTTCTTCTCAAGCGACTGGACTTGAAGTCTTCAGGAGGTCAGCCAATGGGCGATAGCCCGTCGTCCTTCCTAGGACTGCTTGGCTCATCTCGGAGTCTACCGGGATGGAGCTCGAACCCGTTTCCAAGCAGGGCCAGGTATCCCTCACGGAGATTCTGGACAGGGGATTCTCCGACGGAGGCCTTTCGGTGGCGAGGCCATAGTGGGTCCAGCACTGGAACTTTGGCAGCGCCCTGCTTCCTGCCCTGCGCCCGCCCGGGATGGCCAGGAAGTATCGCGGTCCCTACCGGTTCCTTGTCCGGTTTTCGGAACACCCCTCTGCTGAGGGTTAGTTACCGACAGCGTTTTCCGGCGCCCGAGCAGCGCCAGGGATGTGAACAAACCTCCTGACAGGGTCCAAGAGAATTGGACTGTCGGCGAAAAGTCTCGCTCGTCCTCTCGGCCTTCGTCAGGCCAGTTGACCGTCCCTCATGGCACATTTTTCTCATGCCCTGTTGGGCTCCCTGGATGGTCATCCCTCATCTTCCCGCGATCTGCAGACTACGGTTAAGCAGGGCGGGACCAGGGCAGGGCAGTGGCCAAACAGCAGCTCCAGACTGCTTTGGATGTAGGGGACTCATGTGCCAGATCATTGGCGGCCGCCCAGTGGCTGTCGCGTGTGGGCTTGGCTGAGGATATCCCCTTTACTTGGATACCCAGCACAAGTTGGCGGATGTTCCCTTTTGGGGACTGACCTCTTCGGCCCTGGGGTGGAAGGTCACCTGCAGAGGATCGAGAAGTCCAATGCCACCTTGGACTCGGGTCTTCCGCTCAGAAGGACAAGGCACGCAAACCACAGCCTAAGCCACCGTCCTTCTGTGTGCCCCGGCGCCCGGTCCAGCCAACGTCCCGGGGCCAGCAGGCTCGGCCTTGGCATCCAAACCCAAGCATGGCTTCCTCTAACAGGAGGCAGGGAGGAAGGGCCCAGGAGGTCCCTCGCTGTCCCTCCTCCAAGCCTGCCCAGTGACGGGCTGAGGTGCTCGCCCCATCCCGTCACCTTACCCTGGGTCCCCTGTTAGAGGGCAGCTCCGCACTTCCGTTCCGCCTGGTCCGCTGTTACCACGGACAGGTGGGTCTTGAGAGTGGTGGGAAGAGGCCTGCCTCTGGAATTCGAGCAGGCACCACCCTTCCAGAGCCGTCGCCCCTCGAGCCGAATCCCCAGCCTCACTGGCTCGTCGAGCCGACATCGGCTCTCCTCCTCCAGAAGGAGGTGGTAAGAGAGGTGGTGGACCCTCCTTCAGACCCAGGGTTTGTGTCCAGGTACTTCCTGGTTCCGAAGCAGACGGGGCTGGCGCCCATTCTCGACCTACACGACCTAAACAAGTTCCTAAGGTCTCAGACCTTCAGGATGGTCACTCTGGCTCAGATAATACCATCCTTGGAGCAGCAGGCGTGTGGTTCTGCTCTCTGGACTTGCAGGGACAGCGTTTTTTCGTCCCTATCCGTCCGTCTCACCAGAGATTCCTTCGCTTCAGGAGGAGGATCTCTCTTGATTCAAGCCATGCCCTCCGACTTGTCTCCAGCTCCCAGGGTCTTCACCAAATGCATGGCAGTGGTGACAGCATTCTCTTGGCGCGCGCGAGGTCGGTGTACCCTTACCTGGACGACTGGCTGATAGCAGCTCCCTCAGGAAGGAGGCGGAGTGGTCCAGAGATCTGGCCCTCCAGGTCTGCTTCTCAACTGGGCCTCCTTATCAACGAGGCCAAGTCGGAACTCGAGGCGAAGCAGGTGATTTTATTCATCGAGCGCAGCTCGACTCTCCGAGCAGGCGGCTCCGGCGGACAGGGCCAAGTTCTTTCCTCCTTTGCCCGATCATTTCTGGTTGGGCAATTCGCCCTGCCGGGACTTCCTGCGCCTCCTGGGTCTCATGGCGGCCTGTACCAGCGTGGTCCGTTGGGCCCGCTGGAACATCGTCCTTCAGTGGGGACTGGCCAGCCAGTGGTCCTGGCAGCTGCGATCCCTTGGACCAGCTTGTGTCGGTGACACAGGGATGTGGAATGCTCTCCAGTGGTGGACCGTTCCAGATCATTTGCAGGAGGGCATCCGTTCAGTCCGCCCGAGCCGACGGTCTCTCGTCGACCGATGCCTCTCTGATGGGTTGGGGTGCCCATCTGGGGAACACCAGGCTCATGGCCTCCTGGTCCCAGGGAGTCGAGCCACATCAACCTGCTGGAGCTCCGGCGGTCCGCCTAGCTCTCACCGCCTTTGCTCCGTTCCTCCGGGGTCAAGTGGTCCGAGTCCAGACGGACAATACCCACGACCATGTACTATCTAAACCCGCCAGGCGGGGCCGCGCTCCATGCTTCCTGGCAAGAGAAGCTCTCCGCATTTGGTCACTGGAAGTCGCGTAGCCTGGTGGATCTCCTAGCCATTCACGTGGCAGGAGCCTCCAACACCCTGGCCCGATGCCCTGAGCCGGATAGGGGCTGCATCCCAGAGTGGTCTCTCCCTACGGAGTAGTACAGCATCTGTTCTCCCTTTGGGGCACACCTCAGGTGGACCTGTTTGCCTCCATGGAGGCAGAAGCTGAGTCTGTTCCATGCCGCCCCCCTCAGCAGGGCTGCTGCAGGGGATGCCTTCTCGAGGCAATGGACCCCGGGCCTCTTTTCACGCCTTTCCCCATTTTCCCTTGATCTGAGGTGCTTCTCAAGGCGAGGAGGGACAAAGGCAGGTGATTCTGATAGCCCCAGACTGGCCTCGCCAGTTCTGGTACCCAGATCTCCTCAGTCTCAGCTCCAGGACTCAGGGCAGCTTCCAGCTCGCCCGACCTGCTCTCAGTCAATCAGGGAAGGTGTTCCATCCGGACCTTCAATCCCTGCACCTGACGGCCTGGTTCCTGAGCGGCTAGAGTTCCAGGCTTTGGGTCTTTCCGACGAGGGTCCTCAATGTAGTTGAGGCGTCCCGTAGGAGTCGACCAGAAAATGCTATGCCTTCAAATGGAAAAGGTTTTCCATTTGGTGTCAGAGCAAGGGCTTGGACCCTTCCTCCTGTTCCTTGGCAAGCATCTTGGACTATTTATGGTCCCTTTCTAGTCAAGGGCTTAAGTCGGCGACCTAAGGGTGCACCTGGCAGCCATCTCTGCTTACAGGCGCGGGCCGGGAAGCAGTCGGTGGCCTGGGAGAAGGTGGTCTGGCGCTTTTTCAAGGCCTTGATCACATTTCCCCACAGTCGCGGGAACCCCCACCTCCGTGGGATCTACTGCTGGTACTGGCAAAGCTCATGGGCAAGCCATTCGAACCTATGCACAGGTGCTCTCTCTCTCACTGTCGTGGAAGACCGCCTTCTTGGTGGCTATCACGTCCAGCCAGAAGGATGGGAGGCTCAGGCGCTTTCCATCAGTCTCCTTACCTGGTCTTCCACAGGGACAAGGTTGTCCTGCGCTTCACCGAAATTCCTTCCGAAGGTGGTGTCGGAGTTTCACTTAACCAGGTGTTGACTCTGCGGTGTTCTACCCCAATCACACTCGGAGGCCGAATATAGGCCCATACTCTGGATCCTGAAGGGCGCCAGCTTATTATAAGTGAGCGCACGGCTGAAATTGGGAGAGGTTCACCAGCTGTTTGTCACCCACGCTGAAGCCGCATCTGGCAGACCTGCAGCCAAGCGGACGATAAGCAGGTGGGTAACCTCCTGCATAGATCTCTGCTACAAGTTAGCGGGCATGGAGCCTCCCAGAGGATAAGAGCTTATTCACCCGCCATACTGCTGCAACGGTGGCTGCTTCCAGGGACGTCCCTATCCAGGAAATCTGCAGGGCTGCCTGGAAGTCAGCAAACACCTTCATTACCACTACCACATCGACCTTGAGTCACGCCGGGATGCTGGTTTTGGGGCCTCCGGTTCTCCAGTCTCTCTTTCCCAAGTAAGTATATGGGGTGTGCGTCTTGCCTCCCTCCTCCGGAGAACTGCTAGGAGTCTGCCAATGAGTGTGGATGAACAACATATCCATGTCCTAAATGATGTTACTCACCTGTAACAGGAGTTCTAGGAATGGTATATGTTCATCCCTACATTCTCCCGGCCGGCCTTCAGCCTGAGCTTCCAGCGGGCCAGATCTGGCGCACGGGGCGGGCCGAGATTATACCACCGGGTGGGTGGGAGAGCAAGCTTGAAGACCTTCCGCAAGATTTAAGCGGCAAGGATACTGCCAATGAGTGGATGAACAACATATACCATTCCTAGAACTCCTGTTACAGGTGAGTAACCTGTATTTAAGAACTACACATGAGCTAACATAGCAGCCATCAAAGAGAGTTAATAAGTATAGACTTGAGGGTAGGATAGTCAGTCTTAATAGAGAAGACTCATGGAATCTTCTTGTTCGTACCATCAAGTCACTGGAGGATAAATATGTCGTATAGGCAAAGGTACAATAGTAGCGAAAAAGCCACCATGGTTTAACAAAAGATAAAGAAATTAATATCCTTAAGAAAAACACTGTTATACTGCAATGAAAAGTCAGTCAGATGAAAATGCAGAAAAATATAAATCTGCTCTAAAACAGCTGAAAACTGCAATAAGGAAGGAAAGGATGAGCACTGAGTTCAGACTTGCGTGTAGTAAAAGCAACACAAGGCATTCTACAACTATGTCAACAGGACAAGGGCAACTCTAGAGTAACTGGTTCTTTAATTCATGAAGGTGTGACCTACAGTGATCCGGAGGACATGGTTGAGATATTCAGTGAATATTTTTGTTCAGTATATTGTCCACTAAGGGAATCAAAGCAGCCATTAGATGCAATGTGGCTGTTAATGACCACAGTGATATTATCAACTGTGAGTTTGTCTATGACAAACTCTCCATATGAACCCAACAAATCAGTTGGGCCAGACGGATTGCACCCCAGATTGCTGAGGAGCTAGCACCCATTATTACTGACATTGAAACAAATCCTTAAATGAAGGCTATGTTCCTCTGGACTGGCAAAGAGCATTAGTGGTACTTATCTACAAAAAGGTAGCAAATCCATTGCAGGTAATTATAGACCAATCGTCCCACATCCATTGTTGGGAAAAATTTTGAGAATATAATAAGGGATGTATTAAACAAATACCTACTAATAAGAGGTTAACTGACAACACACGACACGGGTTCATAAAGGAAAAATCCTGCCCCACCAACTTAATAAGCTTTTATGAATATGTTAGCAAAATATTGACCTACAGAAAATATGGCGGCAAAGAGGGTCATCAGGAGGTGAAAGCAAGCACGGTGCTGTGTGTCATGGAGGGTCAAAATAGAGGAAAACTTTTTTTCAAGATCAGTAAAGGGGGGCATCACACAGCTTGTTGAGGGGTAGGGTGATAGAGGAAGAAAAGCTAAAGGATGCCGCACTGAATGACTACTTTTACTCAGTATTCACAAGGAGGACTGTGGGTCCATGCCAGAAAGCAGCATTAAAGTGACCGCTGAGGGAGTTCTGGAAATTAAGGCATCAATACTTATTAGTGAGAGGGCCCTGAAAGGGCTGGCAGCCTAAGATGGATAAGGCCCCAGAACCAGATGGGTTGCATCCCAGGATACTTAGGAAATTAGCAGCAGAACTGGCTGAACCACTGGCTGGGCTGTTCAACAGCTCACTTAGGTCTGGGGAAGTTCCAAGGGATTGGAGAATGGCAGGCGTACAGCTTCATAAGGGGTGGGGGATGGATAGGGAGCAATCAGGGAACTACAGTCCTGTCAGTCTGACCTCCGTCATGGGGAAGCTGATGGAATCACTAATCGGAGAGGATGTAATGTACTACCTAGAGATCAATGGGCTCCATGATAGTAAACAAAATGGTTTTGTGGTGAGAAGGTCTTGTCACACTAACTGGATTTTCTTTCTTTGACTGGATGACCAAGGAAGTAGAGAAGGGCCATGCAGTGGATCTGCTGTACTTAACTTCAGCAAGGCTTTCTCTTCAGTACCGCTAAAGATTGTTCAAAAGGTGGAAGATCTGGTGCGGATAAAACCGTAGTGAACTGTGTGCATAGTTGGCTAGAAGGGAGGCAGCAGAGGCGGTGGTCAACAGGGTTAAATTGGAGGAAAGACATTTTACAGGCAGGTTTCCACAGGGATCTCTCCTGGGTCCAGTCCTTTCAACTTGTTCATTAGTGACATTGGTGAGGGAATCCAGGCAGGCTGTTTCTTTTCGCAGGTGACACAAAATTATGTGGGAGGGTGAATGGTGATGAGGAATAAAGGATATGCAGAGGGCTGGTCAAAGGTCTGGCAAATAAAATTGAATGCCAAAAGGACAAGGTAATGCACCTAGGAAAAGGAACCACAAGACAGAGTACTGGATGGGTGGGGTGAGGCAGTGGCACTACAGAAGAGGAACGGGATCTAGGAATTATCATCAGTAACTCCTATAAACAAACGAGCCAGTGAAACAAGGCCCATAGCAAGGTTAACAGGATGCTGGAATGTATTGGGAGGGTACTGATAGAAAAGAAAAAGGTAATCCTTCCTCCGTACAGATCCCTGGTGATGCCTCCCTGGAGTACTGTGTCCAGTTCTGGAGTCCTCACCTCAGAAAGGACAGGATAGGTTGGAAACCGTGCAGCACAGAGTAACACAAATGATTCAGGGCTAGCACGGCAGATTGTATAAGGAGTGCTTCAAGGCACTAAATATGTACTGACTGGAAACCAGAATGGAGTAGGAGGTATGATCGAGACCTTCACGCTCCTTAACATTGTCTCTAGCCGACGCCTGTAGGCGCCAATAAAATACACTGGTGTGTCCTGAGGATGCCTACAGAAGTCAGCTACTGACTTCCTGTGTGCCCTGAAACATCTGGAGAAGTCACATATATTTTAATATATAATGTAACAGAATATAATATATATTTGACTGCATAGCACGGTTGGAAAGGTAATTTTGTGCTGAACAATTTTGCCACTGATATTCTGTGTATATCATGTATACTTTAGGACTTATTTGTATTTGTTTATGGTATGGTGTGTATGGCTTATGTTGCCTGTTTTAGTGGAAAAAAAGTTTTTGCTGTTTCAACCAGCATAGAAAAAATGAAATTACATATTATTCTTTGCATACCACCACTGGAAAGGTAATTTTGTGCTGAATAACTTGCCACTCATACTTTGTGTCTAGCACTTACGGTTCTTGAGCTATTAGGATATGTTTGTGGCATACTGACTATAGCTTGATTTTGCTTAGAAAGGTCCAGGATTTACTATTAACAGTATACAGGAGACAAGTGGTACAACTTCAGAGCTCGTGTGGAGGCAATGAGTTAAAGAAATTAACAAGGTAAACTGGGCAGAATTATTTACCCTGAATGTCAACTCGAGGTCACCTGGTCACGCGTGGAAATTAACAAGGTTGGGGGACGTGAGAAAGTACTTCTTTACAGAAATGGTGTTAGAAACCTTGGAACAGTCTGTGAGCGGTGGTAAAAACACATGGATTCAAGCAGGCATAGGATACAATAAAGAGAATAGTTGTCACCCCTGGCAACAAGACCATTGAGGAGAATGGGGATAGGACTGTGAGGGTTAGTACCCTGGAGGAACAATAATCTCCAGGGATTATAGGAATATGGGCAGAGTGGATGGACCTGTGACCTTTTCTGCCATCATGGTCTATGTTTCTAATCTATTTTAAAAATATTTTAAAACACCAATCTGTTGTGAAAGTGTGAAGACTTACAATGAGTGCTTTAAATGGAGCTGATTGAGTGCACTGTATACCTATGATAGTACACAAATAGCACTGGACAAAATAGATAATATATAATATATGCAGTGCAATCTTAATTATCCAAACAGCTTGGGAAACATGAAATTAGTTCAGATAATAGAAAGCCTGTAAAACTGGGATTAAAATGTTCAGAGTATGTTCACTTGGGAGACATGCTACCAGTCCATTAGATAGGGATGCCCATATTGGGGTGTCATTAGATTGAGATTGCACTGTAAGTAAGTGTGTGTGTGTGTGTGTGTGTGTGTGTATATATATATATATATATATATATATATATATATACATACATACACACATATCATGATACATTTTTTATTTAGTATGCTTGTTTTTAAGGAGCAGTCTAGCCATTCCCCCATTTTAGACCAGAAGGCCAAAATCTGCTTAACAGTGTCTTTTGTTAGGAAATGTGAATGAAATAAACACGTTAAATTCAGGGATGAAAGTCTAGGAGGAGGAGTAAGAGCTGGTTTGGGAAAATCCTGAAACTTCTCCAGTCACTTAGTGCATTTCATTTTTCTTTTCTTTCAGGGTACTCCCCAAGTGAGGATCCCACAGAGGACAAGCACCCATGAGAGTTCAGAACAATAACATCCTGTTTGTCAGCCCACTGACTCCATCCACTTTGAGTATGCCAGCAGCATTCCCCATGAAAACACCTTGATTGTGAACTCAGCCAATTCCTTTTCAGAGGGGCCAGGCCTGGATACCGACTTTGGGGCCAGTGCAGGTGAGCTGGTTAAGCTGCAAAACATAGAGTGGTTCAGCTTGGCTTGGAGATAGTAGGAGGTATATCAAAGCATTGGGTGATTCCTGCAGAACATCCAGTGGTTCAGCTTGGTTTGTAGATAGTAAGAGAGGTTTATCAAAGTATTGGGTCATTCAGCTTGACATGGGATTGCCCTGCAAGAGCTGTTTAGCTGTTTGAACCAGTTCTAGGATTTTCAAATTTCATATTCACATGACAGGGTAGTCCCCTGGGTACAAGTGACCACTCTACTGTGTGGTTTAGCATATAGCTAGGATAGGAAAAAATAAAACGCACTAAAATGAGGATCCTGGACTTAAGGAGGCAGAATTTAAAGAAATGGGAGACTGTAGAGAATGCCTCGGGAGGAGGCAGAGGGGAATAGAGGCTCAATAGAGAATAATTAAGGAAGTATATGCCAGGTAATGGCATGCTGTTTGAAGGAAGTGAGCATGGGAAAGAGGAGGAAGAGGATGCTGTGGTTCTCTAAGGAGGTGGCTATGGCAGTGAAGAAGAAGAAAACAGCTTTTAGAAAGTACAAGGAGACTCAGAAGGATGAAGATAGGGAGATATATATTTGTAAAACAAAGGAGTCAGGAAGGAGGTGAGGGCAGCTAAAGTACTAGCAGAGGAGAAGGGCTAAGGAGGTCAAAAAGGAACAATGCCTTATTTAGGTATATGTGGGAAGAGGAAGATGAGGGGAGGGATAGTGAGAATCAGGAGGGTGGGGACTGCACAGAAAAGATAGAGAGAAAGTGGAAATACTAAACAATTACTTCTGCTTGGTCTTGGGGCAGACCAGCATGGTTCAGTAAGCAGCAGGGGGAGTGGACACAAGTCCATTCTCGATGGAGAGGGTCTGAAAACAGTTGGAAGCCTTTAAGGAGAATAAGGTGATGGGACCAGATGGGATTCATCCTAAGGGTCCAAAAGGAACTGAAACAGTGCTGGCCACCCTCTGGCAGTGCTTTTAGCACCTCACTGAAGATGGGGAAGTTCCAGAGGACTGGAGGGGAACAATGTGGCCCCTCTGCACAAAAGTGGCAATAGGGAGGATGATAGCAACTACGGGCTATCAGTCTCACATCAGTGGTGGGGAAGTTAATGGAATACTACTGAAGGAGAGGATTGGGGAGCATCTGAAGCTAAAGGGCTGTAGGGCCACGGCAGCATGGTTTCACAGGGGAGGTCATGCCAAACTAATCTCATAGATTTCTTTGACTGGGTTACTAGGAGGTGGATTGAGAGCAATGGGCATTGCCTATGTGGACTTCAGTAAGACTTCCGACACTGTATGACACAGGAGGGGCCTGGGTGGGTGGGGGAGAGACAAGCTGGGTATCAAACTGGTTAAGGGATAGGAGGCAAAGGGTGGTGGTAGCGGTAGCCACCTGGACGATTGAGAGTGACTAGTGGGGTGTCAGAGGGTTCAGTGCTGGGACAGGTGATCTTCAGTGTTTTCATAAGCAACACCAGGCACTTGGGTTAATATCCCAATACTGACACTGTAGTGCAGCATTGGGGGTGCTGCACTCTGAGGTGCCATCTTTCGGATAAGATGTTAAACCGAGGTCCTGTCTGCCTGTTCTGGTGGTTGTTCAGGTGTCGTTAAAGATCCCATGGCACTTCTGGAAAAGAGTAGGGAAATTTCACTGGTGTCCTGGCTAAATTTCCTCACTAAATGCCACCAACAGCTTAATCTGGTTCAGTTTCAGTTGGTTATCATCTGTATCCCTCACCCTCGTGTCGCCCTGAAAAGGGACTGCTAGTCTCAGTGGGCTTACACGGTCAACACAAATTCAATATCGTTGCAGAGGAGCTTGAGGATAAGGTGTGTCTCTCTATGGATGACACAAAATCTGCAATAGGGTTGGCACTCAGGAAAGGGTGGAGAAAATGCAAAGGGATCTGGGTAAACTAGAGGAATGGTCTGGGGGTGGGGTGGCAGCTGGGTTTCAGTGCCAGAAAGTGCAAGATTATGCACTTAGGGCTGTGGGCCCAGGGCTGTGCATAAGATGGGAGAAGTGGGCTTATAGTCACCAAGCAAGAAAGAGACCTACAATAGGGATCATTATGTCTGATGACCTCAAGGTAGCTGAGCAATGTGGCAAAACAGTGGGAAAGAGTAGCAGGATGCTGGGGTGCATTGGAAGAGGGATTTCTAGCAGGAGGGGAGGTGGTGCTACTATTCTGTCGCTCACTGGTGAGGCCGCACCTTTTCAAGAACATTGAAATGGTGGCGGCAGTACAAAGGGCAGCCAAAATGGTGAGGGTGCATGAGAAGCCAGACAAGGAAAGGCTTTGAGATACCTAACATGTACTTCCGGGAGAAAGGAGAGTGAGAGGGACAAGATTGTAACCTACAAGTACCTCACAGGAGTAAACAGTGTGCAAGTGGAGGGTCTGTTTCAGAGAAAGGAAGGCACTAGAACAAGGGGCATGCAGTGAAGCTGAGGGGAAGCAGGTACAGCACTAACATGCACCAAAAGGGCAAAGGTTGCAAGTTGCATCCTGCCAGGAAAAGACCCCTCTTCCCTGTGACAATGGGTCCAAACTGGTGCACCTACTCTATAACAAAATATCTAAAGGAAGGAGCGTGAACTGTCCGAAATCTACGATTGATAAGTTTTGACCCAGTAGGTTTCCCTTTAGACCCACATTTTACACCAGTGGGTCCAATTTGAACCATGTTTTAAACCCCGGTGCTGTCACTGGGGAAGTTTAGAGAGAATGTGCAGAAATCGCCTTCATGGAAAGGGTGGTGGATGACTGGAACAGCCTGCCAATGGAGGTAGTAGGGGCAAAGACTGTGGGAGCTTCAGCCATGTTTGGGATAGGCACATGGGGAATATTAGGTAGAGGAACAGGGGACGAGTGACACTTGTGACCAGCTAGGGTCAGTGGTAAAGGAATAGGCAGGGACGAGGGGCAGACTAGATGGGCTTAAAGGCCCTTTTCTGCTGACAAATCTATGCACTTCTTTGAGCATATCTCTTTCATGAGGTCACACCTGAGAACTATAAGCCACCAGGCACTAAGACCATGAGAAATGTTTTGCAGGCAGTCCACCAGGGCCGCCCACAATGACATCTGATATCGGCTCTCCCATATAAATGTGTTCATCCTTTCCCCTCGGTTCTTTTCCTGCCGTCAACCATTCTTGTCGGACTGTACACGGAAGCGATGCTGTTATAGTTGCCGATTTCTTATAGATTTTCTCACCGTAGTCAGGCTGTCACTTTCTTGAGTGATCTTTGACAGCTTGTAAGTCGCCTAAAGCGCTGTCGAAGCAGTGGACAAAGCAGGCCTATATGGTAAAATACCAAAACACACTGTGGAGGAAAGCTAAAGCAGGTGCCCAAGCTCTTCCAGAAGGTGCACCAAAGCAAGAGCTCCTTAACAGCTGTGGTTGACGTGAGGCAAACACCCCCAACGTACAGGCTATGACATTTTGGATGCTTCAGCAAGGGCAGCAGCCTCAGGAATATGTCTTAGACTGTATTCCTGGCTAAAGGTGGCAGGCTTTGCAAATGATGTCCGGCAGTCACTTCTCAGTGCTTCTTTCAGAGGATATACATTTTTGGTACAGATGTGCAAGATACCCTCTCAATTTGCAGGTCTCAGGTAGAATCCTCAAATAGTCTATTCCCTCTATCACACCCAGCCAAGGAGCAGACAGAGATTGTTGGTCATCTCTCCTTCCACCTGGACCAGTGGAAGGAGCTGACCTCGAGATGGTCTCTGAAGTGGGAGTAGTGGCTTAGGCTGAGAGGGCAGGGCCCAGGCTGCAACAGTTCATGATTCTCTGCTGGTGAAGCCTCCAGCTGGTGTACAAGATTCTGTCATGGGAACCAAATCATGACCAAGAAACACATTCAGCACATTTAAATAAATGTTTTGTAAACCGCAGTTCGGATACAGTCCAGTTGCTAATTACAGCTTCACTGCACAACCGTTCTCTCAGAGACTATTTCTCTCATCAAGCAGGCCGATGCTTCTGGAGCAAGTCTTGATCCAAATCCCAAGTCGTAAAAACAGTTCTTTTCTCTTCTTTCCTCTGCTGCAGATCTAAGCTGGCAATCGGAAGGTCCAACTTCTGCAATGGGCATTTCAAAGGCAGGAGGAGAGCGTGGCAGGCAGGCCAGCAGAACCTTTCCCGATTCCCTACACTCCTTCTAGGAGCAGCTACTCGGCTCGAGGCTCTTCACTCTTCAACCTCCAACTCTAACTGAGACACTGCTTCAGGCAGTTCTGGGAATTTTCCTTGTGATCCAAAGGTTTGTTGGCCGAGGGAACTGTCTGTCACAGCAAGGGCTCCCTCCAGGTCCATTTGGGCCTAACACTTAAAACCTACAAAACTACAGAATTTCCTTCCTACAAGACCCTGGGGTCAGTCTCCATTTAGGTTCCCAGTGGTTTGATTGGTCCAAATACTGGGGTCAGAACCTAACATGGTGGCTCTCATCCAAATGTTCGAGCTACAAATAAAGCAGGTTAGACAAACTTCTCTATCTGTAATATAACAGTAATTATACAGTAAATAATCACAATCCTAACAAGGCGCCCGCTTCCAACAGGCGGTACTTCACGGCCGTGGCCGCGCCCGCCCGACTGCACCAGCTCTGAACAGCCGCCTTCCTGGTCCCTCTCCGCATCATCGTGAAAGGTACATATTGCTATCCTGGTCCTCTAACACGCTAACTCCCGATTGGTGCGGCAACTCTGCTGCCCGTAGCCGATTGGCCTGCCCTGCAGTGAATCCGTCTGCTGACTGGAGTGCCTTTTCGGCTTCAGAACTACGATTTTAGCGCTTTCAAGCACGGCGGCTGTAGTTAAATTTCGGCAGGTCCAAACCTTTACCTCTGGGACTGTATTTATTATTGAATTGTACTGTTGTTTTGCCTTCTACATTGCTGTTTTGCATCCTATATTGTTCTTAAATTCCTTAAACTATTTTGCTATGTTTAGCCTGTATTTTACCTAATACCCATTTCTGCATAGTATCTGCCTTTCTCCTGCCCTACAGTTTAAACTTCTCTACCTTTTGTCCCTGCTTCTCGAATAACACTGCCTCCCATTTCCAAGCGCTATTTGCCACACTTTATTTTCTCCTCTAACCTACACCTCCATGAGCACTTGCCTTACTTTATTGCCTCCTCCTAACCTACTTTTCTCTAAACTTTTCGTTTGACCAAATTGCTAAATTAACTTTGACTGTAACCTTCCCTACCCCTCTCGCCTCTCAGTATCCCTAGGCTAATTGCACATCGTTAACTCTAATCACTCTAACTCCTCCCCGTCTATTCTTTTTAGCTCCTGGCTTTTGTTTTCCTGAATGCCTCCACCCCTTCTGATAGCCTGCCGACAGCCCCCTGCCCCTGCTCTTTTGTTCTCATCCTCTACTTTAACCTGCTGTCTTCTCTTCCCCTAGGTCCTCTCCGCCCGGCACCCCACTTCAAGAGGGCGGTGCTTCACGGCCGCTACCGCTGCCGCCTCGACTGCACCAACTCCGAACAGCCGCCCTCCTGGTCCCTCTCCCAGATCATCGTAGAGGTACATATCGCCATCCTGGTTCTCTAACTGCTAACTCCCGATTGGTGCGGCGACTCTACCTGCCAGTACGATTGGCCTGCCCTGCAAGTGAATCTGTCTGCTGATTGAGCACCTTGGCTTCAGAACTACAATTTTAGGTGCCTTTCAGCACTGTAGCTGTAGTTAAATTTTGTCAGGTCCAAACCTTTACCTCTGGGACTGTATTTTCTTTCCACCCCAACGCAGGTCCCATTAAATACACTTTAGCCCTCCTCCTCAACATACCTCCCTTTCCGTTGGCCCTTTCTGCTGCCAATATAAACACTACCATTAGTAATCCTTGCCTCTCATAGTCCTTACTCCACTCTCAACTGTACTATTTCTGTCTCCATTTTTTGTATTGAATCCCTTAACATAATCAATCTTGCTCAGGTTTAATCTACTGCGGTCTCCTCACCTTCCTGGACTACCTGTTTAACCCCTCTAAAACTGACAATCTTTGGTGTCCCAGGTCCACTTTGAGCTACAGCCCCTCGGCACTACCCCTGCACCATTGCAGTAACCACACTTATCAGGTATCTCCGCCCACCATATACCCCAGACATCTCTCTACCATGGGCAAACAGACCCTCGTGCTCAATCTCCTCGTATTCATCTTCCTATCTCACTGTCCACCCTACTCAGCCATCGTACCCTCACCTGTGCCACTCCCCTCCTCCCATCCCATCTCCCCATACACACTGGACCACCAGATCACCCCTGCATCCCCCACCTATCCCTTCTCCCACCCCCAACCACGGTTAAACTGGACTCAGCCCATCCTGGCCATACCTGCCTCAGCTCCTTGCCGTCCCTGTACTCTCTCCACCAGGTCTAATGCAGCCGCAACAGCCAAGCGCAGCCGCTACTCAGACTAATCACCCTACTTCTTCTGCTCTCTGGGAACGTTCACCCCAGCCCTGGCCCTGGGTCTTCCCCCCTCCCCACTGGATGTCGCCTTCGCATTGCCTCAGTGAACATCTGCAGTCTTCAAAGAAAACTGCCGCACTCCAGTGCTGGTTTGTACAACACAGGCCTGATATCATTGCCATAGTGGAGACCTGGCTCTCGGCATCAACTCTGACTCGGCTGTCTTCCTCCCTGGTTTCACCATCTTCAGGGAAGACAGAATTGTAGCAGTGGGGCCGATGTGCAGTCTACCTCCGTGACACTCTACTCAGCCATGCTCTCCCGACCCCCAAGCTCGATCCTTGGGGCCCAAGCTGTGACCGTAAAAATCTCCCTGGCCCAGGCAGGACCCTCTTTATCTCTACTGCATACATACCCCTGTGGAACCAGGGACCTGCAGTCCACTCCCTCACCGACTACCTATCACCCCTTCCTCACAAAGCTGAGCAGCTCATCCTCGGTGACCTTACTGTCAACTAAGCTTAGCTCCACCACAGCATATGAAGAACACCTTCACGCACTTGACCTCTCTCAATTAGTCACACTTCCGACCAGACTCTGTCAGTCAAGTGGCACCAACTCCCTCCTTGATATAATTCTCCAACCACCCCACAAAATAAAGGATATTAATATCTTAGCTAACTCACTCAGCGATCACTCCCCCATCCTCTGTCACTGGTCTTCATCCACACAAAAACCTGTGCCCTAAGTCACCTCCACACAGCCTTTTCGCCCAGGAGACGCTCAGTAAATCGAGGCAACCTATCCCAAACAGACTGGACCCCAAACTCTCTCTCAACCAATATAGACACCGCTAGCCTACCTCACCAGTGCTTTCTGCAAGGCCTGTGACCTCTTTGCCCCATTAGCAGCACCCTCCCCAGGCGACAGAATGCCCTGTGGATCTCCCCACTCTCATTAAACAACTGAGACAGACAGACAACCTGTGGCATGTCGCGGTGGAGTCGGGCAGGCCTGCGGACAGACAGGCCTATGCTGCTTCTCACTGCAAAAATGCACCTGGGCCATCACGGCAAGCAAAATCATAGCACTGCCAAACCACCCTGGCCTCCTCCTGGGGCTCTGCACGTGCATTCTGGGACGATATTAAGGAGCTCAATGGAAAAACCTGCTCCCCCATCCCAGATAGGCGGTCAGTGGCAATATCACCGCTGACCCCTACATGTGCTGAATGCCTCAACACGACTTTCTCAGATCTCAGCTCTGTCCTACCTACCTACCCACTTCTTTGAGCCAATTATTCCTTCAATCCCTCCGGCCTGGAGCTTCCCCATTTCTCTTCGCACCATATCCCCCATATAGCCAAACCTCTCTACTAAAAGCCTCTCCAGCCACAATCCCAAATGTGACCCAGTCAACTCCAGGATTCTCGGCTAACCCTGGATGTCATGCCAGCCCCTCTTACTGACCTGCTAAGCCGGTCCTTTGTCTTGGTCAGTTCGAAATCAGCTGAAATCACCCCAATTCATAAGAATGGGGTTCGACTATCCAAATAACTACAGGCCAATCTCCATCCTCCACCTCTCTCTAAAACCCTGGAAAAAATAGTCTCCACCCAACTGATGGAATACCTCACCAAATACAACATACTGTGTCCAGAGCAGTATAGCTTCTGCCGGACACAGCACTTCGCCAGCCCTACTGGAGTTCTCACAACACTTGCCTCTGCACTTGACTCACGTGGCGCTGCGGGGCACTGTTCATAGAACCTGTCTAAGGCCTTTGACACTGTGTCACCCCTCCTGCTCGACTCCTCCATAATTTGGGGTTCTCATCAGGCCCCTTGCCTGGTTCTCTAGTTACCTCCGTGACAGATCCCAGCGGGTCAAGATAAATGGTACCCTATCAACAGCGCTACCTGTTCGCTCCGGTGTCCCCCAGGGGTCCATCCTGGGCCCTACTCTGTTTAGTCTGTTTCTTACACTCTTTCCAGTACCTGCTCAGGCAAAATGTTCTTATATGCCGACCACACAGTCCTTGTATCGCCTCCCACCTGACCCTACCACCGTCCAGGACTCCCTTCAGATCATTTTCAGTCAAGCTGAAAAATGGTTCCATCACCACCGCCTGGTCCTGAACCTCAAAAAACTAAATCCATGCTCTTCGCCCACTGTCAGAGCACCTGAGTAATACTCCCTACATCCTTTCCAGCACCAAACACCCCATTGAGCAAGTTACAGCATACAAATACCTGGGCATCACCTTGACTCAGCACTCATCTTCCGCCCACTTCAAAACCCTGTCCACTGCAGTAAACCCGGATTGGTCTCCTATACCACCACAGAGACCTATCTCCTTAGGCTGCCCTCGGCTGGCTATCACCTCCTCTGTCTGTCCTTGGTTGACTACGGGCTTCCTATCTATACTGCTTTAACACCACCCTCTCTAATGTCCAGACCTCAATAAACAAGGCCTGTAGGCTCCTGACAGTGCCATAGCAGAACTCACATGCCAACTCTACTTCTCCTCAAATCTACTCTCCTTGAGGAGGGGCCTGCTTACCACACCTGTATACTGGCCAAAAAAAACACTTCTTGGGCTCTCCCTCCTGGGGTTACCACATCCTAGCCAGCCTCCCGGATGGTGGCCACCCAAAGTGCAGCCAAGGCCACCTTCACGTTCCGAGAGCTAGGACCTCGCTGCCCAAAGGTCCTTCTATTACAAAGCACCCTCCTGGTTTAACTCTCTCCCCCCCATATCACCAGCATCCTAAAATAGGCCCCTTTAAAACTGCCCTCCGAAACACCTCACAGACACTCAGATCTGTGGGTGTCCCTAACTATCCTAGAGACTGT
Organism: Neoceratodus forsteri; assembly: GCA_016271365.2. Classification (NCBI taxonomy): domain Eukaryota; kingdom Metazoa; phylum Chordata; order Ceratodontiformes; family Ceratodontidae; genus Neoceratodus; species Neoceratodus forsteri. The sequence continues at coordinate 693,532,460 of CM057449.1, forward strand.
ACTCTTTCCGGCTCTCAGTATCTGACAGTGTCCTCTTGGACTGCCTCCCCCACCCAAGGCCATGGTCCTCACCCTCCCAGGTACCTGCTCCATAGATTCACTAGAGCAGGCCTATTATACTGTCTTGAGAATGTTTGGTCAGAATCTGTAAATAATTGCAAACCTATTTTCTTCTATCTAATATCTGGAACTGCTGTGTATATTATTTCTGCTGTACCACACTTGTATTGTCCTCATTGTCTTTCACTGTCATGTGTTGTTGACCCTCCCTGCGGCGAGGTACCTTTGTAAATGAGTCTCTGACTCAAAGGTTGTAAATCCGATTTATAAAATATATAAATAAATATTTATATATTAGAGGCAAAAAACTCCATTTAATGCATCAGTTGGGGTTGTTCCACAGCGACAAAGCGAGGAAATTCGATGTTGGGTTTAAAGCCCCCTTGGACCCCTTCAGCCCACCCCACAACCGGCATTGGGGTGCGCGTTGGGAGTAATCTGCCCTAACTCTCACCCATCTCATGTGTAAAGAAGCTGAGGAATAGGAGGATGGGGTGAGTTGGAACGACGACCCCAGCCCAGCACCCGTGCTGGTGGGGAGTGAGCTGGAAGGTCGAGACTAACCTAACATCCATTTCCTGCTATCGACCCTGGAACAACTAACAATGCGTGCTAAGTTTTGCCTCTATTCCCTTCTTTTTGAGAATGATGACAGAAATAGTGAATGTAATGTGGGTGAGGCCCCATGCTGCCACGTGATGTCTTGTGGCGTAGTAACAGGAACAGCAACACAAACAGAAGCGCCAACAGTGGTGCACATGGTAGCATAAGCGTAAATGGTAAAGGAAGCGTTAATAGAAGCATAGCGCATGAAGTGACACCAAGCGAACAGTGATGCAAATGGACATTGAAGCATGTATGTAAATGCAACAGGTATGCGAACAGTGATGGCAGTGGTATTTTAAATGGAAATATTAAGTGTCACAGCAAAAGAACATGAAAGGAGCAGAAAGCGGAAAGCGAACACAAAGCGCTGCGTAAATGCAAACCGTAACAGCACAGGCACAGTACTGCAATTGTAAATGCAAATGGTAAAGTTAACACGAAGAAGAATAATGCCAAGGAAACAGAAATGGAAGCAGGAACAGGCGTGTGCAGGCATGAGCCAGCGTGCATGAGCACAGTAGCGCAATTAAGCGCCAAATGGTAGCAGGTAAGAGCAGCAATAACAGCCAAAGGAAACAGAAGCATAAAGAAACACAAGTGCATATGGAAATAGGCCGTAATGCGCTGAGCGCAATGCGCCAATTGCAAATGCAAATGGTAACAGTAACAGCAAGGAAGGCATAAAGCGAAGAGAAGCGAAATGCAAATGAAAGGGCTGCCAGAAATGCAAATGGCAATCGCCGGTGACTCAAACAGAAACAGTAGTGGAAAGCGCAAATGGTAACAGTATCGAAAAACATGTTTAAATGACAACGCAAAGGGTAACGCACACGTATGCATACACGGGAACAGTAATGCAAACGGGACATAAACGCAAGTGGAAACAGTAACTGTAACAGTAGCGAGCGCATGCCCTGTTTTTGCTGAACAGGTGCATAAGAAACACAGTGTGTATAAAGAATGTATGCATTGTAATGGGCATCGACGCTTAAAAGCGAGCATTGGAAGTACTTAATTGCTAATATCTCAGCAACCGCCTGACGTGAAAAAAATAAAATCACAAAATCATGATTTTCCTGGCTAGGTTTTGCTATTACATAGCCGAAGGGCTATGTATCTCGCAACAAAAATCTGTATCTCGCGGCATTTCCGAGATACGAGCCCCAAAAGGTGCGTGTATCGTCACCTTGTGTAGTCTATGGGAAGCAGCCTCTTTGATCAGCCCTGACATGTTCCCCTGTCCTTGTTTTGAATAATCTAGTGGTTCTCCCACATAGTGGGCTCCACAATCACATCGAAACACGTATACTACACTGCTATCACATGTCATCAGACTTTTGATTTCAATTTATCTTCCTGTGATAGGGTGGGTAAAGTGCCTGCATGTATGTATAAACTTGCAACAGGCACACCTGCCACATCGTGTGTGCCAATGGGGGCACTGACTGTTTCAAAGGTTCTGGTCTTGGTATGATATTTTTATTGTCATGTCCTTAATGTTCCTACACCGTCTGAAAACCACCCCAGGTCCACTCTTGACTACTTCTGCAAGTCTTGGTGCAAGTTCCAGTATGGGCCAGTTACCTACTATAATCTCCTTAACCTTGTCTGCCCTGTATGAATATGTGGTGACAAAGGACAACTGGTCCTTGATCTCTGACAACCTATGGTGCAGCATATTTCAGTGTGTTACTTCTATCCATATCATTTACCTTATGGATAGCTGAGGCTATGATATGTGTACTGTAGCCACGCTCAACACATCTTTGAACTTGTTGTCTCTCTTGTTTATATTGCTGTGGCTCAGCACATTTAAGGAAAGTGAACCAGCTGCCCTTTAGGTATATTGAATCAGATGTTGGGGAGGAGGGACAACTCATATCTCAAGCTGGTTCTGTCAATGTTTTTTTAAATAAATAGTGCAGATGTCACCCTCATCATTCCGATAAATTTTGAGATCCAAATAGGTGATCTGTATCGATCAAGCTCATATTTTATACCTAAGGCAAGAGCTGGTGCTCTCCATCCATTGGACACATTTTCAAACTCCGTCTTAGTACCCTTCCATATAACTATGACATCGTCAATAAAGCGCTACCACAAATCCACCTTATCAAAGAATGGATTTGTGGCGGTCTTAGAATAATCCATTTCCATTTCCAACCAAAGGTTGGCAAAACGGGAGCCATAGTTGCCCCATAGCGTTCCCTGAATCTGCAAGTATAGCTGGTCCTGGAACATGAAAACATTTTAGTAAGGACCTCCCCTGCTAAATCTACCAGCAAAGTAGTAGGTACTGCCACTTGGTCCTCTTCAGTTCTGGTATCCAAAAAAACTCTGAGCATCCAGCCCTTCCTGATGTGGAGTCACTGTATATAATGAGGTTACATCAATGGTCACAAAGTACCAGCCTTGTCCCATGTCAGGTTTTCCACCACATTAATGATTTCAGTGGAAACCTTAACATATGATTACTGACCAGAGGTTGTAGAATTGATTTACAAATATGGACAATGGCTCAGTGAGACAGCCCTTCCCAAGATAATAGGCCATCCTGGCGGATGGTCCAAACCACTAATAGATTTTGGTAATATGTAAATTAAAGGTTTCCCGGACAGTTTACTACCATAGTTATATATAAGGTTTCTGATATATAGCCTTTAGCAAAAGCCCTGCTCGGTATGGCATCCACCTTTTCTGTAAAGATTGTATTGTACTCCTAGGCACTTTTTATAAAGGTAGAATTCCAACTGGCAATTTATTTCAGCCATGTAATCACTTTTGTTCATAAAAACTATGGCCCCTCATTTGTCAGCGGTTTAATTATTATTTGATTGTTGTCCTCTAAATCTTTGATAGCCTGCTTCTCTTCCTGGCTCCAATTGTGTTTTACGGACTAGGTGGATTTGACCTAACTGTTCAAAGTCTAGTTCACATTTTTTAATAAAGGTAGAAACTACTAAATTTGGGGTGAGCAACACTCAGATGTCGGACTGAGACCAGTCATGTTATCAATACCCTCATTGCTCTCATTATACAAACATTTAAATGTGAAATTACAAGCAGATCTACATAGGTACTTATAAAATTGACATCAGCTTAAGGACAAAAAGAAAGTCCCTTACTAAGTACTGATACTTCACTGTCAGGAAGAGTATAATTAGACAAATTCACAATAGATGTTAAGACATTATCAGAATCAACATTGTGTAACAAAGTCTCAGTAGTGATTGGGGTGGGAGAGGCGGTGGTGCTCAAATCTGTGAGATACTCCTGAATTAATCATTTTCTTGCCTCTTCTTCCATGCCACCCCTCCCCTTCACCTCGTCCTCCTCAGTGGTTGTATATGGACTGGAGCGTGTTTTCCTCTGACACTGACTACGTCTGGTTCCCTGATTCTGGAGTGGGAACTGTCCTGTTTCTGATTCCCCGAATCACCTTCTGGTGGAGGTGGGGTCAGAATCGCCATCGAAGGACCTGTGGTGGAATCAAGAACAGTGGTGCTAGTAGCTGTTACCATATTGCCCCCAGGACCTTTTTTTTTTTAAATGAATTTTAAAGTTCGTGATGTAATCTAATCCCTTTCTTATCACTCCGTCAAATACTTTGTTGTTCTGATAGTCTTGTTTGTCTCTTAAAAACTTTTTTTGTTTTGTTTCTTTAACTAATATCATATCATGTCACTTCATCAAAAGCAATTTGTTCAGCCATTCATATTCAATCGTATCCGTTTTGGATTTAAGCATTTTTCTGCCTCACTGATGTCAGTAATAAGCTGTTCCCTCACAGGCTGGGCATGCTCAAGGATCAAATCGATGTTATTAATAGAAGCAGTATGCATGTTATTTTGCCAGCATTTCATAAAATCCACAAGTTTTACTGGCTTCCTCTGCATCATTGTAATACTCAATTCTCGGAATAATTCAAGTCGTTATTGTTTATATTAGCTGTTTCTTATAAAGCAAAGCGGTAAGTATTGTCAGCCAGGAATTCAAAGCGTGATAATATTCTAAACACAAACCAAACTTCTTTTCCAAATCACTAAATAAAAAAAAATAGCTGGGGTGCAAGGTACACCCCAAGACAGGAGCTTCATGGAGCTACATCGTGCTAGCTTCTCTCATCTTGTCCCTAGTACAATGTACAAACTGATACACACACTCACAGTGGGAACTGCTGACCTCAGTAATGGACGACCTGCTCGACAAATGGGGTCGTCCAGAGTTGGACCTTTTGCGTTGCACAAAACTGCCACGTTTCTGCTCACTTGTTCCAGGGCCTGGAGTTTTCTGATGAGACACATTGTCCCTGTCTTGGAAAGGGCGGTTCCTCTATGCCTTCCCTCCCTTCCTTCTAATTCAGAGGTACTACTAAAGCTTCAGATGGAGGGCAACTTTGATCCTCATGCCCCCTGTGGCCTCAACAGATCTGGTCTCCTTACTGCAGCAGCTGGCAGTGGAACCACCAGTACCTCTGCCCTTATGCAGGGACTTCTGTCACAGGAGCAGGAACCCTTGTCCATCTGGATCTTAGATAGCTTTATCTACATGCTTGGCGTCTGAAAACTTAGACATTACTAGGTTTGGGGTCTCCGAAAAGTGGCTGATGTCTCGATGGCTGCTAGAAAGCCTTCTGCCAGGGTCAGTTTTCCATGAAGTGGAAGCAGCTTGCTTTGTGGGCCACTTCTCACCATTTAAACCCTTTTACCTGTCCAGAAATCAGATTCTGGAGTATCTGCTGTCCTTGTCAGATGCAGGCCTGCAGTACTCCTCTGATAAAATACACTTGGCTGCTGTGTCAGCTTTCCATGTGTATTGAGACGTCGTATGGTGGCCTGTACATTTTTAAGAGGCATTTTGCACTTAATACCTCCTATCCATAATCCAGTCCCAGCTTGGGACCTGAATTTTGTGTTGGAAAAACTTACTTTGACTCCTGTTGAGCTGACCACGACTTGTGTTCTATGTTTGCTTTCTTGGAAAGCATTTAGTTGCTATTACTTATGCTCGAAGGATGTCAGCGCTGCAGGCTGTAATGGCGAGCCTCCTTACTTGATTTTCCACAAAGACAGCGTGTCTTCGTACTAATCCTAAGTTTTAACCAAAGGTGGTTCCTGAGTTTACTTTTTTTTATTTCTTTTATTAATTTAAAGGTGACAGATGAGAATTAATACAGTCATTTTATATAGAACAAGATTCATAGATCATTTACAGATACACCTTGTCTGGTTTCCTTGTAACTGATAGATCATATTTGTTTTCCCTTGCACAGGTACTTCTTTTACAAAATGACTGAAATTGAACACAACCTCAAAGGTTCATTAGAAGTTAGATTTCCCCAAGACAATGGATTATTCCATCAGCAGTGAAGGCTGCAGCCCCTACCCATACAAGACCTCATCTCCCCAAGGTCCATGGAGTTTATGGCAGAGAGGCTCAAGGGACAAAATTTGCATCATGCCCAGAAAGATGCATCACCATGGCCTCCATAACGACTCGAATGTGGGTTGACTGTTATGAAGTGTAGCTGTGAGGGACTCCATATAATAAATCTCAGACACCAACCCCTCAGATCATTAATAGTGGGAATGACAGAAGACCTCCATCATTTTGTTATTGCCTTTTGGCTGGCAAAATATAAATGGGCAGAAGGGTTTGGTGCCAAGGTGAGCTATGAGAGGAAATATAGACAACAATACCATCTCTACTGTAAGTTTGGTTGCCTCTCCTAGGCAGTCCGAGGAGTTCTTGTTGTAGAGTGCACCAATAATTAATTGGGGACATGACCAAAAACGTGGCTATAATCGGTGAAGTGGCATGAGCATCCCGCCAACATTTCCCAAATGGTGAGGAGGTATTTAGTTAAAATAGCCGGAGGCGAAAAAGCGACTGCGGCATTTCCACACAAATTCGAGCCATTTAGTAGCATGTGCAACTCTATATGCCTGGGGGATGCTGGAGCCACTCCTGTACTGAGATATCTAATTCTAAGTCCCTGCCCAGCTATTCACAATCGAGACTGCTGAATCATCCACCCCTCTCTTAGAACTTTATAAAGCTAGCCCACCTGGTTGGGCCACAAATGACCATTAATATTATCTTCAAGATATTTCCAGGCCATTAGTATAGGATCCGTAGTTTAGAGGTTACATCTCTTTGTCGTAGGAGATAGTTTCTGACCTGAGTGTATCTAAAATGGTCATTGTCGGTTAGGCCATAATTAGTTTTTAGGGTTTCAAATGGGATGATAACTGATGGGGAAAGAATTGTTTGAAAAATTGGAGCCCAATCCTTTTCCATTTAAAAGGTATGGTCAGGGGTTGCGGAAGGAATCGTTTGTCCTCTGAAATGTGTGTATAAAAGAAAAAAGAGTTCTCTGAAGCCCTTGTCTTTTTTTTTTTTTAACTTGTACCATAATTTAAAAATTTGAACTGTAAAGGGTAAAGTCCGCGAAGGTAGCCTAGCTGCGAAGCCAGATTTACCGTAGTGTTATCATATAGGTCGTCTCTGGCAAATTCCAGATCTTTCCAGGGTGCCTGATATGTTGGAGATAGCCACAAGGACAATATTTAAAAAGGCTGCTAATGCATAAAATTTCAAGTTTGGAATTAGCCCCTAGGGAAAGCAGAAGTTGCAAGAGAGACGTCCTGAGTCTTGGTCTCTGCCAATTCAGATAAAGTTCGATCTGAGTTTATCCCAAGACTTGAAATAAAAGCTGGAGGGGAAGGTAGGGATATTTTGAAATAAATATAATAATTTTGGAGAACTATCATGCGGATTGTCTCAATTCTTTGGAAAATGTTCAATGGCAACCTGGGTTCAAGTTTAGCAGCTCAAAATTATCTAAATCTCTGGAAATAAAGATTCCCAAGTATTTAAATTTGGTTTTGTACCATTTTATAGGGTATTTGTTTGTAAGATTTTGGGAAGGAGTAAAGAATAAGGAGTAGGTCTGTTTTAGTTCATTTAACTGGAAACCCGATACAATTTTAAAATGCTCCAGTTCTTCCCATAGTGCAGGGGAGAGGTATTGGGAGAGGTCCGTTACCAGAATATCATCGGCGAACAAAGCCACCTTGTGTTCTCTTTGACCGTGGGGACCCTCTCTACCTGACTGTTCCTCCTAATTGTCTCAACCCTGGGCTCAATATACAAAGCAAACAATAAAGGGGATAACAGGCATCCCTGTCTCATTCCCTTTGTATATGTATTGATTGAGATAAGGAGCTGTTAACTCGAATATAAGCCTTTGACTGGGAACACATTTTTCAAGCAGGTAATGAAAGAATCTGGGAAGGAGAACCTGACCAGGGCAGTCCATAGGTACTCCCAACTCACCCTATCAAACACTTTGTCGCGTCTAAACTAATGATGGTGGATGGAATTTTCCTCGCATGGATGTGTTCTAAGAGTATCAAGAAGTGACGTAAGTTATCAAAGTACTTCTCTGTTTTATAAATCCTGATTGGTCACGATGGACTAACTGAAGGAGGATAGGTTCCAACTGTTTGGCCCAGATGGCAGTAAAAAATTTTGTAGTCCACATTCAAAATTGAGATTAGGCGATAAGATGATGGAAAGTAGGATCCTTCTCAGGTTTAAATAGGGAGAAAAGAACTGCTTAGTTCCAGGATGGCAGGGTGTTTCTTCCTCCACCACGCATGGCTCGCCAATAAAAACTGGGGAGTAGCCGACAAATAAAAGTTTTGTACCACTCTGGGCCAAAACCATCAGACCCCGGATATTTCAAGAGTTTGAAGTTTTTACCTGTTGGGAGTATCTCTTCAGGGCCAATGGGACGTTCAGTAGTTCCTTTGGGACTCTGTTAACTTGGATAAATGGAGCTTATTTAAAAATTCAGATATTGCCTTATCCTGATCCTGAGGTGGCTGGGGGGCTCATGTAGGGCCTCATAAAATTGTGAAAAAGCCTATCTGATTTGCTCTTCCTTGTAAGTGGTTGTGCCAGAAATGGAGATTTTATTTTTAAAGTGGTAGAGGCCTGTTTATTAGCTCTTAATTTACAAGCCAAGACCGTGCTCCCCTAGCTCCCCTTTCGTAGTTGTAATGTCGTACATAGTTCAGGCTCTGTAGGGTCCTATAATTTTTATTTTTGTATATCTTGCTTTAAAGATCTTATCCAACGTTGAAGTGCCATATCGCCTCTCTATATAACATTTGATATGCGCTGGAGATCTGTTAAATAATGAAGTCTGAAATTCACCTCCTTTTGTTTTACTGGATGAGTATTCCAATATCTCACCTCGCAGTACCGCTTTTAAAGCATCCCATTGAATGGAGCATGAAACTTCAGGGTGGAATTATCCCGAATTGCCTCAGGAATACTTTTCCTGAAGGGATCTAGGAATTTTTGATCTTGTAAGAGGAAATATTGAACCTCCAGAAACTGAGTTTCTTTTGTTTACCCAAATTAATCTGAAGTATTAGTGGATTATGATCAGACAGAACCCTTGGTTCGATTAAAATGTCTTGCACCAAGGTAAGGTGCTCCCTGTAACAAAAAAATAGTCTAGTCGTGATCGTACGTATTATGCCTCCCAGAGAAAAAGTATATCCTGGGGTGGAAGGAAACATTTTCTCCAAGTGTCTTCTATGCCCAAAAGGACAAATTCCCTTTCAAATATTTGGCAGCTTTGGAAAGCATATACGGTTTGGGATTAGAGGAATCGAGGTGGGGTGGAAAAGGATATTAAAATCTACGCCCATAATCAAGATTCCCTTGAGCCTCTCCATTACCCTTTGCAAAAGGTCCATATGATAGGGAGCAAGGTCTGAGGGAAAGATAGGTGTTAACTAGGGTTACTGCCTGGGAGTGTAGTGTTCCTGTAAGGTTCACGTACCGACCCTGTGGATCCAAATAGGTATCTTGAATTTCTAATGGGGTAGATGTTGGAATTAAAATCACAGTTCCCCCTCCTTATGGCCCCACAGGTGAGAGGATGCCAAAACCGATAACAACCTCCCAATGCAACTTTAAATGTACTGCAGATGAGAGGTGGGATTCCTGTAATGTTGCATGATTTTGTATCGTTTAACAGGGAATGCGGCCATTCACATTCTGGGAAAAAATTGTTACAGTACATTAACCATGATCCCAGGGAAAAGATACTAAAATTGTATGCCTTTGGAATGCTGGGAGCCAAAAGGGCACAAGCAAACATAAGAAGTTATGTTCCAGACTTCCCACCCTTGTCCAGGGGTCCAGTTGGACCAATTCCAGGGTACCTGGACAGGGTATACTTATACTCTATAGTCCTCTGGTCTCCAGCGCATCCAGCCAAGAAGGGGCAATATGACTCTTAACAAGCATTGCGTCACCATCCATTTCACATTAGACAAGAAAACAAAACTTAACTATCTGAACCACAGCCTTAAGCTAAAATTAACAACTAGTCTCCTTTGGGAGAGAACTATATACAATCGTTCTTCCACTAGTGGGAGATATATCCATCTCCGACCTAGGTCCCAGGATAAAGGGAATCCCTTCTTCCCTAGGTAAGTGGGGCACAACCCATCGAAGGTGGATCTAGGCCCACTTAAGAGGGAACACCTTCTCTAGGAACAGTCCCACTCTAGAGGCTGCTCCTGTGGTGGTGGAACATGAACATTATATGGTACTCAAAACATAGTGTAACCCTTATAAATCAAGGGAGAGCACCTCCACCACTCTTAAGTATATTTTAGTTCCCTTCTGGGGTATAAAGTAAAAGAAACCTAGAGTTTAAGGCAAGAGTGAAGATCTCCTGTTGTTCTTGCCAGAGGACCTATCATACTCAGGGGCACACAACATACCACATTTCAAATAATCCCTCTGTACATGCATCGCACAATTCCCCATTACTTAATATGAGAGACCCCCGCTTCCCCGATATTATCGTAGGGAACCTCTAGGCTGTCTAGTTGAAAGTCCATCTCAAAAGCAAGACATCCAAAGAATGTAAGCGGAGCAGGGTCTAGAGTGTGTGGGTATAAGACCTATTTAGGAACCCCACCCCAATGATCGTGGATGGTGACCCCAGAAATTAGTAGGGAAGCCTACCACTAGCAAGAAGCAGGTCGGTGTATCTGGGAGGCTGCCCCAGATAACAGATGTTGGACCGTGGCAGTCCAGGAGTTGTGAGAGGTGGTAAGCAGCTATAACCCAGCTCCAAGTCCAGGCTCCCCACCCCCTCTTCAAACACAAATCGGAAAAGTATTCATTTGTGTCCAACATAAAGAGCAGCATTATGTATATTTCAGTCTCAGCCCTTGTCCCTTCAGGTTCGTTTGGGTTACTGACTGTAAAGATGAGTCAAAACATTTAATTTCAACAGTCTGGTTGCCACTTGTTGCTGTATACTAGTCCAACAGGACCTCTCTCCAGATAAAGCTCAGTCTGCTTCGGGAGAAGGGAGAAGAAGTTTGCATGCCTGCAGTCCCAGAGAAGGGGGGACCAATAGACTGTGCCACACACACTCAAGGGCCAGATATGTAATAGAGGCCATTATTGTAGTAATAATATAGTAGTCGGCCACTAGTGAAGCAATAGCCCACCATCAATCTCTTATATGTAGACGACCACCCCCAAGCCCAGCCCAGCCAGTACCTTCATGGTAAGTTTGCAATGCAGTCAGCCTGTAGAGTCGGGTACCCTAAGAAAACACACTCTATCCAGTAGTTTCTGCAGTTGTTGGTCACCAGTTTCACTCGAGCTGTTTCCTGAGAAGCTGGCCTTGAATGCGTCGCCAGATCCTTCACAGCTTGTTTAAGGGTCATTGTTGGATATAATCCCTCGCTGAAGCAAGTCTGCCTTGGCTTCTGCTGCTGTGTTGTAGGTAATGGGGCCATTAGGAAACTGGACAGTTAACTTTGCTGGATAGAGTGTCCGATCTTAAGCTTTTGGCTTGTAGGAGGAAATGAGAGTACTCTCTTCTTAAGCGTTGAGTAGCAGGGCGTAGTCATTGTCAAATATAATTCAGTGATCCCCCAACATCACTTTTCATTTGCGCCAAGCTTTTATAGGAAGCTAGTCTTTTGAAGAAACTGGTAAATCACATGACGAACGATCTGGGTCTGGCCTCTGGTTTTGTAGGGCAGGGACCCAGTGCCCTTATGCCCTCTCAATGTCTATCTGGTAGTCTGGGCCCAAATCAGGGCCAACCATAGTAAGTAGTCTGCAAATGCTATAGGGTTGTTCCCTGTTCTCCCTCTGGGATCCCATACACCCTTATGTTTTCGTTTGTCCAACGATTCTCCATGTCCTCTTGTCGCATGAAAGATACTGTTGCTCTCGGCCAAATTTTGGACAGCTCGCTCTAAAATAGCTATTTTATTTGAGTTCTCTGAGATCTGGGCATCCACCTCTGCTACATGCGACTGCAGATCCCCAGATCTGTGCGGATGTCCTTCAGAGTGTCCCTCATCTCAGTCCGAACTCAAATGACAGAAAGAATCACCTCAGACTGTAAGATCTTACTTTGAGAGGGCTCTTGCAGTAGGTAATTACATATTGGACTGAAGCGGCAGGCGTCAGGACCGGCTGTTCTAGCTAGCAGTCTCTGGCGGGGACCACCCCCATGTCAGGTGACCAGCGTCATGCGACGCTGCAGTAAAGGTAGGCCCCCACTCCCGCCTTTCATTTTCCTACCGCTCGCTTTGTGAAAGTGCCTTTATGTTAAGTTCCACTGCTTCATCAGTCAGTCGGTAGTTTTACCACCATTTCTTCTTGATTTCTTTGAATTTTCATCAGGATTTGTGCAGTGTATGTCATCCCGTATGCCTCCAAGCACAACAATAAGTGTGACTCGTCGGCCCAACTCCGCTAGGGACGGACACTCCCAGTGCCTCTTCTGTCTGGGCCGGATCACCCGTGGAGAAGTGCCAGCATTGCCTGAAATTTAAAGCTGCCACCCGCAGGCAGGCAGCAGTCCTGGAGGCCCATATACTTAAGAAGAAAATGACCTCCATGGAGAAGGAGCTGAAGAAGCTTCATCAGGCCTCAACTTCGCCGAGGTCACCTTAAAAGGAAGGACAAGGAGAAGCACTGGGACTCCTCTTCCTCTGCCATTGCAAACTTGTCTGGGTCGCCGTGGTCAAGTAACATCCCCGCCCCGGGAGACCGTTCCACAGCGGCTGTCTTGGAAGCTTCCATGGCGTCGACCCTCCATCTGGGTCTCGCAGGCCCTTGAGGAGTCTCCGGGTCAAAGGCTTCCACTCCCAACAAGGCCGTCGCCTTGCGGTCTTCCGATGCAGTGGCTCCGGTGGCTGAGAAGTCAGCTCCTCTGATGCCCTCCCAGAAAAGGCCACTAAGTCGCTCTACCCTTGGGGCAGCGCACAGTCCCTAAGCCGTCCGACAAGGCCGCCCTCCTTCACTGCCTTCCTCGGGCACCGGTTCCGCTAAGTCGGAGGCGGCTCCTCCGACATCCGCCGGATCCGCCGGTAAGGCGACCGCCGCCCGCCGGCGGTTGCACAGCGTTGGAGCGGCGCCAGACCCTGATGTCCAGTCCACGTCCCTGGTTCCCGCGGCGTTCATCGCTGCCTTCCAAAACCCCAGCGTCTCCTCATTTAGACCCGAGTTTTAATCCTCCTTCCCAGGCGATATGGAGGATGCAGGCAAGCTCCGTCAGGTCTCCCTCCTGCTGGGCGGACGACCTGACATCGGACCTCGGGCGCCCGGCACTGACACCGGCCTTGCCGCGCTGGGCGACATTCTCTCCCGGATGCCATCCCAATGCTGGACCCGGCGCCCGCCGGACCTCCTATTCCTGGCCGCCTGTGGGGCGTTTCCAGGGCCTTCTGCCCGTCCAGGCCCCTAAGCCTGGGTATACACTGTCTTATCGGCGCCGTCTTACCCGGTCCGCAGTATCAACTCGGTACCAGCGCCGCGGTACCTGGCGCCAAGCTTCCCACCATCGGGTACAGATACTCGCCATACGGATATCCTCAATATCTGTATCCAGAACTCTGGCTTCCTGGTGGGCTAAGGCCAAGGCTTAGCTCACCAAAGAAGAAGAGCTGCCTTCTAACGCGGAACCTGTTCTGGACCCCTGTCATCGAGGGCAAGAGACCCCTCCTGTTACCAGAGGTGTCCCTCGGTTCCAAGACAGGGGTGTACGTTGCCCAGGAGCTTCCCAAGAGTCCGTTCCTCCCGAGCCGGAGGGTCTTGTCTCCTCCAACTTCCTTGGGCGACTCCAGCGGACATTCCGACTTCGATGGCGAGCCACGAACTCCAGACAAGCCCGGCCTAGGACTCCTCCAAGTCCCCTCCGGAGGATCCTTCCTTCAAGGAGTTACTACAAAGATCCAGTCGTTGCATCAGTGGAAATCTTTGGAGCCAGATCCACAGTGGCAGAAGCTGGCTGCACATCTGGATCTGCCGAGATTGCTCCTACCTTGGTTCCACCCTGGATCGAGCCTCATGCAGACCTTGTTTCCACCATCTGGAAACAACCGTCGGATATAGCCCCTTCTGAGGAAGGAGGACAGGCTGTATCAAGCTCCGGATGGTGTTGATTTTTTACTTCACACCCAAGCTGACTCAGTCGTGATCGCGCCGTCCACGGCCGTACAGCCAACCCAAAGCATTTGAGCTCGTCTCCACCCGATAAGGAGTCCGCCTTCTGCACCAGTATGGGAAGGAGGTTTTCACTTCTTCTACTCTGGGCATTAGGGCCATGAACTATGTTGCTCACATAGGGGATTACCAGAAGACCATCCTTAGCGGTGGAAGCTAAATTGGACTCCTTCCTGAGTCCAGACCAAACAGGAAGTGGCAGACCTGGTCGTTCTGCTCGTTCGGCTAGTAGGCACATGCTCAGCGCTACTTACGATGCAGTGGGCGCTGCTGGACAGAGCTCTGCATTCGCCGTAAGTTTGCAGCATCATTCCTGGCTCAGAGTGTCAGGTTTGGTCCCAGAAGTGCAGCCAGCTATCCAGGGCGCGCCCTTCAGGGGTTCGGTGCTGTTCGACAGTGATGTCAAGGACATCATCATCGGTCTGTGGGAGAAGGGCACTGCTCTCAAGGAAGTTGACTCCATGTACAGAGCCCCTCAGTGCCGTTCCTTTCACAGGCGTGCAGGGCAAAGCGAAACCCCAAGGAAAGCAGGCCAACAAGCGTCGGGCCCCTCCGGCTGCAAAGCCCTCACCACCGCCCAAATGGGCAGCGGGAGCTCCAGCCGCAGCGCTGGCTCTCACCTCCTGACTCCTTTCCTCTCCCACAGCCTCTGGGAAGCCCAGAGGAACCGGTAGGAGGAGGTTCTCCCTGTATCTGCCGGGTTGGGAGAGGATCACTTCCGACATTTGGGTGCTCCAGCTGATAGCGGAAGGACACTCAATAGAGTTTCTTCAGAGACCTTCCAGAAAACCCCCTCCAAGGTCGTCTTACTCCCGGGAACACCTTCTTCTGGTTTGGGAAGAAATCTCCGCTCTTCTGTATGCAGTGATAGAACCCGTCCATCCCCATCTCCAGTGGACAGGTTACTACTCTCATTTCTTCCTGGTTCCGAAGAAATCAGGCGATGTGAGGCCAATCCTAGACCTTAGCTCCCTGATCTTGTTCGTGGGTACAGGAGGTTCAGAATGCTCTCTTTGCAGGGCCTTCTGCCCCTCCTTCAGCTGGGACAGTGGCTGTACGCTCTGGACATGCAGGATGCCTACCTGCATATCCCTATCCACCCATCCACAGCAAATACCTTCAGTTTTCTTTCAGGAGACCACTACCAGTTCAAGGCCCTTCCATTTGGTCTCTCCTCAGCTCCCGGTATTTACCAAATGCCTTTCTGTGGTAGAGGCCCACCTGCGTGCCAGGGGTTCAGGTTTTCCCTACCTGGACGACTGGCTCCTGGTGGCCCCATCCAGGAGGACCTCCTGCGCTCCCTTTCCTTACCCTGCAGGTTTTCACCAGCTTGGGTATTACCATCAACCAGGTCAAGTCCTATTTGATCCCATCCCAAAGACTCCAGTTTATCAGGCGATTCTGGAGACAACTTCGTTATGGCCTTCCTGCCTTTGGACAGGGTGGCCACCCTTCAGGCTCAGGCCAGCCTATTGTCCAGCCACAGGCGGGTCATTACCAGGTCAGTCCTTCGCCTCCTCGGGCTCATGGCAGCTGCCATTCTGACAGTGCCTCGCATTCGACTTCACATGAGAATCTCTCAGTGGATGCTTCAGTCTCGGGTCTATGTCAGTTCGCTCTAGCGTTTTAGCTCGGTCAACTTGCTCCGACAACTCACTCCTCGTCAGTTCACTCCGCGGATCTCTCTCCACGACAACCCTCCGCTCCTTATCCCGATTGTACTTCCAAGAAAGCCAAATGGTTACCTTTTATCCATTGAAGACCCCAACCTCCCTGTTTCCTATGTGCCGAGTTTCCTCTGTTGTACCTCGGCGGTTTACCCTTCCTCAGAAAGGTGCCCAACAGTCTCTCAGTTTTGGCAAACCAAGCATCACGTACTATACTGGAGAGGTAGCTCATCAAATATAGCAATTTTGCTGTGTTGTTCATTTTCAGTGTTTTGATTTTACTTTGAATGACAGGTGTAATGCTGCCCAATGGTCACATTCCATTATGAAGTGTGTATACGAGTGGTAAGATTTAGTCTGGGGATACATGCAGTAATTTAACACCTAGATATGTGATAGCCTCCTGGGAACATGTCAGTCCTTACTGAAGTACTGTCAGGAGGGCTGGCACGAAAGACTCTGGATGAAATGAGAACTAATCAGACTATATTGGAATGTGATCTAATGGCAATGGTCAGTTTCTCTATAGCCATTAAAAAATAATAACAGCAAGATGGGGCACCTGCTCGGTTCATTTCTGCTGCAGAAATTGGAGGATAGTAAGTCATGGGTCATCACCTGGCTATGGAGCTACTATGAAACTATCAAACCAATAGTGATGGTGGTTTGGGGGTAGATTTGGTGTTTTTCCAGCAGGATGCATGTATTAAATATATATTTTGTAAAGCTGATGAGTTTACCTTTCACTTCTATTAATCAGAAGCCAAAGTGAGAGAAAATCAGATATGTTTGTGCTGCTGACTGAACATGAAGTGAGCGGGAGAGTCAGTTCACAGTAGTGGCTGTGGCAACATCATGATGCAGATGCATCCCGTATTAGTGGGAGTGAATTGACGGGAGGCGGAATGCCACAGGAGCTAAAAAAATGGGACCGCATTGTCCGGGAGTGAATTGACTGGAGCGAATTGATGTGCTCCCTTCAGTCTCGGTGGGATTAATTGGTGGGCGACCTAGATCGGGAGATCCTAGTCTCCTCTCCGATGGTTCAGGACTTGCAATGGTGGATGGTTCAGGAGAACCTTTGCCAGGGAGTTCCCTTCTGTCTTTCTCCCCTCCCAAACTCTGACAACAGGCGCCTTGGCGAGGGTTGGGGAGCCCACTTGGGATCTCAACAGACCCAGGGCTCTTGGTCCAGACTCAAACAGACTCTCCACATAAACGTGCTCGAGCTAAGGGCCGTGCTGTATGCTCTACAAGCTCTGCATCTGTATCTGCTTCCCAGTCATCTGGCTGTCCAGACTGACAACAAGTGCGTAGTGTGGTACATCAACAAACAGGGAGGAACTCGTTCCTACCCTCTTTGCAGGGAAGCAAAGCAGGTTTGGGATTGGGCAGTCCTTCAGATCCTTCACCTCACAGCGATTCATGTTCCGGCGTCGAGAACACGTTGGCAGACCTCCTCAGCGGTCAGTCCGCCCAAGCTCACGAATGGAAACTGGATCGGGGTAGTAGCGATGTCTTCTATGCTGGGAACCCTCAGGTAGACCTGTTTGCCTCTCCTCTCAGCATAAAACTTCCCATCTTATGCTCGCTCGCTTCAGGGCACGGAGTTTTGGGAGAGATGCTTTATCTCTAGACTGGAAGGACAGATTAGTCTATGCTTTACCCCGATCACGTTGACTCGAGGGTCTTACACAAACTCTGTTCAGAAGGAGCTCGCATGATCCTCATTGCTCCATTCTGGCCCAACCAAGTTTGGTTCTCTCTTCTGCAGCAATATTCAGAGGAACCTCCACTTCCTCTTCCTCCATCACAGCTCTTGTTGACCCAGGATCAGGGACCCTGGTCCATTCAGGACTAAATCCCTTCAGCTGCATGTGTGACTCCTGCAAACATAGTTCAAACCGGTTTGGGTTTTTGCTGCAGGTGGCGGAGATTCTAATGGAGGCTAGAAAGCCTTCTACTCGTTCACTTACACCATGAAATGGAAAAGATTCTTCATTTGGACCTCTTCCAGAGCTTTTGACTCCTTCTCCTGCCCTGACGGAGGCTCCTGGATTACATGTGTCACCTCTTGACCTGGGTCTCAGTCACTCCTCTTTAAAGGTTCACATAGCGACTATTTCCACTTACCATGTTCCTTTTGGGGATAGATCTTTTGCACAGCTGGAAGTCGCTAAGACCTTCCTTAAGGGGTTCTTCACTGAGACCCCTATTCGCGCACCTGCCCCTCCTGGGGACTTGAATTTCATTCTCGAGAAGCTTACCTGCCTCCTTTTGAGCGGCAGCATCAGCAGACCTAAAGTTCCTTTCCTGGAAGACTCTTCCTGGTGGCCATTACTTCCAGCTCGGCAATTTCCGAGCTTCAAGCCTTAATGTGCAAAATCCGATACTTGATTTTCCACAAGGAGCGTGTGGCTCTGCGTACCAACCCTAAGTTTTCTCCCTAAGGTGGTAGCGGAATCTCGCTGAATCAATCCATGGAACTGCCTGCGTTTTTCACGCAACATTCCAATCAAGGGAGTACCTCTTACATACTTTGGATGTTCACCAGATTCTGAGATACTACACCAACAGGACAAAGGATCTCAGAAAGACTGATCAACTGTTTGTCTCTTTTGCACACAAAGAGAGGCAGTGCTGTTTCCAAGCAATACCTTTCAAAATGGTTGGCTCATTATATCACTTTCTGTTATGACAAGTATCACAAGACCTTGCCAGGTCAAATCAGAGGTCACTCCACTAGAGTGTCGCTGCCTTTGCTGCTTGTTTCAAGAATGTGTCGGCAGCTGACTCATCCGTACCTTTCACAAACATTACAGTTTGGACTTTGCCTCTCGCATAGAGCTGGCTTCAGGTTAGCTGTTCTGCAAGGTCTTCTTTCCTAAGACCTTCACGGCCAGAGGATCTGTGTATGGGTAGTTTCCTCCTCCGTGAGCTTTTCTTTGTTCTAGACTACTTGGGACTCAGTCTATATGTAATTACCTACTGCAGAGCCCTCTCAAAGTAAGATAGTACAGTTACGCAAGAACTTACTGTAACAGTAGATCTTGAGAGAGAGGCTCTTGCAGTAGGTAACTCTTCCCCGCCTCCATCCCCTTAACTTTTTCAGCTCGTTTTCCAGGATGGGAAATATCTGCTTCTCTCTCATCTTGCCTTTGGCGGGGAAGGAACTGGAAGGCGGGCGTGGGGACCGCCCATTTATACTGGCCGCATGACACCGGTCACCTGGCTGGGCGGTCCCCCGTGACTGCTAGCTAGAAATTTTTGTGTGGGGTCCTGACACCTGCTGGCTTCAGTCCAATATGTAATTACCTACTGCAAGAGCCCTCTCGAAGATCTACTGTTACAGTAAGTTCTTACGTAACTATACTTTCTCCTGCATTGTTATTGTTTTTTTTTATTTGTTTTTTTCCCGTTTTATTGTCTGATTGTGAAGCAGTGCAAGAAGGTGTCTCTGTGCCTAATAAGCCGCAGTCCTCTGCCTCTGGTAGATCTTGCAAGGGCTGGTAGCGGTTTCCTCTTGCTGTACCATGCCCGAGGGATAAGATGTTTTCTGATGTCTCTCGATATATAAGTTTGACAATTTGGTGTTTTGACAGGTGATTAGCTTGCATGTAGCGGAGAAAAATGCTGTTTTTAATAGTGGTTAGGTAGGAGCTCGATACCCTGCGTGCTCACTCCGCCATGTCTCCACCGGAAGTCCCGCCTGAGTTTGCTTTAATTCAAACCATCCACCTGCCAGTTTATTTTCCTGAGCTTGCCAATCATGGGAAGCATTGCTTCATACTTTAGATGTACATAGAATACTGGTACTATTTACGTTGTACAAAGGACTACAGGAAGTCCTCGCTGCTTTTTGTTTCATTCACCCTGAGAAAGCGGGTGCTCCAGTTTCCAAACCGTGCCCGTCCAGATGGTTGGCAAACTGTATTTTTAGTTAATCGTTTTACTAAAGTATTCTCACAGTACAGAGAAAGAAAAATACAAAGCATTACAGGCAGGCCAGATAAATGGATAACAAACAGTAACGTACACACATAAGACAACTTAAGGCGAGCCTAGTCACCTGTGCAACCAGTATACAAGGTGAGCTAGTCACCTGTGCAACCAGTATGCAGAAGTACATATAGAGCTACATACGTGATGGTGGCTGGCAGGCAGCTAGGTAATCTAAGGATGTTGGAGTCTGCCCACGGACTCAGCAGCGAGGCAGCCAGCAGCTGGACACACTGCACAGCAGCAGCGACTGAGTAAAGCAGGCAGCCAAGGAGAAAGAAGGGAAATGGGAGGTCTTCAAGGGAAGGCGAGGTGGACTAGAATGGGAGTGGGTGAAATGCCCTATCTAGGGGTGGGGGGTACAAAAGATTGTTGTTTAAGGGGAAAAAAGAACAGTGAGGGCAGATGCTAGCTAGAAACCTGTCTAGGTCAGGATGCAAGGGACCAAGTAATTACAGGGGTAACAGAGTAGAAATTATGATGAGAATGGTGCAGTGTAGTGGCTGTGGGGCAGCAGTTTCAGGAGACCTTCTGGAGACTTGGTGCTGCCCCAACTGCATGTACCTCTCTGGGCTGAGGAGGAGGTTGCTAGACTCCAGGCCGAGTTAGCTATGATTAGGGGGCTCCTCTCCTACCTAGGTATGACCAAGTCCACCACAGTTTCTCAAAGTATGCCAAGGAGGAGGGTGGCTGGACTCGGTGGGCTTGGGAAGGGTGAGGGTGGTGGGACAGGGACACATTCCCCATATGGTACCACTACACGATTCCTACGCCACTGTGGCAGTGTGGGACTGTCCCATGGAGGCACCGTGAAGTGAACAAGGAGGATGTGGGGATCCTCCTAGTGGAGACCCAAGGAGGGTGGAAGGACCCCAGAGGAGGAGGAGGAAGCAGCTTCTGGTGTGGGACTCCATTGTGTGGGGTGGATAGATTTGGGGACAGGAAAGGAGAGGGAGGTTAGGTGCCTACCCAGCACCACGGCTTGGAGGGATGGGAAGCGGATCCTGAGGATCGATAGGGAGCAGTACAGAAGGGAGAGCTGGATGTCACTGTTCACTAGGAACTAATAACCTGGTTAGGGATGAGGCTATGATAGTGCAGGAAGAGCTCAGGGAGTTGGGAAGGAGTCTTAGGCAGGTAGAATGCTCGGTGGCCTTTTCTGAGGTGCTGTCTGTCTGCATCAGTGAGGAGGATAGGGTACTCCGTATCAGGAGCTTCAATTCCTGGTTGAAGGAGTGATACAGAGAGGAGGGTTCGACTACATTGGGGACTGGGGTCCCACCTGGATGGATAAGAGCCTGTACAGGGAGATGGCCTGCATCCATTTAGGAGGGAACCACAGTTCTCAGTGAGCAGTTTAAATGTTACATTGGCGAGCATTTAAACTAGCCAAGGGATGGCAGAAGGAAGCAGGGAGACATAAACTGTACCCCTCACAAGCTGAAGTATTCAGTAGAGCACCCTAGGAGAGAAATCCCAAGGATACCTAACAACAACAAAAATAATGGTAGAAATGAAGAGAGATGGGAATGAGAGCAGAAGGAGTAAGGAGAGAAGGCAAAATGGAAAATGGTTGGGGGCGGGTTTGACAGGCAGAGGCGGTAGCAGAATCTGGAAGGCCATGTGCAAATGCTTGAAGTCTGGGAAATAAAATCCCGGACCTAGAGGCCGTTATGGCAGAGATTGACCTGGACATTGTCTCCATTACCAAGACATGGTGCAGTGAGAATCATGACTGAGATAAATGTAGCCATACCACACTATCCTCTGTTCAGGAAGAACAGGGTGGGAAAGACCAGGGGAGGAGTGGCTTATGATAGAGGGACAGCATTCAAGCAAACAGAGATACAGGAAATACAGGAGGGGCTGATGTACTGTGGGTCACCCTAGAAATGGGGAACTGAACTGTAATTTGCACTGAGAGGGGGTATTTGGACAAGGTTCTAGTGGAAGCCATCCAAAAGATGGCAAATAAGAGGAAGTGCTGCTGGTAGGGGACTTCAGTCTGCCAGATGGAGATTGGAGCATCCCAGCTGCAGCTTCAGCTAGGAGCAGGGACATCCTGGACTCCCTGCAGGAGGCTTTCCTCAGGCAACTAGTAAAGAGCCCACTTGTGAGGGGCATATTGGACTTTGTACTCACCAACGGGGACAGTGTTGCAGGCGTCACAGTGGGTGGCCACCTGGGACCAGTGATCACTGTATAGTGTGGTTCAATATTAGCACTGTGGCAGAACTGAACCACCCAAAGGCAAGGGTATTGGACTTCAGGAGGCCACTTTTAAAAGATGGGGAATGCCTCAAGGATGCCTTGGCAGGGGAGGACTTGGGTGGAGTGGAGGGACAGTGGGAAAAACTAAAGGGGATAGTGAAAGCAGCAAACCTCTTTCATCAGGCAAGTAAGCAAAAGCAAAAAGAAAAGGAGTTGGCTGGGAAGGTGAGGCAAAAAGTTAGCATTCAGGAGGTGTAAGGAGAGACAGAGGGAGTAGGATAGGGAGATGTATCAGGAAAAACAGAGTCAGGCAGGGAAAGCAATTAGGAGCGCAAAGGTACAAACGGAGGAGAAAATAACTAAGGCAATAAAGGAGGGGACAAGACATTTTTCAGGTAAGTGAAAAAGAAAGACCAGGGAGGGATAGTAAGGCTTAGGAGGAAAAGGAGGGTGGTGTAATGTACGGAGGGGACCAGGAAAAAGCAGACATTTTGAACAAATACTTTTGTTCAGTGTTCTAAGAGGAAGGGGAGGCGAGGGACCATAGATCAGTGCCAGCTGCATTGAAGGAAGGCAGATGGACACCTAGTCCCTTACAGAGGAGAGAGTCCTGAAGGCACCACAAATCTGAAAGTGTTCAAGGCAATGGGGCCAGACGGGTGCATCCGGAGATATTGCAGGAGCTCAGAGAGGTTCTGGCTGCACCTCTGACAGCCCTGTTCAATCACTCACTGGAGACAGAAGTGGTTCCAGAGAACTTGAGGAGGACAGATGTGGTCCCACTTTATAAAAGTGGTAGCAGGGTGAAGGTTGGCAATTAATGGAATCACTGCTAAAGGAAAGGATTGTGGAATATCTTGAATCCAGTGGCTTACAAGATCCAAGGTAGTATGGATTCACTTGGGAGGTCATGTCAAACCAATCTGATAGATTTCTTTGACTGGGTGACCAGAGAATTAGATAAGAGTGGGCGGTGGATGTGGCCTACCTAGATTTCAGTAGGCCTTCAATACCATTCCACATAGGAGACTCGTAAACAAGCAGGGCAGCCTAGGAGTGGGTCCAAAGGTGGTAAATTGAGTAAGGAATTGGTTAGGGACAGGAGACAGGGGTGGTGGTAAACAGAGTTCACTCCGAGGAAGGGAGAGTGACCAGCGGGTGTCAAGAGGATCAGTGCCAGGACAGGTCCTTTTAATGTCTTTATTAGCAATATTGAAGAGGGGTTAGAAGGAAGGTATGCCTTTTGCTGATGACACTAAAATCTGCAATGGGGTAGACACTTCGGGGTGGAAAAACTGATTAGATCTAAGAAAGCTCTCTAGAGGAGTGGTCGAAGGTGTGACAGCTAAGTTTCTGTGTGAAGAAGTGCAGAATCATACACCTGAAGCATAGAAACCTAGAGGGCGGAATACAAAATGGCGGGTGTAGTATTAAGAACCACCCAACAGGAAAGAGACCTGGGCGTAATCATATCTGATGACCAAGGTGGCCAGACAGTGCGACAGTGCTGTGGGGAGAGCTAGTGGGATGCTAGGGTGCATAGGAAGGGGTATCACCAGCAGAAAGAGAGAGATGGTGTTACCACTGTACAGATCATAGAACAGTCAGGGGCAGCCAAGGCTGCAAGGAGCTTAGGCTGGCACAGGGATCAGAGAAGGAGAAGTATGGGAGGAGAGAAGAAGCTATAAGGACCAGATTGTTAAGATCAAGAAGGACAGAGGTGTTCGGAAAATGGGGTGGAGAAGGAGAAGTGCTCAATGACTACCTCTGTTCTGTGTTTACAGGGAGAAGCAGGGCCGATTCCACAGGGAAGGGAAGAGTGGCACAGGAGGGTGGAGGTTACAGGGGGTAATCCTAGTGAGTAGGGTTGCTGGAAGATCTTGGAGCACTGAGGATGGATAAGGCACCAGGCCCAGACAACATACACCCCAGGGTCCTGAAGGAGTTGGCAGAGGTCCCAGGACCACTGGCAGACTTGTTCAACACCTCTCTGGGGACTGGTTGCATGCCCTAGGACTGGAGGATAGTGTTTATGCCCATCCATAAAAGTGGGCCCAAGGACGAACCAGGGAACTATAGACCAGTCAGCCTCACCTCCATTGTGGAGAAACTAATGGAGACTATCCTAAAGGAGGGACTAATAGCCTTTCTGGAGAGAATGGTCTCCAGGAAAATGGTCAGCATGGGTTCGTCTTGGGTAGATCATGTCAGACCAACCTGGGCACTCTACAGGTGCCGGGCAGTGGATGTACTGCACCTGGATTTCAGCAGGGCCTTGATTCAGTTCCACATTGGGGTTGATCAGCAAAATGGGATACCTGGGGCAGGGGAGAAGCTGGTGGAGTGGGTCAAGAACCGGCTGCGGGATAGGCAACAGAGCATGGTGGTGAAGGAGAGCTGTCAGCGCCAAGGTCAGTAACCAGCGTGGTACCACAGGGCTGTGTGTTAGGTCCAGTGTTGTTTGGCATCTTCATTGCCAACATCGCAGATGGTATTAAAACAAGAGCAGCCTTTTGCTGATGACACCAAAATGGAACAGAGGTGGACAATGCAGAGGGTGGCTAGGATTACAGGAGAATTGCAGTTATGCACTTGGTGCTGGAAACCCAGGGAATTGCTACAAGCTGGGGGTACAGTTATCCACTACAGACAAGAAGGATCTTGGGGTGCTCATAACAGGTCAGATGAACCATTCAGCACAGTGCAGCAGGCAGCTGCTAAAGCTAACAAGATGCTGGGTTGTATTGCCAGAGGAATCTCCTCCAGGAGGAGGAGGTCATCCTGCCGCTGTACATGTCGCTGGAGTACTGCGTGCAGTTCAGGCGTCCCTACCTTAAGAAGGATATCGAACTACTGGAGTTAATTCAGCACAGAGCAACCAGAATGATCCTCGGATGGAGGACGAACCCTATGAGGAGAGACCTGAAGAAACTCCAACATGTACTGCATGGAGGACAGGAGGATAGAGGAGATATGATAGAGACCTTCAAATATATGGGGAATAGATAAGGTTAAAGAGGGATATTCAGATTGAAGGGAGGAGAGACACTGGGGGCACAGTCTGAAACTGGAAGGTGGAAGGTTTAGAAAGGAAATGAGAAGGCACTGTTTTACAAAAGGGGTGGGGCAGGGTGAGAGGGAGGTCAGTACTATCAAGGTGGGTGTGGGGGCAGCTGCAGGTAATAGACTGTTAGCTGCACACTCGAACAGAACTCAATAGACCATATGGCCTTTATCTGCTGGCATTTTATATGTTCGTATCACTGGTGAGACCTCACCTAGAGTACTTTGTCCATTCTGGAGACCACATGTCTGGAAGAACATAGATAGAGGAGGGCAACTGAAATGGTGCAGGGTCTGCATCAAAAGCCCTATGAGGAGGGACTGAAGGACCTCAATATGTACACCCTGGAGGAGGAAAGGAAGGAGGGGATGTATATGACAAGAGATTTTCAGATACCTCATGGGTATAAATAAGGTTCAAGAGGAAGCATTTTTCAGAAAAAGATGCTCAAGAACAAGGGATATGCTATGAAGCTGGAGGGTAGACTCAGGGGAAGTACTTCTTCACAGATAGAGTGGTAGATGCCTGAAACAGCCTCCCAGTGGAGGTGGTGGGGGCAAAATAGTAGCGAATTCAGAATGCATGGGATAGGCATAAGGAACCTTAGTAGTAGTAAATGAAGAGGGGTAAGCCAGAGATCAAGTAAGTCTGCAGTGTTCAAGCAGGTAGGAAAAATTGGCAGACTAGGTGGGCTAAGCGGTCCTTATCTGCCATCAAATTGTATGTTTTATGCTAGTAGGTTTGCCTCAAGGCCAAGTAATACTGATTAATTCTAAGAGCCAGCAATTTCTCTGGGAGGGCTGGTCTTGAAAGCTATATGACATAGTGTCATACATAATAATCACACAGGGTCATTTGGCCTTCTGGTGGCACAGGTATAGTAATATATTAGCAAACAACTGAGCTGTCGTCTGCAAAACAACAGCTATGTACAGAATGAGAAGCATCAACCAAAAATAAGAGAACTATCAAAATAAGACACATTTGCATTCATCACATTTATCAACAAAGGGAAGTGAAGGGCCAGCTTGCCAGACATTTACACTCAGCATGGCTCATCTCAGGAGGGTAGCAGCCATGTCCATCCCACAAACTGTGAGAGCAGGGTTACATGTAGAGGCAGGGGGCATCAGCCTATGCCCACTTTGGGAATGGAAGACCTGGTAAGAGACACGCTTTGTTTAATGCCAAAGTATCTGAGGAATGGGTCCCAAATTTCATAGTATCTAGGGAGTGACTTGTGAGCAACAGCTGTTAATCGCTCAAACTTGGCAAGTTGTGCTAACTTAGATGATAACCTCGCGCATTGATGAAAGTCACAGTGCGTAGCGAAGTGACAGGAGGCGTTTTCCTTCCTGCAACTCTGACGGCCCATTGCAACTCCCCAGTGAAGGTGAGGGTTGCCTGCAGAGATCCAGTATAAGCAAATCTGGAGTGAAGGGTATGGTCGTGTGCAGTACATGCTCCATAAAAGCATATACCTGAATCAGAAGTCCTTAAGGTCTAGACCGTGCAAGAGGTCACCATCATTCTGTTCGCATCGTCCGAGAGGATGCAAGATGAAGTGCGATGCATAGAGGACCTTTGGAGTACGGTACCATGGGTATAATAGTTTATTTTGCATAAGAAGGATTTGACGAGCTGCGCAGGCCAGGAGTCAGCATTACGCCCACTCAGCCATGGATATTGGGCAATGCAGGAGGTCGTCCCACTGTCACTGTGTGCTCACAGTTTGGCCGATTTAGTCTCTTATGCTACATTATACATTCCCAGCTCTGTCCCTGGTGTGAGTGAGACATTTATATATGGGATGGGCTTGTAATGAAATGTTGACGCTTTTGGCCAGCCAGATTGTTGAACCAAGCACTCCTTAACTGGAGGTACCACCAAAGTCTGACTTGTGTAATTGGAATTTGGCTTGTAATGCCTGAAAGTATTCAGGTGAGGCATTGGCTGACACTGGGAGGTCTTTAAGGTAGCTGATACCTTTAATAGACCAGCCGTCCCATCTCACCACATGATTGCTATGGTAATACCGGGTTATTCCAGATGGGAGTTGGGCCAGGTGTGTGAGCTGGATGTGTAATTTGGCCTGTACTTCCTTCTGTGGCACTAAAGTTAGCTGAACTGTTATCGGCAGGGCAACCTTTTGGCGGTGACACGAAAAGGAGTGCCTGCTGGGCAGTGCCTTTCATCATTTTCGTTTCCATGGTGCACCATGTAGTGGATTGTTGGTGGGGGGGAGTGAAACCTCTCATTGTTTGGGTCATTTTGAAGGCCCAGTGATATGCCTTAAACCAGGGAAGACCCCATCTACCTTTCAATTAGTGGGATCTGAGTTTGGAGTGGCTATATGTGGTTTTTACCTTCCCAGATAAAATTACTGATCGGTTTGTCTATACATTCAAACCACTTATAGGGATCCGGATCAGTAGGTGAGCCAGGATGTGGAAAGTTTTGGGGCTCTGACCATTTTGATAACTTCTGTTTCACCTGCCAGTGAAAGTTGTAGGGGTTCCAGTGGTCAAACTCTGTACGTTAACTCCTACCTGGTATGCGTCTGTATCTGACAGCTCTACCAGGTGGGCTGGATTCAGGGAGGAATAGGCCACTCTGCACAAAGGCTAGGTTTGGCTACTCTGCACAGGGGCACCCAAGTAACTCCGAACACAGGAAGCAATAACTGTAATGTCCAATACCAGAAGTGGGATTCTAAAGTGTGGCTTTTATTCACATCCAAACAGAATAAACAAAGCATAGATGGACCCCACTGGGCTACACTCCTGGTAATGCAGATTAAAAGAGACCAGAACACATCCTCATCACTTTAGCCCTCAGGCTCTACAACACACTGGGCACACAGCCCGGACTTATGCAGCTGCTTTGAGTTACACAGCCAAGCTTGTACACTGCTTTAGGTTTTCCTAGGCTCGCCTCTTGCCAGCCACTTGGACACCTTCCATACTTCATGGAAACATTTCTGGTGGCTCCTAGACCACCTAAGAGCACCTCGGCTCCATCAGGAATCCTCCTCTTTAATCCACGTCTGGGTACTTTCCTCAGGCACTGGTCAAGTACCTGAGGAAAGCAAAAGGTGTCTCAGAGCAAATCCGTAGAGGTAATTTGGTTACTACTGATGGGGGTCTCCCACAATTCATACCCGGCCATTTCTCTGGACTGTAAACACCTCAACCTTAAACACATTGCTGTGTAGATTCTTGCTAAATGTATTTCACATTGTCTACTTGTTTTGCTTCCCATTTGTGCTGGACTTGAACATACTTAAAAATAAGTGGCATTGTCCATTACTGTAGACGACCCCCACACACACACCGCACACAGGTTAAGCAGTCAATCCCACTTTCTTTCCATTTTGTGCTGGCCTTGAACATACCTCCCACTGAGTTAAGCAGTCCAATCCCACATCTTCCAACTGTACTTGACTGTCATTTCCTGACCCCACAGTAACAGTCCCTTTAGTTTCATTCTGTTTCAGGTGAAAACACATGGTCCTTTTTCAGAGCGAACTCACCCTTTGGTTGCAGGTGCCCCACAGGCGTTTCCTCCTCAAGGAATCTCTTACAGAGCTTCTGGTGCCTCAGCACAATTCAGACAGGCAGCTTCTTTCCTTAGCGGACCCAAGGGTTTGCCCCTGGAAAACAGGCAGACACCTTCCCCATCCCTCAGGGATGGGGCTCTGAACTCATTGAGAGCGGTCTCCACCACTTCAGTTACCAGTTCCGGTGTTCCTCTTCAGGTGGAAACACACCTTGAACAAAAGTAGCTCTGAAACAGAGCTTAAAGCTCTGAGCCTGCACACACTCAGCTGCATTACAGTCTCTCTCTCTAAGACTGCACAGAGACTGCTTCATATTACCCAGCCTTCTGCTCTAATCTCCAACTGCAACATTCCAGTGTGGCTTATGCATCTGTGACAGTTCTAAAATGATGTCATCCCTCAGTCTCAGCTGAGACTGAGAACAGAGTGAGACGGTGTGAAATCCATTTAACTGGAGTTTCACAAGCTGCCTTCTCTGTCTACCACTAGGTCTTTCTGGGATTCTAGTAACCCCGGTAACAGGGGGTTACACTTATATCTGTAAGAAGGGGAGTCAAGGTTAAGTTCAATAAGCTTTGTAAGTTTGGGGAGCTTTGACTCCCAAGTAGGTGATTGCTGCTGGCCATTGCAGGCCAAGAGCCTGCACTTGTTGGGAGGTACAGAGTGCATTGAGAGGGTGTACCTTAGTTTTGGACCGATTAACCTTGAGGCCGAGATGAGGTGAAGGAAATAGGAGTTGAAGCAGCTGTGCAGTGGAGGTCTGTGCATTGTCTGTGACCTTCAGCAGGTTGTCTGCATACAGGAGTGTTTGTGTGTCTCAGACCCTATTGTAATACCACTTATCAGTGGGTCTTGTCTGATAGCTACTGCTAGTGGCTCTATGGCCAATACGAAAGCAAGGGGATGGGGGTACCCTTGATCGTCATCTTCTGCAGTGGAAAAGGAGTACGACAGGGTAGAGTTGGTTAGAACCTGGCTTTGGGGTTAGAGTATATGGTGTGAATGCAATGCATAAGTGGGACCAA
Source organism: Neoceratodus forsteri (assembly GCA_016271365.2). Taxonomy (NCBI): domain Eukaryota; kingdom Metazoa; phylum Chordata; order Ceratodontiformes; family Ceratodontidae; genus Neoceratodus; species Neoceratodus forsteri. The sequence goes on from CM057449.1 coordinate 693,562,223, forward strand.
AGCCCTATGCTCCAATACCTATAAAGTACCCCCACTCCACAGAGTCAAAGGTTTTTCAAAGGCTATGGCTGCAGCAGACGTAGGAGTGAGGTTGTGTGCGCAACTTGATATCGTCGGTAAGTGCCTAAATGTGATCAGCACTGTGGTGACCCTGGATGAAACTGATTTGTGCTGGGTGTATCGGCTGAGGGATCAGGGTCTCCAACCTTGTGGCTAAAATTTTAGCAAAGACCTTGCTGTTAACCGAAATGAGAGAGATTGGTAGATAGAGGCATGGTTGGTAGGTTCTTTACCTTTTCTTGGCAACACAGTAATTAGTGCAGTGCAGAGGGACTGTGAGAGTACCCTCCTCCTCAATAGCTTCCTGATATAGGTGGGTCAGGATTGGGCAGATCGTTGGGGCCAAAGTTGAAATAGCTCCACAGGGTATCCGTCACCTCCTGGTGCTTTATGAGGATTGAGAGCTGTGGCGCTGCCTCGATTTCCTGCGTTGTTAGCGGGCTTCAGTATGTTATCCTGTGCCACCAAGAGGCTGGGGAGCTTCAAGTCTTTCCAAGAATGAACATATGACCTGGGTATCAGGGGTGAGGGGAGCTGTACAGTTGTCTATAAAATTCCTTCATTATAAGATTTACCTGGAGCTCGTGGGTGGAAAGGTCGGCATTGGGCCTCTGAGGCCGGGATGTACTGTTCCAAGTGGTGTCTACTGAGTCTGTATTAAAGGACTTTACTACATCTTTCCCATTCTCCCAGTATTTATGTCTGAGTCTCATAAGTGCCAGCTCTGCCTTTCTGGATAGGATGGCCTCTATTTCCAGATACAACTGTATAACCTCCTTATGCAAGCGTGACCCAGTATCTATAACAGATTGGGATTTCAGCTGAGCTTCTTTAGTTTGGAGTGTGAGCTCCAGAGTGCATAACTCTTGATCTTCTCGGGGGTATCATAGTCATCAGGTCATACACATAGGAACTTCACCGTCGGTGAAGCAGGATCCACAGGAAGATTTTCAGCTAATACAACTGGGGCCCTGCTGAAGTGTCTACTGATGTCACCAATCCTATAAAGGCATCACGCCGGCCCCGCCTCCTCCTTCCCACTCTTCTTTCCCAATCGTCGTAACTTGTTCGCATGGGTCTCCGTGGAAGCTCTGATGCAGTTTAGCCCTTTTTGCCTACAGCTTTTTAACCTCATAGAGGAATCTCTTTAAAAGAGAGATTCTAAAGTATTTTGTTTTTTTGTTAATTTTGACTTTTTCTTCCGTCGCTGCCGCTGCAGAAAGAAGATTGCCTCCACAGACGAATGCTCTCTCTCTGTTTGCTGTCTTGGCGTGATCACAACGTCTCTGACTGTGAACTCTGCCAAGTTTTTATTGAACAACCCTCAGGCAACGCAAGAAAGCTTTAAAAATGTTCTAATGGAACATGTAGCCAGTTCAGGCATTGGTCCTCCAGGGCCCCAGCCTTCCAGTTGCTGGCAGGGTAGTCAGGCTTCAGGCCTCTAAGGCCTAAGACAAGTGGGATCAGGGTCTCCAACCTTGTGGCTAAAACCTTAGCAAAGACCAAGGGACACAGAGTATGGTGGTAAATGCATGCCTGCGGGTGGGGCTGAACGGGTGCCACACAGGGATCCATGCTGGAGCCAGTCCTCTTAATGTCTTCATGTTTACATTGCAGAGGAGCTGGAGGAAGGTATGCCTCTTTGCAGATGACACTAAGATCTGTAACAGGGGTCAACACTCCAGGGGTGGAAAAATGAGAGGACCTAAACATGCTTGAGGAATAGTCGAGAGTGTGGCAGCTAAGATTCAATGCAAAAGTGCAAAATCATGCATTTGGGGCACAGAAATCCAAGGAGGAGTACAAGATGGGGAGGGTGGGAGCCACCAGTCAAGAAAGAGATCTGGGGTTACCATATCTGATGACCTAAAGGTAACCAAACAGTGTGAGAAGGCTGTGGGTAGAGCCAGTGGGATGCTAAGGTGCATAGGAGAGGTATCACCAACAGAAAAAGGAGTTGGTTATGCCACTATACAGATCACTAATGAGACCTCATCTGGAGTACTGAGTCCAGTTTTGGAGGCCACATCTCTGGAAGAACAAAACAAAATAGAGGCAGTCTGGAGAAGGACAACAAAAATAGTGCAAAGATTGCACCAAAAGTCATATGAGGAAAGACTAGAGGACCTCAATATGTATTCCCTGGAGAATGGGCAGACTAGATGGGCCTAGCGGTCCTTATCTGCTGTCAAAGTCTATGTAATAGAGGGAGGATATGATAGCGACATTCAAATACATCAGGGATATAAACAAGGTACAGGAGAGTATGATCTTTCCGAAAGAAGGTGGACAAGAACAAGGGGCATGATGTGAGAGGCTAGAGAGGGGGGGTAGGCTGGGGGCAATGTGAAGCGTACTTTTTCACAGAAAGAGTAGTGGATGCTTGGAACAGCCTCCCTGTGGAAGTGGTGGGGCAAAAATAGTAGGGAATTCAAGAATGTATAGGATAAACATGAGTACTCTAGCAATCGGGAAGAGAGGTAAGCCGCAGATCAACTAGGGTCTGCGGTAATGCATCAAGTAGGGAAAAGGGCATACTAAAGTGGGCCACACGGTCCTCATCTTATCACCTTCTGTGTATCTGGACGAGTCCTAAGGAAAAGTCATAAAAAAGACAGATCGGGATTTTCCCCAACGGGCGATCCCATTCCCTGATGGCCTCTTCTTTCTTCTCTGGGGTTCTTCATCGGCTGTGGCTGTGCTGATGCATAGAATGGTTGTTCAGGTCTTTGGTCCACCAGACTCATCCGACAGTGCCTCCATCTGATTCACAGGGTGGTAGGTGGTTGGCCCCTTCAGCATCGACAGCGGGATAGTCGTTGCCGGCCCTCCCTTGGGGCCTGATCCTTCCCAGACCGCTGCCTTCAGGTTCTTTGGGATCCATGGGTCCTTCTGGTGAGTCGTCACTCCCTGCACCGTGGCCCCACCACCACCACCGCCCGTCGGCGCAGTCTTCGACACTCGTAGACCTCAAGGAGAGTTTGACTAAATTTCCTTGGTGATTGTTCACCAGCTAGATGCATACAGACCCATATCACCTGCTGTGTCGGCGACAGCTTCTTTGTCGACTCCTCCTCAAACAGCCATGGCCTGCTCCCCAGGGCCGTCATCGGTGCCTCAGGCGTCGGGACCTTGATTTGGAAGAGATCGATGTTGAGTACCACCACCCAGATTTTATCCTTCCCGATGAGGAAGAGGAGAAGAACCCCTCACCTCAGACAGGTCCACGGCTTCCTCAGTCAGTGATGCGCTATCAAACACACCCTACATCTTTCCAGAGGACCCCACCTTCTTCAGTTTGTTGAAGCAGTTGTCCTCAGCTATGGGTTCCATACTGAGGAGGAAGATGTTACCAAGAAAAGATCTGCTAGATTTCCTGGGGATCCCATAGTCTCCTCAAGATCATTCCTCCTGTTCTGCACAGACCTGACATGGTGCCAGTTATGCCCACAGAGCACATAAACTTTACGATGCCCCTCAGGGGTTTCCTTACTGTGCTACCCAGCCTGGAAACATATTCAGTGGTGATGAAGGCAGCTCATGACAGTTCTAATGTGCCCAAGCACTTATCTCCCTCCCCAGCACAAGAGTCACGCAGAATTGATTTTGGGACAAGAGGGTTTCACGCCTCCTCCACTCTTGGGCTCAGGATTGCCAATTAGCTGTACAGAATACCAATTGGAGGAAGGGCAAGGCCTCTGCCAGGCCCTCCCAGAAGGTGCAAGAGCAGGAGGTGCTTCAGTGCTGCAGACTGCTGAAGATGTTCTAAACACCTCCTGTGTGCCCTCTGTGATATCTCGTGACACTACTGCCAGGGCAGCTCACACTGCATTTGCCTTCGTAGGGCACTCCTGGCTAAGGGTCTCTGCCTTTGCTGCTGATGTGAGCAGAAGGTGCTTAATGCCCTTCAGTAGCTCTAAGCTTTTGGGCTAGATGTCCAGGATATCATTAATAATTTGCAGGCATCTGGCAGGGCTATCGAATCTTTCCACTCATTTTATCACACACAACCTAAGGGTAGACAGCGCCCTCCCTTTAGTAAGTCGTCCAGTAGGCCAGCAACAGCCTCTCAGCCCCAGGGCAAAGAAGAGCATCTGGTGCCTTGCCTGCCCCTCAATGCTGGAGCTGCGGCCAAGTGTCCCAGAGGTGATGGGTCAGCCCCAGCGACGGATCCACCTCCGCTTGACTCCTTTCTAGACCCCCTCTTCTAGTCCTGTACCAAGAGGTGGTGGTCAGAGGCGTTCTCCCTCTGTCTCAGTCAGTCGAGAACCATAACATCGGATGCCTGGATTCTTCAAATCATAGAAAGGAGTCACATTCTGCAGCTCACCGAGCAACCCCAGAGGCTCATCCTCTGCCTTCCAGCTACCCCAGCCCACTTGCCTGTTTTCCAGGAGGAAGTACAGTCCCTTCTGTGTAAACAGGCCATCAAGCTCATGCCCAGGCTCCAGAGAAATGAGGGTTTTATTCCAGGTTCTTCCTGGTCCCCAAAATACGGAAATCTGAGGCCCATCTTAGACCAAGAACCTCAGTCTGTATGTCCAGTACAAAAGTTCCGAATGGTAACTTTGCCAGGCCTCATGCCCTTCTGAAAAAAGGAGACTGGCTGTGTTCTCTGGACATGCAGGACGCTACCTGCACATCTCAGTGTTTCCTTCCACAGGAGGTTCCTTCATTTTCTTTTCCAGAGTGACATTATCTGTCCAAAGTGCTGCCCTTTGGATTTCCTCTGTGCGTGGGTCTTTACAAGTGTTTATCAGTGGTAACTGCGGCCCTCAGAAGGAAAAAATGTATGTTCTAGGGACATGGATATGTTGTTCATTCACACTGTCTGGCAGGTTCCTTGCCACTTTAAATCTTGCTGGAAGGTCTTCAAGCTGGCTCCTCACCCACCGGGTGGTAAAACTCTCGGCTCTGCCCCATGATGCCAGATATTCCTTACGGCTTGAGCTCAGGTTCCTCCTTAGCGCTCTGCGTTTAGACTGGATCCAAACTCTTTGGTTCACCCGAAACTAATTTTAAGTTTTCTAGACTTCGGGCTGCTTCTTCCTTCAGCGGCTGCGATGGACAAATTGACTCGGTTTTCGGCGGTGCCCATGCAGGCAGAAGATGTCTAGGACCGATCCTCACTCCGTCGTCTACTGCCTCAGGCTTGACCACGATCTGCAGGCCCTGCGATTTGTGCAAGTCCTTCTTGGCAAATGTCCTCGAAGACCGTGCTGCCAGGCTCCTACTTGGCGCCCGAGGGGCGTATACGCCCGGTGAAGTCGAAGGAGGCCCGTTGGGTGGTTTCCAGGGCGGCTGGCTCGGCTGAGCAACTTGAAAGATGATCGCCCTCAAGGAGGAGCAGCCCAGGCCGCATCTTCTTCTTCCTCGGTGCGCAGCATTATCCCGCTCTCCTTGAGCTCCTCCTATCGGCTTCTTTTAGGAGCTTTGCCAATCCCTCTCACCGAAGGTGAGGGGCCATCGGGACACTCCTCTCGGTCAAGAAGAAGGACTCGAAGGTTAAGTCCCATCGTCGCGATTAGTAGGGAGGCGGGAGAGGTCCCCTACCGGACAGTCGACTTTCGACTTGATCGAGGATTGCGGCTAAGGCCGCTGGCTTCATGGTGTCCCGTCAGGTCAGTCGGCGAGACACCCATCGGCCTTGATTGAGATTTTCTCGACCTGTCGGACGGGCTGTCGACTGGAGAAGCCGACAACCCTTCTTCACTGGTTCCCCAGTGGAAGCAGATGCTTGCCTGCACCCTCCTGTGCCGGTCTCCTGTTAAGGCTCGAGCGAGGAGCACAGTTTCCCCGCTCCCTCCCAGACCCACCCTTAGAGCACCGATGGTCTCGGTCTCGGAACTCTTCTCGGTCCAACCGACACCGGACCTCGGTCTCGACACCGAGGAAAGTGGCGGCGCAGCTCGTCCTTGTCTTCCTCGGGAGGAGGAGGAGGCTTGGCGCCAAGTGCATCGGCCTCTGAGAGCAATAATGTAGCAGCAGCTCCTTCTGACTGGGAACAAGCGGCGCCATTGCCTTCCCGGCCATTCAGTGGCTGTCACCTGAAAGGCGAGACAACCCCTCACCGTGGTAGAAGACCAAACCGGCACCGTTGTTCGGCCAAAACCAGCTGCCCACCGATTGTGGTGGAACCCCGCCCCACAACCCAAATCTGTGTCTCCGACAAGGATTCTCAGTCGGTCAGGATTGCCCCACGGTTGTCGGTCACCCTCCTCCTGACCATCGCCGGCGGGTGGAGGTGGCTCAACCCCTAGGCAGCTGTTCGCAGACTCCTCGGGTCTGATGACGATCTTCCCTGTTCTCCAGGCCCCTTGACCTGGGTCCTCCGAGGACAGTCGGTGGGCGAGAGCCCATCCTCGTTCATGGGTTTGTCGGCTCATCTCAGAGTCCACTGGGATGCATCTGAGCCCGTATCCAAGTGGCCTGTATCCCTCATGGAGATACTGGACCGAGGGGATGCTTCCACGGAGACCTTTCCGTGGCTGAAGCCATTGTTGGCCCAGCCTTGGAGTTATGGCAGTGGCGGCTTCTTGTCCTGCTCCTTCGGCCAGGATGGCCAGGAAGTACATGGTCCCTACTGGGTCACTGTCGGTTTCTCGGAACACCCTCTGCGGAGGGTTGGTTACCGATAGTGTTTTCCGGCATTCCGGGAACACCAGGGGCGTGGACAAGCCCCCGACAAAGAGTCCAAAAAGCTGAACTATGCGGGTGTAAAGTGTATGCTGCGTCCTCCTAGGCCTCTGTCAGGCCAGTTCGGCCGTACTGATGGCACACTTCTCCCGCCTTATGGGCTCCCTGGATGAGGTGATCCCTCATCTCCGGCTGACCTCCAGACTACGGTCAAGCAGGTGCAGGATCAGGAAGGGCAGTGAAACAGCAGCTCAAATGGCTCTCAGTATTGGAGACTCCTGTGCCCGGTCAGTAGCGGCCGCAGTGGCCATGCGCGCCGCGGAAGCAGCTGCGGATCTCCACCTTCCGTGCGGATACCAGCACAAGCTGGCAGGCACCCCTTCCTGGGTACCGACTTATGCGGGCCTGGGATGGAAGGCCACCTCAGAGAAGTGAGAAGTCCAATGCCACCTTGGACTCTGTCACGTCTGCCCAGAAGGACAAGGCTGCGGCAGCAGCATAAGCCCTTTCGCCCTTCTGCCCCTGCGGCACGTCCGGCCCAGCAACACCAGCATCAGGGCCAGCAGGCTCGCACTTGGCACCCCAAAAGCAAGCCTGCAGCTTCCTCCAGCAGGAAGCCAGGAGGAAAAGGCCCAGGAGGTCCCTTGACCGGTCCTTCCTCCAAGCCTGCCCAGTGACAGGTTGAGGGGTGTCGCCCCCAACCCGTCGCTTCCCCTGGTTCCCCGTGGGGCAGGCTCCGCCACTTTCTTTCCGCTTGGTCACTATCACCATGGACTGCTGGGTGTTGGAGGTGGTAGGAAGGGTCTGCCTCTGGAGTTCGAACAGGCCCGCCCTTCGAGCCCCGTCGCCCCACGGGGGCACAGGTCCGCAGCCTCTCTGTTGACCCATCGAGCTGACATTGCCCTGCTCCTCCAGAAGGAGGTGATCAGGAAGGTGGCGGATCCTCCACCAGATCCAGGGTTTGTGTCCAGGTACTTCCTGGTCCCAAAGCGGACTGGGGCTGGTGCCCCATTCTCGACCTGCATGACCTGAACAGGTTCCTAAGGTCTCGAACTTTCAGGATAGTCACTCTGGCTCAGATCATTCCATCCTTGGAGCGAGGCATGTGGTTCTGTTCTCTTGGACCTTCAGGAGCGTTCTTTCACTTCCCTATCCGTCCGTCTCATCAGCGATTCCTCCACTTCAGAGCAGAGGGATCTCTTCGAGTTCGGGCCATGCCGTTCGGCCTCTCTCCAGCTCCCAGGGTCTTCACCAAATGCATGGCAGTGGTGACAGCATTCCCTCGTGCACGAGGGGTCAGTGTGCCCTTACCTGGACGACTGGCTGATTGCATCCCCTCCAGGTTGGAGGTGGAGCGGTCCAGGGATCTAGCCCTCAGGTCTGCTCTCAGATTGGCCTCCTCATCAACGAGGCCAAGTCGGAACTGGTGCCATCGCAGGTGATTCAGTTAATCGGGCAAAGCTCGACTCTCTTGAGCCAGAGCCCGGCTCCTGGCAGACTGGGCCGAGGTCCTTTCCTCCTTTGCCCAGTCATTTCTGGTTGGGCAATTGTACCCTGCCCAGGACTTCCTGTGCCTTCTGGGCCTCATAACGGCCTGCACCAGCGTGGTCCATTGGGCCTGTTTGCATGTCATGTCCCTGCAGTGGGGACTGGTCCGCCAATGGTCACAGCTCGGTCCACTGGACCAGCGGTGTGACAGTGACCCAGAGGATGTGGGATGGCCTGCAGTGGTGGCTCGTCCCAGCTGATCTGCAGGAGGGTATCCCGTTTGTCCGACCGAGCCAGCGGTCATGTTAACGACCGATGCCTCTCTGAAGGGTTGGGGTGCCCATCAGGAGTTCAGGGCCCGGCCTCTGGTCCCCTCAGAGTCTTGATGCCACATCAACCTGCTGGAGCTTCGAGCGGTCCGACTAGCCCTCACCGCGTTAAGCTCCCATTTGTACGAGGTCAAATGGTCCAGGTCCAGACGGACAACATCACAACCATGTACTACCTCAACTGTCAGGAGTTGGTCGCACTCCTTGCCTCTGTGCAAGGAGGCTCTCCCATCTGGGGTCTCGTGATCAGCCTGAGGCAGATCTCCTAGCCAGCCATGTGGCAGGAGCCTCCAACAGTCTAGTCGATGCCCTCAGCTGGATAGGCGCTGCATCTCACGAGTGGTCTCTCCTGCTGGAGATAGTACATGATCTGTTCTCCCATTGGGGCACTCCTCAGGTGGACCTGTTCACCTCAGAGAGAATCAGCTGAGGCTGTTTCACGCCCACCCCTCAGTGGGGCCCGCTGCAGGAGATGCCTTCTTGAGGCCGTGGACCCCGGGTCTCTTCTGCACCTTCCCTCCATTTCCCTTGATCCACAAGGTGCTACTCAAGGCGAAGCAGGACAAGGCGCAGGTGATTCTGGTAGCCCCAGACTGGCCCCGCCAGTTCTGGTATCCAGATCTCCTCAGCCTCAGCTCCAGGCTCCCGAGTCATCTTCCAGCCCACCAGGACCTGATCTCGGTCAACAAGGGAAGGTACTCCATCTGGACCTTCAGTCCCTTCACCTGACGCCTGGTTCCTGAGGGCTAGAGCTCCAGGCCTTGGGTCTTTCCGACGAGGTCCTCAGCATTGTTGAGGTGTCCGCAAGGAGTCGACCAGGAAATGCTATGCCTTCAAATGGAAGAGATTCTCCCTTTGGTGTCAGGACAAGGGGTTGGACCCTTCTTCCTGTCCCTTGGCTAGTATTCTGGACTACCTGTGGTCCCTTTCTCAGCTAGGGCTTGTGCGACCGCCCTCAAGGTGCACCTGGCAGCCATTTTTCCTTCCAGGCACGGGCTGGGAAGCAGTCGGTGGTGCAGGAGAAGGTGGTCGAGCGCGTTTTTCAAAGGCCTTGATAACATATCCTCTCGGTGCGATAACCTCCACCTCCGTGGGATCTACTGCTGGTACTGGCTAAGCTCATGGGCAAGCCATTCGAACCCGATGCACAGGTGTGACATCTCCCACCTGTCATGGAAGACCGCCTTCTTGGTGGCTATTCATGTCAGCCAGAAGGATGGAAGAGCTCCAGGAGCTTTCCATCGAGTTTTCTTATCTGGTCTTCCACAGGGACAAGGTTGTCCTGCTCCCCACGAAATTCCTTCCGAAGGTGGTGTCGGAGTTTCACCTTAACCAGGTGTTGACCCTGCGGTGTTCTACCCTGTCACACCTCGGAGGCCGAATATAGGCTCCATACTTTGTACCCTAGAAGAGCGCTCTCTTATTATAAAAGTGTACGTCTGAAGTTCGGGGAGAGGTTCGCCAGCTGTTTGTCACCTACATTGAAGCCGCACCTGGCAGACCTTCAGCCAAGCAGGCGATAGGCAGGTGGGTCACCTCCTGCATAGATTTCTGCTACAGGTTGCGGAGCATGGAGCCTCTAAGGGATAGAGCTCATTCTACCTGCCATACCGCTGCTCGGTGGCTGCTTCAGGGGCGTCCCTATCCAGGAAATCTGCAGGGCTGCTACCTGGAAGTCAGCACACACTTTATTACCCATTACCACATTGACCTTGAGTCATGCGGCATGCTGGTTTTGAGACCTGTTTTCAGTCCTTATTTCCTAAGTAGGGGTGCACTTGCCTCCCTTCTCCCAGAAAACTGCTAGGAGTCTGCCATACAGTGTGGATTGAACAGCATATCCATGTCTCTAGAAATACAGGTTACTCACCTGTAACAGGAGTTCTCACGAGTGGTATATGTTGTTCATCCACACGCACTACCTGACCTCCCGGCTTCACACGCAACCCGGTTTCCAACGGATAGATCTGGTGTCAAGGGGCTGGAGCGAGGTTTTACCACCCGGTGGGTGGGAGGAGCCAACAGAAGACCTTCCAGCAGGATTTAAAGCGGCAAGAAACCTGCCAGACAGTGTGGATGAACAACATATACCACTCCAAGGACTCCTGTTACAGGTAGGTAACCTGTATTTTAGTTGCTATTACTTCATGAAGAATTTCAGAGCCTCAGGCCCTCTGGTGCGAGGAGCCTTATATGATTTTCCACATAGGGTATCTTTGCTCACAAATTCTAAGTTTCTTCCTAAGGTGGTGTCTGAGTTTACACCGAACCAATCTATCCACCTTCCTGTTTATTTTCCAGTGTGTGCCAGTCCTGGGAAGCACTGCTCCATGTGTTAGACCGCGTAGAACTTTGAAATATTATCTGCTCTAACCAAGGAATGCAGAAAGTTGAAACAGTTGTTTGTTTTTCACCCAGGTATAGAGGCGTTCGGTTTCTAAATAATGTTTCTCTAAATGGTTGGCAAATTGCATTGTGTTCTGCTACAATATGTACAGCAAAGAATTGCCTGGAAGCGATCAAGTTCATGCCACAAGAGGCATGGTTACCTCTGTGGCCTGTTTCAGAGGGTCTTAGCTGCTGACATTTGTGCGGCTGCCACCTGGAGTACTGTCCATACATTTGCCAAGCACTAAAGTCTGGACATTGCCTCAAGAGCCCATGAAGGATTTGTCAGGGCTGAGCTGCAGAGCCTCCTGTCTTAATCTTAAGGTTTTTCTTCCTCCCAGACTGACTGTTTGCACCTGTAACCAGTGGCGTCGTGAAAGTCCTGAATAAGGGGCCCAAAATCCTAACAAAGCTTTGGGGTCTGGGGCATGCTCCCCAGGAAATGTTTGAAAAAATCACCATAAATTGTGCATTTTCCTGCATTTTACAGTTAGGCAAGATACATTACAGCCAAGCACACGAACAGGTGTGCACAATTGGAATGGAGCCTGGTGATCTGCATGGAGTAGCAGCTAGCCCCCATAAATCCAAGAGAAAAAGTTTAAGGTAGCAGAGCACTCACCAATCTTCCACATAAGAAATGCAGGAGTAAGCAAATATGTTAAAAAAAAATTCTCCACTTTTATTGCAGGTAATTAACAGACACTCATAGTGCGGGCTCACCACCACACTAAAACCCCAGCGCTTGACAGGCGTCTTCCTGAGAGGTCAGTTTACTGTGGCAAAATAACCCTTTCTAGGGACATGGATATGTTGTTCATCCACACTTATTGGCAGGTTCCTTGCCGCTTTAAATCATGCCGTAAGGTCTTCAAGCTGGCTCCTCCACCCACCGGGTGGTAAAACTCGGCTCCGCCCCATGGCGTAGATCTTCCTTACGCTTGGAAGCTCAGGTTCCCTCCTTAGCACGCTAACGTTTAAGACTGGTTCCTAATTCTTTGAAAGTTCGAAAATTAAAAGTTTTTGCTAAAAGACTTGGTCTTCTTCTCCTCGGGCTGCGATGGACCGTCGAGTCCCGGTTTTTGGAGGTGCCCTTGCGAGCAGAAGATGTCTAGGGCGGATCCGCACTCCCGTGCGTCTACTGGGCCTTGAGCACGTCGCAGGCCTGGGCACATGCTCTTCCTTTTTCGACCTCGTCCTTGAGGCCGTGCTGCCCGATTACAACTGGGCGCCCCAAAGAAAGAATTCCACCAGTGAAATCTAAAGAGGCCCGATTAGCGGTGTCCCTTGTGGCGGGCTCGGCGGATCAGCTAGAGCAGATGATCGCCCTCGAAGAGAGGCGGAGCGGGCGCTTCTACCTCGACTGCGGCATTTGTCCTCTCTCTTGGTGCCTCGTGCTCGGCTTCTTTTAAGAGCTTTGTCTGACCCTCTCGACCAAGGGTGAGGGTCCAACTTCTTCGGGACCTTTTCCAGGTCCAAAAAGCAAAAGTAAGTCTCTCCGTTGGCGGCTCTTGGGGGCGGGAAAGATCCCCCCTCCCTTTCGACAGTGGACTTGATCGACCCCTCAGCTTCGCCACTGGCTTCACGGTGTCCCGTCAGGCTAGTTGACTGAGACTCCGTCGGCGGTCAAGATTTTTCTCGACCGTTAGGCGGGTTGTCGACTGGAGAAGCTGAAATCCCTCTCCCGGTTCCCCGGTGGGGTTGAGGATCCCATCGGCTCGTCTGTGCCTCCGGTTCCGGAGCCTTCAGTGGGATTGTCCGGGCCGAGGGGAGTGCCGATTCCGACACTTCTCCTCACCTTCCTCGGCCTAGTCGAGACTCTCTGTCTCGGTCTCGGACATCCTCGCGGTCAACCGATCCGCCCGCCATGGCGGTCTCGATCTCGGCTTTGTGACAAGCCCGGCGCCAATCACTCTTCCTCTTCCTCGGACGAGGGAGGCTTTAAGCGCCAAGTTGCGTCGAATGCGAGGAACTTATATAGCAACAGCTCCTTTTAACGGGAATAAGCCCGACCCAATGCGTCTTCCCGGCCATTAAGTGGCTGTCACCAGAGTAGCGAAACAACCCCTCGTTGTAGTCAAGGAGCCTGTTCTTGGGCGGTTGTTTGGCCAATTCCAGCTGCCCCACCGATTCAGGTGGAACCTCCGCCTCCACAGCCATTAGTTGGGGCTCCGACCAAAAATTCTCGATCGGCTTTGAGTTTGCCCATAGGCTGTCTGTCACCCTCACTCCGATAAACCTCGGCAGGTGGAGGGTGGCTCAGGCCGAGGCAGCTCTTTGTGGACTCTTCTGAGTCCGATGATGGTTCCTCCCTCTTCTCCAAGCGCATGGACTTGGAGTCCTCGGGAGGAGCAGTCAATGGGCGATAGCCCTTCGTCCTTCTTAGGGTTGCTTGACTCATCTCGAGTCCACGGGATGGCTTCGAACCCGTTTCTAAGCAGGCCAGGTATCCCCTCACGGAGATTCTGGACCGAGGATTCTCCTACGGAGGCCTTTCCGGTGGCCAAAGCCATAGTGGGTCCGGCCTTGGAACTTTGGCAGCTTCCTGCCCTGCGCCTTGACCAGGTTGGCCAGGAAGTATGCAGTCTCTACCGGTTCCCTGTCCGGTTTTGGAACACCCTCGGCCGAGGGTTGGTTACCACAGCGTTTTCAGCGTGCGAGCGCATGGATGTGGACAAACCTCCGACAAGGGTCAAAGAAATTGGATTATGCGGGTGAAAAGTCTATGCTCGTCCTCTCTTGGCCTCGTCAGGCCAGTTCGGCCGTCCTCATGGCACATTTTCTCACGCCCTGTTGGGCTCCCTGGATGAGGTTGTCCCTCATCTTCCCGCGAATCTGCAGACTACGGTCAGGTAGGTGCGGGACCAGGGCAGGGCAGTGGCTAAACAGCAGCTCCAGACTGCGTTAGACATCGAGGGACTCATGTGCCCAGGTCTGTGGCGGCGCGGTGGCCATCGTCGTCGGGCTTGGCTGAGGATATCCACCTTTACCTCGGATACCCAGCACAAGTTGGTGGATGTTCCTTTTGGGGACTGACCTCTTGACCCTGGGGTGGCAGGTCACCTGCAGAGGATCGAGAAGTCAATGCTACCTTGGACTCGGTCTCTTCCGCTCAGAAGGACAAAGGCATAAGCCACAGCCTAAGCCCTTTCATCCTTCTGCGCCTGCCTGTCGCCCGGCCAACAACGTCAGGGCCAGCAGGCTCGACCTTGGTATCCCAAGCCCAAGCCGTGGCTTCCTCCAACAGGAAGCAGGGAGGTAAAGGCCCAGGAGATCCTCGGCTGGTCCCTCCTCCAAGCCTGCCCAGTGACGGGCTGAGGTGTCGCCCCCATCCCTGTCACCTCACCCTAGTTCCCCGTGGGGAGGCAGCTCAGACACTTCCTTTCCGCCTGGTCCGCTGTTTCCACGGACAGGTGGGTACTGGAGGTGGTGGGAATAGCCTACCTCTGGAATTCGAGCATGCCCGCCCTTCAGAGCCGTCGCACCTCGGGGGCCTCGGGGTCCACGCCAGCCTCACTGGCTCGCCAAGCCAACATGCTCTCCTCCTCCAAGGAGGTGATCATGGAGGTGGAGGACCCCCCTTCAGACCGGGGTTCGTGTCCAGGTATTTCCTGGTTCGAAGCAGACGGGGGCTGGCGCCCCATTCTCGACCTACACGGCCTGAACAAGTTCCTAAGGTCTCGAACCTTCAGGATGGTCACTCTGGCACAGATAATACCATCTCTGGAACACGGCATGTGGTTCTGCTCTCTGGACCTACAGGGCAGCGTTCTTTCATCCCCTATCCGTCCGTCACATCGGAGTTTCCTCTGCTTGGCGGAGGGATCCCTCTTCAGTTCGAGCCATGCCCTTGGCTTATCTCCAGCTCCCAGGGTCTTCACCAAATGCATGGCAGTGGTGACAGCATTCCCTGCAGCCAAGGGGTCGGTGTACCCTTACCTGGACGATGGGCTGATAGCAGCCTCCTCCAGGCAGGAGGTGGAGGCGGTCAGAATATGGCCCTCCAGGTTGCTCTCGAGTTGGCCTTCTCATCAAGCGAGGCCAAGTTGGAACTCGAGCGAAGCAGTGATCCTGTTCATCGGGGCAGAGCTCGACTCTCTTGAGCAAAGCACGGCTCGGCGGACAGGGCCGAGGTTCTTAGCTCCTTTGCCCAATCATTTCTGGTTGAGCAATCGTGCCCTGCCGGGACTTCCTGTGCCTTCTGGGTCTCATGGCGGCCTGTACCAGCGTGGTCCGTTGGGCCGCTGGCACATCACGCCCTTCAGTGGGGACTGGCCAGCTAGTGGTCTGGCGCTGCGATCCTTTGGACCAGCTAGTGATAGTGACCCAGGAGATGTGGGCAGCTCTCAGTGGTGGACCGTTCCATTCCATCTGCAGGAGGCATCCCGTTTGTCCGCCCAGGCCGGCGGTCTCTCTATCGACCGATGCCTCTCTGATGGGTTGGGGTGCCCATCTGGGGAATACTGAGTGCGCCCTCTGGTCCCAGCGGAGTCCGATGCCACATCAACCTGCTGGAGCTCCGAGCGGTCCGCCTAGCTCTCACCGCCTTTGCTCCGTTTCTCCGGGGTCAAGTGGTCCAAGTCCAGACGGACAATACCACCACCATGTACTACCTGAACCGCCAGGGTGGGGCCGCGCTCCATGCTTCTATGCAAGGAAGCTCTCCGCATTTGGTCACTCGTGCGCAGCCTGGGGCGGATCTCCTAGCCATTCATGTGGCAGGAGCCTCCAACACCCTGGCCGATGCCCTGAGCGGATAGGGCTGCATCTCACGAGTGGTCTCTCCTGCCAGAGGTAGTATAAGATCTGTTCTCACCGGGGCACACCTCAGGTGGACCTGTTTGCCTCAGGAGAATGCGAAGCTGAGGCTGTTTCATGCCCGCCCCCTCAGCAGGGCTCGCTGCAGGGATGCCTTCTCGAGGCTGTGGACCCCGGGCCTCTTCTCGCCTTTCCCCATTTCCCTTGATTCACAAGGTGCTTCTCAAAGCAAGGAGGGACAAGGCGCAGGTGATCTGATAGCCCCAGACTGGCCCCGCCAGTTCAGGTACCAGATCTCCTCAGCCTCAGCTCCAGGCTCCTGAGGCAGCTTCCAGCTCACCCGGACCTGCTCTCAGTCAATCAGGAAGGTGTTCCATCCGGACCTTCAATCCCTGCACCTGAGGCCTGGTTCCTGGTGGTTAGAGTTCCAGGCCTTGGGTCTTTCGACGAGGTCCTCAGTGTTGAGGCGTCCCGTGAGAGTCGACCAGAAAATGCTACGCCTTCAAATGGGCGAGATTCTCCATTTGGTGTCAGAGCAAGGCTTGGACCCTTCCTCCTGTTCTGTGGCAAGCATTTTGGACTATTTATGGTCCCTTTCTAGTCAAGGGCTTAGGTCGACGACCCTAAAGGTGCACCTGGCAGCCACCTCTGCTTACCTGGCGGGGCAGGAAGCAGTCGGTGGCGCAGGAAAAAGAGTGGGGGCGCTTTCAAGGCCTTGATCACATTTCCCTCCGGTCGAGAACCTCCACCTCCGTGGGATTTACTGCTGGTACTGGCAAAGCTCATGGGCAAGCCATTCGAACCAATGCATAGGTGTGATCTCTCTCACCTGTGTGGAAGACCGCCTTCTTGGTGGCTATCACGTCAGCCAGAGGATGGGAGAGCTCCAGGCGCTTTGCATCAGTCTCCTTACCTGGTCTTCCACAGGGACAAGGTTGTCCTGTGCCCCACCGAAATTCCTTCCGAAGGTGGTGTGAGTTTCACCTTAACCAGGTGCTGACTCTGCCGATGTTCTACCCAATCACACCTCAGAGGCCGAATATGGCTCCATACTCTGGACCCTAGAAGGCGCTCGCTTATTATAAGGGCGTCTGGCTGAAAGTGAGGAGAGGTTAGCCAGCTGTTTGTCACCTACGCTGAAGCCACATCTGGCAGACCTGCAGCCAGCGGACGATGAGGCAGGTGGGTCACCTCCTGCATAGATCGCTGCTATAAGTTGGCGGGCATGGAGGCCTCCCAGAGGATAAGAGCTCATTCTACCCGTCGTACTGCTGCATCGGTGGCTGGTTCAGGGGCGTCCCTATCCAGGAAATCTGCAGGGCTGCTACCTGGAAGTCAGCACACACCTTTATTACCCATTACCACATCGACCTTGAGTCACGCCGGGATGCTGGTTTTGGGGCCTCAGTTCTCCAGTCCTTATTTCCCAAGTAAGTATTGAGGTCTTGCCTCCCTCCTCCCAGAGAACTGCTAGGAGTCTGCCAATAAGTGTGGATGAACAACATATCCATGTCCCTAGAAATACAGGTTACTCACCTGTAACAGGGAGTTCTAGGAATGGTATATATTGTTCATCCTACGATTCCGACCTCTCCGGCTTGACGCACAACCTGAGCTTCCAGCGGGCAGATCTGGCGTCATGGGGAGCGAGGAGTTTACCACCGGGTGGGTGGGAGGAGCCAACTTGAAGACCTTCCGGCAAGATTTAAGCGGCAAGGAACCTGCCAATAAGTGTGGATGAACAACATATACCACTCTAATTCCTGTTACAGGTGAGTAACCTGTATTTTCTACAGTTTCCTGAACAAACCAATTGTCTGCCACTTGCTGTTTTAAATACATACAGTATCGACATGTTAATTCATGATTTAGATTTAAGCAGCTGTGGTGGGATTCAAACAAAGACAAAATGCAAGATAAAAACACATCAATATAGAAAACATATAATCAGGTGGAATTGTACTAGGGAAGATGCATTTGAAAAACAATCTCAGGAACTGTACAATAGATTCATACAAAGGGCTACAAAGGCTGACATTTCACAAAGCTCTTGAAAGAGCAAAAATATGAAAAGGGACTCCTTGTTAGAAGCAAAGAATTAGGAACAGGGTGATAACAGATCTGTCTGTTTATCACAAAATACAATGGGGCTTGGAGAACATCATTAGAAAATAGTGGCCCATTCTTAGGAGGCAGTATACGTGGTGGTTAAGGGCACTGAGCTGCAAACCTGGAGACCTGGGTTTGAATCCCATCAGCTCCTGCTTGCATCACCGGTTGCACCTGGAAACAAGCTCTGGCTTAGTGTGCCTTTCCTGGTTAAACAATTTCCCCTTTCGTTTAATGATTCTATTTTGAGAATTAACAGAGAACTATAGAATTACAGTTTCAAGAGCAGATAATCTTACAGACAGGCTAGTTCATGGCCATTGAGTTGAAACCAAATCTGAAGCAACACTCACTCTCCTACACACTCACCCCCCCACTGCCAGAGTAAAAATTCCAGCTTAAAGATTATCAAAACACTGTTGAGTTCGAAGCTTCCTCAATTGCAGCAGCTCAGGACTCTGAGGTCATGCAAGATAAACAAAAAAAAAATCTTAACAGTGGGGCCAAAACCAAGGTCAGCCCCCATGCGCCTCTGCCAGTAAGTGCTTGGGGCTCATTCTTCAGTTTGACCTGATGACTGAGATACCCCGAAGAAGATAGAACAGTTCGAAGAACTTACCATAACAGTAGATCTTCAAGGGTATCTCAGTCATCAGGTCTGCTTTCCCTCCACCATCCCCCTTTTATCATATCAACTTTGTTTATGAGCACATTTCTGAAAGATCAATCGTTGTACAACAATACAGAAAATCCATAAAACAAAATTTAGAAGCGATATTAAAACAATTCATAAATAACAATGACGGTACCACGAGTACTAACATCAGGAAGTGCCACACAAAACAAGTAAGTTTTCAAGGCAACTTTAAAGCTCTCGACGATCAGGCACTCTCTAAACCGACGAGGTAGAGAATTCCACAGGGTAGGGGCCACAAAAGCAAAAGAACAGGCCCTGGAGGTCTTCCAGTCGAACCCTGGGAACCTCTAGCAATCCCTCATTTGGAGGCTTCTTCCTGGAACTGGCTGTCTGATGTATCCAGCCTTTCTTATGAGCCTGGGCACCTCTCTCTTTCCTCAGTCCTCCATGGCTGAGCTACAGTTCCTTTGTCTCTGGGAGAAAGAACTGAGGAGGCGAGACGCTCATGCCTTTATAGGGTTGGTGAAGTCGTTGGCGTCGGCAGCCAGAGTTGTATTGCTGAAAATCTTCTGTGTGGATTCAGCTTCACCGATGGTGAAGTTCCTACTGTGTGACCTGATGACTGAGATCCCCTCGAAGGTTTACTGTTATGGTAAGTTCATTCATAACTGTTCTTTCTAGTGTGGCGTAGATGTGGTGTACTCATGTTCTGGCAGTGTTCTTTCCCCTTTAAAAGCTGCTGGAAAGTCTTTAAGCTGGCTCCTCCACCCACCCAGTTGGTAACTCTCCTAGCACTGCCTGTGACACCAGTTCTTCCTTTCCGCTGGAAGAAGCAGGTTCCTTCCTATCGCTCTTGCATATATAGAGGCCCTTTGCTATTTTTCTAAATAAAACCCATATTTGTCTTCAAATTCTTCTTAGCACTAAGGACAACATAAAGTCCGCTCCGGGGTTCTTGAAATGCTGTTATGGGCAACTTATGTCATGATCGGATCCGCACACATCGATGCGTTTACTACCTGGGCCACGCAGCACAATGTCAGGCCTGCATCCATTGCTGTTCATTTTACGGCAACTCTTGAGGATGCAAGCTACTCCTTTGTCATCTGGATGACAGAGATCTGCCCATTCTAACAACGCTCGTCTGGTGGTCTCCACTGCTGTAGGGTCCACCGAGCAACTACGGCTTCGAGGAGGCCACAGCCCAGGTTGCAGTGTGAGACCACCTCTTTCTTTGGGCACATCCTTTTCAGGGGCATTTAAGGACTTGTGCCAGTCTGTGCCCACCCTGGGGCAGGGTCCCTAAGGGTGCTAAGTCCAAGAAACCAAAAAGACAAGGAGAAAGAGACCAAGAAGCGGTCTCATTGAGCGCCCATGGGAGGAGGAGTGCTCCCAGGCCTCCCGATTCCGCTCTTCATCGGAACACTTGGCTCGGCCGGTGCTATGGATCTGGTCACCAGCTCCACGGTATCCCGTCAGGCCAGTTGGCCAAGACTCAGGTTGAATTACAGTTGAGATTTTCTTGACCCATTCAACATTTTGTCTACCAAGTGGGTTGATATCTCCTTGTCCAGGACTCCAGTGCTGACCTTCGGAGGAGTCGGGGCAGTCCGCTGTTCCACCAGTCCCACTCTGGGCTCCAAGACCTGGAGAGGCCGGTCTTCACAGGCCCCTCTGAGACCCGCCGCCAAGTCCGCCCGACAGTCCTGGTGAGGTCCCGCTCCAGAATCCCAGACTCTGGCAGCCCGCATCGTTCCGCGGCGGCTCGTGTTCAGGCACTTTCGGGCAAGTGGCACCCTCGCTATTCCTCATCCTCCTTGTCTTCTTCGATCAAGGAGGGGGCGATGCAAGATACATTGGTGCTATAAAGATCTCATGTGGCAGCAGCTCTGGCTGACCGGATCAAGCCAATCCCAACTTCCCCAGCCCTTCCCTGGGTGCCACTACGGACCACAGCAGACCCCACCCAGCAGAAGCTGGTTTGTTCAGTCCCAGCTTGGCCCATGCCGGCCTCTTCACTGAGCCTGGTGAGAGCTGCCACCCCGACTAAGAGCGCCAGGCCGGGCAAGGGATTGCCCCATTAGCTGTCTGTTACCGTCACCCCAGACCGCCCTCGTCTGGTGAGTGGGGACTTAGGCGAGTGACCACTTTTCACAATTTCTCAGAATCTGAGTGGTCCTTCCTCCACTCCCATTAGTAGGACATGGAATCGGTGGGGGCGTTTCTATGGACCAGGGTCCCATTTCCTTCATAGGCCTGCTCCGTTTGATCTCTGAGTCGGCGGGTCTCAGGCTGGAGCCCATCAAAATCGGGAGCAGTACCCACTTACTGAGATCCTCAACCAGCAGGATACCCCCTTGGAGGCCTTCCCGGTCTAGGGCGTCTTTCTTGGTCCTACTCTGGAGCTGTGGCAGCATCTGGTGCCTTGTCCTATGCCATCGACTGGATGGCCTGCAAATTATACGATCTCTACTGGATCGCTTGTCGGGAGTCACAGAGTACCCCTCGGCTGAGAGGTGGTGCCAACTCTGTTTTCTGGCACGCGGGCAGTGTCGGGGATGTGAACAAACCCACCCCAACAAGGAGTCCCAAGATTGGACCACATGGTGAAAAAAGTGTATGCTGCATCTTTGCTCAGCATTTGGCAAGCAAGTTTGGCTCTCTTGATGGCCCATTTCTCACATGCTCCCCTGGGGTCTCTGGATGAGGTGCTCCCCACCTCCCTGTTGACCTGCAAACCACCATTAATCAGGTACAGGATCAGAGACACGCCGTTTCAGAGCAGTAGTTATAAATGGCAATGGACCTTGGGACCTTTAGCGCCCAGTCTGTGGCAGTTGCCATGCACGAAGGCTTGGCTGTACATCACCTTCACAGTGGGTATGCAGCACAAGTTGTCAGGTGTGCCCTTCTGTTTGGGCCCAAGGTGGAGGGGCACCTCACCAGAATTGACAAGTCCAACATCACCTTGGACTCGGTGACTTCTACCCAGAAGGACTCTAAGGACTCCAAACCCTCTAAGAAGAAGCCCTTTCAGCCATCTCTGCCCTTGTGGCCAAAATCGCCCAAGCTGGCCAGCAACGAGCCTAGCATCTATGGCCAAGTCCGTGGCCTTAGTCATCAAGCCCAAAGGATGTGGTCGGTAGTCCCTCAGCCGGGCCACCTCCGCTTCAAACCTGCCCAGTGACAGAATGGGGTGCTCTCCCTCTGTGGTCCTGAATCCCTTGGTTCTCCCATGGGAGCCAGCTCTTCCATTTCCTTTATGCCTGGTCCGCTGTTACCACAGACAGGTGGGTTCTAGAGGTGGTCGTCCAGCGTCTGCCTCTGGAATTTGAGGCTTACCCACCCAGCCGAGCCCACGCCCCATGAGAGGACATGATGTCAGTCAATGTTCAGTCGGCCCTTCGGGATGACATCGCCCATTTCCTTCACAAAGGAGGTAGTGGCTCCCGTCCCGAACCCCACCCACCTCAGCAAGGGTTCGTCTCCAGGTACTTCCTGGTTCCGAAACAGAGCGGGGCTGGTGCCCGTCTTAGATCTGCACAACCTGAACAAATTCCTCCGGTCCCGCACCTTCTGGATGGTAAACCTGTCACAGATCATACCAGCTCTCAAGCAAAACATGGTTTTGCTCTCTGGATCTCAGGATGTGTTCTTCCATGTCTGAATTTGTCCATCTCACTGGTGGTTCCTCCACTTTCGAGCAGAGGAACCCTCCAAGAGTTCCAGGCCATGCCATTAGCTTGTCCTCAGCCCCCAGGGTCTTCGCCAGATGCGTTGCAGTGGTCGCTGCCCATCTGAGGTGCCAAGGAGTCCGGGTATACCCTTAGCTGGACAACTGGCTTATCGTGGGTCCTTCTAGTCAGGAGGTGGAGCAGTCCAGGGACCTGGCCTCCAGACCTGCATCTCTCTGGTCTCCTAGTCAATGAGGCCAGATCTGAATTTGTGCCCTGCAGGTGATTCACTTCATTGGGGCAGAACCAGGGCTCGGCTCCCGGCAGACAGGGTGGGGGCTCTTCCCTTCTGTTGCCCAATCATTTCGGGTTGGGCAGTTGCGCCCTCCTGGGACCTCCTGCATCTATTGGAATACTTGGTGGCCTGCACCAGCGTGGCCCATTGGGCTTGCTGGAGAATGCGATGCCTGCACTGGGGTTGGCCAACCAGTGGTCACAGCGCAGGGGTCACTTGACCAGCTGGTCACTGTGACCCAGTGGATGTGGGGACAGACGGACTCCAGTGGTGGTTAGTCATGGAATATCTTCAGGAGGGTATCCCATTTGTCCGCCCAGAACCAGCGGCCATTCTGATGACCGCACCCGCTCTCATGGGCTGGGGAGCCCACCTGGGGGACACAGAGTCCATGGGCTCTGGACCCCTGAGGAGTCCCGACATCACATCAACCTGCTGGAGCTCACGGCGGTTCGGCTGGCGCTGACCACCTTTGCTCCGCATCTCAGGGTCAGGTGGTCCAGATCCAAACAGACAGACAACACCACGACCATGTACTACCTCAACAAGCGAGTGGCACACACCTCCCTTCTGCTGTGCATGGAAGCTCTCCGCATGTGGACCCGTGGGCACTGCCTAGAGACTGATCTCCTGGCAATCC
Source organism: Neoceratodus forsteri (assembly GCA_016271365.2). Taxonomy (NCBI): domain Eukaryota; kingdom Metazoa; phylum Chordata; order Ceratodontiformes; family Ceratodontidae; genus Neoceratodus; species Neoceratodus forsteri. The sequence continues at coordinate 693,585,237 of CM057449.1, forward strand.
ATGTGGCCAGTGTCTCCACCAGCTGGCAGACACTTTCAGCCGGGTGGCGAAGTGTCTCACCAGTGCTCAGTCTGTTCTCCCAATGGGGCACCCCTCTGGTGGACCTGTTTGCCTCAGGGAGAACACAAAGTTGAGGTTGTATTGTGCCTCGGCCCTCAGCAGGAAGCGCTGGAGAGGATGCCTTCTCGAGGCCCTGGACCCCGGGCTTCCTCAGTGTCTTCCTCCTTTCCCTTGATCCACAAGGTGCTGCTCAAGGTGCAGAGGGACAAGGCATAGGTGATCCTGATGGCTCTGGATTGGCCCCACCAGTTCAGGTATCCTGATCTCCTCAGCCTCAGCAGCAGGCTCCCAAGGTGTCTTCCCCTCGCCTGGACCTGCTCTCAATCCATCAGGGAAGGTACTCACCCGGACCTTGATCTCTTCACCTGATAGCGTGGTTCATGAGTGGATAGAGTTCCAAGCTTCAGGTCTCTCGAAGATGTCCTCAATGTTGTGGAGGCTTCTTGGAAAGAATCGACCAGAAAATGCTACACCTTCATATGGAAGAGTTTCTCCATTTGGTGTGAGGGCAGGGGCTGGACCATTTGTCCTGTGCAGTGGCTCGCATCCTTGACTACCTCTGCTCCCTCTCCCAGTCAGGCCTTGGGTTGCCGATCCTTAAGGTGCATGTGGCAGCCATCTCTGCCTACCGGGCAGAGACCAGTCAACAGTCAGTGGCACAGGAGAAGGTGGTCTGGTGTTTTTCAAAGCGTTGACCACATCTCCCCTCCGATCGTGAACCACCACCACCTTGGGATCTGTTGCTGGTTTTGTCAAAGCTCATGGGCAAGCCATTCGAACCAGTGCACAGGTGTGAGATGTCACACCTGTTGTGGAAAAACGCCTTCGTGGTGGCTATCACGTCAGCCAGAAGGATCAGTGAGCTCCAGGTGCTTTCGAGTGGAGCCTACATACCTGGTCTTCCACAGTGACAAGGTTGTCCTGCACCCCAACCCGACCCGAAGTTCCTCCCAAAGATTGTGCCTGATTTTCACCTGAATAAGGTGATTAATCTCCCGTGTATTTCACCAACCACACCTCAGAGGCCGTGCACAGGCTTCACATGTTGGACTTGTCGGCAAACACTAGCCTACTATAAGGGGCGCATGGCTGGAGTTCGGGAAGAGGTTTGCCAGCTATTTATCACCCACGCTGAGCCGCATCTGGCAGACCGGCCACTAAGCGGACGATTGGCAGGTGGATTGTATGCTGTATTGACCTCTGCTATAGGTTGGTGGGTAGGGAGCCTCCTGTTGGGCTAAGGTCTCATTCCACCCGCCATATTGCTGCCTTGGTGGCTGCTTCAGGGACGTCCCTATCTAGGAAATCTGCAGGGCTGCTACCTGGAGGTCAGCACACACCTTCATTTTCCACTACCACATCAACCTCGAGTCACGCCGGGATGCTGGTTTGGGGCCTCAGTTCTCCAATCCTTATTTCCTAAGTAGGGGTCTGCTTGCCTCCCTCCTCCTGGAGAACTGTTAGGAGTCTGCCAGAACATGTGGATAAGTACACCATGTCCATGTCCAGTGAAAAACAGGTTACTCACCTGTAACATTAGATCTTCCTTGGACTGGTCTCATTTGCAGTAAGTCACTACTTATGGGTGTTGCCACCAGGTGGCACTGTCTCGTGGCAGCTTCTTCAGCAGTCTTGTATAGGGGCTCCCAACACATTACTTCTGAGGTGGAGTATGAGGGCAGCCTCTAGTATCTTGTTCATTTTCTCCCGCCGCTTCAGCTCACAGCAGCTAACTTGGTCTCCTGAGTTGCAGTCTTCGACAGAACCTGAACCGATTCTTCTTCTCTCCTGGGCCTGTGGCTTGCTCCCAGGCCCGGTTCTTCTTCCCTTCTAGGTTCAGGGCCGGCCTGTGCTCCTCACAGTAACCCCGTCTGTCCTTGTGTGCGGGCCTGTATTAACTCAGAGTACCCCAGCTGTCCTTGGCCCAGCCTGGGTCAGGGGCCTCTTCCATGGCTGACAAGGTAGCCCTTAAGAAACCGGGGCAGGGCTCAGAGACCCATCTTCAGGGTACCCTGATAGGAGCTCTCTTTCCGGCATCAGAGGCAGGACTCGCACTCCTCACACCCCTACCGATCTCTCCATCGTCGGTGGCTCCTCCACCGGCGACAGGGCATCCTGTGTCAGTGGGGCTGCTCCCCCCATCGATGGAGCCTTCCTTGCTCCTCTATCATCAGCCAGGGCCTTCCTGTCGACCGGAGCACTCACGTGGACATGTCTCGTCGATGGACACTGTTCCCCTGTCACTGGCATGTCCCTCGTCGACAGGGACCTCCCTCCATCGGCAGACTTGTTGCTTCTTCTTTCCCATCGGCCAGGACACTCTAGATATTCCTTCTCATTGATGGGCTCCTCCCATCAATGGAGCATTCCTCGTCGACAATTGGCTTCCTCTGTTAATGGACCGTTCCTCATTGATGGGAAGTCATGCTATGCTTCCCTCATCAATGGGGCTGCTTCCCTGTTGGCGGCACCTCCTGGCATTCTGCCCCTCCCATGAGGTGGCCTTTCTATTCATCGGATGGTGCACTGTGCGGCCCCTTCCGGACTGTGATGCAGCGTCAGGGGTCACCCCTTCCAGCCTGACATGGGCACCCTGCTGCTGTGGTGGTTGGGGTTCGCCACCTCCTTCACCCGCTTTGTGGCGATCCTTTTCAGTGCCGCTACCAGGTGCCCGGTGCCCGTCCCAATTTTCTTGCCCCTCTCCTGTGTCACCTGTGGGCATGGGGATTCCACCTGTTGGGGCCACCAGTGACAGCCCCGTGCTGCCCTTCCTCCTCCGAGCACCACCCTTGGGTGCCCTCCTTCCATTGATCTCACCCTTTCCCAGGTGCCGGGCATTGCCCGCATCATCATGGAGTCCTCCATTCCTTGGATCACAGCCAGGCCTCGGGCTCCTCTGTGGGTCCCCGCCACACTCCCGCTCAAGCACTTTTGCCCAGACCCTCTGGTTCCTGCCCAGACCCCCCATTTGTCTGACCTCCCTTTTGGAGCCTTGGACGGGATGACCCTTTGGGGTCCCGGCTCGGACACCGGCTATTGGGCTATGGGGACCCTGGGTCCTCCTTCTCTGTCTCCTCTCTGTTGGATGTCCGCCTGCCCCTCCGGGTGCCCCCCACTTCTGCGGATGCCTTCTTCATGGATCTTTTGGTGCAGATCCGGGATGCCTCTACTTTCCGATGAGGACCCAGATTTCCTTCGCGGGACCTCGCTAACTACCTTGGCATGCCGGTTGAGCCTGTGCGAGTTATCCTCCCATGATCCTGGCATTGCCAATGCCATCACCCAGCCATGGTGCCACCCTGCTTCCTCACGCCACCCCTGTGGGCCTGACCCGGCTTTATTCTGCCCCCCCAGTTCACCCTTGGTTTGTCTGTCGCCATTGTGGCTGACTCAGTGATCGTTGCGGTGGCTCACAGTCGGGAACGCCTGCCTTGCCATACTAGTCTGTGCTGCCGACGGTGAGTCCTGGCACCTGGATCTTTTGAAATTCAATATTTTATTGAATTTACATTCCGCATATCCAGAAAGAAAGCTACAGGATTGACTGTACACAATATTGGCCAGGATAGATACAGAGTAGCATACATCAGACTGTTTCGGGTTCAATAAAACCAAAATAATATCAATACCCTTATAAACCCCCATCCCCCTTTACTCCCCCACCCTCTCCCTGGAGTGTGCCTCATAAACATAACAACTCAAAAGAAGTCGTGATTAGAGAATAACAGTCGGCATTTACCAGAGATACATAAGACCAACCAATTAAGATAAACAGAGACATGTACCTTCCATATTTCAATTTAAGTATAGGGCATGTAATTTACCCCATTTACGTTAAATACCTCCATACAGTTCCAGGAACTGGCTATCAATCTCTCGGTATTGAAGCAAAGTGACATCTCCTTCAACCATTCTTCATGTGTTATAACTAGTTGATCCACCAATGTTTGAGAACTAAACTTTTAACCACAATAGAAATTAAGGCCATGTGAAATCTATGTTCTTTAATATTAATGGTTGAGAGCATCCCAAGGATACATATCTCTATAGTAAATAGATCTCTAATCCCAATAAAGGTCTAGGTTAGATTGAATAGCATTCCAAAGTGGAGCCACTTTGCTACAATGCCAGAAAATGTGAATCAGGTTCCCTTCAGCTAAACCACATCTGGTACAGGTTGCCACAGGAAGCCTACCCAACAGCTAGCTAACCGGGTGTAATACATATTATTTAAAATATGATACTGAATAAGTCTGTGTCTATCTTGGGTAAGATACCTATGTAGGTCCTTCCAAACCTGACTCCAATTGGGACTAACATCAGTCAGAAGGAAGCCCAAACTTTAGGACCTGGAAGAGCATTCAGGAAATTGATTCCCAAAGAAAAGAATAAATAGCCGATATACCATGGGATTTACTGGCGTATCTCTGTACCTGTTCTAGAAAGGGCCTAACTCGAGATTGTGATAGTGCAGTTCCAAAATTGGACACCATAAGGTGTCTCAACTGAAACACTTTGAAATTATATTTCTGAGGGATGTTGAATTTAGCTATTATGTCTGGTGATGACAGCAGAGCGGTTTGACCATATAAGTCCTCTACTGAGACTTCCTGTAACTGAGGAGCCAATCCGGGAAAGTAATGAACCCCAATTTTAATATTTGGATTCTGAAAGGGTTGAACCATATTTTTTATGTGAGATATTAAAAATTGCAGCATTGCGTAAAACCTTAATGGAGACTCCGCCACTGAATTTTGTATGGAGTTTGTAATCTAGAACAAGGAGAGAAAATATTCCTGTGGAATTAAAGCCATGAAGAATCTAGAAGTTTCCTTCTAATTGTAGCCAGATAGGTAAGTAACCATCACTTGTGTCTGAAACCATCTTCCCATTTTTGACAGATGGCTTGCCCAATAATAAAAGTTGAAATTAGGAGACGGTTCCCCTAATTCCTTGGGGAGGCTGAGTTTAGAGAAAGAGCGCTGGGAAATTTACCCCAGATAAATTTGGAGAGAACAGAGTGAAATTGACGTAAAATAGGACAATGGGAGCCAGAGATTTAATAAATTTAGGGATAAAAGAGACGAGGAGGACGTTCATGTTAATAATACTGATACTAATTCTAAATTGAGAGGGGAGGCTTCCCATCTTTGAAGGTCTTGTTGAATATTTATTGAGTCATCTAAATTAAGCTTCCTAAGAGTCTCTGAGTCTTTGGTGAGATGAATGCCCAGATATTTAATAGAGTGAGGGACCACTTCATGCCTAGATGGGTAAAATTAGCCTGGTGGGTAAGAGCATTTAGAGGAAAAATTACGTTTTGACAAATTTAACTTATAATTAGATACTAGTCCGAACTGTCTGATAATTTGTAATGCATGTGATAACGATTTATTGGGATAGGCCAAGTGGAGTAGGATGTCATCTGCATATACTGAGAGGGTCAAGGATTGTTGATGTATTGTACAGCCTTGACCTGAGAAGCTGCACTTGAGACTACTGAGAAGAGGTTCCAGATATAAATTGAAAAGAAAGGGAGATAAGGGGCAGCCTTGCCTGGTGCCTGTAAATAAAGAGAACCTTGGAGAAAATACACCATTACAATAAATTTTAGTAGAGGGAGCTTGATAAACCATCTGTATCCATGGAATGAAAACTGTTGGAAAGCCCAAAGAAACTCCCAGTTAACTCTGTCAAAGGCTTTTCTGCATCTAACGAGATTAAAGCCATAGGAATTTGGGAGTCCTGGGCAGCCTGAAAATATGTGAAAGGGTCCGAGGGTGATCAGCTAAAGATCGACCTTGAATAAATCCCACCTGTTCAGGGCTCAGGAGATGAGACCATACCCTCTTAATTCTGAGAGACAAGATTTTTGTTAGAATTTTGATATCATAATTTAAAAGTGAGATTGGACGATAACTGGCAGGATCATCATGCAGTTTATCAGGCTTCAGGATGAGAACTATTGTGGCTTCCAGCAAGGAAGGGTCTAGAGTATCTAAAGTGAACATCTATTCAAATAAATTTAAGAGGAGGGGGCTAATTCAGTGGAAAAGGTTTTGTAGAAATCGGAGGGGAAGCAGTCTGGTCCTGGTGCTTTATCCAGTGCGAGCTCCTAATTGCCTCCTCTATCTCCCCAAAGTGATTGGGAAGACAGAGTCGAGCAATGTTGTGCCTGAAGGACGGGAGGTCCAGGCGATCCAGATATTGCTCTATGCTTGGGGTGTGGCCTGTGCAGGAATTTTACTATACAAGTTTTTATAACATTTTTCAAAAACCTGAGCGATATCACGGGGGAGGTCTTAATAGAGCCATCTGAGGCCAGAATAGAAGGGATGGTAGCGCTTGGATCTTCTTGGCAAGAGTTCTATGCCTCAGTACTCTTCTGCTACTTCCTTAATTATTCAGGTCACATGGCCGCTATCTGCACACCTTGATGCCTTGGCTGGATGTGCTGTCCTTGCTGCTCTCATGGTTGCCCAGTCGGTGGCTACCCTGCTCTTCCTTGCCCGTCACCTTCTCCTGGCGTGCTATGATGCGGTTTATACCGCTACTCGCCTCTCTGCCACTGATGTTGCATTGCGCGTCATGCTTGGCTTGGTGTCCGATTTGGCCCCTGACATTCAGTTGTCTGTGGCTGATGCCCCATTCTGCGGGCCCTACTCTTTGGTGCCTGTACTCAGTCCATTCTGATTCTCTCCAGGCCTCCGCCACGCCCCTATGGTCTCTCCAGGACCTGCATCGTGGTATGCTGTGGACCCCATCTCCCTGCCCTGTGGGCGGTCTCCCGTCTCGGTCCTCATTCCAGAGGGCGATCGTGGCCGCAGTTGGACTTCCAGGGCTCTGCCCTTCTGACCCTCCGCCCGTGCCTGTCCCCTTCTGGGCCTGTCCTGCACCTGCACCTTAGCCTCTCCTTAGGGTTTCCCGTCCTCTTCTTGCAGGCCTCGGAGGCATCGGGGACTCCATCTGCCTATTGTGGATTCCTCTGCTATTACTGGACTTTACGCTCCATGCGGATTGCTTAGGGGCCTCTGCTACTCTCCCTTTGAGAGCCCTTCAGTGTCCTCTGCTTTCAGGATATCCACTACCTCCTGCGCTTTCCGCGCCTTCGGAACACTACTGGGTTGTCTACATGCCATGTCCTCTTGATCCCTGCCTCGTCAGGATGTATCATTGTACTTGACATCCTGCAGCTTCTATTCCACCTCATCAGGCTCCCGCCTGTCTCTACGGCACTTGGATTCCCTGGGGCACTTGCTGCATCTTGTGCACCCCTGCTCGGCAGGTTGTATCACTGGCATGGTCCTATTCATTCTCTCTCTGGGATTTACATTTCCTCACCACCCTTAGGTGTGGCGGTGATTACTTGACTTTGGCTCTGTGATGCTATCCCTTGTCCGGCTTACACGGCTGTCCATTGCATGTGTCTGTGGCTCCTCCATGGCTTTTGCCTGGACTGTGCCTGCCTTTTCTTTCCCATTCTTTTCTCTAACGGTCCTCTGCTTCCTGTGCTGCGCCTCGGCCGGCCCAGGCTTTACTGATCCTCCCTTATGGTTCTTATTGCTTGGCAGTCTCCCATAAGTAATGACTTACTACAAGAAACCAGTCTGTGGAAGCAGAGCAGTGCAACAGGAGTTTGTGGAGTTGGGGAGGGCCTTACACAAGTGGCACACACGGTAACTTTCTCAGAAATGTTACCTGTCTATGGCATGGATGAGGCTAGGGCACTCACACTATGGGATTCAATGACTGGTTGAAAAGCTGGTGCAGAGCTCAGGAATTTGGCTTCATTGGGGACTGGGGCTCCACCTGAGGGATGCAGGCCCATAGGCGCAATGGTCTGCATCTATCCTGGAGGGAACCAGGATCCTAGGTGATAGGTTTAAATGCTTCAGTGGCAAGCAATTAAACTAGCCAAGGGGAGGCACTGAAGAGAAGGGAAATCCTAGCCTCCACCAAAAATCAGGGTAATTAGTGAGGTAAACACCAAAATAGAGCAGTTGATAGGAGAAGGGCAGGGTAAATGGAGAAAAGACAAAGGCAGTAGGGACAGGGATGGGCAAAAGAAATAAAGCCATAACAAATGGAGGTACTTGTACCAATGCCTGTAGTATAGGTAAAAGTTCCTGAAATGGTGGCCTTGATGAATGAGAGATGCCTGGATATTGTGGCAGTCACAGAAACATGGTACACAGAGAACCATGACTGGGATATCAACATACCAGGATACACAATCTACAGGAGGGACAGGGAGGGAAGAAGAGGAAGAGGAGTGGCTCTCATGTAAGAGAAGGATAAAGCAACAGAACTAAAGGGTAAACAGGGAGGAGAGGAGGCACTATGGGTCACCCTGGAGACTGGAAATGGCTCCACAATCCGCACAGGGTTGTATACAGACCCCCATCTCAGGGAGGAAATGAACAAGGAAATGATAGAAGGCATCCTTTGGATGGCAGAGAAGGGGAGATATTGCTGATGGGGACCTGAATATGCCAGATGTTGACTGGAGCACCTTTGCTGCAGCCACATCCAAGAACAGGGCCGTTCGGTGCCCTACAAGGGGCATGCATCAGACAGCTAGTTTTGGAACCCACTCGGGAGAGCAATCTTAGACCTGGTACTCTCAAATGGGGATGGAGAGAGATCTCTGATCTTGAAGTGGGTAGCCATCTGGGAACAAGCAACCACCAAACAGTGTGGTTCACGATAAACGAGCTGTAGAGTCAAGCCACACAAAGTGAAGGTACTGGACTTCAGGAGGACTAATTTTGACAAAATGGGAGAGTGCCTCAGAAAAGCACTAGCAAACAGGCAAGAAGGTGGTGGAGCAACAATGGGGAAACATCAAAACTGCCATCAGAGAGGCAACAAGTCTTTGTGTGAAGCAAATAAACAAATCAAACGAAAGAAAAACACTATGGTTCTCAAAAGAAGTGACGAGGAAGGTAAGGGAAAAAACAGCATTCAGGAAGTATAAGGAAACACAGAAGGAGCAGGACAGAGAACTGTACCAGTTAAAGCAGAAGGAAGCGGTAAGGCAGTCAGATTAGCAAAGGCCCAAACCGAGGAAAAGATAGCCAACTCAGTTAAGAAGGGGATAAAACCTTTATAGGTGCATTAGGGAGCAAAGAAAGACTAAGGCAGGGATACTGAGGCTGAACAAAGAGGAAGGTGGTTGGGCAGAGAGCGACAGTGAAAAGCAGGGATACTGAACGAATACTTCTGCTCAGTATTCACAATGGAAAAGAAAGGAAATACCTAATCTGGTCAATAGAAGCACTCTGGATAGGGGGTTGATATTAGTCCTTTCACAGAAGAAAGGGTTCTGAAAGAACTCTTAAAACTGAAGGTGGATAAAGCAATGGGGTCTGATGGGATTCACCCAGAATTTTAAAAGAACTAAGGGAAGAACTAGTGACACCACTGACTACCCTTTTAATAAATCATGGAAGATGGGGTGGTACCTGAGGACTGGAGGAGGGCGGATGTGATCTCCTTCACAAAAGTGGGAGCAAGACAGAGACAGGAACTACAGACCTGTCAGTTTGACCTCAGTGTAGGGAAAATGATGGAATCACTTCTGAAGGAAAGAATTGTTGAGATACCTAGAGGCCAGTGGGGCACAGGACCCAAGGAGCATAGATTCATGGCGGAAGGTCATGTCAGAAAATCTAATTGATTTCTTTAACTAGGTGACCAAAGCAGTAGACCAGGGAGGGGCTGTGGACATGGTGTTGACTTTAGCAAGGCATTTGACACAGTCCCGCACAAAGATTAATAAACACATTAGCCAGTCTTGAGTGGGTCCTAGGGTGGTAGCCTGGGTAAAACACTGGTTGGACAACATGACACAGCGGGTAATAGTAAATGGAGTCCACAGTGAAGAAAGGAGGGTTACTAGTGGGGTACCGCAAGGTTCAGTACTGGGCCAGTCCTTTTAATGTCTTTATAAGTGATATTGCAGAGGGACTGGAAGGGAAAGTATGTCTCTTTGCAGATGATGCAAAGATCTGCAACAGGATTGATACAAGGTGGGGTGGAAAGATGAAAAGGGACTTGGCAGGGTTGGAGGAATGGTCAAATGTATGGCAGCTAGATTCAATGCAAAGAAGTGCAAAGTAATGCACCTGGGAAACAAAACCCAGGGGAAGAGTGCACAATGGGGGTGAGATACTGACAACAACAAAATGGAAAGGGACCTGGGGGTAGTCATATCAGATGACCTAAAGGTGGGCCAGCAATGTGAGAAGGCAGTGAGGAGGGCTGGGGGATACTGAGATGTATAGGGAGGCATCACCAGTGGAAAACAGGAAGTTGTTGGCCCTCTGTACAGACAGTTGGTAAGACCATATCTGGAGTACTGTGTGCAGTTCTGGAGACCCCATCTCCATAAAGACATAGACAGGCTGGAGGCCGTCCAGAGGAGGGCAACCAAAATGATGCAGGGTCATCAGAAGACATATGAAGAAAGACTAAAGGAACTAAGATGATAGCCTCGAGGAAAGGAGGAGAGGGGACATGATAGAAACTTTCAAATACCTCAAGGGAATCAACAAGTCCAAGAGGGTAGCATCTTTTAGAAAAAGAGATGTGTAAAAACAAGGGGCACAATTTGAAGATAATGGGGTATGGCTCAGAGGTAATGTGAGGAAAGTATTTCTTCAGAGAGGTTGTGGATACATGGAACAGCCTTCCTGAGGAGGCTCGAGAGTCAAAAACAGTGGGGAATTCAAGAATGCATGGGACAGGCATAAGGCAATTCTAGTGGGGGGTAGGAGGAAGTAGGCTGTTGGTTAACTAGGATCTGCAGCTTATCCGTTAGGTAGGGAAATGGGCAGACTAGGTGGGCCAAGCAGTCCTTATCTGCCATCAAATTCTATGTTTCTATGGAAGATAGTGCAGTTACATAAGAACTTAGCGTAACAGTAGATCTTCCAGGGGCGTATCTCTTGCAGTAAGTTTCCCCACCCCGTCCCCACTGCCTTTGTTGTTCTGAGTCCTTGCAACTCGGACGTTGGGGTGGGACTCCCTCGTCCCTCAGTTCGGCTTGTGCTGGAAGCCGATGGTGAACAAAGGTACCAGGGCCACCCCTCTATACTCCATCTATGGAAGTGATGTCATGGGGGCGGGCCTGTCCTGACTGCTGAAGAAGCTGCCGGAGACCGCTCAACCTGGTGGCGACTCCCATAAGTAATGACTTACTGCAAGAGACATGTCCTAGAAGATCTACTGTTACGTAAGTTCTTATGTAACAGCACTTTCTAGAGTGGTATATGGTGTACATCCACACGCACTCACCTGACCTCCCTGGCAGTGGCACATGACTCTGCTTCCAGCGGGCAAGAACTGGCATCACAGGGCAGTGCTAGGGCAGTTACCACCTAGATGATTGGGAGGAGCCAGCTTGAAGACTTTCCAGCAGCTCTTAAAGGGCAAGGACACTGCAAGAACATGTGGATGTACACCATATACCACTCCTAGAACTACTGTTACAGGTGAGTACCTATTTTTCCTGCTCTTTGCATCATTGGCTGAATAGCCAATTATGAGCTCTCTTAAGGTGTGACTTTGAAAGCCTCCCAAAGCGTGCTTACTCAGGTTTCATTGTAATTGTGACGCTTTGTACAGCTGGTTCTGATTGCTCTATGATTTTGTAATATAAAATGTGTTATTGAGTGTGTCTCATGAGACATGCTGAGGCAGCCTATGGGATGACCACACACCCCCAGGTTTCAACTACAAGCTGTTAACCTAAAAGCCAGGAGATAATTACGGCTAGAAGAGGCACAATTAAGGATCTCCTGTTTATCTGGCCAATTGGAGCTGCCAGCTGCTAGGATGAAAATCATGAACTTTTATGATGTTTAGAGGAAGAAACCAGGTTATGTCACTTAGGTGCTAAATCATAAATGCTCCTTTGATGTCTGTGAAGGGCAAAACCACTGATCAAGGGTTATGGGGAAGTGAGTTTTTGCTGATGTTACCTATTTAATTTACCTTCTGAATGATAAGACATTGTGTTTTGTATAATTTTTATATTCTGACAGGGAGGAGCTAGGTGACCTCATGCAAAGAGGTTGGCAAGCCAGTTTTTAAACAGTATTCTGTTTTACACTTAGAGATATACATGTTTGGACTCTGAAAAGCAACATCAGGCACTGTTAGAAGGTATACATTAGAAAGACAAGTCTAAGTGTACTGTGGTAGGAGATTTTGTTTGTATTTATAACCTTGTTATTTTAAGTGATTGTATGGTTTTGTGATATATTGTTCTGTATTTACATTTTTACATTTTTATCTATTTTAAAGTAAACCTCTATTTTAAGAGACTACCTGGTGTGCCTTTGAAATTCTTTCTTTGACAAGTGAAGCATATATGGTTAAAGTTGATATTGGGCATAGCTTACTGATTTACCAAACTGGGAAAAGGTAAGAGTTTATTCCGAGGTCTTTTATAGAGTTTTTATGGTTCATTTTGTACACCTGGTTAGGTGCCCATAGGCAAAAGATATCTGGCCCCCAAGAGCAGAATTATCTGACTCTGTACATTAGGTACGCTAGCAAGAGGTTCACAGTTTGAATCCTCCAGAACTTGACACCAAATGTTGATTCGAACCCACAAAACAGACAGGAGGGTTACCCTGTTCTGTTCCTGTTCACAATACTGCACCTGAGGTTGGCACTGTGGGAGCAGAGGGCCTGACCTGCTGAGTTGGGTTGTGACAGTAATCATTGATTCAGAAAAGGCAATAGCTTGCTTGACCTACTCAACAAAGTGAGAGCACACATCAGTAAAGGCTCCATGCGCCAGGAGGGGATTTTTGAACATTTGGTTCCCAGAGAATATCTAGTTGAACAGGGGCATGGTCAGAAGTATGCAGGAGCTGTATTGTGACAGATACAACCAAAGGGAGTGCACATTGAGATACTAGCCAGACATCTAGTCTACTATATGATATGGGGGTGGTCGAATAGAAAGTGTAGTCTCGGACACTGGAGTTGTACAAATGCAAAATATCTGTCAGTGCTTGATCCTGGAGCCAAAGCTTGACTATTTAGGAGGCCTTCATGTGTGGCTCACGCCCCCATGGCTCTAGTCTATTGTATGATCAAGGTGAGTTAAAGTCCCCCATAAGCACTGGGACCTGAGTCATGTTGAATTGGGAGAGCTGTTCTGAGAAGTAATGAAAAGAGGATGGAGGGTCTTGGTAGAACATAGATATTTGCTATACCTAGTGAGCCTGAAGGGGTGCTAAGGTCCCAGAATCCATCTCCTTCTGTGTCAGCCGCCTGAGCCAGGAATGACCAGTGGGTGACTTGTGTATAAGTATTGACACACTGTGTTTCTTTTGCGCTGAAGCATGGATTTCAGTCCCACCCAATCACGCCTGAGCTTGGCAGGCCAGAAGCAACTAGTTTGGTTTTCTGTATGGGGGCCACTTGGGTGTGGAGGCTTTTATAGTGGGTTAGCACTTGCTTTCTCTTCACTGGAGAGTTCATCCCCATATATTCCAACTAATCAGTTGTAGATCAGCCATAGCTAGAGTAAACCATTGGGAGGTGGTATGAATGGATGACCCATAAGGAGAAAGCAGTGCTGTCCCATCCTCGCGGTATTGTCCTAGAGTGACCACAGTATGTCTTGCCTATCCCATTGGTGCATGTACCATATCTGAGTAGGGTCGACAAGCATGGCCCTTCTTAAGTACAATGCCAGGTATGTGGTAGAATTCAACTGCAAAGAAAGTCATCAATGTAAACATAAAACCTAATGATGAACATGTCAAGGAACTATATGTGACATGATAAACCCTCTAATATTATTATTGTATAATATTTGTATTATAAACAAATGTGAATATCTGTTTATGCACAAACCCAGATTGACTGCTGCAGTGAGTGAGAGACTTGACCCCTGACCCCAAAAAGATGTCAGTGTGTGGAAAGGCAGCAGGATGTTATAAATAGACCAATGAAACCTAATTAAACAGCCTTCCTTCCAGAGGGACAGTTTATTACCTCGTATAAATGAATCAATCAATCACTTTATTTAACCAGGCAAAAGTCACCATTGAGCAAGCTCATTTTCAAGGTGGTCCTGGGCAATTGTACACAAATAATAGTACCATCGTATACCAAGTAAGGTATACTCGACAGTAGTGTAGACTTTGAACAAGCAGAATCATAAGGCTCCAAACACTGGCCTGCTAATGTATGACGTATGTGCAATACATATAATAATTTACTGGAGAAGGAGAGAAAGCTGATAATCCTGGTCACTCTTCCATGCAATTGTAGAAGACCAAAACAGGAAAGGCAATAGGCAGGAAGCAGAAGGATAACGTGGGGTATAGTGGGTCAGAGAAGAATACTAGGAGTGCTGGAGTCCCTAAAAGATATTCGGTAACAAATTTGTTATAACAGTTGCTAATAGGGCCAGGTGCTAATGGCACAGTGTTGTCTAAAACAGTTGCATGTTTTCTTCAGTAAACTGGCCAGCAAATTTTTGAATGTGAAAAGGCCTGGGAGTGAGGACAGTTTTTTTATGAGCTTTGCATGATATTCCAAAGTGATGGGGTGAAAAATTGATTCCATCCGAGCCGTATGTTGTTTTACTCTAGGAATCTGAAACAAATTAAAGAGAAGTGTCTCAGACTATAGGACCTTGGCTCTTTGGAATAGACTCAGGATGTATGTAGGTAGATTATTGGAGAGTGCTCTATAGATCCAAAGTAGGGCATTTCTTTTCCTCCTGATTGAGAGTGACAGACACCCGATTCCTGGTATAGTAGGCAGTGGTGATACGCTGGGGTAGATTAAAGATAAATCTTAGGGCTCGGTGGTATAGAGTGTCTAGTTTAAGCACCGTTAAGGGATAATGAGTGCAAGAAAGTCAGCATATAGTCCAGTATAGGCAGAATGTAAACTTTACAAGTCTTTTCTAGCTTCTATGTTAAGCAGGTGTTTAATCTGATAGAATAATCCTAACCGCTGTCTTAATTTCTTGAGACTTAATTTTAGTAGCACAGGAAGTTGAGTTTTTATCCAGCCAGAATCCTAGGTATTTAAAGGTTTCAACTGTTTCAAGGAGTTTATCAAGGAGCGTTAGACTCTGGGGAATATGTGTTGGTCTGTGGCCTGTTTTGGTGAGACGATCATGGCTTTTGTCTTTTGGCGTTTAGAAGAAGCTTGTGTTTGATGAGAGTATGTTGGAGGGTAGTGAAGTCTTGCTGTAAGTTCTCATATGCCAAGTCCAAGGAGGAATTTGTGGTATATAGTACAGCGTCATCTGCAAATAAATGAGTATTAGCTGAGCTAAATGAGTGTCCAGATTATTGATGTAGATTGCAAATAGGATTAGGCCTAGTATGGACCCTTGAGGAATGCCTCTTAAAAGGTTTTTGTGGAGACAGATCACCTGCAGCTTTGACTTGTTGTAGCCTTTTGGTGAGGTAATTTGAGAACCATTTGGTTGCAGGACCATTAAGACCGATGTTACTTAGTGTAGAAAGCAAGATGTTATGATCCACAGTGTCAAAGGCCTTACTAAGATCAAGAAAAAGGCAAGCGATGCTTTTGCAAGTCTGTGGTAACCTTTGCAAGAGTAGATACTGTGCTATGTTTTGGCTCTAAACCGGATTGTACAGATCGTATAATTGATATAATATAATGATCGTATAATAGATTGCCGGATTGTATAACCTGTCCCTGCCTTTGAAGTTGGTTTCCCATGTATGCATTTATGACATAGTAGGAAGAGAAGTCACTTGGCTGACTCTTTATGGTTTTCTCACATAGATAAAATTAGTGACAGATTGTGGGCTGTAAACCCAAAGGAAATGTTTGATCAAAGAGACTATATTGTGGGAAATGGCTATTTGCTTATTTTTCAAAGCAATAACATACATCATTGTGGATAATTGTGTAAGAAATTAAATCTATGGGAAGGTTTAACTGTACCTCACGAAAAGGAGTGGGAGATGGAGTTTGAAAATGAACATGCATCTTGGGAAAACTTGGCATATTGTTCTGGACTCTAGAGAGACTTAGTTCTCTGGACTTGAAAGCACTTAAGGGTAACAACTAGATAGGAAAGAACTTAAGTATTTATGGTAGGAGTCTGTGTTCTGTAACTTCCCATTTTTTGTTCTGTATGTTATTTCACCTGTTTTATCATTTTAGTAAACTATCTTTTTTTTTAATATACTGCCTGTCTTCTCAGTCCTTTTGCATGTGATTGCTGAACCTGTGTTTAAGTCTGACAGGTGTTAAATGCTTGAATGTGTCACTAAGCATGACAAAGGTAAGAGTGTACCTAGGTCTCGTATAGAGTTATAAGATTACAGTTTGGAAAACCTAGCTGGGTGCCCGGCGAGGATTGTACTGCATCCCTCGAAGAGGGTACATATCTGAGCCTGTTAACTGGGTATGCTAGCATAAGGTTAACATTGGACCCCAGGACTCGAGACTAACAGGTGATTTGGACCCAAAACAGACAGGAAGGTTACCCTGTCTGTCACCTGTTCACACTATTGCATTTTCGAGGTTGGCACTGTGGGAGCAGAGGCCTGACCTGCAGTCGTTTGTGACACCCCTCACCCATGGGAAAGGTGGGGAGCTGCAGAGTGTGACCCTGTAGAGGAAGTGTGTGAGCTGCAGCCGAGGTCGACGCCAGGGATTACTACTCCACCCAGCTGCGGCTGGCCTCACGCAGTGACTGCAAGTGAGGTGGGGAGAACGGGTCTCTGTGCTTGTCCTTCTCCCGGTGTTTGTGCTTCTCGGCTGACTTGTCCCGGGACTTACAGGACTGAGTACGAGGAGGTGGAGGAGCTTCTGGCCTGGAGCTCCTTCTCCATAACTTTGCTTGTTGTTCTAGCAGGAATTTTCGAGGTCCTTCTGGCAGCATCTCCAGGTGGCCTGGTTGAAACGACAGACCTCTCAGTCTTTCACGTCATGTTCTGGGCCTAGGTAGCTGAGGCAAGGAACATGGCCATCCTCCTTGAGTATCTTCCTTCCGCAGTTGCAGACATGGAAAAGTTTCAACAAATCGGTTGGCTTACAGTTGAACAAAGGAATCACTTTAAAATAAAGTGACTGGGAAAAATTAGTTGGTGAGAAAATAACAAATTTAGAAATATGGGTAGAAGGTTTAGCGGTCCGACTGAAGCCGTCGTCTCTGAGAGTCTGGCGTGCACTGGTCGTGATGGGAAAGAAGGAGGAGACTGGGGCCTCCACATATATTATGCAATAGGTGTGGACCAAAATCCATGACATAAATCCATTTATTTCCACATCGTGGGATAAATCTGAAGGCAGGACAGAAGGCAGTATAAGCGCAGTGGTCTAAGGCTCTGAGCTGCAAATTTGGTGACATCCAGCAGACCAGACCTGGGTTTGAATCCCACAGCTTCCACTTGCATACTGTGTGACCCTGAGCAAGTCACTTAACCTCCTTGTGCTCCCAGGTTGCTCCTGTAAAAAGCTTTCGGCTTAGTGTGCTATACCTGGTTAAACAACTAAATAAAAAAAAAAAAATCTCAGTACCCCAAATTTATCACATATGTGGGATAAAGGCAACCTGTCAATCAATACCTCCCCCACACTGCTTGCTCCCTTTGCGCTCACTTTACCACTCTTCAGGTTGCTCCGCACACCATCCACCACATGGTCATTTAAAACACAAACTCTCTTTACTAGAACTGACACTTCACGTTTTTGTTCTGTAATTTTTTTTTTTACACTCCTCCGCTGCAGACTCCCTTTTCCCAACTGCCTGCTCAATCATTCACCCGATCCTCACTGGCCGTCCCCACTCCTCTCTCAATGCACAGAACAGAACTTTTTGAAATAAAATCTCTTCCCAAAAGCACCAAAACAACCCTACAACCAGCCATTGACTTTGCAAACCAAATAATGCAGTCCGCTTCACACCAATCCTGAATGTTTTACACAGACTCACTTCTTATACTCTTCTCCCAGTTGTCAGCTACACACAGAATCGGCTCAATTCTATGCTCCACAGCACACGTCAAGAAGGGACAACAAAGGCAGTATCGACCAGATAAACAATTTTTTATATACTTTATTTTCTTTTATTTTTGTAAGAGGTACAATACACTGCAGATAAGTTATAGGTGACATTCATAAATATCCATAGCAGCAAATCAATCCATAAGCAGTAGTACAATGATAGTATTGGTAGTGTCTTCATACATTCAATAAATATAGTTCACAGTATTTCATAAGCCCTAACCCCAGTAAAAGTCTTCAACTGCTTCTTCCTCCTGTGTCTATCCATCTTCCTCTTTCTAGAAAGAGAGTCCATTCTTATGGTGCCTTTTCCATTGCCTAGGATCCAGATATTTGGACTTCATCATGGAACAAATGTGGATTCTTGCTGATTGAAAATGTACCCAAGCCCTCCACTTTAATTCAAATTGTTCTGTAAGCCCCATAGCCCTGTAATCATGTGTTCTAAAAATCATTTTAACTATCAAATCATGCCAGGTATCCACCACAGGGATCTAACCTGTCTCCATAGCTTAGTAATAGTCTTCTTTGCCAAAAGGAGGAAAGTAAATAACAAGTGATCTTTTTGTATTTTGAGCCCTTCTGGAGGGATTGACAGGAGAGCAAGTTGTGGATTTAGTACCAAATCTGGAGTAAATATCATCTGTAAAGACTGCTCAACTTGCTGCCATAACACTTGTAATTTGCTGCACCCCAAAAAATATGTACCTGATCAGCCCTCGGTTCCCCACATTGTCTCCAACAGTCAGCCCCAGTGCAGTAAAGATTTTAACCAGTTTAGCTGGTGTATTAAAATATCTAATTCGAGATTTCCATGCAAATTCTCTCCAATAGAGCCAAAGAGATCCCTAATGAGGAGCGGGTATATTTAACCCAGAGGTCATAAGTCACCCGAAGGGAGCTTCCTGTTCCATGCCTCCACCACCGACTCAGATGAATCAGGGATAATTTCCCTGTTACCTCTATATATCAGTCCAATCAAATGTAACTGGATAGAGCCACAAATTGCATTTATAACCAGTTGGAGAAATGGGGCATGGGGCAGGGAGATAACTCCTCAAAGGGCCCTATGTAGTAGAAAATCACGCACCTGTAGATACCTATACTGATCAGAGTTTGATAGTTATATTCCTTTTGGAGCTGGGCAAATGGAGCCACCCCGGTGAATCTAAAGATTGAAAAATAAATGTAAGATCCTTCCCTATGCCATCTGCGAAATGTTAGGTCAAATTGAGTAGGCAGAAAATCTGTTTCTGCAAAAAGTAATAGCAAAAAATAAACACAGGTGCCATGGTAGGCACAGCTCAAAATTTATACCAGCTTTGCAAGATCTATCTGGTCGCTATATCAAAATCTGCCAATGTGGTAAATCAGCAAGAGGGCAAAATGACCTTATGTGGGTCATGCATATCATTAAGAACACATTCTGTTTTCTTCCAAGGAGGTTGAAGATTGGGGTTCACCCAGGTGAGAATTCGGTTATTCGCACTGACATTACATAATAATTCATATCCGGACATTTAGCCCTCCTTGTCTTTTTGGCAATTGTAGCAAAGACCAGTGAACACGTGGCTTATGCCCATCCCACACCAATCTAGATAATAGCTTATTCCATTGTCAAAGTACTGTTTTAGAGGGAAGAAAAGGAATTGTTTGAAATAAATATAATAATTGAGGTAGAACATTAGATTGTATAGTAGCAATTCTCAAATAGAAGCGGAGCTTCATCAAAGACCATTTATGTTTATCTGCCTCTAGAGCCTGTGTCATGGGCTCATAGTTTACTAAAGTGACATTGGAAACATGTAGTGATAAAGGAATACCAAGATATTTTAACGTGGTTCGCCATTTAAGAGGTAGCTTTGTTCAAGTTGGGGGAGGGTGAAATTCAAGGCCAGAACCTATGTCTTCAAGGAATTGATAACATAGCCAGATATCGAGGCAACATTTTTCAAAGTTTGCCAAGTTCCTTGTAGTGATATCTCAGGGTCTGTCAAGGTCAGTAGCACATCATCCGTGATAGTGATATGCAGTAGGGTCTCCACTACAACCCCATGTACTTCTCTGGAGGTTCTTATTGCCATGGCCAAGGTTCTATATAAAGGGCGAATAACAATTGCGACAAGGGCACCCTGTCTTGTCCCCGTTTCAGATCGATTGGGGAGGACAGAGAGCCATTAACCCTGATATAGGCCCTAGGGTTAGCATAGAGATTACTAAGACATTTAACAAATTCTTCTGAAATCCAAATGCTCCCAGTAACTGCCAGAGATCACTCCAAAGCACCCGATCGAATGCCTTGTAAGCATCTAAACTAGCCACTACAACAGGGAGTGAGGACCTGGAGATATAGGACGAAAGATGTATGATTCTAAGTGTATTATCTGAAGTTTGTCTATTCTTTAAGACGCCAGTTTGGTTCTGATGGATTAAATCAGGTAACATATCCTCAAGTCTCCGGCCCATACTGACATATATATTTATAGTTCGCAATTCAAAATAGAAATGGGCCTATATGATTCAGGGTGACTGGGGTCTCTACCGGTTTAGGATTGTTGAAATCACCGCATATGCCCATTAAACTGTAGGAGGATTTCCCAACTGTACTTCATTAAATGTCTGTCTCATCAAATCAAAGTAAGGGAGGAGGGCTTTATACCATTCCTGAGGAAAACCATCAGGACCCGGAGACTTAAGGGTCTTAGCCCGTCTGATTGCCTGCTTGATTTCCATCTCTGATACCGGGCCTTAATATAGCCTGCTGAAAGGGGTTAACTTGGGAAACACAAGGGGAGAGGAACTGTTTTATCTTGTGCTCTGGGGAAGAGTTGTGTTGGAGTATAAGTCCTATAATAATTCTGAAATATAGAAAGAATTTCCTGAGTAGTGCCTCTTCAGTATCCCAGATTCAGGGTCTTATAATTTTGTTATTGTAGCCGCCTGCCTAACACCCGAGTCTCCTGGCCAAGTTACGTGCCTCTCTAGGTCCACCTTCATAATAATATCTTTTTAATTGTTGTAGTTTAGCTTGCACTTGATAATCAATTATAGCTTGAAGGTCCCTTTAAGTTGCCTAATTTCCTGCTCTCTGGAAGAATCACTTTGTCCCTGGCCTTGCTGAAGAAATGTCAAGTGAGCTTGAAGCTGCTTATAGCCACGTTCTCTTTGTTTTGCTTTCGTCACTATAAGCAATCAATTCCCCGATTACCACTTTCAGCGTGTCCCACACCAGGGTTGCCGGGTGTCAGGTGAGGTGTTTTCAAGAATAATCTGTGGGATCCTGGTTTGCAGAAAATCGTTAAGTTCCTGCTCCTTGAGCAGTGATAAACCAGATAAACAATTTAATCAAAAAAAAGAAAGAAAAAGAAAACAAACAAAACCACCAATGAAACATCACCACAGCGGCTCTAACTTTCTACAATCGACAAGCGGAGCCACCATGTTCTCAAAAGTCGTTTGCCTGCCCATCACTGAAACGACTAGTAATAACTTGTTTATACTGACAGGACATCAACTGCACAGCAGCCTCACTGCTGACCATAGCAACCAGCCCGAAACTTGAGCACGAATACAGAAAAATAATCCCAATAACTTATTGAAAAACAATGGTCAAACTGTATTAAAATAAATAAAATAATCCAAAAACTCCTTTCCTGTTGCATAAATTGGACATGCAATGGGGAGCCATGGATAAAAGTTTTATTTTCACTCATTGCCCCAGTGACCTTGGATTAAATCGCTCATGGCTCCGCTCGCCACTCGTTAGGTTACCAAGGTCACTGGAGCACCTCATGAAAATCCTATATCCATGGCCTCCCAACGCATATTCCCACATACATATATATACACATGTATATAGATATATACGATACACACACACACACACACATATATATATAAATTACTGTACATATATGTATGTATATATATAGATAGAGATTGTGTGTGTGTGTGTGTATATATATATATATATATATATATATATATAGCACACACACACATATATGTATACACACTCACACACACTACAAAAGAACCACAGAGCAATTGCACTGGGGTATGTATTATCGGAGGATATTTGCCATATAGCCAAATTTTAAGAAAACACAAATTGCACATAACCCAGTAATGCAGTGCATCATGGGAAGTATATGCAAATGCCCATGAATTAATTTGACAGGCTCAACTTTAAGCAGAATTGCATAGTGCCGAAGGCCTTGTAATACAATCAGCAAAGGCTGAAAACAGCAGACACAGACATGTGTTTCATCCTCTTTAGACTCATCAGTGTGCCATATCTGTATCTCAGCCCAGGAGGCCTTTCGGCACCATGCAGTTCTGCTTAAAGTTGAGCCAGTCCAAATTAATTAATTAGATTTCATATGCTTCCATGATGCTTTGCATTATTGGAGTATGTGCAATTTGTGTTTTCTTTGCTCGGGGTTCTTTGTTGTTGTTTTCTCTCTCTCTCTCTCTCTCTCTGTGCTTTGGGCTGCCCATGACCCAACCAAATAAGATCCCTATAGGGTGGCTGGCCCTCTCCTGGGCTGAGATACAGATATGGTACACTGATGAGTCCAAATGAGGATGAAACATGTGTCTGTGTTTGCTGTTCTCAGCCTTTGCTGATTGTATTGTGAGGCCTTTCGGCACCATGCAATTGTGTTTAAAGTTGAGCCAGTCCAAATTAATTTATAGGCATTTGCTTATGCTTCCCATGATGTTTTGCATTATTGGAGTATGTGCAATTTGTGTTTTCTATGTATCAGTGGTGATGTCGACTGACAACATCATCGTGGGCAGCTCCCAGTAGACTGCTGGCTAAAAAGTTTCTGGTGGTCCTAGAGCCTGATGCTGTAGTTCCAAAGGTGTGGCTTGCTGCAAGAGATATCCTCAGTGAAGATCAGCAAGGCAGCCACTCTTCAACAGATACAAGCGCCTCCAGAACACCACTACCACAGCTGTTTCTTGGGCAAAGTCATTGCAACTGCAGTTCCCCCACCGCGCCTGCCTCATCAAGTCTGGAAGAAAGTAAGACTGGTGAGCCCCAGCTACATAACCCGGCCGCTGGATCTCCGAACCTCTTCCCCCCGACCGGTACCGGGTGTATTGTGCTGTCTCTATCCTCCTGGGATAGGAATAGGTTGCGAAGTCCAGGCATGCAGGTCTACCCAACTTACACTTTGTTTCCTCCATTGACAGACTGTATTATATAATTTGCTCGATGACCTGCTGCCTGAGTCGACCCTCCTCTTCCTCCTCCAGTTGCTTGTGCAGTCCTACACCAGAGGCTGGGACATTGCTCATCAATACATGCTCATTATCAAACTTTTCCTGATGTTAAAATATGCCCCATATTTACCATCATTTGAACTGTTTGCTAATTATGTGGGTTTGGTGTCAGGCGGGTGATGTGTGATCATTCTTGTTGATGCCCCGCCCTAGTGGGCGTTCAAACCGCATACCACCCTCCCCACCAGGCTTCCCTATCAGTGTGTCTGAGGGCAGGCCCTGTTTCAATCCATGTTTCAGCCTGCCTGGATCCAAGCGACCGGCTTCATGTTATGAGAGGCCGACACTTGACCAACTTACAACACCCCCAACTGCAGGTGCACTATCCATCAAGTTCTCCCACCCTTTCTTCTGTTTGCCACCAGGGACAAGATTAGCTCACATATCGCCCGGAAATGTAGACTTTGCAGTCTTTGTTCCCTTCCTGTGCTGCCTGTTACATCACTTACCTGGCTGAGGCATACACTGCACTTACAACTCTCCACTTCTGTACTGCCTTTCTTTTTAAGATTATCTCTATAGATGTGCACAAGAAGTATCTTGCTGCTCATGGGTGCATATCCTGCCTCATGCGCCATCCAACCACCTATGACAGTTTGTGCCCCCAGTTTGCTTGACCTCACGTAGTATATTTTTGTGACCCTTCAGGAACAAAGGAGAAGCCAACCTCATTTATCTCACTATCCTTTCAACCTCTGCAGCTTGCTCATGCAAGATGACTCAGTGAAGCTTGCCTGTTCGCATGTTTGTGTAGCATAGCAGTAACTACCCAGGCTGCTTGCATGCCCGTGCTGATCACTCCTTGGGTGCTCCCTCTCTTGCATATTTATTTTATTTATTTATGTCTTTGATAACCGGATGAGCAAACTGATCCAGAGGACTGCTTTTCAGTTGCCACCGGGTGGCAACAAACAATACAATACAGAGATACAATTAGAATAAAACAGGACTTGGTATGAGGTCAGATTACATAGTACAAATATTTCAGAGAAATCAGTACATACTGGTGAAGTAACATACATTAGTGGTTATGCAATATAAAGGCTTAACATGGTGATTATGGTAAAGTATTCCATGCAATGTACGTACAGTCACCAGGAGCCAAGGAAATAAATACAGTTAAAATAAAGGTTCAGTCTATCACCGGGGTGGTATAGGCACAAGTCATAAGCAGAAATGCAACTTAAGTTGCAGAACCTGCTAACAGTTCAGAATAAAACAGGAGTCCTATCCAGATTGAACAGAGAAGCAGTCACTTACCAGAGAGGACAGCCTGTTCCTTCATAAAGGGTGAAGACCCTGTTCAGCAATTCTGGGCTAGTCTATGCATGGGATTAGACCTTTCACAGGTATGGACAAGGGATCTCCCTGATTCTGTAGCACCCACTTCAGCTCTTCTCTCCCCCTTTTCTTCTGCCACTCTTCAACCTTATAGTCTCCAATCAGGCCCCTCCCCCACGGGCTTGCGAACAGCCTTATACAGGGTCACATCAATACATACTAGGAATCCCCCAGTCTTATCAGGGTGGAGGGGTCACAGGACCTTATGATAGAGTCTTGGGCCCAGTCAGGTGACCACCTCTACAAGCCATACTGCAACTTCAGAGACTACTGCGCAACAGCACCTCAGGAAGTCCTTACCTGCTCCTCCCAAGAAGCTGGAATGAAACAGGAAGCACCTCTCAAGTAGACAGACCTGCAGACGTGTCAGGTGAGCCCCTACCATGCAGCGCTACTAAAACACAGAAGGAATACCACAGTCTCGGTTCCCCTGGGCCCATCTAGTCTGTTCAGTTACTTAGATGGGTAAGTGGGGTCCCAGTGGGCCCTGGTGAGCCACTGCTCTCTACCTGCTTTGGCCTAGACCCACATACAGGTGCAGTCACCCTCTGAACAGCAGGCTGATGCATGGGATGGGGATTGGTGACCCACCCCTCCTACACCAAAGGCAGTGCCCTAGTTAGTAATAGTGGGTGGCGATCCCTCGAGCACCCTTCTGTCACACCCACTCACCTGCTGCACCCACCATTACTCCCACACACTTCCCAGGGTAGCACCTCTGTACCTTGCCCACCCTTAGTTTCTAAGGCTGGTAAAGCATCTGAGATCCACACTTCATCTCATCCTGTAGGTTCTGAGGTGATACCTATGCTTGGAAAGTATGTTTATTGTTGCATGCAGTGGAACTCCCCAGGAGCTTTAGTAGATGGCCTTGGGTTACCTTATGCGACTCAGCCTCCTGTGAAGCTCGACCACGATAGGTTTATGTATATAGTGTCACAAACACACTCCACAGGTCAGGTCCTCTACTCCCACAGTGCCCACCTCAAAAGTGCACTAGTGTGAACAGGTGACAGACAGGGCAACCCTCCCTGTCTGTTTTGGGTCCCAATCACCTGCTAGTCTCGAGTCCTGGGGGTCCAATGTCAACCTTATGCTAGCATACCCTGTTAACAGGCTCAGATATGTACCCTCATCAGGGATGTAGTACAGTCCTTCACCCAGGGGCTCATGCCAGGTTTTCCAAACTGTACCCCTTACTACTCTATATGAGAGGTAAGTATATTCTTAACCTTTGTCAAGTTTAGTAACACATTCAAGCCTTTAACCACTGTCAAACTTAAACACAGGTTCAAGCAATCATATGCAAAAAGGACTGAGAAGACACAGGCAGTATTTTGAAGAAACGTAGTTTATTAAAAATTGTAAAACAGGTGAAATAAAATACAGAAGAATTTATATCATGAACTTAACAATCACATAAAAACGAGTAGTTACAGAACACAGACTTTTACCACAAATACTTAAGTTCTTTCCTATCTAGTTGTTACCCTTAAGTGCTTTCAAGTCCAGAGAATTTAGTCTCTCTCTGAGTCCAGAATAATATGCCAAGTTTTCCCCAGATGCATGTTCATTTTCAAACTCCCTCCTCACCCTTTTCATGAGGTCACAGTTAAATCTTCCCACAGATTTAATTTCTTAATAATTATCCAAAAGGATGTATGTTATTACTTTGAAAAATAAGCAACTAGCCATTTCTCACAATATGAGTCTCTTTGATCAAACATTTCCTTTGAGGTTTACAATCCCACAATATGTCACTAATTCTTGCCTATGTGAGAAAACCATAGAGAGTCAGCCAAGTGACTTCTCTTGCTACTTTGTCATAAATGCATACATGGAAACCAACTTCAAAGGCAGGGACAGGTTATACGAGGTAATAAACTGTCCTTCTGGAAGGAAGGCCGTTTAATTAGATTTCACTGGTCTATTTATAACACCTGCTGCTTTTCTCACACTGACATCTTTTGGGGTCAAAGGTCAAGTCACTCACTGCAGCAGTCAATCTGGTTTTGTGCATAAACAGACATTCACATTTGTTTATAATACAAATATTATACAATAATAATATTAGAGGTTTATCACGTCACACTCCTCCATCCTTAGACTGAATTTGGGGATCTATTCCTGCATGGGATGAGTTCCCAAATTCAGTTAACATCTCAAAACTACGAGATAAACCATCAGCATTTGCGTTACGCCACCCCTGCCCTGTGGAGACAGTCATATTATACCCTTGCAAGGGAAGACTCCATCTTAGTAGTCTACCATTGGTTTACCCATTTGTGCCAGCCAAACCAGGGGTTATGGTCAGTTTGTACCTCAAAATGCTGCCCGTATAAGTATGGCTCTAACTTCTTTAGGGCCCACACCATGGCAAGGCACTCTCTTTCCACAGTAGAGTAAGCCTGCTCCTGGGACGTAACTTTACTCCGTACACTATGGGGTGAATTTTCCTTGGTTGGATGTCTGACTCAGCACTGCCACAATACCTACATCTGAGGCATCTGTCTGACTACAAACGGTCTGCTGTAGTCTGAACTTGTTAACACAGGAGCACTGCACAGTGCTTCCTTCAGTCTGGTAAAGGTTTTTCACAGGCTGGTTCCCAAGTAATTTTCTTAGGCATCCTGTTCTTTAACAGGCCAGGTAAGGGAGCGGCCAGGGCACTGTAATTTGGTACAGATTTCCTATAGTACCCTGCTGTCCCTAGAAAACTCCTGACCTGATTCTCTTTCTGGTCTGGGCAATGCCTTGATTGCCTCTGTTTTCCCTTAGTTAGGACAGAGCTGTCCCTGGCCCACAACACGCCCAAGATATGCCACTTCAGACATGGCCCCTGTCACTTCTCAGCTTTGACAGTGAGCCGGCCCTCGGTATCCTGCACAGCACTTCCTAATGTGGGACAGGTGTTCCTCCCAGCCAGCACTAAAGATGGCAGTGTCATCCAGGTACGCCACAGCGTGCTCCTCAGCACCATCTAACACCTGATTCACCAACCTTTGGAAAGTGGGTGGGGTGTTCTTCATTCGAAAGACATTACTTTAAATTCAGATAACCCTATCGGAGTGATGAAGGCTAACCTCTCCCTAGCGCCTGCATCCCTGTTCCACATCATGCATCGCTAAGGGGTTAGTCTAGGCTTGGCGCTAAGCAGTGGGGAAAAAGTCTGCTAAAACCTCCCTTACTTCCTGGATCTGGCCGGGGCCAACTGGGTGACAACTTAATTGCCTCCACAGAGGACTCCCGCTTTTTGTTTCAGCAGATCCAGAAGAGGATCGCCGGGTCCGTCCCTACCCAGGACTACACACTGCAACACCATGTCAGCCCTATTAGCATATGGCTTCATTATGTTGACATGGTACATTCTTTGTATCGTCTTCTGTCAGGTAACTCTCTATAATATAGTTCACATCATTTACCCATCTGACTACTTTGTGTGGTCCTGCCCATTCGGCCTGCAGCTTGTCTTTCCGACGGGATTAGGACCATGACTTCCTGGCCCACAGTGTATGAGTGAGCTCTGGCTCTGCGTCGTACACACCTTTTGTTTTGTTGAGCAGCTGCCAGGTTGCTCTGAGCTGCCCCCATAAGCTCCTTCAGCTTTTCCCTAAACCAAAGGACATAATCCACTATGGGTGTTCCCTGGGTGGTGTGCTTGTCTTCCCAGTCCTCCCAGATCAAGTCTACGGCCCGTACTCTGCATCCATATGAGAGCTCGAAGGGAAAACCCTGTTGACTCTTGGGCACCTCCTGTATGTAAACAACAGGTGGGAAGATATTTCTCCCAGTCCCTCCCATGCTGTTCAGCAAACGCTTGGAGCATTGACTTAAGGGTACCGTTAAATCTTTCCACAAGCACATTGGCTTGCGGGTGATATGGTGTGCATCTCTGCACCACCCACACTTCTCCCACAAACAATTCATGAGGGCCCGACATGAATGAACCCCTCGATTGGTGATAACCTCCTGCGGAAACAACACAGGAGAAAATCTCTAGTAAGGCATCTGCCGCTTTCTGTCCTCAGTGAGGATAGGGTGACTACCTCTGGGTACCGGACGGCATAATCCACCACAGTCAGGATATATCTCTTCCCGGAGGAACTGGGGTATTTAAAGGCCTCACAATATCCATTCCCACCCTCTGGAATGGCTCCTCCACTATAGGCAATGGAATTGGGGCGGCTTTGGTTTTCTTACCTGCCATTCCTATTTGTTGGCACTGGTGACAAGACCTGCAATACTCCTTCACCTGCTGGTTGAAGTTGGGCCAATAGAAATTCTGGGCCAACCACTGCATAGTGCGCAATTCCCAGATGACCAGACAAGGGAATATCGTGTGCAGTCTTGAGCAACTGCTCATGGTACCCTGAGGGAGCGACAAGCTGCCTGCCCATCACCCTCCCTCCGTCTTAGCATCCCGAGTATACATCAGTCCATTGTTCCAATAAACTTTGTGTTTCCCATCACCTCCTGTGCTCCATCAGAGTCTGCCCAAGCCGTCAGTTTTTCTAGACTAGAGTCACTTTTCTGAGCAGCTGCAAACTCCTTGCACATTCCCAAGGCATGGGACAGGTCCCCTTCAGTGTCTAAACTAGGGTCCCTAGCTCTAGCGTCAGGTGCTCAGGATCACTGCCATCCCAAACCCTCTGACAATGGGTCACCCCCTTCCTCGGTCCGGTAACCTCCATAACTGTTTGGTTATCTACTACTGGGAAGTTTCTACCCTCTTTCACTAGTCTCCAAATCAGTGGAGATAGATGGGAACCAGCCTCCCAGTGGTTTCCACAGGGACTTCTGTGGGGTCAGGGAACTATAGTTTTTCTTTGCGGCTTGGCTACGGGTAACTGCACACACCATCCCTGTTTGAGATTGTTGCTGAGAATTACATCGACAGCTGAAGTTTTGGCTACAGCAACCTGTTGCACAGTTCCCCATCTCACCCCAATCTAGGAGGACACCAGCAGTGACAAGGTTTTCTTCTCCCCAGTGAATCCCTGTACAGTGACACATTGATTGGGTATAAGCTGACCGGGCTCTACCAGATCCCTTTAACCAAAGTCAGGGATGCCCCGTGTCTCTTAAACCTTGTATCTGTACACCATTCACAGTGACTGGGTGCATGAGTGCCCTCATGTTTACGGGCATGTTTTCAGGGACACACAAACAACCCACTTCTTCTCTGGCACTACTTTGTGCACAGCTTGCCCTTTGGGACACTGTCTTGCAATATGCCCAGTTTCTTTGCAAACCCAACATTTATTTCTTCTCTCGGTAAATCTTTCTTTGTAACCTGGGGCTACCTGGTTTTAGTGGAGGCAGGAGGGTTTTAGCTGCCTGAAGGCCGCTTTTAGCTTTCTGCGCTGCCATGCCCACCCCTATTAGCTTTCAGGTGGATCTGCTCCAGGCATAGCGGTCCAAGAGGGTCAGCAGCCTCTTGCACTGTTTTTAGATCTCGGTCCTCCAGCCAGGTTTTCAGCTTTGCTAGCATGCCCCTCAAAATGCTCTAACAGTACAGCATTTTCAATTTTCTCTACAGTGTTTGCTTCAATTCCTCCCACCAACATTTTAAAACTGACATTGTCTCATGGCTAGCTCCTTGTAGCTCAGGTCAGGGCTTCTCCTGAGCTTATGGAATTTAGCTCTGTAAGCCTCTGCCGTTACCTCATATGTTTTTTTAAAGTGCAGCTTTAAGTTAATCATTACTGTCCTCATTGTCCATTTGACCCAGTGCATCCCGAGCTTTCGGTAAGTAGCAGATAGCTGGAAGCTCAGGACCCTCTAGGAATATTTGCCTGAATGTATACTTTTTCAAAGGAATTTAAAAGGCATCCATATATTCACCTCTTTAACTTCAGCTATCAATTTGGAATTTAATTTGTAACCCAGTCGTGTAGTTCCAGTTAAACCCAGGCCACTTACCTGCTCTGGTGCTGGTGGTTGGAGTCGTAGCTTCTCCAGTTCATGTTGCCTCCGGCACTCATGCTCTTCTGCTCAGCTTCTCTCTGTTCCTGCTCCCTCTTCTCCTCTGCAGCTCGCTGCTCTCACCTCTCGTCTCTGGAACTCCAGCTCCATTTTCTGCAACTCCATCTGTAGCCTGATTGCTTCTGCCTCCAGAATGCTGGTGACCTTGCCCTGCTACTGTGGCCATTGGCTTACACTGGCCTGCTGTCCTCCTCACCAGATCTGGACACTGCACTGGCCCCTGGCCCTCTGCCAAGGTTCGGTCCTTTTCAGTCACAGACTGTGACTCGAGAGCTCTGGGCATCTGCTGCCAGAGCATCCACGAGGTTCTGCCTGTTGGCTTTCCCTCGTGCTGGACTCTCCTGGCACAACTGCCTCAGGTAGTCTACAGTGTACCCACTGTGGTTGAAGCCATCTTCTTCCTAACTATGGCTATACTAACTTGCAATCAAAAAAAATCAAACAGGATCTTTGACTGTAAGCACAATGATATAGTTCTGTTTACTTTTAAAAATAAATCACTGCCTTATTTTGCAAGTGACCTGTACAATATTAATCTGACACTCTGAACTGTTAAAGCTTGTGTTACCAAATACTTTTAAATAGCACTGCTGCCAACCAAATCTGTCACAAACGTCCATGAGGTCAGGTCCTCTGCTCCCACAGTGCCAACCTCAAAAGTGCAATAGTGTGAACAGGTGACAGACAGGGTAACTCTCCTGTCTGTTTTGGGTCTGAATCACCTGCTAGTTTCGAGTCCTGGGGTCCAGTGTGAACCTTATGCTAGCATACCCAGTTAACAGGCTCAGATATGTACCCTCTTTGGGAGATACAGTACAATCTTCACCAGGGCACCAGGCAGGTTTTCCAAACTGTACCCTTACAACTCTGTATGAGACCTAGGTATATTCTTACCTTTGTCAAGCTTAGTAACACATTCAAGCCTTTAACCGCTGTCAGACTTAAATACAGGTTCAGCAATCCTCATAAAAGGACTGAGAAGACACAGGCAGTATTAAAGAAAGGTAGTTTACTAAAATTGTAAAACAGGTGAAATAAAATACAGAAGAATTTATGTCATGAACTTACAATTACATAAAAATGGGAAGTTACAGAACAGACTCCCACCTCAAATACTTAAGTTCTTTCCTATCTAGTTACCCTTAAGTGCTTTCAAGTCCAGAGAAGTTAGTCTCTCTCAGAGTACAGAATAATATGCAAGTTTTCCCCAGATGCATGTTCATTTTCAAACTCCATCTCCCACCCCTTTCATGAGGCTCTTGCTGTTTCTACCTCTCTTCTCAGCGGGCCTACAGTCAGGGAGCGCCACGGTCTGACCCCAGCGGACGTCGTCCGAGTCAAATGGAGTCTTACTCCTCCAGCATCACCCTTGGCCCTTTCTCAGGGTCCTCCATGAGGCCTTTCTTCTGGCCTCCCCTACAACCCCGCCTGTCATCCACGGGCACCATTCTCCCCAGCGATGTCCATGGCCTTTCTGGGAGCTCTGTTTTGACATCAGGAACACAGTCTCCCATCACTGCCCAGACCGCGTCCTTAACAATGGGCACTCAGTCCTTCCGTCAATTTCACAGGTTTGTCAATGCTGCCCCGACACCTCAGCCTGTTTTGATGGTGCCAGGTCATCAGCTGCCCCATGACGCCAAGTCCACCCTACGCTGTCGACGGGCCTCAGTGTACACTACTGATGCCATAGCCGCTCCGATGCTGCCTGTCGAGATGTCCAGTCAGTGCTGCTTTCGTTTGGAATTTCATGCATCGTCTTGTCTCACCATCAGGGCGAGATGCGGGTCCTCTGGCGTTGGGGCCTACAGTCCCCTCCCCCGCCCCCGTTCCTCCACGGCACCACATCTGACTCATTCTCACTCTCACACACTGTCTGTACCTAATCTGGACAATGGCGACAAGGAGTATCGCCTGATCTCCTGTCAGGGGATGACGAGGTTAATGGTGAGGACGACACCGCTAGCCCTGTGCCTTCTTCCTCTGCAGTCTCTTGTGGGGAGGACTCATTATCATGAGGCAGCTCCAGACTGCTACGGTTTAAAGGCAAGGAGCAGGTCATTATCAGGAGGAACCTTCGTGTACCTGAGTTATTATTCTTCTTCCTCTAATAGATGCCTAGGAGGATGCCACAATGGCTTTCTGGTATAGGCCAAACATGACCCACATTTCCTGGACTCTAAACATGATCTCAGCCATGTCCAGGAAGGCCCACAAGCTGTACCAGGCCCCTCAGGAAACCCTTCTTTAGGGAGCAATGTCAGGCAGACTCCATGGTCATTAATGCAGCTCATGACAGGACCAAGAAGCCCAAGCATCTTAGCTCTCTTCCTCTGGATAGGAATCCAGAAGCTGGACTTGTGGGCAAATGGGCTGGTGCAGCACACACTGGCCATGGGAGTGCTTGACACATTGGCCACATGATAAATACAAAACCCATTCTGGAGAACGACTAAAGTTGCTGCAGAAGCTCTCTCAGTGGGAACCCAGAACCAGAGCTGCTCCAGGCCCTTCAGGCAGGGGCAGATGTAGTCAAGCACCTCTTAAGGTCTGCCTCACGATGCTAAGATGCTTCCACTAGAGCAGCTGTAGTGGACCTTTTCTCAGGCGACATTCTTGGCTTAGGGTGTCTAGCTTTGCCATGGACATCCAACAGTCCATCTTGAATGCCACTTTCAGAGGCTATAAACTCTTTGGGGCAGATATGCAAGACCTGCTTTCCAACCTGCAGGCCTCGGGAGACACTACGGTCCGAGTTCCTCCTTTATTATACCCAGTCAAAAGGCCCTCAGAAGGTGCCCTTCGTGGGGCCTACAAGCCTAAGCTGGGCATCAGAACCTAGCTACATCGGGCAGCTTCAGCCCTGCCAACCCCTCCTGCCCCAGCTGCAAAGCACTCAGAGAAGGTGATTCAGTTCCACCTCAGCCTGACTTATTGCTAGAGCCCCACCCTCCAGATCTTCAGGAGGCGTTGGTCGGGGGTCGCTCTCCTTCACTTCAAGTGGCAGGAGATCATCACAGATGCCTGGGTGTTACAAATCATAGAGCACAGTCACACTCTGGATCTTCTAGATTGGCCTCCAGAGTGTCCTCCCATTCAGTCTCTTTTACCCACCAGCTCACATTCCCGTGCTGCTGGGGAAATTCGATCTTGTTACAAAAGAGCCATCGAACCTGTTCCAGTGCACCATAGAAACAAGGGTTTCTATTCCACTTCTTCCTCATCCCCAAATCCACAGGGAGATCTGCGGCCCATTCTGACCTAAGGAACCTCAATTCCTACATTCAGTCGAAAAGTTCAGAACGGTGGCTCTATTAGGCCTATTGTCCTTGCTACACCAGGAGACTGGATCTGTTCTCTGACACGCAGGAGCGTACTCTGCATGTCAAGTTTATTTACCCTCACTGGCAGTACCCTCAGGTTCCACTTCCAGGGAGCATTACCAGTTTTGTGCCTTGCCCTTTGACTTTACTCAGTGCCCTGGGTCTTACCAAGTGTCTGGCAGTGATAGCCGCCTCAAAACCATTCAGTTGTTCCGGGACTGGGCATTACAGTCAGTCTGTCCAAATCCATCTTGACCCCAGTTAACGCCTTCGTATATTGGGGCAGTGCTGGACACGGCTCAGGGCTTTGCCTTACTGCCACAGGACAGGGCAGACTGCCTCAGGGCTCAGGCTCTACTGCTCTGTACCAGCCAATATGTAATGACCAGAACCTTCTTAAGGCTTCTGGGTCTGGTGGCTGTGGTTATCGCTACTGTGCTCTGGCCAGGTTGCACATGAGGATTGTAGGACAAATAGTAAATTGCAAAATATTTTATAATTTTTATTTATTTTGCATTTTTAAACTGCTACTATTTTATATTCTTTATTCTTTATAATGCCTATTCATTAGTGTTTAATTATACTATCAGACTGGGAATATAACTGGGATGTAATACAAGACAGTTGGTTTAAACTCCTAAAGGGTTTTTGACTTTAGGACCTGCATTCATGAACTTTCTAAGCAAGACAAAAAAAAGAAACCAAGAGGGTTTTGAAATCTACTCAGAGATGGACTCTGCAAAAGAAAAAAAAGTCTAGCTCACAGTTTTAAATGTCACCTTTTGACCCAGTGAAGAGATGTGCCTCTTCAAGATTATGGGATGAGCTAGCTGTGCCTGGTACCAAATGAAGTTGCCTAGCAACCACATACCTTAGCTTCAGTATCTAATTACCAGAGAGGTACCGCTTAAGGCTGGTACAGATTTAAAGCCAATGTGTTTTACTATTGAACAAAAGACTTTCATTTGCTGCAAAGCCATCTTTGATACTGCCAGCACAAAACCTATATTATTTGATAAAAGACATTTAATCTATCAGAATACCTTGCACGCTGTGCTCTTTGATGAAGCTAACTGGCAGAACCTATTTGCTGCTTGTGTATGATCTGTCTTAAACCACTGGTTTGTACTTGTTAAACATTACTGTACATTGCAAGTAATGTAAATGTAAATAATGTATATGTAGATGTAAATAATGTATACTTCTGTAACCTTATGAACTGATGTGGAACCTTTGTAAACAAGCTGCTTAGCTCAAAGGTTGTAATCCGAATAATCAATCAATAAATAAATAAAAGACCAAGTTGTATAAATGCAACTTGTGAGGTAAAGAAATTATTTACAAAAACATCCTGTGCTAAAAGTATAAGAACTGGCATATCTGTGTTTGACATCTTTGGAGAAGTGAGCTCATGAGAAGTCCAAAGATACAATTTTTATGTGTGAATGTTACTGCAGAGCTGAAATACATTGTCTTGAAAGTTTGTGGTAAACAACTTTGACAGCTTTGTTGGATGTGCTTTCTTGGAGAACAAAGAAAGAACCATTTGCAATGGAATTTAATGCTTCTAAGAACTTTCCTAACCAGGATTTGAAAGAGACTTGCTTCATTTAAAGGCTTGAGATATCCCAAGTAAGATAAATATATTATTTTACCAATCCAGAAGAAAAACTGAGTCTAGGAAGGATTTTTTGAATTATGGACTTTATAGTAAAGACATCCATATGATGTTTGGTATCAAACTACACAGCATTTTATTTTGGATCTAAAATGTATGTCTTAAATTTGTATCTGATTGCAATTGAATGCAGAGAAAAAACAGTTTTAAGAAGAAAAGTTTCAAACCACCAGACTGTACAAAAGGGGCTGTCCTATGAGGAAGGGGCTAGCCATGCCTACATCATTTGCATGATCCAATCAAAACTGGTAAAATTTGCAGGAAATGATGACAGGACGATGCGCTGGCCCAGAGGTGATAAAGCCATTCATCGTGGGAGCCAGGCAGATGACTTCAACTGTGATGCTGGAAAGACCTGTTTTCATGGAATGAGATTTATGTGATATGAGCACCCCCCAAAATGGCGCGTCCTAAATGGCAAAGGAAAACGGCAACCACCGCAAGGGTGACAGGGACACAACGCCAAATGGCAAAGTGAGCAACAGCGGCAGGAGGAGGCTGGAAGAGCCGCCACGCACATGGCGAGCGCAGCAAGGCAGAGGAGGCAATGGATGATGCCATGGGCAGCAAGGATGGGTGACATGGATGACGACAGCTATGGCCACATCCCACACTGCATGTGGACAGGGCAGCGGGCATGCAGTACGGCCTGGGAGGGCTACGGGCAGGGCATGACACCAAGAGGGTGTAGCAGCAGAAGCATATGGCAGCAGGACCACATGGATCAGTACAGAAGCAGCTGAGTGGCCTGCGGCGTGTTGCAGGGGTTGGATGGGATGCACATGTGAGGGCTGAGCCAGGAGCACAGCCACTGGGACCGACCATTGCATGCCATGCAGAATATGACAGCCTGGGAGGAAGGGCATATAGGGCAGACAGCCCGTCAGACAGATGTGCTGTGGCAATGACGGCATGCCTGGGTCAAAAGGGTGACTGCAAGGAAGCAGTGAGAGGAGGGACCGCCCACTGTGCACCGCGGTGGTGTTGCTGCACACGGCCAAGTAGCCGAGCGATGGCAAAGAACTCACATGGGGCAGTGCATGCCAGGGCAACGAAGCGGAAGGTCACACATGGAATGTGAAGTTGTGTGCCAGTCTGCGTGAGGTAGTCATAGTGGCTCCTGGTGCTGTACTCTGCCACGATCGCGCTGATACGAAGTGTCCAGGTCACGGTATAGACTCCAGGGCTGTGGTGCCTCTGCTCCTGACACCAGTATTTAGACACGGATGGCGGTCAGACTTCCTCCTCCCTGAGGCACTCTAGGAGGCACCAGATGCTGGGGTGGCATGCACCACCCGGTGTTGAAGACCCGTACCACCCCTCCACCGCATTGTTCATATGTGCCAGGCTCTGAGGGTCGCCTCACAGCAGTTCCACTGCTCGATGGGGAAGATGACACGCAGCGCCCCGAACGCCCTGCGAAGTGACCGATCCAGTTGTCCTCCACATAGTCCAGCATGGGCTGGAGAACCTCCTCATTTGTGGACACGTGTTCCACTCCCGCAGCTCATCGAACACTGCTGGCACATCCACAGGTGGGAGGAATGCCAGTGCTAGCAGCATCCGCACATGCAGGGCAAAGTCGGGTCGGAGGAGTAACTTGCCAGGATGTCCAGCAACTGTTGCACCCTGTGCCACAGGGCCTGCAAGAAATGGAAGAACGGACCCAGACGCAGGCCCTGGGAACAAGGTACCAACCCTGTGCTAGCTGGCACACTCAAGTCGAGCAGAACTGTGGCAGGTGCAATGTCTGGGTTGTGCAGCTCAGCTGGTCCAGCAGGCAGACGTGAGTCTGTGCCCACCTGGACCACATCAGAGCTTAGGCGGTGGGCAGTGCCGTGCCGCACTGTACAGCGTGGGTGTGTATAGCTGGCTGAACAGGGTGGGGCATGCCCGGAATGTGCTGTCCATGAACCAGTCCATACAGCTGGCCAGCTACTGCAGACCACGGTTCGTGGCATACACCATGATGCAGTAACGCCCCTCGCTGTCAAATGGGAGGTGTGTCACCGCTGGCAAGGCTGTACTCTTCTGGTATGCTGAGACCGACCAGTTGGAAGCAGTTGGCCAGCTCCGCACCACGTGCCGCCGCTCTACTCGCCGCAGCAGCCGCACTCCTGGCAAGTGACCGGCCGCAGGTATGCCGGTGTACTGGCCACGATAACCTGAGACGCAGTGTCCATTGTCCGCCGTGCCCTGTCCGGTAGCATTCCAAGAGCACCGCACACCCATGTCGACAGCTGTCGGGGCATGGTTGTGGTCCCTGATTGTGGCCACCACTGTATGTCCTCCACGGTGTGCAGGCGGACTAAGCAGTGGTACCTGCGTGCCTCTGCACATCTCCAGTAGACCTTTTCAGGCCCTTCCTTGTCGCACCTGTATATGTAGCCATTGTGGACAGTCAGTGGCTTGCCCTTTTGGCTGGAAACAGCGCACCTCATGCTGGCGCTGTATTCCCTTCTGTACATGCTGCTGCTGGTGGCGGTCTAATAGCCACTGTGAGCTGCGCCTCCCCATGTCCATGGTTTTGCTTGTGGGCCACCCTCGCTGTGGTCTGAGCTCGTCCATCGTGCATGGGCGTCTGCATGGGAGCTGCCCTGTGGCCCCTGCCTGTCATGTGCTGTCCTCCATGGGTGAGTGTTGCATTGCTGCTGTGTGCCGCTGCTGGGGGGGCTCTGCCTCCTGTGCAGGTTGTGGTCCAGTGTTGGCTGTTGACTCCTGTGGGCTGCGGGATGGTGCTATCTCCCACTGTCACCCCTCTGTCCATGTCCGCCCTTCCTCTCCATGGCACTACATCCCCGCCCTGTTTTTCCGGCAGCAGCATACCTTCCCTGGCACCCCTGGTGCCCGATGCCTCAGCTTGCTGTGGCATTGTGTGCCCGGCCTCGTCTATTTGCTGTTCTGGCCATTCTGTGCGCGCTCTGCTTTCGGCGGCCTGTGTCTTGATCTCTCCTCCCTGTGCTCAGTCTGCTGGTGCCTGCGGTCCTGCTGCTGGTGTGTGGGATGCGCCTTACAGTGCGGCAGAGCTTTTGCTGTTCCACTGTTGGTCGGGTTTTGTGTGAGTTCACTCTTTGGCTGTAGCATTTACAGGATCACCCTATGAGACAGCACTATTGTAGAAGCACTCTACCCAGCTGCTACCGTGGAATGGACATTTTGCTGCTATATAGTACTGTTTTGAATTTCCCACCAAAACTGAACAAAGGACTACGCCTAAGTCTTGATATCTGTACCAGCCAAGAAGCAAGCTCGTTGCTGTGTTGACGCTGCAGATGGGGCCCAGGGTCCAGGATTCGAGCGTGGATAAAGTAAACACAGGAACAACAAAGTCCAGCCACTTAATGGACTTTGCCATCAAGGGAAGAATTCTCACCAACATTCTGAAATTAAGAGGAAAACCCAAACCTTGCCACTAACCAGGGCCCACATTTTCAAAGAGATGGTAGCATCTCTGAAAAAAAATGGAGATGAACCGCCCATCTCAAAAGTTGCTCCAAACCCCATATTTAAAGAAGGGAGATGGCTGCCCAAATTGAGATGTGCCACAGCCCAAAGATAATGTATGCAGCCCAAGTTGAGGGGTGGTGGCTCATAAATATCCCACAAAATGGATATTCAGAACAGATGGGCTGCCCAAGTGCAGGAGATGAGCAGCGCAGTTAGGCATGGAAAAAGCATGACTAACTCTGGCCACCCACAGGTAGACTTGTAGTGTACACAGGAGCACATCAGCCCACCAGCCCCAATAGCCCAGTGGCACCTCCCAGCCCCTTACCCGATGCCCAAGAAATAATAGTAAACCCACTGTTGGTAGTGTTGGATAGTGTAGGTACCCCTCCCTGTCCAATCCCCAACCATGCCAAATAAATGTATTACCCTTGCTCCATAATGAGTACCCCTCCCTGCCCGATCTCCGACCATGCCAAAATAAATGCATTACCTCTGTTCCATAGTGTAGGGTACCCCCTCCCTGTCTGATCTCTGACCATATCAAAATAAATGTATTACCACCGTTCCAAAAGTGTAGGGTACCCATCTCCCGGCCCAATCCCGACCGAGTATAATAAGCAGGCCAAAACTTTCTATAATGTAGTGTCCCCAACCCCAGTACCCCATTCGATGAATAGTACCACCCCATATCCTTAACATAGTGTTATGTTCCCCCACCCATATCCGATCCAGGATCCCGTTCAAATCAAGAACCCCCGATGTACGCTGTGTAGTTTCTATAATGCAGTGGCCCCCACCCCAGTAGGCATGACCCTCCTCGAGTACTCCCCGCACCACCCGTGTCGGTGACCGCCACTTAACCTCTTACACTCTGCCACAGCCAGCCACTGACTGACATGATCACAGACTCGTACTATACATAGTACAAGCCCATTGGCTGTCACCAAAGGGCTCATACTATGCATGGTATGAGTTTCATTGGATCAGATGGTGGCTGGCTGTGGCAGTCACCGGCATGGGGTGTGGGGAGGTCATGCCTACTGACTGGGGGGCCACACTGTGGAAAATACACGGCGAGCGATTCTTATTCAACATGGATCCTGGATCGATATGGTGTGGGGACCCTACACTATGGAAAGGATACGGGTGGATTATTGATCAATGTGATTGGGGTATCAGGTGGGGACGCTACACTATGGAAAAGGGGTTTTGGGCTGCTTATGATACTCGTCGATTGGACAGGAGGGGTACCTCAATCTTATGGAACAGGGGGTACACATTTATTTTGACTCGGTCGGGATCAGCGGAAATTCTACATTATGGAACAGGGGTAATATATCTATTTTCACGGCCAGGGGTTTCAGGCAGGAGAGAGGGCAGACTGGCCCAGTGCATCCTGCCAGAGGAGGCATGCAATGAGTTTGATTATGGCATGCATGAGGCCCGCTTGCTCTATGCATGCCCAGTGAGCTCATTTGCACTTTATTGGCTGAATATCACCTTTGGGGCTCTGCATCCCCCATTGGTGGTAGTCAGACCAGACCTGTATGTGCTGGACACATTGGCAGCCATCCCCCTTTGCGCCACCCACCCAAGTTGGGATATTCCTACAGGATGGATTCATTGGGATTGCACATTTTTAATATCCTGCTAGGTGTGTTGGTGCAACATTTTGGGCAGTATCCCCTTCATTTTGAATATGGGGCCCAGATGTCTTGAGTTTTATTTTGATATTTTATAATATTCTAATTGGGCTTAGCTGGGGTTGCATGGGAAAATAGTCTTAATATTTGGAACAATGGGTATAGAAGTTATTAGAATCTGTATAAAGATATATAAACATTTTGTACATGAAAAGTATTTGAACAAGTTTTACACAAAGAAATAATATAAGATACAAATGCAAAGAAACGTGCTCGTGCTTATACATGAATAATAGTATTGTTCTCAGAGCATACTAAAACAGTGTGTTGTGGCTAGTTACTTTTATTCATTGCTTTTGAATTTTTGTTGATTGTGTTTTGTTGTTTTCATTTTCTGAAAGCTTTGTTGTATTGTGTTTATGCTGCTTTTACAGTGTTTGCAAGACTTTATATTTATGCAAACAGTTATTAGTTATATTGTACATGGAAAAATAAAGTTTATTTTTATATAACTCCAGGGTGTGACAGAAACATTATTCGTAATTATCTAGAACTTTTATACAGTGGTTGTGAAAAGGGAAAATGTGAGCCAATTTTCCTTTGTTTGTATATTCATAGAAGTAAGGCTTAAGGTGGAGCTGAATGTTATAATGCATGATTGATATGCCAGCCTATTGCTATGACAGGATCCCCAGTGGACGTTAAGAGTCCAATGGGACCAGTGCACCGACGACCTTGAGCAGTCAGTTTTAGTCTCCTCACCAGTCAGAAAGGTGCTGCAGTGGTGGATGGAACCCAGCAACCTGTTGAAAGGGGTTCCTTTCCTCCTTCCTTCCCTCAGCAGATCCTCACCACGGATGCCTCAGGGTCAGGTTGGGGGATCTCCTAAGGTCCCATCAGACTCAAGGGACTTTGCCCCAGTGGAGGCTACCTTCCACACCAGCATCCTGGAGATTAGGGCTGTTCTGTATGCCCTTCAGGCCTTCTAGACTCTCTTGTCCCTGGGATATCTGCATGTCCAGATGGACAACACCAGCGCAGTCCATTACATCAGCAAATAAGGGAAACTAATTTGTACATCCTCTGTCAGGAAGCGATGAGGGTTTGGTGCCAGGCACTAGAACACGGTCTAGAGCTCTCGGCCATCCATGTTCCAAGCATGCAAAATATCCTGCGGATAGTCTCAGCCACTCACAGTCCAGGATGCATGAGTGGGAGCTGCTGACCTCGATCGTAGAAGGCCTGTTTGATAGGTGGTGTCATCCAGAGTTGGACCTTTGAATCCCCACTCAATGCAAAACAGCCACTTTTCTGCTTGCTCACTCCAGGACCTGGAGTTTTTGGGCGAGAAGCCTCAGCTCCTCCTGGAAAGGAGGTCTCCTCGCCTTCCTGCCCTTCCCTAATTCAGAGGGCTCGATCAAGCTTCAGATGGAAGGAGCCACTCTGATCCTCAACAGAACTGGTCCCTCTTACTACAGCAGCTGGCAGTGGAACCCCTATTCCTCTTCCCTGCGCCTGACTTGCTGTCACAGGAGCAGGACACTCTAGTCCATCTGGACCCTAAGTCTCTAAGATTCGTGCATGGCTTCTGAAGATATAGCCATTGCTAGGGTTTGTAGTTTTCCAGAAGGTGGTTGACATCCTGGGTGGCCACCAGAAAACCCTCCACCAGGGCTACTTATTCAATGAAGTGGAAGCATTTTGCCCTGTGGGCTGCTTCCTATCACTAGGATCCTTTCACTTGTCCAGTGAATCAGATTCTGGAGTACTTGCACTCCTATTCAATGCCGCAGTACTCTTCCATCAAGGTACACCTGTG
Organism: Neoceratodus forsteri; assembly: GCA_016271365.2. Taxonomy (NCBI): domain Eukaryota; kingdom Metazoa; phylum Chordata; order Ceratodontiformes; family Ceratodontidae; genus Neoceratodus; species Neoceratodus forsteri. The sequence goes on from CM057449.1 coordinate 693,627,858, forward strand.
GGGCATGAGTGTGTTGATGGCCATGGTGGCACAGCTAGATGTGTCCCACACGTTCTTGAGAGGCATCCACACTTGATGCTCTCCCATCCATAATCCAGCCCCACCTCGGGATCTGAATTTTGTGCTAGAAGATATACTTTGCTCAGTTTGAGCCAGCCACGACTTCAGGGCTACGCTTTCTGTCATGGAGCATTATTTTTGTTTGCTATCACTTACTCAGAGATTTCTGAGCTTCAGGCTCTCATGTGTGCTTCTCCTTTTGAATTTCCACAAAGACAGGTGTCACTGCATAAAATCCAACGTTTCTGCCTAAGGTGGTGTCTGAGTTTACTTTAAATTAATCTATCCACCTGCCTGTATATTATCCGGAGCATGCCAATCCAGGGAAGCTTTGCTCCATACCTTAGATGTTCATAGAATCCTCCAGTATTATGTTCACTGTATAAAGGACATGAGTCCTTGCAGCTGTTTGTTTTTCACCCTAGGAAACAGGGCATGCCAGTTTTGAAGCAGTACTTGTCCAAATGGTTGGCCAATTGCATTACTTTTTGTTATAGGAAGTACAATAAGGAACTTGGTGCTATACGCGGCCATTTCCACGCATGGCATAGCTACTTCTACTGCCTGTTTAGGAATGTCTCAGCAGCTGAGATTTCAGCAGCTGCTACGTGAAGGACCATCCACACTTTCAGTAGGCACTACAGCCTGGACTTTGCTTCTAGAAGAAGGGCAGGTTTTGGCCTAACTGTGCTTCAAGGCCTCCTTTCTTGAACCTATTGCTGCCAACCACCCAGTCTGTTCTGATGTCAGAACTGTTTGGGACTTATTCCAGAGGTGTGGCTTGCTGCAAGAGATATCCTCAATGAAGATAGTGGAGTTACGCAAGAACTTACCGTGAATAGTAGATCTTCGAGAGAATCTTTGCAGCAAGCCATGCTCCCTTCTTCCATCCCCTTGCTCCTCTGTGTCTGTCTTCTTTCCAGGTTGCTTTGCTCTTTCCAGTGGCAGGAACCTCTGCCCTGCCTTGGTTCCTTCAGCGGACATCCTCTATCTCTGTTCTCCAGCAGAGGAACTGAGGCCCGGGCAGCCCACATGTATATATAGCAGAGGTGACATCGGGCTGACATTGTCATCGTATGGCCTGGTGTCGGGCACAGGTCAGGAGCATAGGAAAACCAGGAGCTGTTCTGGAATTCACAAAATTGTTTATTAGTACTGACAGTAACATGAAAAATTGTTCAGAATAACTATTTGCAAAGGCAGAATAAACAAAGATCCATCTGCGTTTTCCTTCAATCTCGTGTGTCTCCAAAACATTGCAGCTCTCTCTTATAAGTCCTTACATCCTCCCTCCTTAACAAGCATCCTGTTTTCTCTAAAATGTTATTTTATGTTTCAGGTAGGTGCAGCAAGAACACAGTGCCCCAGAACGAGTCCCCTTCTACAGCTTCTGAAAAAGGGCTTAAAACTGCTCTCAGGTTAACCCTTGAGTTCCCAATAGTTTTTGCAGTCATCTTAAACTATCATTGTATACATTTCAAAAGTAACACTGTATAATTTCTAAACAAAGGGATCCCAATATCAGTTACATTTCCACATAAGAATCTGCATATATTTTATACCAGCAGATATGCAAGGGAGGAAAAAGACAGAAACAGCAAGGGAAGACTGAGAGGCAAAGAAACTGCGAGACCGTAGGGAGTGATCAAATCCTAGGTCTCACGAGAAAATCTGGCTGCAGAACCGGACAGACAAGAGACAGGAAAGGAAAGAACAGATCCCTGCATTCAAACTCTCCATAACAACTGGGATGGGGTCCTATTCAACCCTGTTACATACACCCCCTCCTTAAGAGGGAACCTGTTTTATCAAACAGGTTTTCCAAACCTTCCATTAATTCTCTATCAACATTAGCTTCTAAGTTTCAGAAATTAAGCACATGTGCAGTATCCCTTTTTCTATAATAGTACAGCAGACAGTAAAGTTTAAACTCGTACATTTGTTTTTCAACCTTCAGAGCCCTCAATTCCTGATCCATATCTTGACAGAAAATCAGCATTACTATTCTCTTTACCAGGTTTGTGTATCACCTTGAATTTAAATGGCTGTAGTGCCAGGTACCACCTTGTGATTCTGGAATTTTTATTTTTCATTTGGTAAAGCCAACAGAGAGGATTGTGATCTGTTAGAAGTTCAAAGTCAGTTCCTAACAAATAAAACTTAAGAAACTCCATTGCCCACTTTGCTGCTAAACATTCCTTTTCAGTGGTGGAGTACCTTTCTCTCTGTTGTGCAATTCCTACTTATGTATAGACTAGGATGTTCTTTCCCATCAATTTGCTGACTCAAGGCTGCACCTAGGCTCACCTCTGATGCATCTGTTTGTAACAAAAATGGTTTCTCAAAGTCTGGGCTTCTTTAAATGGGCTGAACATAATGCCGCTTTAATGACTTGAAAAGCTTCATAGCACTCTGGGGTCCATTTCACTTTATTTGGGTACTGTTTTTTGTGAGTTCAGTGAGGAGTAGCTAACTCAGCAAAGCTGGGAACAAATCTCTGGTAATAACCAGCCAGCCCTAAAATGGCCTGATATGTTTCTTTGTTATAGGGACAGGGCTGTTACCTACAGCTTCTATTTTAGAAATTTCTGGTGTAACTTCTCCATTTCCCAACACATAGCCCAAATATCTGGTTTCTTGCATGCCGAGTGCACATTTGGTAGGATTAATAGTCAGACCTGCATTTTTGATGGCTTGTATAACTGCTCGTAGGTGTTCCGGTGGTTTTTCCAATGGACTGTACACCGTGACATCATCCAGGTATACAGCACAATAACTAGTGTGAGGTGATAATATTACATCCATGTACCACTGGAATGTAGCTGGCGTATCTATAAACCAAATGGCATGGTGGTGAATGGTAGAATCCAGCAGGAGCGTAAATGCGGGTTTGTCTCTGGATTCTTCGCTAAAGGGATTTGCTAGTAACCCTTGGTGAGATTGAGGGTACTGGTATACTTTGCACTCCCAAGTCTGTCCACCAAATCATCTATTCCGGGCATGGGATAACTGTCAAATTCTGACACTTGATTAAGTTTCCTAGAATCAAGGCAGATTCTAACACCCCTTCTATTTTGTTTACAATTACCATTGGAGATGACCAAGCACCCCTCGACTCTTCTGAGATGCCCAGTTCTTTCATTTTTGTATTTCCTAACCACGTCAGCTCTTAACCGCTCTGGTATCCTGTATGTCTTTTGCCATTAGGCTAGCATTCCTTGGCACTTTACATGCTCAGCCCTTTCTCGCTCGCCTGGTACTGTGGTAAAAGTACTGTTAAATGTCTTTAGCACATTACAAATCTCTGCAGTTTGTTCTGAGGTTAAGGAAACATTCACCTTACAGCATCAGCAGTTACATTTTGTTCCAGTCTATCATAAGCTACATCAACATCATCTTTATCAGTTTCTGGTAAAACTAGCAAAGCAACTTTTGGTGTTTTTTCAACCCATTTCTTGAGGAGGTTAGCATGATATATCTTAGTAGGATTTTTGCTATCAGGGGTCTTAATCTCATAGTTAATGGTGCCAGTACATCTAAGCTCTCCATAAGGCCCTTGCCACTTCATTAACAGTTTATTTTCTGTTGGGTAACAGTAGCAAAACCTTTTCACCTGGCTCAAAACTTTTCTTTCACCCGTGGTCATAATATGCTATCTTAGCCGAAGGGCTCTTGCAGTAGGTAATTACATATGGGACTGACGCCTTGACGGCAGCAGGACCCCACGGAAAATTTCTAGCTAGCAGTCCCTGGCGGACCGCCCCATCAGGTGACTGGCGCCATATGACGCCGGTATAAAGGGGCGGTCCCCAGATGCCCGCCTTCCAGTTCTTTCCTGCCGTCAGCTCATACAGCGCCACAGCGGTGAAGTTCATAACGCCAGTCCTGTTGCTTCGCTGTTCCGAAAAGTATCAGTATTTTGTATTTTCTTCGTCAGGTGAACATCGGTATATGTCGTCCCTTCAAAAATAAGTGCGACCCGTGGGTGCCCAACTGCCTACAAAGACGGTCACTCCCTCCGCTTTTTCTGTTTAGGCTCACCATCGCTGGGTTGACAAGTGTCCGTAGACTGCCTTCATTTCAATGCCACCCGCAGACGACGCCAGCAGTCTAGCCCATCTCCTCAAGAAGAAGATGTCCGTGATGGAGAAGGAGTTGAAGAAGCTTGACAGGCGTCGACCTCCCTGAAGGACACAAGAAGGGACAAAGAAAGGCACCGGAGAAGGTCTCTCCTCCGCGACTCGCGGGAGCCGCAGCCAAGATAACGTCCCCTCGGGGATCGCTGATGGCAGCCTCAAGGCTTTGGAGGAGGCGTCGGCCCGCCCGTCGGGTTCAGCGTTCGAGCCCGCCCGGTGCCTCGAGCAAAGGAGGCTTCAGCCCCAGTACTGCCGCGGAGCTTGCGGCCTACTGCGCGGGTGTTCCCATAAGCTGGACGCCGGGTTCCTCCGACGCCTGCCGGGAGAAGGCCGCCAAGACGCCCGACCCTTCGGGTGGCGGCACGCGGTGTCCCCATCGGACCAGCCTTTCACATCCTCGGCCCGCCTCCGACGAGGGACCCCAGCTGGACGCCGCCCTCTGGCGCCCACCGTACTGGCCCCAAGTCGCACGCTGGCTCCTCCAATGCACGCCAGGCCTCGGAGCCTCATGGCAGACCCTGCTTGCCTGTCGTACCAGGTTCCCCGCAGCCTCTCTGCCATCCGGGAGCCTGAGTCCCCTGCCTGACCCCGGGATTTTCCCTCCGTCCCCGGCGAGGCTTGGGATCCTGGGCACCGTCTGATCCTCTCTTCCTACAGAGCGGATCTAACGCCGGCTCCCCAGACGCCCGCCCCGCGCTGGCTCCCCGGGACGCTGGCTCCGACACTGGCCCCGCTGACGCCGGTTCCGACGCTGCCCCTCCGGGACGCCAGGCGGGCCCCACCCCACTGGCCTATCACGGTTGATCCGCCTGTGGAGTTCCCGACTGGACCGCCTGCTCCGCAGCTCCTCCAGTGCCTGGGTATCCGCCGGCCTTATCTGACGCCGGGTTTTCCCAGGTCCACAGTATTCTGCACCACAGTACCCGGCGCCAATACCCTGCTCCGGTATTTCCGCAGCCGGGTTACGGATACTCTCCTTACAGATTTAATCCGCAACTATCCCTCCTCCACCACCCCTAGGCCGGTGGATCTCCAGGAGACTCTGGCCTCCTGGTGGGCTGAGGCCAAGGCTCAGCTCACCAAGGAAGTTGAGAGCCGCCTTACGGCGACGGTGCCACCCCCGCTCCCGACGCCCCAGACGGCACACTTCCGGCTCCAGAGAGGGCAGGACACGCGTCCTGGGGATCCCCTAAGGAACCGTTACTCCCCTAGACAAGCCAGGGAGTCTTACTCTGTTTCAATTCCTCTTCTTCTTCTCTCTCGAACTCCTCGGATGCCTCCGATCGGTGTTCCGAGAAAGACGAGCCACGCCTCCATCCAAGCCCCAGCTGAGGACTCCTCAAGTCTCCTCCAGAGGATCCTTCCTTCACGGAGTTGCTCAGAAAGATCCAGGAAGTCCATCAGTGGCATTCCATAGAGCCAGATCCTCAACGGGTTAAACTCGTCGAACATCTGGACTTGCCCCTCACGGCTCCTACTCTAGTGCCACCCTGGATCGAGCCTCACGCCCACCTTGTTTCCACTATTTGGAAACAACCGTCGGCTTAGCCCACTTCCTTGGAAGTCTAACAGGCTATACCAGGCTCCGGAGGTGTAGACTTTTAGACTCTCACCCCGTGCAGACTCGGTTGTGATTAGCGCCGCTCATGGCCAGTCAGCACACCCGAAACATTTGAGTCGTCTCCCCGGATAAGGAATTTCTTCTGGATCAGTATGGAAGGAAGATCTATGCTTCTACACACTGGGGATTAGGGCCCCAAATTATGTAGCACATATGGGGATTACCAGAAGGCTGTCCTTACCCAGGCGGAATCAAGATTGACTCCTTGCCTGACTCCCAAGTCAAGCAGGAGTGAGCCGACCTGGTCCGTTCTGCTCTGCTCGCCAGTCGTCATATTCTGAGGGCGACCTACGATGCAGTGGACACTGCAGGACTGAGCTCTGCGTTCGCCGTGAAGTCTTCGGCGTCATGCATGGCTCCATGTGCAGGTCTGGTCCGGAGGTGCAGTCAGCAATTCAAGAAGCACCTTTCAGAGGTTCTGTGCTTTTGTGGTGATGTCAAGGACGTCATCACTGATTTGCAGGAGAAGGGATGGCCCTAAATCTGTTGATTCAATGTACCGTCCCCATCCCCACAGCACCGCTCCCTTTCAGAGACGAGCCGGCCTCAAGCGAAACCTCAGGGAGGGCGGGCACTCAAACGCCGGGCCCCTACAGCCGCCAGGCCCCACTCACCAAAAAGCAGCGGGTGCCCCAGCTGCGGGCGCTGCCCTCACACCACCTGACTCCTTCCTCTCCCACCGCCCGACTCTCCGGAGGAACCGGTAGGAGGGAGATTCTCCTCCACCTTCCGGGCTGGGAGAGGATAACATCGGATTCATGGGTGCTTCAGATCATAGCAGAGGGCACTCCATAGAGTTTCTGCAAAACCTCCACGCCACCCTCTGAACTCCTCTTACTCAAGGGACCATCTTCCTTTGGTCAAAGAAGAAATCTCTGCCTCCTTGAGCAGGCCATAGAGCCCGTCCCCTCACCTTCACGGGATGGGTTACTATTCCCATTTCTTCCTTGTACCAAAGAAGACGGAGATCTCAGACCCATTCTCGATCTCAGCTCCTGAACCTATATGTGGAATACAAGAGGTTCAGGATGCTCTCCCTTCAGACCCTCTTGCCCTGCTTCAGCCAGGCCAATGGCTTTGTGCACTGGATATGCAGGATGCGTGACCTGCACATCCCCATTCGCCCTTCACACGAAAGTACCTCAGGTTTGCGTCTCCAGGGGATCACTACCACCGGCACTCCTTTTGGTCTCTCCTCGGCTCCCAGTCTTTACTAAATGCCTGGCGGTGGTAGCGGCCCACCTGTGTACTTTGGGAGTTCAGGTTTTTCCTACCTGGACGACTGGCTCCTGGCGGCCCGTCCAGGAGGAACTCCTGCATTTCCTCTCCCTCACCCAGCAGGTTTTCACTGGCCTGGGTATCACCATCAACCATTCCAAGTCTCACCTGGATCCTTCTCAGAGACTCCAGTTCATCGGGCAGTCCTCGATACGACAATGTGCAGGGCCTTCCTGCCTCCTGACAGGGGGCCTCCTCCAGTCCCAGATTTCCCTTCTATCGGAATACAGGAGGGTTCCGGCGAGGTCGGTGCTCCGTCTCCTGGGGCTTATGGCAGCAGCCATCCTGGACGGTTCCGTATGCGCCCGCATGAGAATCTCTCAGTGGACTCTCCGCTGTCAATGGGATAAACTGGTAGAGGACCTAGATCATCTGGTTCTGATCTCCTCGCCGATGGTAAGAGACTTGCAATGGTGGATGGTTCGAGAGAACCTATTCCGGGGGTCCCTTTCTTCATCCTCCCCGATCAGACTCTGACCACAGACGCCCAGGTGAAGGTTGGGAGCCCATCTGGGTCCTCACCGAACCCAGGGCTTATGGTCAAAATTGGAGTTAGTTCTCCACATCAATGTGCTCGAGCTTCGAGCAGTGCTGTATGCTCTCAGGCTTTTCAACAATACATCCTTCCGGTCACCTAGCTGTCCAAACAGACAACATGTGCATGGTGTGGTACACCAACAAGCAGGAGGGACTCGGTCCCACCGCTGTGCAGGGAAGCTATGAGGGTTTGGGAATGGGCAACGCTCACAACCTTCACCTCACAGCGATCCATGTTCCGGGAGTCGACAATGTCCTGGCAGACAGGCTGTCATTCGTCGGCTGTGCCACACAGTGGGAACTGGACGATAAAGTTCTAAAAGCATCCTCCAGATTTGGGGACTCCTCAGATAGACCTGTTCGCTTCCTCCCAAAAACACAAAGCTTACAACCTTTTGCTCGCCGCTCCAGAGCGTGCTTCTGGAGCCACGCCTATCTCTAAACTGGAAGACAGATTCTGTCTGTGTTTTCCCCAATTCCTCTTGGTCCTCGTGGTGTTGCAGAAACTTGCTTTGGAAGGAGCAGAATGATTCTGATCGCTCTTTTCTGGCCCAGGCAAATCTGGTTCTCTCTTCTACAACAATACTGAGAGGTTCCTCCTCTTCCTCTTCCTTTATCTCCAGGATTGCTGACCCAGGATCAGGGGACCCTGGTCCATCCGGGACTCAAGTCCTTCAGCTTCATGCATGGCTCCTGCAGACCTAGCTTAATCTCGCTTTGAGCTTTCTCCCAAGGTGGCGAGATTCTGGGTGGAGGCTAGAAACCCTCCACTAGGTCCACCTACACCATGAAATGGAAAGATTTTCCATCTGGGCTGCGTCCAGGAACGTGGAGCCCTTTTCCTGTCCTGTGACCGTTCTGCTTGATTACCTGCATCATCTTTTCGACCTGGGTCTCAGTCATCTCCTCTTTGAAAGTCCATATGGCGCTATTTCAGCCTACCATGTCCCTTTCACTGATAAGGCATTTGCCCAACTGGAGGTATCCAAACTTTTTCTCAGAGGGTCCTTCATCTCAGGCCCCTGTCCGACTCCAGCTCCCCTTGGGACTTAAACTTTGTCCTCGAGAAACTTACCCTTCCTCCCTTGAGCCTGCGGCTTCCGCGAGACTTGAAGTTTTTATCGTGGAAGACGCTTTTCTTGGTGGCCATTACTTCTGCTCACAGAATTTCCTAGCTCCAGGCCCTGATGTGCAAAACCTTATCTGATTTTTCACAAAGAACGAGTAGCTCTTCGCATTTAATCCTAAGTTCCTCCTGAAGGTGGTAGCTGGAATCTACCTTAAATCAGTCTATTGAATTACCTGCCTTTTTCACGCAGTACTCCAACTAAGGAGAATACTTGCTCCATACCATGATGTTCACAAGATTCTGAGATACTACACCGATGGGACGATGGATCTCAGAAAGACTGATCAGTTGTTCGTCTCTTTTGCTCACAAAGAGAAGGCAATACTGTTTCTAAGCAATGTCTATCAAAATGGTTGGCCCATTGCATCACTTTCTGATATGACAAATACAACAAGACCCTACCGGTCAAGTCAGAGGTCACTCCACTCGTGGAGTAGCAGCCTCTGCAGCTTGTTTCAAGAACATGTCTGCAGACATCTGTGCTGCCACCACTTGGACTTCCGTCCATACCTTTACTAAACATTACAGTTTGACATTGCCTCTCGCCAGAGGGGAGGCTTGAAACATGGTCTTGCAAGGCCTCCTCTTGAGGCTTGCAAGGTTTTTGCTACTTTTTGGAGTAGTTCCTCCTCCCGTGCCTTTCTTTTGTTCCAGACTGCTTGGGATTCTGTTCTATATGTAATTACCTCACTGCAAGAGCCCTCTCAAGTAAGATAGTACAGTTATGTAAGAACTTACTGTAACAGCAGATCTTCGAGAGAGGCTCTTGCTAGGTAATACCTTCCGCTCCATCCCCCTAGGCTTTTTCAGCTCCTTTTCCATCGAGGGAAATATCTGCTTCTCTCGTCCGGGCCTTCTGGGCCTGTGGCAGAAAGAACTAGAAGGCAGGCGTCTGGGACCGCCTTTTACTGACGTCATGACGCCGTCACCTGATGGGGCAGTCTGCCAGGGACTACTAGCTAGAAATTTTTCAGAGGTCCTGCCGTCAAGCGCCAGTCCCATATGTAATTACCTACTGCAAGAGCCTTCTCGAAGATTCTACTGTTACGGTAAGTTTCACGTAACTGTACTTTCTGCTGGCTTTGGGCCTCTTCCTGATTACTACGGGCAATTTCAACATATTTTGCCAGCTTTACTAGGGCACACATATAAGACCTTATAGATTGTTTCTGAGTGGGGTATCATCCCACGTTTCTTTTATCACATCCAGCGCCCTCTTGGCTGCCTACCATACAGCATTTAAAACCCTGTTAATGCCTGTGGCACTTCTCAGTAAGCAAAAGTAGGTAAGGCAAGTATTGGTCCTAATCTTTCCTTCTTTTACAAACCTTTTCAACATGCATTTTAGAGTTTGGTTAAAATGCTCAACAAGACCATCTTTCTGAGGGTGATAGGGGAGATTCTTATGGCAGTGATACCTAGTAGTCTGTGCAGCAAAATTACTACCCTGATCAGTCATAATTTCTTTAGGTATGCCCACTCTGCTGAAAATTTTGCAAGCTCTGCTGCCACTTTTAAAGCTGTGACAGTACACACATTGAACTGCTTCTGGGTATCGAGTAGCATAGTCGCATACTACCAGGATAAATCTATTACCCTTTTAATTCTCTCAAAAGGTACATCTATCAAGGGTAGGGCACCAGGGCACCTTGTCTTTTCTAGTGACTGGGGCTACTTCTGACACTCAGCACAGGATTTACAATAGATAGCAACATCTTCACTAATTCCAGGCCAGTAAATCTATACAGCAGTCTGGCAAGGGTGCGATCCTCCCTGAGTGACCAGCAATAGGACTATATTGTACTTTCTGTAGCAACCCTGTTCTATACTTCTGTGGTATAACCAATTGTTCTGTCTGTTCCTGTATCTGAAGTTTAACCCAAACTCTGTACAGTAACCCATTACATTTTTAAACATTGGTCCACCCTGTTTTGGTTTCACCCCCAGCTGCTTAAAATAACCTTGGAGAGAAACATTGTTATCGTGCTCTGAAACAAAATCACAATCAGTTATCAGTTTAGCTTCAACGTTTCCATATTTTAATCCTTAATGTCCATCAGTCTTTTGTTGCCACTGTTGTTTTAGACATCTTTTCTTTCTTTCCTGGACTTTCGATCTTGGAGCTGTTCTCAAACAAGTCCGAATCAATGTCACTGAAAGGAAAAGTGTCCCCGCCATTTGAGATTTTCTTTGCCTGAGCTCGTTACACTGCTGGTGAAAACTGCAGGGTTCAGTTCCTCTGAGATTAACTCAGTAAATCCTGGACAGTAATTTTAATAATCACAGGTACAGATAACTTGGGTAGTACCCCACTTTTATTTGGTGCGACACACCCTTAATGGTCAGAGTCACTTGGGTGGTGGGATAGTATCGAGTGTCCCTGTGGATGCAGATGACCCCAGTACCTGGTCCTTTGCACAGTGTTTTCCCAGCACCTCAACATGCACTAGGGTCTGTCTGCTTCCCCGAATCAATGAGTCCCTTTACAGTCTTGTCAACCACCTTCACATCTGTTAAGTACTTGCCCCAATTTGCCAGGACAAATCTGCTCCAGTGTCACTCTTCTTATGGCAATTTCCTGTAATATGACACCTGGCTTATTACAGTTATAACAAATAACGTCTTTGGGCATATTTATTACCCACAGAGTTCTTATCAGGCTTGGAGTTTAAGTGGGGAAAAAGAGTGTCTTACTGGTGCTGGCTGTTACCTCGCTTCTGTGGTGTCTGTCTGGCCATTTGGTAGTCTTCGCCAAAGAAACAGCTTTTTCCCCACTTTCTGGTCGATGTTCTTTCACCCAAAGAAGCAACCTATAGGCAGGATGTTGATGAATTGCTCCATTGCAAATGTGTGGTGATCTGTGGGACTGTTTTGCCCTCTGGTTGGTGCCATTTTATCAGGAGTTCTCTGAGTCGGGCGAAGGCTTCTGGAGGATTGTCGACTGAGTTGTACTTCAGTGATCAAAATCTCTGCCTGTACTATAGGTCTCTCCTGAGATGTCATACCTTTTCAGGATTTCGCTTTCACCAGGTCATAGTTTTCTGACTGTGCAGTGTCCATATTGCTGTAGGCGAGTTGGGCTTTTCTGTCAGGTAGGCTACCAGTCTGATTGTCCATTACTGCTTTGGCCATTGGCAAGCTGTGGCAACTCTTTTCAAATGTTGTCCGGTATGCCTCGATATCATCTGAGGGACACAACTTTGTAAGTTTAATGGCTTTTAAGTTGCTTGTGTTTTGTTGCTCGCTGGATATGTGCCAGATCCTCTGCCTTGATAGCTTGCAAGGCATCCATCCATCGCTGCCTCTTTCTTCACTGCTGCTCCTGTCACTGCATCTCTTCTCTCCTCTGCTGCATCCATCTCCTCTGCTGCTCCTGTCACTGCATCTCTCTCTCCTCTGTGCTTCTAAACGTTGACTCTTTTTTTTTCTCTCTGCTTCTCCATCTCTTTTTGTTGTATAGCCTCCATTTGAAAAGTCCATCGGGCTTTCAGGTTCTGTCGCTACCTGATTTTTTTCCATAACTTGTGCTGGCTGTACAGTCTCAGCTTGGACGCCTGTCTCTGCTAGTTTGGCTGCTATTCTCCTGGTAACCACTCCTTGACTTGCTGCTGCAGAATCCATACCTTTCTATGCTTCCTGGTACTAGGTCCAGTGCGCAGTGCACAAAACTCCTGGCTTAGAGTATGCATAGTGTAAATCCCATGGCTGACACAACCTCACATCGTGGCACAGGTGAAGCATAGGGAAACCAGGAGCAGTTGTGGAATTCAGAAAATTGTTTATTAGTACTAGCAGTAACATAAAAATAAAATTGTTCAGAATAGCTATTTACAAAGGCAGAATAAACAGAAGATCCATCTGAGTTTTCCTTCAATCTCTGTAGCTCTCCAAACATTGCATCTCTCTCTCTTATAAGTCCTTGCAACCCCTCCTTAACAAGCATCCTGTTTTTTTCTAAAATGTTCTTGTATGTTTCAGGCTGGTGCAGCAAGAACACAATGTCCCAGAACTGAGGCCCCTTCTCCCACAGCTTCTGAAAAGGGCTTAACACTGTTCTCCAGGTTAACCCCATGAGTTCTCAATAGCTTTTTGCAATCATCTCAAACTATCACTACATATATTTCAACAATAACACTATATAATTTCTAAACAAAGGGATCCCAATATCAGTTACATTTCCACATAATGATCTACATATATTTTTATACCAGCAGATATGCAAGGGAGGAAAAGAAACAGCAAGGGAAGACTGAGAGAGGCAAAGAATTGTGAGACCGTAGGGGTGATCAAATCATAGGTCTCATGAGAAAATTTGTCTGCGTAATCGGACAGACAAGAGAAAGGAAAGAACAGAACAGAATAGATCCCTGCATTCAAACTCTCCATGACAACTGGGAAAGGCTCCTACCCTGTCACACGGCCCCAGTAGACTGCTAGCTAAAAAGTTTCTGGGTGGTCCTAGTACCTGATGGCTATAGTTCCAAAGATGTGGCTTGCTGCAAGAGATTCTCTCTGAGATCTACTATTATGGTAAGTTCTTGCATAACTGCACTTTCTCGCTGGTCTGACAGGATCTGGAGGGTGGCTCACCAGTAGGGTGGTAGGCTCCAGGGGTTCCAAAGCAAGCGGCAAACCTGTTGCCAGCAAGCAGATCATTCAGGTAAGTGTTATCCCCTTCTGAAACATCACTCTTGTTGTGGCTTCTGGAATGGATCTGCGGTGTTCTTCTGTCCTTCTGAGCCCTGTTGTTGCCCGTTCCTCCTGTTTGGGTCTTGGCGGTGAGCCAGGGCTCCTTTTCCGTTGAGGGATGCGGCAAGGGTGGTGGAACAGACTGCAAGCTAGGGACCAGCTCCATGGGCTGGGAAAGGTCTGCAGGAGCAGTGCAGCTCCTAGGCGTAGAAGTGGTGAGGTGGAGGAATGCCCCATCTGGTAGGCATAGGAATTTGGTTGTCAGTGAAGTTTTGTACAGGTTCTGGTGTATGGAAGGTTAACATTACCCCATTATGAATCAGTCGTAAGGTGACTGGGTAGCATAATGTGAACTGTTCATCCTGTTCGTGTAGTTCATGGCGGATCTCAGTAAAGGCCATCCTCTTCTGAGTAAGCTCTTACAGATGTCCAGAAAGATCATGATTGGGTGCCCTTCCCATTCTAATTTCTCCAGCTCCTGGGCATATCATAGGATATTTTGTATTATAGGGTATCTCATGAAGCAAGCCAGAATAGGCCATAGCCATTCTCCTTGTTTGGGCATTGACGCCAGGCTCCTGTAGGCCTCTATTTCGAACTGAGGGTCGCCAGGCAGTTACAGGAGGGATGGTAGTACATGCTGCAGGAAACAATGGGAACTGATAGTTCCGCTTTCTCCAGAAAGTCGACACAAAGCAGATTATTGCGCCATCCCTTATTTTCTAAATAGTCTATCTTGTCATGAAGCTGTCTGATCGCTGCAGTTTGTTCACTGAGTGGGTGGAAGATGGAGGTACCAGTCTTCATTAATTTGGAAGTAACTGTCTAAAACTGTCAGAATAATATATAATTTTTCATTATTATTTTTGTAGCAAGTCAGTGCACCTGAGTGGGTGGTGGTATTAGGTAAGGGTAGGGTTGCTTTCTACACTTCACTGTGGCCACCTGGATTTTGGCATCCTGGATATTGTTCACTTTCAAAAGTACTTTTGTTTCAGCATTGTTATGCAGGGGTCACGCTTAACCTTTTTTTTGCACTGGTCCACCTGGAAAGTGATGGTCCAGCTGCACTGGCCCCCCAGAGATTGCACTAGCCCCAACATTAACGTTAACATTTATGAAAAGAAGCACACAATGACAAAGTTAGATGTTACACCCCACGTTTTCTGTCACACTGTGCCACATAGTGCATGTGGCTAAAATTTGGCAGCTACTACGAGCAGAGGATGCTCCCACTAGGTCAGCTGCAGTGGTGTCCATATTGTGATCAGCAGTGTCAGTGGTGGTTGGGGAGGTGCAACTGCTGCAGCATTGTTGCTGTAAATGTTACAAAAATTACCATGAAAAGAGGTTTCTCATGTTGCCCACCACAACTCAGAGCTGAGCAAAGCTGTAGGATTTTGTCACCAAGTGGGGACAACCTCATGTTCACTGCCCCCACCACTACCACCACCCACTAGGCATGTTGTGTGCTGGCCTGGGATTCTTTCCTCAGCACCTCCTTCTATCCCTGATCCCTCCCTTCTGTGCCCCACAGAATTTCACACCCTCCATGATGTGTCAAGAATGGGCATAACAGCCCCCACCAGCCACATTAAGATTGTGCTGGTCTAGGATTCCTTTCTTCACTTTTCACCATGTTGAAGTTCACCTCCCCATCCCTCCCAGAATTCTCACCATGATCACTCTTGCCTTGATTAGGTGCTGGCATCATTTGGCATGCATGATTTTCTGCTAGCTCTGGACAAGATCCAATTAGCATAAATCCAAATACACATGTTCAAGTTTATTGTATGGATAAGACACTAGACTGACAGTACACATCAATGCTAGCAATAGTTCAGCATTCTCAACTTGGATCTGCACGAGAACAAACTTTCATTAAACCCTGACTTCAGTCACTACTGGGATCTCACATCGAGATCAGACATGCATTCTAATCTTGCAGCAGTGGGGATCAGGCCTCCAAACAGACACCCAGGCCACACACACACATACACTCCAGCCATACTGACCCAAGAAAGTACCCTCCTGTCCGGATTCTTTTTTTTATTATTACCACTGCAGCAGGACCAGACGTCGCACCTATCCAGCTGCCTTACAGTGTCTTCAGAGTACCTGCAATAATGCTCAAGATCTCTATGGCAGTCAGAGGCAGGCTGGTTAAGTTTATTTATTTCAGTGAGTTGATTTCACATGACAGCAAGAGTTGCAGACGTGGTGTGTTCTGTGGCTCTTGGACTGCCAGTCATTGGCACTTCCTTAGTGAGGCCTCTGGGACCAACCTTCCATGTGAATATCAACACCCCTATTTGTCACAGAGTATGTGAATATTACCCTGGCCCACCCCGCCAAAGAAAAAGGACTTTGAGCGAGTGGAACTAAAGCAGTGGCTGTCTGGGTGTATGCTGCTGACAACATATAGTGGGACTTCAACACTCAAAACAGTGACTACCCCCACAAGTGTAAACCTAACAGCCCCTCACTTGCATTACAGTATCAATCAAATCTCAGCAGACAGTGCACCTCAGAATGCCAACAACGCACCTCAGATTATGGGTTATAACATAAGAAGTGTCCCTTTCTGAAAAATTACCAATAAAATACTTGTTTGCTTAAAGGAGCCTTGTTACCAGAAACCACCCTGTCATGGTGGAAAACTTGGGGCATACCGCGAGATGCTCAGTCTTCTACAAAATCTTTGCTAACGCTTCATCCAACTGCACATGCAGGAGCCAGCAGCTCAGAAGGTGGGGATGGGCTTCAAGAGGCATGAACTCTGCCTCTTCACCAATCGGAGGGCTCCAAGAGGCGCAAACTCTGCCTCTTTGCCAATCAGAGGGTTCCATGTCGATGACCTGGGGAGGAGTTTCCATGCTAAAATGTGTATTCGGCAGACAAAAAAAGAAAAAACAGGAATCGATTTCTTCTTGCAATTCCTTTAAAGGGCCAGACATCAAATAATGGCTAGATTGCACTAGCTAAGCCGGAAAAGTCTGAGATTATCGACTGGCCCGAGGCTGTTTGCACTGTGCCCCAGGCCAGTAAAATAATGTTAAGATCGACTCCTGTTATGTGCTTGTTATTGGGAAGCCACCAGTAAAAGAACTGAGCAAATGCGACTTTGCCTATGCCTTGTTTTACAAGTCTTTAAAGTGCAACTGCAGCACTGTGGTTTGTTGTTTGTTTATTTCTCCACTAATACGACTGGTGGGGAGGAGGGAGATAGTGTGTTAAATGTGTTGGGGAAGGTTTTCATGATTGTCAGGACAAGGTGTAAGAGAGTGGAGATAGTGCTATGAGGATGGGGAAGGTTTTTTTCTCTTTTGGTTTTATAAAACTGCTGCTTTTTGTAGTAGGCAACGTGTCAGCAGTGTGAAGTTGGGCTTTGCCAAGGGCAAAGTTCACATAGTTTCTCACATGGACATCACCCATCGTGAAGGGTGAAATTTTACAGTTTTCCAGCTTTACTGCAAAGACTATGTGAAGCATAATGGATTGACTTTGCCCGTTGTTAGATTTTAGAATGATAAAATAATGATGTAACTTATATCAGAGGTTCAGACCAGACACAAGCACAGATATTCACCATATCATTTCCCTTTACTGAGACCACTATGATGTAAGTGCACAGTTCATAAGCACAAGATACATCAGCGTTGGTATCACAGCATGCCTATTCACCTAAGCTAATATAATCATAAGGAGAAACATAGACTTTGACGGCAGAAAAGGACCACTTGGCCCACCCATTCTGCCCATTTCCTACCTACTGGATAAGCCTATACTAATGGAGGAAGCCTATACTTATGACTGGACCATTCAACAGGGAGTAGGTGACATTTTATCAGGATCTGAATGGTACAGAGCTTTGAAAATCCCTAACTTATATACTCTAGTTGTTTTCAAGAAATGTTGAACCTTAGGTGGATTGTGCAAGATGTTTTCCTGAGCAAAATGTTCTTTCTCAGTATTTTATATCGCCATTAACTACCGTATCTTGTACATAACAAAGACATAACTCCTATGCTATCCTATATCCTAAGACAGATACTTTATTAGAAGTAGAAGGGTCTTATTTAGGGTTAAAGAAAAGAAAGAAAGTTAGTGTGTTCTGTGCTGGGAAGGTACTGTATCAGCTGACTTTGCTAAACCAGTAGGAGGAAAGAGAGCTTAATTGGGGGTGTGGCTTAGACACTATAAAAGCAGGTGACTCAAATTACAACTTCCTGTTGCTAGCCTTTTTCTTACTAATTGCCCTCCATCCCACCCACCCTAAGCCAGTTCTACTTTATAGCCACTGGATTTGACTGTCAACAGGAACTTCCTGTTTGGCAATAGGAAGGGAAGGATCAGAGAGAAACATTGGTTTTGTCAACCCTAAGGAAAAAGTAGCTCACTCTTCCCCCAGCTGTTGGTGGTCTGACATTGAGTGAGGAAGAAGGAGGCTACTGAAGAAGATAGGAAGTTGCTGTCCCAGAACAGGAAGGGTGAGAGTTGTAAGGAGAGGAGAGAGAGAATACAGAGAAACAGTAGAGGGACAAAATAAGACATGATGGGAGTGGTGCAGTGCAATGGCTGTGGGGCAGCAGTGTTCCAGGAGACATTCTGGAGGCTGCGATGCTGCCCATTTGCAGGCACCTCTCTGGTCTGAGAGAGGAGGTTGCCGTCTCCAGGCTGACCTGGCTAGGATTCGTGAAACCTCCTCCCCACCCAGGGACCACCAGGACCAATGTCACTACCTCAGAGGTTGCCAAGAAAGAGGAGAGGCTGGACCAGGTGGCTCCAGGGAGGAGAGGGTGGTGGAACAGAGTTGCATCCCTCCAGCTGTACCTCTCCACAATTCATTCGCCCTTCTGGTGGATAGTGGTCCTCCATGGAGGCACCTGCAGTGGAGACCAAGGAGGATGCTGGGAACCTTCACAAAGGAGACCCACAGGAGGGTGGCATGGGACCCCCACAGGGAAGGAAGCAACCCTGGTGGGGGACTCGATCATTAGAGGGTTAGAAATGGGGAGGAAGGAGAGGGAGGTAAGGTTCCTTCCTGGCGCCATGGCTTGGAGGACAGGAAGCGAATCCTCAGGATCGTGGAAGGAGCTGCACGAGGAGGGAGCTGGATGTCATTGTCCACCTAGGGACAAATGACCTGGCTAGGAATGGGATCAGAGCAGTGCAAGAGGAGTTTGTAGAGTTGGGAGGGGCCTTAGACAAGTAGGATACGGTAACCTTCTCGGAGGTGCTGCCTGTCTATGGCAAGGGTGAAGCTAGGCACCCTCACCAGGGAATTCAATGAGTGGTTGAAAAACTGGTGTGGAGCTCAGGGTTTTGGCTTCATTGGGGACTGGGAGCCACTCTGGAGGGATGCAGACCTATACTGGTGCGATAGTCTGCATCTGTCCGGGGGAACCAGGATCCTAGGTGAGAGGTTTAAATGCTTCATTGGCAAGCATTTAAACTACTCAAGGGGAGGCACTGAAAAGGAGCAGGGAAATCCCAGCCTTCCCCACAAAACATGGTAATTAGTGAGGTAAACACCAAGGTAGAGAAGTTATTAGGGAGCAGAACAGAGGTAAATGTAAAAAAGGCAAAGGCAGTAAGGACAGGAATGAGGATAAAAGGGGAAGGCTATCAGAAAGTGGAGGGTGATGAGTACCAATGCCCGTAGTCTGTGTAACAAGCTCCCTGAACTAGTGGCCTTGATGGAAGAGGGTTGTCTGGATATTGTGGCAGTCACAGAAACATGGTACACAGAGAACCATGACTGGGATGTCAACATATCAGGATACACAGTCTACAGGAGGGACAGGAGGGTAAAGAGGAGGAGGAGTAGCTCTCTATGTAAAGGAAGGGATCAAAGCAACAGAACTAAAGAGTAAACGGGAGCAGATGAGGCACTCTGGGTCACCCTGGAGACAGGAAATGGCACTACAATCCACATGGGGTTGTATACAGACCCCCATCTCAGGGAGGAATGGACAAGGAAATGATAGAAGGCTTCCTTAGAATGGCAGAAAAAGGGGAGATATTGTTGATGGGGACATGAATATGCCAGATGTTAACGGAGCACGTTTGCTGCAGGCACATCCAAGAGCAGGGTCATTCTTGATGTCCTACAGGGGCATGCCTCAGACAGCTAGTATTGGAACCCACTCGGGAGGGAGCAATCTTAGACCTGGTACTTAAATGGGGATGGAGAAAGAATCTCAGATTTAGAAGTGGGTAGCCATCTTGGAACAAGCGACCACCAAACAGTGTGGTTCACGATAAACACAGCCATACAATCAAGCCACACAAAAGCAAGAGTATTGGACTTTAGGAGGGCTGACTTTGGGAAATGAGAGAGTGCCTCAGAAAAGCATTAGCAAACAGGCAAGAAGGAGAGGTGGAGGAACAATGGGGAGTAATCAAAACAGCCATCACAGAGGCAACAAGCCTTTGTGTAAGCAAATCAATAAAACACAGCGAAGGAAAAAATGCTATGGTTCTCAAAAGAGGTGACAGGGAAGGTTAAGGAGAAAAGGATAGCATTCAGGAAATATAAGGAAACACAGAAGGAGCAGGACAGAGAACTTTATCAGTTAAAGCAGAAAGAGGCTGGGAAGGCAGTCAGAATAGCAAAGGCCCAAACCGAGGAAAGGATAGCCAATTCTGTTAAGAAGGGGATAAGACCTTTTATAGGTACATTAGGGAGCAAGAAAGACCAAAGGAGGGATACTGAGGCTTAATAAAGGGAGGGAATGTGGGTAGAGGGTGACAGTGAAAAGCAGGATACTGAACCAATATTTCTGCTCAGTATTCACAAAGGAAGAGGAGGGGAGGTACCTAAACCAAACAAGAGAAACACTCTGAATACGGGGGTCGATACCAGTCCATTTACAGAAGAAAGGGTTCTGAAAGAACTAATAAAATTGAAGGTGGACAAAGCAATGGGACCTGATGGGATTCACCCAAGAATTCTAAAAGAACTAAGGGTAGAACTAGTGACACTGCTGACTACTGTCTTTAACAAATCATGGGAGGATGGGTGGTACCGAGGACTGGAGGAAGGCAGATGTGATTCCTCTTCACAAAAGTGGAGCTGGACAGAGGCAGGAAACTACAGACCAGTTAGTTTGACCTCAGTGGTAGGGAAATGATGGAATCACTTCTGAAGGAAAGAATTATTGAGTACCTAGAGGCCAGTGAGGCACAGAACCCAAGGCAGCATGGATTCACGATGGGAAGGTCGTGTCAGACGAATCTAATAGATTTCTTTGACTGGGTGACCAAAGTAGTAGACCAGGGAGGGGCTGTGACATGGCCTACCTAGATTTTAGCAAGGCATTTGATACAGTCCCACACAAAAGATTAATACACAAATTAGCAGCCTTGGAGTGGGTCCCATGGTGGTAGCCTGGATAAAAATTGGCAGACAACAGGACGCAAGGGGTAGTAGTAAATGGAGTACACAGTGAAGAAAGGAGGGTTACTAGCAGGGTACCGCAGGGTTCAGTACTGGGACCGGCTCTTTTAATGTCTTTATAAGTGACATTGCAGAGGAACTGGAAGGAAAGTATGTCTCTGCAGACGACACAAAGATCTGCAACAGGGTTGATACACAAGATGGAGTGGAAAGGATGAGAAGGGACTTGGCAAGGTTGGAAGAATGGTCAAATGTATGGCAGCTCAGATTCAATGCAAAGAAGTGCAAGATAGTGACATGGGAAACAAAACCCAGGGAAGCGCATACACAATGGGGGTGAGATACTGACAACAGTAAAATGAAAGGGACCTGGGAGTAATTGTATCAGATGACCTAAAGGTGGGCAAGCAATGTGAGAAGGCAGCAAGGAAGGCTGGGGATACTGGGATGCATAGGAAGAGGCATCAGTAGTAGAAAACAGGAAGTTGTTATCCCTCTGTACAGACAGTTGGTGAAACCCCATCTGAGTACTGTGTGCAGTTCTGGGACCCCATCTCTGCAAAGACATAGACAGAGTGGAGGCTGTCCAGAGGAGGGCAACAAAATGGTGCAGGGTCTGCACCAGAAGACATACGAAGAAAGACTAAAGGAACTTAACATGTATACCCTTGAGGAAAGAAGGAGAGGGGACATGACAGAAACTTTCAAGTACCTCAAGGGAATCAACAAAGTCCAAGAGGGTAGCATCTTTCAGAAAAGAGATGTGCAAGAACAAGGGGCACAATTTGAAGATAGAGGGAGGACGGCTCAGAGGTAATGTGAGGAAGTATTTTTTCACAGAGAGGGTTGTGGATGCATGGAACAGCCTCCTGAGGAGGTCGTGGAGTCAAGAACAGTGGAGGAATTCAAGAATGCATGGGACAGACATAAGGCAGTCCTAGTGGGGGTAGGAGGAAGTAAGCTGTTGGTTAACTAAGATCTGCATCTTATCTGTTAGGTAGGAAAATGGGCAGACTAGGTGGGCCAAGCAGTCCTTATCTGCCCTCAAATTCTATGTTTCTAGTGCCGATGGCCTACTAATATCAACAGTGATAAGACTTGTTTTCCTTACATTCAGAGGAAGCTCCCAGGTCTCATTCTCCACAGTTGCTATCACAATTTCTTATACTTTCTAAAGTTTACTATTTCTGAGTTAATCCTTTAGATTCCAACATTCCCCACCTTGAGGCCTCTGAGCATTGCTCAGGGGATCCTGAATTAAGGAGTTGTCCTACAGTACATTTGAGCTTGCAACTAACTTGAGGAAAGGCTCTCTAAATTTTTGATGCACACAAAAATATATATGTGACAAATGTTTGCACACACAAAAATTTCAGGAATACAGAAATGTAGTAGGATGCTGAACATAAGTTTTGATGAACAGCAACCACCCAATGGTGGGTATCTTATAAATATTTTTACCAATTTTTGATTGTCCATACGCAAGGGCACCAAGTCTATAATATTTCTTTTTATCAAAGTCTTTAATTCAGGTGTTAAAGGTGGTACAGTATTTTGATGACACATAGAAACATAGACCATGGCGGCAGAAAAACCAGAGGTCCATGCAGTCTGCCCATATTCCCTGGAATCTATTGTTTCTCCAGGGCACTATCCCTCCCCATCCTATCCCCATTGCCCTCTATGGTCTTGTCACCCAGGCAACCACTATTCCTTCATTCTATCCTATGCCTTTGAATCCCTTGACTGTGTTTGCACCCACTACCTTGGCGGCAGACTGTTCCAAGGCTCCACCACCCTTTCCATAAAGAAGTACTTCTGCCGTCCCTTCCTGAACCTCCTCCTGTTAACTTCAACTCGTAACCACATGACTCGAGTTGGTATTCAGGTTAAATAATTCTCAGTTTACCTTTGTTAATTCCTTTAAGGAACTTGAATGTCTCTGTCATATTTCTCTCTCTCGGTTTCCAGTGAATACATATTTAGCATCTTGAGGCGTTCTCATAGAATCTGCCTGCTGGCCTAAATAATTTTGTTACTGTGCACTGCACTACACTGCACATATAGTAACTAACAAACAGGGATGCCATGAAATACAGTACTAGAATGTTTGTCTTTTAAGTAGAAATACAATTCTAGGGACATGGATATGTTGTTCATCCACACTTATTGGGCAGGTATCCTTGCCGCTTTAAATCTTGCCGGAAGGTCTTCAAGCTGGCTCCTCCCACCCACCGGGGTGGTATAACTCTCGGCCCGCCCATGACGCCAGATCTTCCTACCGCTTGGAAGCTCAGGTTCCCTCCTTAACGCTCTGCGTTTGAGACTGGTTCCTATTTCTTCCGTTTATGAATTTGAAAGTTTTTGCTAAAAGACTTCAGGTTTGATCCCCGCTGCTGCAATGGACAAATCGACTCGGTTTTCGGAGATGCCCCTGCAGAAGATGTCTCGGGCGGATCCACACTCCACGTGTGTCTACTGTTTAGGCCTTGAGCACGACCCGCGGGACTGCGACTGTGCTCTTCCTTTTGACCTCGTCCTCGAAGACCGTGCTGCCCGATTGCATCTGGGCCGCCCCGAGAAGCGCTTCCTCCGTGAAGTCTAAGGAGGCCCGTCGGCGGTGTCCGCTGTGGCGGCTCGCGGATCAGCTCGAGCAGATGATCGCCTCGAAGAGGAGGCGCGTGGCCGTATCTTCCTCGGCCGCGGCATTTATCCCGCCTCTGGGTTCTTCCACACGTCCTTTATGAGTTTGTCTGTCCCTCTCCACTAAGGGAGAAGGCTCAGCGTCTGCTGGACCTTTTTCTCGGTCCAAAAGAGGACAAGGTAAATCCCTCCGTCGACGCTCTTGGGAGCGGGAAAGGTCCCTCTCCCGAGTGCGTCGACCGTCGACTTGGTCGACCGCTTCGGCTTGACCACTGGTCTCCACGGTGTCCCTGTCAGGTCAGTTGACTGTGACTCCCGCCGATTTAAGTCAGATTTTTCTCGATCCGTTGGACGGGTTGCGCCTATAGAAGCCGAGAGACTTCTCCTCCGGTTCCCCGGGAGTTGAGGATCCTGTGGCTTGCCTGTGCCTCCGGTTCCCGAGCCCTCGGATGAACCCTCCGAGCGAGGGGAGTGCGGTTCCTGCCGACACTTCCCGCACCGACCTCGGAAAGCCGAGGCTCTCGTCTCGGTCTCGGACCTCTTCGCGGTCCAGCCGATCCCGCGCGTCATAGGCGGTCTCGGTCTCGGCACTGCGGTAGGCGGCGTCGCCGCTCGTCCTCGGACGAGGAGGCTTGGCGTAAGTTCGTCGGCCGATACGAGGACCTCATGTGGCAACAGTTCCTCTGAGCCGGGAATAAGCCCGGCGTCGCCTTCCTGACCGTTAAGTCATCACGGAGCGGCCGACACAACCCCGACTTACCTGAGGAGCCTGTACCCAGGCCGGTTGTTCGCCAAAACCAGCTGCTCCACCGATTCCGTGGAACCTCCGCCTACAGCCACTATTTGGGGCTCCCACCAGGATTCTCGGTCGCTGGCGGTCTACCCATAGGCTGTCTGTTACCCTCACTCCGACCGACCTCGCAGGTAGAGGTGGCTCCAGGCCAGGCAGCTCTTCCGAGGACTCCGTCCGAGTCCGAGATAATTCCTCCTTTTCTCCAAGCGACTAGACTTGGAGTCCTCAGGAGGACAGTCAATGGACAATAGCCCGTCTTCCTTCCTAGGACTGCTCAGCTCATCTCGAGTCCACCGGATGAAGCTCGAACCCATTTCCAAGCGGGCCAGGTATCCCTCACGGAGATTCTGGACCGAGGGATTCTCCAACGGAGGCCTTTCCCGTGGCCGAGGCTATAGTGGGTCCGCCTTGGAGCTTGGCAGCGCCTGCTTCCTGTCCTGCGCCTATGGCCAGGAAGTATGTGGTCCCCACGGTTCCTGTCCGGTTTTTGGAGCACCTCTGCTGAGGGTTGGTTACCGACAGCGTTTTCCGGGCGCCGCTGGCAGCCAGGGATGTGGACAAACCTCCGACAAGGAATCCAAGAAATTGGATTATGTCGGCGAAAAGTCTATGCTGGCGCTCTCTCGTCTTTGTCAGGCCAGTTCGGCCGCCCTCATGGCACATTTTTTCATGCCCTGTTGGGCTCCCTGGATGAGGTCATTCTCATCTTCCTGCGGATCTGCAGACTACGGCCACACAGGTGCGGACCAGGGCAGGGCAGTGGCACAAACAGCAGCCCAGACTGCTTTAGATATTGGGGACCCATGTGCCAGGTCGGTGGCGGCCGCAGGTGGCTATGTGTCGACGGGCTTGGCTGAGGATATCCACCTTTACTCGGATACCCAGCACAAGTTGGCGGATGTTCCCTTTGGGACTGACCTCTTGGCCCTGGGGTGGAAGGTCACCTGCAGAGGATCGAGAAGTCCAATGCTACCTTGGACTCGGTCTCTTCCGCTCAGAAGGACAAAGGCCGAAACCACAGCCTAAGCCCTTTCGTCCTTCTGCGCCGGCACGCCTCGCCCAGCAACATCAGGGCCAGCAGGCTCGGCCTTGGCATCCCAAACCCAAGCCGCTGGCTTCCTCAACAGGAGGCAGGAGGAAAGGCCCAGGAGGTCCCTCGGCCGTCCCTCCTCCAAGCCTGCCCAGTGACCGGCTGAGGGTGTCGCCCCATCCCGTCACCTGCCCACCCTGGTTCCCCGTGGGGAGGGCAGCTCGACACTTCCTTTCCGCCTGGTCCGCTGTTACACGGACAGGTGAGTACTGGAGGTGGTGGGAAAAGGCCTGCCTCTGGAATTCGAGCAGACCCCACCCTTCAGGCAGCCGCATCTTGGGGGCCTCGGTCCGTAGCCTCACTGTCGGCTCGTCGAGCCCGACATCGCTGTCCTCCTCCGAAAAGGAGGTGATCAGGGTGGTAGCGGACCCCTCAGACCCAGGGTTTGTGTCCAGGTACTTCCTGGTTCCAACGGACGGGGCTGGCGCCCATTCTCGACCTACACGACCTAAACAACTTCCTAAGGTCTCGAACCTTCAGGATGGTCACTCTGGCTCAGATAATACCATCCTTGGAACGTGGCGGTGGTTCTGCTCTCTGGACTTGCAGGCACGTTTTCCACGTCCCTATCCGTCCGTCTCACCAGAGATTCCTTCGCTTCAGCGGAAGGATCCTTTTCGAGTTCCGAGCCATGCCCTTCGGCTTGTCTCCAGCTCCCAGGGTCTTCACCAAATGCATGGCAGTGGTGACAGCATTCCTGCGGCGCCGAGGGGTCCGGGTGCACCTTACCTGGACAACTGGCTGATAGCAGCTCCCTCCTGGCAGGAGGTGGAGTGGTCCAGATCTGGCCCTCCAGGTCTGCTCTCAACTGGGCCTCCTTATCAACGAGGCCAAGTCGAACTCGAGCGAAGCAGGTGATTCTGTTCATCGGGCGCGCTCGACTCTCTTGAGCCAAGCGCGGCTCCCGGCGGACAGGGCCGAGGTTCTTTCCTCCTTTGCCCAATCATTTCTGGTTGGGCAATGCATCCTGCCGGGACTTCCTGCCTCCTGGGTCTCATGGCGGCCTGCACCAGCGTGGTCCGTTGGGCCCGCTGGAACATGCGTCCCCTTCAATGGGGACTGGCCAGTCAGTGGTCACAACGCTGCGATCCTTGGACCAGCTTGTGTCGGTGACACAGGGATGTGGAACGCTCCCAGTGGTGGATCATTCCAGGTCATTTGCAGGAGGGCATCCGCTCGTCTCGCCCGAGCCGACGTCTCTTATCGACCGATGCCTCTCTGATGGGTTGGGGTGCCCATCTGGGGAACACCGGGCTCACGGCCTCTGGTCCCCAGGGGTCCCGATGCCACATCAACCTGCTGGAGCTCCGGCGGTCCGCTAGCTCTCACGCCTTTGCTCTGTTCCTCCGGGGTCAAGTGGTCGAGTCGAGCCGGACAACACCACGACCATGTACTATGTAAACCGCCAGGGCGGGACGCTCCATGCTTCTATGCAAGGAAGGTCTCCGCATTTGGTCACTCGTCTGGCAGCCTGGAGGCGGATCTCCTAGCCATTCATGTGGCAGGAGCCTCCAACACCCTGGCCGATGCCCTAAGCCGGATAGGGGCTGCATCCCACAGTGGTCTCTCCTGCGGAGGTAGTACAGCATCTGTTCTCCCATTGGGGCACACCTCAGGTGGACCTGTTTGCCTCCAGGGAGAACGCGGCTGAGGCTGTTCCATGCCCCCCCCTCAGCAGGGCTCACTGCAGGGGATGCCTCGAGGCAGTGGACCCCGGCCTCTTCTCGCCTTTCCCCATTTCCCTTGATCCACAAGGTGCTTCTCAAGGCGAGGAGGGACAAGGCGCAGGTGATTCTGATAGCCCCAGACTGGCCTCGCCAGTTCTGGTACCAGATCTCCTCAGTCTCAGCTCCAGGGACTCGCTGCAGCTTCCAGCTCGCCTGGACCTGCTCTCAGTCAATCAGGGGAAGGCGTTCCATCCGGACCTTCAATCCCTGCACCTGACGGCCTGGTTCCTGAGCGGCTAGAGTTCCAGGCCTTGGGTCTTTCCGACGAGGTCCTCAATGTAGTTGAGGCGTCCCGTAAGGAGTCGACCAGAAAATGCTATGCCTTCAAATGGAGAAGGTTTTCCATTTGGTGTCAGGCAAGGGCTTGGACCTTCCTCCTGTTCCTTGGCAAGCATCTTGGACTATTTATGGTCCCTTTCTAATCAAGGGCTTAGGTCGATGACCCTAAGGTGCACCTGGCAGCCATCTCTGCTTACCGGGCGCGGGCGGAAGCAGTCGGTGCAGGAGAAGGTGGTCTGGTGCTTTTCAAAGCCTTGATCACATTTCCTCCGGTCGAGAACCTCCACCTCGTGGGATCTACTGCTGGTACTGGCAAAGCTCATGGGCAAGCCATTCGAACCTATGCACAGGTGTGCTCTCTCTCACCTGTCGTGGAAGACCGCCTTCTTGGTGGCTATCACGTCAGCCAGAAGGATGGGAGAGCTCCAGGCGCTTTCCATCGAGTCTCCTTACCTGGTCTTCCACAGGGACAAGGTTGTCCTGCGCCCACCCGAAATTCCTTCCCAGGGTGGTGTCGGAGTTTCACCTTAACCAGGTGTTGACTCTGCTGGTGTTCTACCCCAATCACACCTCGAGGCCGAATATAGGCTCCATACTCTGGACCCTAGAGAGGGTCGCTTATTACAAAGAGCGCACGGCTGAAATTCGGGAGAGGTTCGCCGGCTGTTTGTCACCCACGCCTGAAGTCAAGATCTGGCAGACCTGCAGCCAAGCTGGACGATAAGCAGGTGGGTCACCTCCTGCATAGATCTCTGCTATAAGTTGGCGGGCATGGAGCCTCCCAGAGGATAAGAGCTCATTCTACCCGCCATACTGCTGCAGTGGCTGCTTCAGGGACGTCCCTATCCAGGAAATCTGCAGGGCTGCTACCTGGAAGTCAGACACACCTTCATTACCCATTACCACATCGACCTTGAGTCACCGGGATGCTGGTTTTGGGGCCTCGGTTCTCCAGTCTCTCTTTCCCAAGTAAGTATTGGGGTGTGCGTCTTGCCTCCTCCTCCCGGAGAACTGCTAGAGTCTGCCAATAAGTGTGGATGAACAACATATCCATGCCCCTAGAAATACAGGTTACTCACCTGTAACAGGAGTTCTAGGAATGGTATATGTTCATCCCATTCCACCGACCTCCGGCTTGGACGCAACCTGAGCTTCCCAGCGGTCAGATCTGGCGCCATGGGCGGAGCCGAGTTATACCACCGGTGGGTGGGAGGAGCCAGCTTGAAGACCTTCCGCAAGATTTAAAGCGGCAAGGATACCTGCCCAACAAGTGTGGATGAACAACATATACCATTCCTAGAACTCCTGTTACAGGTGAGTAACCTGTATTTTCATGAGTTATGTTCAAAATACTCAATCACATGGGTACTACTTAGTACACTGGCAACCCAGGAATATGCCTGATGCAGGGACATCAGTCGAGCCAGCTGGAAGAGAAAGAGCATTTTAGAGATGCTCTTCTCCTCCATGGAAAGTGGGTTGTAACTTTGTACTGTATGTCTGTCTCCTGGTGGCTTGCACACCATCTGATATGATAGTCTTTCCCATTTTAACATGTCTAGAAGGAGGATCTCTGTGTTAAAGGAGAGTGACTTGGATGGATGACCCTGCTTATGAGAAATATGAAACAAGATGCTGAGTGCACCACAATAAATATTTTCAAATAGTTTTATTCACTATGTTCAATGCACCACCAATAGCGCTAGTGCTCTGCTCCAAAGAGTTTTCTCAAGGTGGAGGTATTGCTTATGTAACCCCTGCCAGGTAGGCCATATCCGCTATGTGGTTGTCACTGTAGGAAAACTGGAACAGGACTAATGACGTAACCATTGATGACAGTAGTGAGGTTAGGCTGAAAACAGAAATCCCAGGTCCAGGTAACACAAACCGTTCTGGACCTGTAATAGAAACAGTCCACAATAGCAGCAAGGCAATAATGTCCATGTCCCTCATAGGCCACTTGGACCTGGACATTTTAGCCCATTCCTCATTTTTTAAAACAACAGTCTCTGGCTTTATCTGAGATACCACAAGGCAGTTTTCATCTGAGGGACACATCACATCAGCAGAGATATAAGTCCTGTAGTTTAGTACAAGAGAGAGAGAGATCTGACTCAGTACATTCATTATCTACCTACATGATAAAAGCCAGCGCAGGCACAAGTTCTATATGGTAGGGATACGGCACCTCCCCAAGTTAACCACCTTAGACAGTCCCAATACAGGCATATCACAGGAAAGAATAGGAATTTGCACATTATTAGGTACAATAGGCATTGAATGATTGAAAATGCACCATGCCCTACAAAATACACCTTATGTAGTCATCTTTGCAACATAGTAGTGTTCACAAAAGCAAATTTGCCAGTCTCAATGTCTTTAAAAGTATTTTGCAATTGTATAATACAGGTGTACCGTATGCACCTAATTTCTCCTATTTTCATAAATGTCAATGTATTTTACTTCCTTACAATTTTGTCCAATTTTGAGCAGATTAAGTCATTTAAACTCTTCTTCTAACAAACATTCCTTAATGTGTACCCTTGTCTCTAGGATACCATTTTAAAGTAATTTTTCAAAATTAATTTGATGTTCTTTGACCGCCCGAGGTCTTATTGAGTTCAAAATGCTAATCTTGAGCCTAAAGTACCTGTAATGTCTCCCCATAAACGCTCTCTTGCTTCTCCTAAGCCCCTTACTTACTTGTGGTATCAGGTGTGGAGGATCATACCTTATATTTGTATTTTAAAAATTGATTCACATGCCTCTATTGAATATACCTAAACTTGGTTTGTTAGGCAGACAGAAGATCAAACTCCATTATATCTGCCTTCCGTATGATCGGATATCTATCCCTGTTTTATTCATTTTACACTTAATATAACTGTTTTAGATATTTAGGACATACATTAGCAGGCCATGGTATAGTAGTAAGATTCAATAATACAGATACAATAGCATAGTGTACATTATTATATACCGGGTTTTCCAGTCTTTGATAGATGCATCCATTTTCTGGTGTTGGTGTTATAACACTTTTAGAAAAACAATCACTTTATTTCATGTGGCATAGAAACTAGTTTTAGCAGAGGAAATCTGACTTATATGGTAAGATCATTGTAGCTCAGGGTGATCTTGTAACTCAACAGAGTTGTAACCTCTTTGTTAAAAGATCATACTTGGTATAATTGAGCTGTTGTGGGTAGAAAAAGCATGAGTAACTGCCCTGAATAAATGGTCCCACATTTGGTATATTAACCACCTGGACTATTCCAACCCGTGTGTCACATTAGCCTTGATCTGGCTGGCACTCAGTGTTTTCCTATTGTATACACCAGTGCTATAGCATCCTCTGTGCCCTGTTGGTCATACATTATGGGATCATCATAATGCCAATTTGGATGTGTGGGCAGAATATACTGTAACTGCAGCGCCTCCTCCCCTCATCCCATTCGCCGAACTGGAGCTGTTCCTGGTCACAGGAATTTGAGCATCCTGCTATCCAAAACGGGTGCAAAGGCTCACCCTGGTGCACTAGGCAATCACTTGTAAGCTTTTTTTTCTGTTGGGCCCTTTCTACCCACTATTTCTGTATGCAATTTGTGATTTCTGGCAGCTAGAGATGTAAGGAACAATAATGAATGCTTGTGCAGCCCTCCAGTCATGGGTGGTCGTCACTATTATTTGCAGACACCCTGTGAGAATATACCTGAAAAACAAAACTCAGAATTTATTAATCACCAAATATCTTTAATTCCAGTAGATGAAAATATTTATGCTTGGGCTTAGTACCATCCTGTACTTGTATACAGTTGGACTGACCCTGTCCACCACAGGGTTAAGGACCTTTCCAGGCAACCGCCAGGAATGAACCTTTTCAGGTGGACCTTGATCATTATTTATCTCCTACCTCCAGCTGTTGATTGCTGGCTTTATCATCATAAAAGCTTTAATCTTGTGCTCGTGCTCACCCATGAGTTCTGCATGCTGTTTGTACTTATTTTAATTTCTGCAACAGTGACTGAACAAAATTTTCCATCTTGACCCCTTGTTCCGTCTTGGGTGGTATAGGATATGAAATTCAATGCCCGTTGCATTGCTTTTCCTGTAAAGTGACTTCCTGGTCCAAATCAAATAATATGGGCATTCCCACCTTGAGAATACTTGCTCAGCTAAGACTTTAACAGTGGCTTGGGCAGTCATTGTGGGCATGGGATTTGTCTATGTACATTTTATTTACATGTTGAGTCACATCAATGTTGGTAGCAGCAGAAAGGTAACAGTTGTGGCATTACACATACCCTCTCCTCTGGTGAACCACGAAAAAGCCTTATAAGAGAGTGAATTTGTTTTTAGGAGTGGTATGCATTTGCCATCATTTTAGGGTGTTATTTCTGATTTGCACAGCTTGGCATGGAATTGTTTATTAGTGGCTACTCCGAACACAAACAATGTCATTATTAAAATGGTTGTCTGCCACCCATTGGCACATTTGTAAATATTTCGTGCATTTTGAAACTGGTCTTAATCAGCTACAGCCAGAAATCGGTCAGGTATGTGGGCAGAGGTAAACAGAGGATCTGTATCTTCCCCCACAAGTATTTTGTATTGCAAGGAGATCAGCTTGGACATCTCGTTGTAGATGAGAACTTAACATAAAAGTTGCAAACTGCAAAAGTTACTTAAACAAATCAAACAGAGCAAGAAGTAGGTGTGTCATTTAAGACAGTGAAACCTGGTACAGAGTATTTAATTAGAAGTTTGAGGTACCCCCAAATACAGTATTCTGTATATACCAACATACCTTCTTATAGAAGTTTTCTCCCCATTTCTTTCTTTCACTAGGTTCAAATCAGTTGAAAGCTTATGGCAAACTGGCAGCTGCCTGGACTCTGTGCCACTAACGAGATCATTTTAGTAGGAACATAGAGTGGGGTTTAATTACATTCATTTATACCAACCATACTTTTGCCATAAACACTTCTTTTACTTTCATAAAACCCATTTATAAACCACTTTCAAAATGCATACAAGTACACTCGCAACCTTGATTCTTTGTTATCAGTCTACATTGCCATCATGCACTTCCTGATTTCATGACTCTAAAGTCTTTGCCATAAACACAATGCCATTCTCCCCACTTATTCAAAACTTTCATTCATTTCAAACTTAACCTGTCATTAGTTTTATCCAGATTAGCATAATTAATTTTGCTTGCCAATAATCGGAAGATACTTTTGTATATGTGTGTTTGTGGGGGGCTCTCCACCATATATATTTCTAGAAACGTATTAAATTCTTTTAAGCACTTTACACTTGTGAGTCACTTTGCATTGGCTTTCATTTAATTCAGGTTTGAAGAGGTTTAATAGGCGATTGCAAAATCTGTAAAAGAACCCTTCTGTTTTTTTTGTTTGTATTTTCCAAGCTGTAAAGCTGAATAGTGGAAAAGATTGAATCCTTTCCTCGCCTGATTTATGGGATTTAAGGGACTAGAAGGTCCCAGGTACAAAGCAGAATATGGCAAAAATATTAACATGAGCAGAATATGGCAAAAATATTTAAACCAAAATATTAAATAGCACTATCCATCTTTAAACTGCAAAGTAAAAACATAACTTTTAACTGCTGAATGGTCTTTGTCTCTCTGTTGACCTAGCTGCTATATCTCTTGGCAACCTAATTGAGATAATTCCCACAACACTGCATAGCTTTCCCTTCCCTCTCAGAGAAGAGAAAAAACTTGTTTTACCAACGCACACCACAGACTGTAGGAATTCAAAAGAGAACGTAAAATGCAGTTCAGAGTATTTGTTTTCTTTAGCACCCCAACACACACACACACACACACACACACACACATTCCGAAAAGAGAATGCAGTCTAGTTTTCACTGACTCACTCTTAGTGAAATAACATTCCTTAAACATAACCTCGAGTATACGTACAGCATAAAGCAACAAAGCATTGTCACATATAAATTGTATTTTCCTAACAGCAGTGGTGTTTATACTTGGGTGTTCATACTGTGTTTAGGACAGGAGAAGGCAGATTTGCCCATCATGTCTGTCCACCGCATTAGGGAGTCCAACGAAACCTTTAATTAATAAGATAACCTATCAGGTTTACCTTTTAAAGCATTCAAACTTTCACTCTATTATATCACCTGCTAATCTGTTCCAGACAGTGCCTGTGTGGTGTAAAAGGTATTAAATCTCCCCTTTTGTGTTATTCAGTTTAATCTGTAACTTGTGTGATCTCAGATCTTCTGATCTATTTTGAATTTGAATACCTAGTTCTGCCATTAGTTCTTGCTCTTTCACAAATTTATACATCATTAAAAGATCACCTCTTACCCTTCTCTGCGCCAGGCTGTGTAACCCCAAATGCTCCAACCTGTTCTCATATGGTATCCCTTCCATCCCCTGAATCGCTCTCATACCTTATACTGCACCCTCTCCACATGATCCAAGACCCTCCTCAAGTAGGGACTCCACAAAGGGGAACCATAATCCAGATGGGTCTAACAAAAGCTGTATACACGGGTAGTATACAGGTTGCAGTCCTGCTTATAAAAGCCCTTTTAATATCGTTAATTATATAGTTGGTCTTCTGAATCAGTTTTGTACAATGCCCATTAAATATTAAGTCTTGATCAATAAAATTACTGAAATCTTTTCTGGTCCCACTTTTTAAATTTTAGTTGCATTCAGGTAGTAATCCTGTTTCTTATTGTTCTTCCCTGGGTGTAGGACTGAGCAGAGAGCACTTATCAGTGCTGAACAACATACCATTTACCTTAGCCCATCTTTCAACTATATCCAGATCCCTATTAGTTTTGTTATGTTATGAAGTGAATCGACAGGTCCACCCAGCTTGACATCATCAGCGAATTTCATAATTCAGCTGTCAATATTTTGATGTAAATCACTAATAAATATTGTAAGTAGTACATGGCCCAAAACAGAGCCCTGGGGCACTCCACTTGTCACGTCTCCATCATTTGAGTAGGATCCTTACTCTGATCCTTTGCTTTCTACTGTTCAACCAATCCTGAATCCAAGTAACTATTCTTGCATCTGTTTACAGTTTTTCAACTTTTCGATCAATAAGTTGTGTGACACCTTATCTAATGCATTTTGAAAATCTAGATACAGCACATCAACTGGTACATTATTATTAATGTTCTGATTAACTTTTCCATAAAAGCACAACTGGCTGGTGATACATGCCCTGTACTGCTGGAAATCATGCTGTTTAATATCTTTATATTATTGATTTTAAGATTTTCCTGTAGTTAAAATTTTAATAAACTCTCAGCAATCTTACATGCAACAGGCATTCAGCTATTTGGTCTGTAGTTGGATAATACTGATTTGTCACCTTTTTGAAGAAGTGGATAACTGTTGCTGTTGTCCAATCTTGGGAACCTCTCCAGAGCTAAAAGATGCATTGTACAGAAATGCCAATGGTGCCGCTATATGATGTCTTACTTTTTAGAAATCTTGAGTGGAGCATTTCTGGCCCTGAAGATTTTTTTCCCTTAGTTTAGGTAAGAGATTCCAAAGCGTCTGGAGGGCTAACAGTGATTGGTAAATCAGAGCATTGTATGTCGTGAGTGCAACGAGACATTGATTCTCTTCCCTTGGGTGATCAGCCCAAAAGGTGAGACACAAGTTAAATTGGTAAGAAAGGCAGAAAGGGACTGGCTAGCCAGTTTAGAGATTAGCAGAAGAGCTTATGAAATATGTTGCAAGTCCATTTAATCTTTGTCAAGCTTGCCCTATGACAGCTACAGCTTTACAGTCCGTGCACTCCAACTGTTTAAACTTATTACATGTTACACATGGCAGTCTGTCTAACTTCTTTTACTCCTGCACTCCTTTTGAGAGCAGAGACTCATTCTTGCAATGCCAGCACTGCACAGTACAAGCCTTGAACTACTGCTCCTCTTTGTTTGTGTCCGGACTTTCTTATTATTGAGGACCTCCTTTTCTAGTTTGTCTTTGTATAATACCATGGCTGTCCTTGTCGCATGATATCAGGAGCGGGCAACAGTCCCTCCATGAGTGTTAATATAGTTTTCTCTATACTCTGTAACAGTTTTTCTGAACTCCCATTTCAGCGTGGCTCAGTTGGTAGCACATCCGCCTCTGGACCAGAAGGTCGTAGTTTCGTCCCACACGGGATTGGGCTTGCACCTAAACAATCGCTGGCATCCGACTGTAGTATGGGGGGTGCTGTCCTTCAGATGAGATGTTAAACCGGGGTCCCTTCTACCCATCCTGGTGGGTGTCCAGGTGGAAGTAAAGAACCAGGGCACTTCTTCTCAAAGAGTAGGGGACATTCCCGTGTCCTGGCCAACATTCCCTTCCCATAAACCGGTTCATGCAATTATCCAGGCTGTGTGTGAATGATGATGTGCAATATGGCCGCCACTACACATTCAGTCACTTCACTACCAGTCTAGCATTGTGTGTGTAATGCGCTTTGGGATACACTGTGTAGAAAAGCACTATATAAATGCTGATTCTTCTTTAGCCTACTGGAGGTGTCTACAGACAAAGCCTCCCTCAGTTCCCTGCTGTGAGGTTGCAACCCTAAGTATACAGACATCTGATGCACTTAAATCTGTGTCTGCTTGCTAGCACTGTTCAGGCACCAACTGTTAGATTTTAGAATGACATACTAATAATGATGTAACTCTGTGATGTATAGATCAGACACAAACACAGATATTCACCGTAGCATTTTCCTTTACTGGGACCACTATGTTTGTAAGTGCACAGATCATAAGTACAAGACACATCAGCATTGGTATCACAGCATGCCTAGCCACCTAAGCTAATACAGTCCTAAGGAGGAAGCCTATATATGACTGGACCATTCGACAGGGAATAGGTGATAATATTTTGTCAGGATCAGAAAGGTAAAGAGCCCTGAAAATATCTAGCTTATATACTCTAGTTGTTTTCAAGAAATATTGACCTTAGGTGGATTGTGCAAGATGTTTTCCTGAGCAAAATGTTCTTTCTCAGCATTTTGTATCACCACTAACTACCATATCTTGTACATAACAAAAGACATAACTCCTATGCCAGATGAACTACTAATATCAACAGTGATAAGACTTGTTAAGATTTGTTTGTTTTTTTACGTTCCAGAAGAAACTATTTTATAAAGTTTACTATTTCTGTGTTAACCCTTTAGATTCCAACACCCATCCCCACTTAACAGATTTGTTGTGGGTTTACCCATGTCTTGGTTGGCATGGCATGAGGCAAAGGCTTATCTGAACTTTGCAAAATAAACACAGGGATAAGCGCACCATGTTAAGAACTGTTTCAAGGGGCTGCTTACAATTTTAGACTCCTTTAATAGCTATTACTATCATTTACTCAGCTTTGAAATCGTAAACAAAGTGCTGCTCTATTCAGAATCCCACTCATTAGTGTTCTTAAAGCAGCAGTGCAGCAAAATTGGACAAAGTATGAGCTTACATTTTTTCACTCTAAATCAAGTTTAAAGTTTCACGTTTATTGTTCTTCCAAAAATTTTTGGGACATTACAGCCTTCTCAAGTTAAGTACATTACAACATATAAATACATTTTAGTTTAAAGAGACACATTATTACAATATACATTTCTTAGCAGAGGTGTAAATATTAATAAATAAAACCGTGAGTCTTATGAGAGCCCATTTGGTTAATTTGTGCATTTACATTGCTCATTTCTGAGCCTCTTAATATAGGTACCGTCCAGTTTTTATTTTGTGACATAATTTTCTAGTTCCATCAACATTTGAGTCTAAAATATTTTCATTTAGTTTTTCCTCAAAACAAAAAGATGGCCACCACACTTGGCTTAGAAATACCACTGGAGACCTGGTAATGATTAGGATAAAACAGACTTCTAGTGTGTATCATAGGAGGTACTCTAGAAAAGTAGATTTGACAGGTATGCTAATATGTTTACTAAATGTAGCAGAAAACTAGCTTTTGAAAACGCATTTTTGTTTCACTGTTGCTTTACATGTCTGCCAGCATCCTTGGTTATGCAGAAAGTGACATAGATGGAGTGAGGGTGCTCCATTTGTTTAATCGCTTCCTGTTGCATTAGGTTACCCATATGGTACAGTGTAGCCATTGATATTTGACCTGTTCCTGTACTGTAAATGTTAAATGCTGTATTTTATGAGTCGATTGATTCTAATCCACCTGTTAAATATTGCTATGTTATGCAGCGACCTAGATGGAGTGAGGGTGCTCCATGTTTTTTAAACATAACGTTTCCCTGCATTACTTTATCCATATGGTACAGTGCAGCCACTTATATTTGATCTTTCCTTATTGTAAATATTTAAATGCCATATCTATGTACCCATTGTCTCTTTTATATCCAGATTCTGTTTTGCACCCTTCCTTCTCATCTCAAATCCTTCTGTCCTCTCCTACTTCTTCCTCCTCCCATCTCTCTCTATTCCTTCTAGAAAATCTACTGTTGGTCAATCTGCTTTTCTTACAGATTTCTACTCTTGGTCTCCTCCTTCCCTTTCAATTCAGTCTGTCTCTTCTCCTTCCTCCCTAAAATCTCTTCTTTATGTCTTTTGTTATCCTACCATGTACTGTCTATAATCTTTCCTCTTCTTTCTCCCTTTCACAATGTTCAGCCTGTTTATGCTTTTCCACTATTTTTCCCTTCTTTACATATAAGAATGTGTTTTCCTTGTATTTATTTACTATTCACTACTAACCCTTGCTGTGCCATGGATTGATATATTGGACTGGCCTTGGTACTGTGGCCGCTTCCAGTTGGACGCTGCAGATCCCCACTGAGAAAGCATACGCGCCAAGGCGCCTTTTTGAAATCACAGCTCGGCCACTGCCTTACCTACTACTCTCTGGACAGTTTTTTCGCCCCCCTTTATTAAATACACTTCCCCAGTGGTCCCCACCCCCAAGGCCTCATACTAGTCCAATTACAGCAACTTCTTGAAGGGGCCCTCCTTTCCTGCAGCTTAAAGGGAGTGATCCTCGTCTCATGCTCAGATTTAACAAACACTGCTGACTGCCTTATCTTAATCAGCCCTTTAGTCCTAGCATTTTTCTAGCGTAGTATTAATCTTAGATTTTCTTAGTCAGATCCTAATGTAAATTGGCAGGTCATGGCTTACTCTGAGTGCTGGTAGGTTATCCTACTGATAATTCTAGCCCTGTACCCATCATCCCTACCTGACTCAGCACCCAATAACTTGATTTTCTACCTGGGACATACATGCCCATGATTTCTCCTTATTCCCTAACCCTACCTGGGCTAAAGCCTACATCCAACCCAGTTGACAGCAGCCCTTAGTTTAAGTGTCAGTGCGCTCCTTAGTTCAACTCATATCTCAAACCTCAAGGTAGAATTAAAGCATATGGACAACCCTACCAAAGTAGTAGGACATCTAGGAAAAACAACAATCAGCTCTAGTAGTAACAGTGAAAAGGCTAATCCTATTACTGCTCCTGTGCTCGGGCAATGTGGAACTTAACCCTGGGCCACCTACTACTTAGACTCTCCGATCGACTTCACATCAGCATCAGGCATTAAGTTCATGCTGATTAATGCCCGCAGCCCACTAAAAATTTCAGTCAAATCCAAACCTGACGGCCCGTACAAACCAGATGTGCTAATAATCACAGAGTCCTGGTTAAACAGCTCCATCACTTACTCCCAGATAGTACTACCCTCATATAGCACGTTCACAGTAGATAGCCCCACTAGAGGTGGAGGGTAGTTATCTACCTCAATAACCAGCTCAATGCCACGGAACTATTTTTGAGTCAAAACCCAAAGAGTTTGAGTGCCTAGAACTTAGGTTACTACTCTCATCCTCTGAAGTAATCAATATCATTGGCTGTTACAGACCTCCCTCAGATGGGCTGGATATCCTGTCAAAGATCAGGGATCTCGAGAATTCAACACCAATGAAACCATCATCCTTGGGACTTAAATCTTGACAGGCTCACCACCAAAGCTAATGCTATCAAAGATCTATGTGAAGAGCTTGAATTTACTTAGTCTCTGAACATACTAGGACAAATATGAAAACAGAGACCACCGCTCTATTCTCGACCTAATCCTCACAAACCAACCTCACAAAATTGAACACCAGCGTCTTCCATAATGATGTAAGTGATCACAATACTGTGGTCTGCACACATGCCCATACCAAATGCCCCACCAGGCCCAAATTCATCACCAGCAGAAGTTTCCATAAGTTTAATGTCCATAACTATCTTGCAGACTATAAGCGGGCAGACTGGCAATCCTTTATTTAGCCAGATCTGTAGAAGCCGCTGTCACTATTTTTAATACCATCATCACAGGCCTTGCTAACAAGCATACACCATTCTGTAAACACAGAGTTAGGAAATTCTCACACCCATGGTTCACCCTTGAGCTGAAAGCTGCACTCTCACATCATGATAAACTGTGGGCCCATGCAAGGAAAAACTAAAACTGCAACCCACTGGCAGGAATTCAGAGTTGCTAAAAATAGATGCACCAAGCTTATAAGGAGTGCCAAGGCCACTTACTATGTTGCAACCTTAGAGGAAGAAGGCAACTCAGCAAAATATGGTGCACCTTCAAGACTATTGAAGGCCACAAACACCCCAGTCTCTCCCACAAAAAGTCACCTCTAAAGGTACACTGGTCACTGAGAAATGCGCCATATTGGATCTTCTAAATACCCACTTACCACAGCTAGTATGGCCTCGATACTTCACCAGCTGCAGGGCTTCCCACCAGCCCTCCATTCCAGACTACCCTGAGTCCTCACCACCACGCCTCCTTTCAGCTCTTCCTGGTCACATTCAAGGAAGTCGAGCAACTCCTTATCAAATTGGATACCAGGAAAGGGCAGGTGCTGACGGAATCAAAGCATTCTTTCTGAAAATAGGGAGTCATCTATTAGCTGCACCATCATGCACATATTTAACCTTTCCATCTCCACGACTACTGTTCCCTCCAGCTGGAAAACTGCGCATATCATCCCACTATTCAAGTCTGGAGACCGGAGCACCTCAACAACTACAGACCAGTTTCCATTCTACCGGTCCTGTCCAAGCTAAAGGAAAAATTAATACATGTTCAAACAAAATAATATCTGGAGAACTTCAGCCTACTTTAACCCACTCCAGTCAGGGTTCAGGCAGAATCACAGTACAGTCTCAGCCCTGGTAAAGGTAACTAATGACTGGTTCTCTGCCATTGACAACAAACGGGTCTCACTTGTGCCGTTTTCCTTGACTCTAAGCAAGGCATTTGACACAGTGGACCATACCCTCCTCCTGCAGTGCCTAACATCCCTGAGATTTCATTACACTATGGTTATTTGGTTCTCTAGTTACCTCTCAAATAGGCTGCAAAGAATCAAGGCTGACTGAGCCATGTCGGACATGGTGTCCATCATGAGGGAGTCCTCAGGGATCCATTCTGGGCCCCTCCTTCAATATTTAAATCAACCCAGTGGACTTAAAACATTCAATAATCCAAGCTGCACTTTTTGCAGATGACACGGTCCTCTACATCTCTAGGCCTTCATTGCAAAAGCCTGTGCTGAGTTACAATCTGATTTCAATCAGCTACAGTTCAACCTGGTGACATCAGATTGTGTCCAACATGGCTCTGTCAGCCTTGATTCTTTGCAGCCTATTTGAGAGGTAACTAGAGAACCATCTTACCTTACCAGCCTATGCTGAGTTACAATCTGATTTCAGTCAGCTACAGTTCAACCTGGCCCATTCAAAACTTCTCCTAAACACAAAGAAGACAAAGGTGATGTTTGTTTTTTTTGTTTTTTTCATCAAACCATATGCCCTCAATACTCAGAGTACCTGACCACCCATCACTGCTATATTCGGAGACATCCTCGAGGTTGTGGATCAATTCAAGTATCTTGGAATATGGCTAGACAGTAAACTAACTTTTAGTGTCCATATCTACTGCCTTGTCAACAAGCTAAAAGCCAGGCTGGGTCCTTCAGGAACAGATCCTGTTTACACTTGACTGTAGAGAAGACTGGTCCAGGCCACATTCCTACCACTCCTTGACTCAGGGATATCATTTACAATTGCAGTGTACCAACTCACACTTCAGAACTTGATGTCCTGTACCATCGCGGCATTACGCTTCCTACTACTGTAAATGCTCTGGCTAGACACACCATTGTACCTCTACTTTTCTTTGAACTGGACCTCACTATCAACCAGGCCTATTTTCCATATTGGGCAGTGGACTCTAAAACTGCTTACTGGGAAGTTACTCTGTATATATGCTCCCTAGTACACAAGTCTCACAATGTTTATGCACTGCACACCTCAGACTTTGTGCTCCTAGACGCTCCCAGGACACGCACTAATCAGGGCAGAGGTGCCATTAGTTTCGCTCTTCCCATCTATATGGAGCCAGCTGCAAAACAACATGCAGCTAACTGAGATAGTCACATTAAATTGCTTTAAGTCCCAGCCTAGAAAACATTCAAAGGGTCTGCCGCTGCGTCATGCTAAGCTAATATATGAATCTCACCATCCGCTCTGCTTATCACCCCATGTCTCCCACCAGCCACCCAGCCTATCCTCTCACCCATCTGCCCCACCCACCCCTTTATTTCTACCCCAACCCTTTACCCATTCTGCCTCCTAGCACTTCTTCCCTTCCTCCACCTCCCTGTCTCCCTACCCCTCCTCCCCTACCCCTATATTTCTACCCCAACCCCTTTACCCATTCTGCCTCCTAACACGTCTTGCCTTCCTCCACCTCCCTGTCTCCCTCCCCTTCCTCCCCAGTCACCTCCCTCCCTAGACCCCCCTCCTGTACCCCATCTGTGTGTACAATATTCCTGTCCTGCTGAAACTACCACCTCCCTTCCCCACCTTCCTGTCTTCCTACCCCTACCCCAGCCACCACTCTCCCTAGACCTCCGTACTCCCCATCTCAGTGCACAATATTCCTTTCCTCTGAATCTACCACCTCCTCTGCAATGTCATCTAGGCCCCATGTTTTCACTTTTCTTTTTTTTCCTTTTGCCCCAGTGAAGACTTGTCTCACTCTATGTGTATCATCTACTGCACTTTAGTGCAGTTAAGTTTTTTGTATGTAATGTATCAGTTATTTGCAACAATCCAAGTTGTGTCTTATCATTGCCATTGCTGTTTACCGCAATCCAAATCTGTTTTGTATAAGATCAAGTACGCCATTGCATTGTTTTAAATCTCCAGGACCTCCTTGTGAATGAGCTTGCTCAATGGAGTAATTCCTGTAATAATACACTAACTATAAGTCCAAAATTCCTATATGTTCTAATTTGTTGGCAACCTGAGGGTTAATTTGATGGTTATATTTCTTTTATTACTGTATTATTGTATTCTGCTTCTTATTTTTAGTAGTTTTTATCTCACATCTCGCCAGGACACATCTGGAAACGAGCTGTTTTCATCTCAGTATGTCCTTCCTGGTTAAACCTTTAAATAAATAAATATCTTGTGAGTGGACTGGACTCTAATCCACCTGCAAATATAGCTATGTTATGCAGTGACCTTGATGGAGTGAGGGTGTGCCATGTTTTTAAACATGATGTTTCCTGTTGCATTATTTTACCCATATGGTACAGTGCAGCCATTTGTATTTAACCTGTTCCTGTATTGTAAATGTTAAATGCCATGCTTTGTGAGTGAATTGGACTGTAATCCTCCTGCTAGATATAGAAATGTTATACAGTGACCTAGATGGAGTGAGGGTGCTCTTGTGTTTTTTTTTTTGTTTTGTTTTTTAAACATTACATTTTCGGTTGCATTACTGTACCCATTTGGTGAGCAGACTAAATGGGCGCAGCCTTTTCTGCCAACAGATTCTATGTTTCTATGTAGTGCAGCCATTTATTTCTTATAGCCCTGTTCCTGTATTGTAAATGTTAAATTCTATATTCTGTGTGTAGACAGGACTCTAATCATAGATACATAGATACATAGACAGTGTCGTATATAAGGGCCTATGGCCCACCCAGTCTGCCCATTTGAGATTGTAAGTTCAGTTTGTTTTCACCAGCTAAATATAGAACCACACTCTGAAAGGTTTGCTATCCTATTGTGCATAACACAACGGAGTGCAAAATAAGGTATTATAGTGGTACTAAGTGGTTAAAAGGTATTATAGTGGTACTAAGTGGTTATTGTAGTCACTGAGCGACAGTCACTATGTGTCTGTGTATGTGGCCCAGGATCTTCCCTGTTTTAAGCACATGGAGCTGTCTTCATAAATTACACAATGCGCATGCATGTGAGCTCTACTGAAGAGGTCATTTTCTATGAGAATGTACTGTATTTCATCAGGTACGTATCCCCACATGCAGTGTGGTTCACCAGTTTTTTTCAAGATCAGAGCTGCTACAGACACACACACTGGTTTGCACTGTAAAACTAGTTTGGTCTTCAGTAACATGCTCGCTGACTATATATATGATCCTGCTGTGCCAGTCTCCTTCCTGCAGTAGATGCATCTCTGTTATGTTATGTTTTTGGTTCTGTATACTGAACTAGTTACATAGAAACATAGACTTTGGATGACAGATAAGGACCACTTGGCCCACCTAGTCCGCTCATTTCCTACCTATTGTATAAGCTGCAGATCCTAGTTAACCAACAGCCTACTTCTTCCCACCCCCACCAGAATTGCCTTTGTCTGTCCCATGCATTCTTGAATTCCACCTTTTGACCCCATCACCACCTCAGGAAGGCCTATTGTGTATAAGTATGTATAGTTGAGTTGTAATACATGTAATGTTATCATTAATGCCTCTTACACATACATTTGTTTTATGCTGCTACTGATGACAGCTCAGCTTAGTGCCTCCTGCCACCTACTGTATGACATACACAGTGACATAGTAACTAAAGGTTTTTAGTGGGGATTAGTTGAACGACCTGGGAGATTACTGTGAAAAACAGATTTACAATATGCAAAACACAAATTTACAGAAATAGTACAGT
This sequence comes from Neoceratodus forsteri, assembly GCA_016271365.2. Taxonomy (NCBI): domain Eukaryota; kingdom Metazoa; phylum Chordata; order Ceratodontiformes; family Ceratodontidae; genus Neoceratodus; species Neoceratodus forsteri. The sequence continues at coordinate 693,672,274 of CM057449.1, forward strand.
AACAGTATAGAGGAGAAAACAAGAGAGCAAATAATAATATAAATCAGCCAAAACATAATATAGTGAGTAAGTAAGGTAAAACACAGTTTAGGTTCAGGAAAGCTTTCAAATAGGGTATGTTACAACAGTACATTGAAGTGCAACTTACAAGTAAAAGAAGGCAGTGAGTGATTTCTAAGCACCCTTCTGAAGAGAGGGGTACAATAGATAGATGAGGGAAAGCTGCCCACACCCTGGGGCAAAGGAGGAGAAGGCCTGTTCACACATCAGGATAGTAACTTTAGGTACAAAAAAAGAAGGGACTTGTCATATGACCTCAGTGAATAGTTCAGTGAGTATCAAAAGAAGGTTGTAGTCAAGGGCGATGTATTAGTTCTGAGTATGTTGTCTATAAAACAACCTGAAACAAACAGTTGGATGGGGACAGGTCAAAGTGGGTGAGTCAATTAGCTAATGTCACGAAGCAACAAATGTTATTTTCTAGGGGCATAGATATGGTGCACAATCCACACTCTGTGGCAGTCTTCCTTTCCTTTTAAATCCAGCTGGAATGTCTTCAAGCTAAATTCCTCCCACCCACCCACCCAGGTGGTATACTCGGCTCCACCCCATAATGTCAGATCTTCCTTTCCGCTGGAGGAGTCAGGTTTCCTCCTTCACAGCTCAGTGCGGTGTAGGCCTCAAAGTTGTTTCTACTTTTGCTTCATTTTCTCGCTTAAGTTCTTCACTCTGCTAACACCATGGATCATGAAGAAGACCAGTCCAGTCCCGGCTTTATGGCATGTCGCTTGGAACCAAAAGATGTCCTGATGGACCCACTCATTTTTTATTTACTGCATCAGAGTAGAGCATGATGCTCAGGCCTGAGGCTTATGCAAGTCCCTTCTGCCCTCATCACTTGAGGATCGCTACGCCTGCTTCCTCCTTAATCAGCGAGACAAATGGGAACCCCCCAGTCCACTCGGAGGATGTGCACAAGGCAGTGCAGCACAGTGGACTTGGCGCCCAGCTATGCCGTGGAAAAGGCAGCAGCCCAGGCTGCAGTGGGTGCTTCCTCAGTATCCGCAGAGTGCTCCCAGTCTGGGCCAGCATCAGGCGTCCTTCACAGGCACATTCCGAGAAATGTGTCAGCGCGGGCTCAGTTGGTAGCACATCCGCCTCTGAACAAAAGGTCGGTCTCGCCCCACCGGGATTGGGCTTGCACCTAATAAATCGCTGGCATCCGTGTGCAGTATTAGGGGGTGCTGTACTGCTGGGATGCCGTCTCGGATGAGACGCTAAACCGAGGTCCCTTCTACCCATCCTGGTGCTGTCCTGGTAGGTGTCCAGGTGGAAGTAAAAGAACCCAGGGCACTCTTCGCAAAGAGTAGGGACGCTCCCGTGTCCTGGCCAACGCTCCCTTCCCATAAACCGTTCATGCAATTATCTGAGGCTGTGTGTGAGTGATGATGCGATATATGGCCACCACTACACATTCAGTCACTGCACTACAGTCTAGCATTGCTTGTAAAGTGCTTTGGGATACACTGTGTATGAAAAGTGCTATATAAATGCTGATTCTTCTTCTTCAGACACCTGGGAAGGGCCCTTCACATAGTGATAAGAAAGTGGTAAAGAATCCGCTGACAATCATGGGACCAGGAATGAGCACACTCTTCCCTCTCCCAGATAACCTTTAACCGTCATGCGAGCTCTCTGCCTCAGCTGGGACAGTATTGGTCAAGTATCAGGCCACTTGTTTCCTGTCAAGCTTGTTTGCCATGACGCAGGCCAACCAGCCAGTTGAGATTTTTCTTGACCCGTTGATCCCTTGTCTGAGGGGATAGAGGATGACTTGATGTTGAGGACTCCAGTCCTTTCGACTCTTCCCAGGAGGATCCAGAGCAGTCAGCAGACCAGACTGTCTCCTCCTAGGAGTTGCCTCCTTCTGGTGTCCCACAGTATAAGTCAGTGCATATCCTGTACATGGCCCCTCCACCCGCATCTCCTCACCATCAACACTTGAGTCGTCGGTTGAGATCTAGGTTGTGACCAGGGACTTTCCATGTTCCTGCTTTGACACTCGCGTGGAACCACCATCGGGCGCTCCTCTTCCTCTTTGTCTTCAGACAATGAGAGGCTCCATTAGAAGCTGCATCAGTGCTGTGAGGCACTGATGTGGCAACAGTGTGTCCTCGGGCAGGATAGGCCCTTCCCCTGCCCCCCACGCTTCCTTGGTCGCCCCTCAGTCCTGCCGCACCTAGTGTCTCTGGCGGTGGCCTTCCACTGATTTGGGTGGAACCACCGCCAAGCAGTCCCTACAGGGAACCCCTACAAAGGCCTCCCAGCTGATTACCAGCCTTTCCAGTCAACTTTCGGTCGCGATCACTCACTCGGATGAGTCCAGGGTGGTCCATGGGGAAAAGCTGCACAGGGTGGTCTTTGAGGAGTTTTAAGTCTCTGACTGATCCCCATGCAGTCTTTAAGGACCCAAGGCTTAAACCATGAATCGGTTGAAGAACGTACGACTGATCACAGTCTGGCCCCTTGTGATTTTGTTCGTTGATCTCTAAATCAGTGGAGATCCATTGCAAGCTGTCCAGAAGTGGGACAAGTACTTTTCTCATGGGAACCCAGGATTGGGATGATTCTCAGGGGTCACCTTCCCAGTGGCAGAGGCTGTGCTGGGACCTGCACTGGAACTCTGGCAGCATCTGGCATCCTACATGACACCCTCAGCCTATATGATCCACAAGTGTGTGGTCCCAACTGGCTCCCTGTGCAGTTTCTCGGACCAGCCTCGATTGAGGGTTGGTGGGGACTCCACCTTCCATAAGACCAGCAGTGTTGGGGATGTAGATGACTTCTGACAAGGAGTCCAAGAAGCTGGACCATGCAACAACGAAGTTTATGCTGCATCCTCCCTGAGTCTCCATCAGGCAAGTTATGCCTTGATGATGGCCAACTTTGGTCTTGCCCTGATGGGCGTCCCTTGACGCGTGTCCTCACCTGCCAGTCTGCAGATCTGTACTAGGCAGTTTAGGTGGTCAGAGGCCAGGGCCTAGCCGCCACAAACAGCTTCAAAATGTCACTTAAAGTGTCCAGGCTGCCTGTTTTTATTCAAGAAACAGTCAGTTTCTTTACATCTTGGTCAGCTAAAAAGGCATTTGAAAATCTCAATGCAAAAGTTGGATGAACTCCACATCAAAGCAATAGGTATCCTTCTGTTTTATTTAATATAACACAAGGTACATCTGGTTAATGTTTCATAGCACTCTGCTGCTTCAGAAGACCCATGCTGTGTTACCTGAATTCAAACTGTGTGTGTGTGTATATATAAATGTATATGTATATGTAACCCCAGGCTGGTATGCCATTTGTATCTGACAGCAATACCAGGTGGAGCTGGGTTCGAGAGGAATAGGTCACCGGCACAAAGGCTAGGTTTGGCTACTTCCGCACAGGGGCACCCAAGTAACTCTGAACACAGGAAGCAATAACTGTAATGTCCAATACCAGAGTGGGATTCTAAAGTGTGGCTTTTATTCACATCCAAACAGAATAAACAAAGCATAGATGAACCCCACGGGTTACACTCCTGGTAATGCAGATTAAAACAGACCAGAACACATCCTCATCACTTTAGCCCTCAGGCTGTAGCACACACTGGGCACACAGCCCGGACTTGTATGCTGCTTTGGGTTACACAGCCAAGCTTGTACACTGTTCTGGGTTTTCCTGGCTCGGCTCCCTGGCCAGCCACTTGGACACCTTCCATACTTCATGGAAGCATTTTCTGGTGACTCCCTAAAAGACCTAAGAGCACCACGGCTCCATCAGGGAATCTTCCTTTCAATCCCACATCTGGGTGCTTTCCTCAGGCACTGGTCAAGTACCTGAGAGAAAGCAAAAGGTGTCTCAGAGCAATCCAGAGGTGAATTTGGTTACTTACTGATGGGGGTCTCCCACCTCTTGCTCCCACAATTCATACCTGCCATTTCTCTGGACAGTAAACCTCATCCTTTAGCACTTTACTGTGTAGATTCTTGCTAAATGTATTTCACATTCCATCTACTTGCCTTGCTTCCCATTTGTACTGGACTTGAACATACTTATACGTGGCTTTTCCATTACTCTAGACCCCCACAAAGTTAAGCAGTCCAAGACCCACTTTCTTTCTTTCCATTTTGTGCTGGCCTTGAACATACTTGTAAGTGCCATTGTCCATTACTCTAGACCCCCACTGAGTTAAGCAGTCCAATCCCACATCTTCCAACTGTACTTGGCTGTCTTTTCCTGACCCCACAGTAACAGTCCCTTTAGTTTCCTTCTGTTCAGGTGAAAACACTTGGCCCTTTTTCAGAGCGAACTCACCTTTTGGTTGCAGGTGCCCACAGGCGTTTCCTCCACAAGGAATCTTCCTCTCAGAGCTTCTGGTGCCTCAGCACAACTTGAACAGGCAGCTTTTTCCCTTAGCCAGACCCAGGGGTTACCCGTGGAAAACAGGCAAACACCTTTCCCCATTCCTCAGGAATGGGGCTACTTGAACCATTGAAAGCGGTCTCCACCACTTCAATTACCAGTTCCTGTGTTCCTCTTCAGGTAGAAACAGAAACTTACACAAAAGTAGCTCTGAAACAAAGCTTAAAGCTCTGAGAGCCTGCACCACTCTGCTGCACTACAGTCTTTCTCTAAGACTGCACACAGACTGGCTTCCATTCCCCAGCATTCTACTCTAACCTCCAACTGCAGCATTCCAGTGTGGCTTATGCAGCCGGACAGTTCTAAAATGATGTCATCCTCAGTCTCAGTCTGAGACTGAGGACAGAGGGAGACAGTGTGAAATCCATTTAACTGGAGTTTCACAAGCTGCCTTCCTGCCTACCACCAGAGTCTTACTGGGATTCTGGTAACCCCAGGTAACAAGGGGTTACACTCAACCTTAGGCAGGAAAATGACTGTCCATGATCATTAATCACCTGGCTTAGGCCATCTCGCCCCATGTGTTGACCTACGGGAGGTAGTGCTACCTTCTCCCCTACCATGTGCCAGCACAGGCAGACAACACTAAGGACCTAGAGGCCTTGGCTGACGATCAGCCTCTACTCTACCCACTGACTCTGGGTACCTAGTGGCTCCAGTAGAGTGCCCAGAGCATAGCCCAATAGATCAGTACTACAACTCCTACTGCAGGTCAGGGCCACAGCCTGTCTATCCCCTAGCCCTCTAGGGAAAATCTGCCTGCCTTTAATTCAAATCCCAAAACAAAACAAACAGGGAACCTCCCTGACCCTGGACACCATGCAACCACACACACCAGCAGCTAATACCATACCATATGCATTACTCCCCACACCCCCCACAACACACCTGTGGAAGGAAAAAGTTACACACAGTAAGAACAACAACAACAGTACTTTAAACTCTACACACTAAAGTACTAGTGAGGACTCCGATGAGTCCTCCTCCTCTTCTTGTCTTCCTTCTATCTTCTTCAGGAACACCTGCAAGAAAAGAAAGACAGCACACACTGCTGATCTGCATACACAGTATATCTAAACACCTACCATCAAACACTGGAGAATCCCAAAATATTTTTTTTTAGAAAAGTAAAAACAGTGTAAACATTAGAAAACAGTAGAAAACAATGACATTATTTACAATACACAATATTTTGAGGATGGAGTGCCCTAAAATCTCATCTAGTGACCACAGTGGCGAGGGCAAGTGCATTAAAGAGTCTCTCCTGGGACGGAGCCCGTGAAGCACAGTTCTAGCAGGCCAAAGTCCCAAGGAGAGAGTCTTTGACAGTTCAAACATCTGGAGTCTGCTAGTGTAGGGTGTGTACTGCAATGTCATAAGAATAGAAAAGTCTGGACTTACCAGTCCCTTGTAGAACGACAACGGCACCAACCTGGTCCTCAGTCGAAGACTCTCCCTGGCAGCATTCTTTTCGATACAGCTGGGCGGACATCTTCCGGGAACGACAGGGGGGCACATCTGAAACTGCTGGGTTGATGTCATCTCTGGAGATGGAACCTTGGAACAGGAACAAAAGGGAAAACAGCTGGTCTGAAGTCATCCGATTACCAGGCGATGAATCAGGATACAGCTGGGCTGGTGTCCTCTGGATCTGAAGTCATCTGGTGGGCCAGTCGATGGATTCTGGAAAGTCAGTACCTGTAGAACTGATGAATGTGGGGCACCTGAGTCCTGGACGCCCATACTGGCGGAACAACATACACTGCAATGGCTTGAGTGGTAGCACTGGCTACCACTGCTCTGCTTTCCATTTGGTGAGCATGGACACATTCGCAGGGAGGTCTTTGCATTGTGGCCAGTAGCACAACAGGTCAGGTGCTTGAATTATTACCCTGCCTGGGCGCTATAATTCACACTGTGAAAGGTTTCATGTCCTCTCCATCCACAGTTCGAACAGTGTCCATTAACAGTGTCCTGTCTCTTTTCCACTGGCTGTATTTTTCATGAAACATTCTGTTCCTGACATGCTTGTTTGCACCAGGATGCACACATTTCATTGCTTCTGCCCAAATCCAGGACTTCCTGCTGTTCTCAATCTCCCCAGACTCTCCGAGGAAAGGTAGGAAAGGACATCCCATAGATTTCATTCACCTTCCTACAAACCAGTCTTTCCTCTTTACTAGCTTTGGTCAACCTGAGACCTCTGGCCTGGCTTGGGGCAGCCAGTACTGGTTCTGCCAGCTACGCATTCTCAACGAGACAAAAAATGGATCCCTGGCTGCTTCTTGCACAGCCAGGGCAGTGATATCACCACTCTCTTCCATGCATTCCTCTGAGGCAAGAGCTTGAGGCTGTGTACCAGTTCCTTTTCACAAGGCCACATAGGTTCCCCTGTTCTTCTTCCTCACTGAGAATCTGTGCCCAGGAGTGAGCGGTTGTCCTCACTCCTGAGACTATCCACTCTTCACTGGGCATGGAGGTCAAACCTCCCATTCAAAGGCCTCCTCATCTCGTCATCACCTATGAGACTTGGGCTAGCCCCCTCTCCACGGGTCTACTGATGCTCTTCCTGATATGTCCTCTGTGACTCAGAATCCAAAACATCAGCACATTGTTCTGTCTGTAAATCTGCACCTTCTAGCTTTGTGCCACACTTCCCTGAGGGGCCTTTCCAACAGGCTCCATCTGGTGCTGTGTGCTGCCAACTGCAAATTCTTGAACTTTTGCCCATGTGGGAGCCAAACGAATCTTGGGCCCTTTAAATAAACCATATTTCTCTAAGCACCCAGAACACTGAGGTACCATGAAGACGTCCCTTCCAGCATTTAAGCACATCAAACATACTTGAACTGGATATCCAGGAATCACCACATAAGGAGGCAGTCATCCTCTGGTAACATCTCCATGCCCCTTAACTTGTTTATTTCTACTGCTACCACAGCCCGGCATGATCCGGCTAGCGGGCTGGTCCTGAGGCCATGACTACAGAGAAAAAACAAACAACGCCACTGTTATTTCAAGTCCCATATCACTGAAAACTTTCTCTTCTCTTTCAAATGGCTCCTCTGCTGCTGTGTTTACATTACTACCCCCACCCTGTAATGGCGGCAGCAGCACTCCTATGCATCAACATTCTGAAACTGGGTCAAGCCACTCACTGCACATCCGATTTACACACACTACTGATAACTTTGCTCAAACTACGCAAACTTGCACTGTTCTTTTTCCTGGCACATTTATATGATTTACCACGGACTTTTCACTTGCTGAAGACCTTGCTCTAGCTTACAGTCTCTTAAAGCCTCAGTATTTCAAGCACAGGATTGCCTGTAACTCTTGCTGCATATCGGATACAACTCAGTCTCTCTCAAGGCTTTGAAACTTATACTGACGTTGAAACTATAATTATGCTCACAGTCGATGGCTTAAAAGGCTTGCTTTTGCTGGTAAAACTTAACACAGTCCATTTTGAGCGATTACACTGCTACACTCAGATTCAGCTGGCTTTTGGCAAAATCACTTAGTCTGAGCAATTATTTCTGTTGGTACTCACTGTTATCAGTAGCTGTTTGCTGCGATGGAAAACGGCCTGCAGCCAGTCTTGGAGGCCTCTGGAAATAAGCGGGTTGGCAGTCCTGCCGATTGTCTCTCTGAACACCACACTCGCAGTCCAGTCAATCGAGATGCGGTTGAGCCCGAATTTAAACAGAAAAGTCATTTTTTGAACTTTACTGCGCTTTCAGTCACCGCGACGCCCTCCTATAAGCCAGTTCGCACACTCCACTCACTTTCCCTCTCGAATGCTGTGCAGTCGCTGTAGAGGTGGCTTGGGGCAGGACTAATTGCAGTCTCACCAATCACTCGACGCCATGCAAATGAGTCTCTTCCTCTCGAGTGCTCTTCTCCTCACGGCGATCGCCAACAGGCAAATTTAAACTGCAAAACCACACTTTTTTTTTTTTCCTCAATTGACTCCACGGCAGGAGCCCATTTCAACCATTTTTCATGGCCATTAACACAACAAGTCTCTCAGTTCACAAGAAAGCATTTCCAACGTCCAGGGCACAATTTTCCTTTTGCTACCCTAGTTTTCCACATTTTCTTTGTCACAACAGTTTTAGAAGCTGGCAAAACGCTGTAATTTTGATGCAGGATAAGGGCATACACTCTCAGACTTTACTACTCCTTGGTAAACAGTTGGCATTTTAACAGCAGCACATGGACAACAGCACACAGCGCACATTAGTTAACCTTTGCTTCAGCTTTTTGGCTACCACTGCCAGATGGCCAAAACGCTAGCTCTTTGCCTGAGCATCTTTCTTGCATTCCTCCCAAATTCTAAACTCAAATCCTCAGCGTGCTCTCCATTTTGTGAACCCCAGGCTGGTATGCCATTTGTATCTGACAGCAGTACCAGGTGGGCTAGATCTGGGGAGGAATAGGTCACTCAGCAGAAAGGCTAGGTTTGGCTACTCTGCACAGGGTACCCAAGTAACTCCAAACACAGGAAGCAGTAAGTGTAATGTCCAATACCAGAAGTGTGATTCTAAAGTGTGGTTTTTATTCACATCCAAACAGAATAAACAAAGCATAGGTCGACTCCACGGGCTACACTCCTGGTAATGCAGATTAAAAGAGACCAGAACACATCCTCATCACTTTAGCCCTCAGGCTCTAGCACACACTGGGCACACAGCACGGACTTGTCACTGCTTTTGGGGTACACAGCCTGAGCTTGTACACTGTTCTGGGTTTTCCTAGCTGACTCCCTTGCCAGCCACTTGGACACCTTCCATACTATGGAAACATTTTCTGGTGGCTCCTAAACCACCCAAGAGCACCACGGCTCCATCAGGGAATCTTCCTTTCAATCCCACATCTGGGTGCTTTCCTCAGGCACTGGCCAAGTACCTGAGAGAAAGCAAAAGGTGTCTCAGAGCAAATCCAGAGGTGAATTTGGTTACTACTGATGGGGGTCTCACCTCTTGCTCCACAATTCATACCCAGCCATTTCTCTGGACAGTAAACACCTCATCCTTTAGCACTTTGCTGTGTGGATTCTTGCTAAATGTATTTCACATTCCATCTACTTGCATTGCTTCCCATTTGTACCAGACTTGAACATACTTATATGTGGCTTTGTCCATTACTCTAGACCCCACAAAGTTAAGCAGTCCAATCCCACTCTTTCTTTCCATTTTGTGCTGGCCTTGAACATACTTGTAAGTGACATTGTCCAGTACTCTAGACTCCCACTGAGTTAAGCAGTCCAATCCCCACATCTTCCAACTGTACCTGGCTGTATTTTCCTGACCCCACAGTAACAGTCCCTTTAGTTTCCTTCTGTTCAGGTGAAAACACTTGGCCCTTTTTCAGAGCGAACTCACCCTTTGGTTGCAGATGCCCCACAGGCGTTTCCTCCAAAGGAATCTTCTTCTCAGAGCTTTGGTGCTTCAGCACAACTTGAACAGGCAGCTTCTTTCCTTAGCCAGACCCAGGGGTTGCCCTGAAAACAGGCAAACACCTTCCTCCATCCCCTCAGGAATAGGGCTACAGAACCATTGAAAGCGGTCTCCACCACTTCAATTACCAGTTCCTGTGTTCCTTTTCAGCTGGAAACACACACCTACACAAAAAGTAACTCTGAAACAGAGCTTAAAGCTCTGATAGCCTGCATACAGACTGGCTTCAAATTCCCCAACATTCTACTCTAACCTCCAACTGCAACATTCCAGTGTGGCTATGCAGCTGCGACAGTTCTAAAATGATGTCATCCCTCAGTCACAGCTGAGACTGAGAACAGAGTGAGACAGTGTGAAATCCATTTAACTGGAGTTTCACAAGCTGCCTTCCTGCCTACCACTAGGTCTTACTGGGATTCTAGTAACCCCGGGTAACAGGTGGGGTTACATATATATTCTTTGCAAAAACTACTTTAATGCATCAGTTAGTGTTGAGAATAAAGCGACAAAAATAGGGAAGTATGATGTTAGGGTTTCCAACTCAGACACCCCCACCCCAACCTGCACACACACCAACAGGCATTAGGGTGTGCCTTGGTCATCCGCCATAACGCCATCCCATTCCATAATGTAAATAAGCTGAGATGGGTACAGTATAGGAGAATGGGGTGAGCATTATGGCTGACGATCTAAGGCACACCTCACGGATGTTGGTGTGTGCAGGGTAGTGGTGGAGTATTAGGGTTGGAAACCCTAATGTCATATTTCCGTACTTTTGTTGCTTTATCCTTAACCCCAACTGATGCATTAACATAGTTTTTGCAAAGAATTCTTACTTTTTGAGATAGTGTAATCGTAGCCTTATTTGCCTGTGGGAGTGCAGTGCCGCTCGACCCCTGCTCCCATCTCTCCCTAGATATGTATATATATGTTGCTGTGGAAGGGCCCTGTGCTTTCATTTATAGGACAACAGTGCTAAAATTGTCATATAGCCATCTTATTACCCCATCTCATGTACCTGGTACAGAAAATTGTTGAAACCCTGCCAAAATGTAATTCCGTGCAACTGCAACACCATTCTGCACCACAGATGTGAAAACGCATTTTGTCCAGGATTTGAAAAATGACAGCTGTAATATAAATAAGGGTGGGGTAATAAGATGTTCAGCAATGACCCCACCTCATGAACAAGGGCAGGAACATTATTTTCAAATCCCGCCCGAAAGGTGAATTTTGCCAGGTGACTACCTAAATCACCTTTCAGGCGGAGTTGCATAATAACAGCCATATTGTTCATGGGTGGGTTCCAAGTCATTTTGAAAATTTGGTGTCAAAAATATGTAAAATGACCAAGTTATGCATCAAAGTTGAAAACCCCATTGAAATACATTGAACCCCATTTACCTTAGTTTCTCATATTGCAGTTGCCAGTTCCAGCAGAAGAGCGTGTCTTCGATCGGAGAGAGTGGATCTTCATCCAGTAACCTGTTCAGGTGAGTGAGGTGTGTTGGGGAGTGCTGGGGGTGGGGTGGTGGGTGCTGAGTGAGAGGTCGGGCGGTTGGATCTGCAAAGGAGTGTTTCTTCTTTGTAGGTTTAACAAAAACAACGAGAGACCATTTTGTGTCACAGCATTACTGAAGTGTGTGAGGTACCACTAGCCACCAGGGAATAAATTTACTAATGAGGACAGTGATCGGAAGGGCGGTGGATACCGCTAGACACCAGGGAACTGATGGAATAAAGGGACAGCGATCGGAAGGGTGGGGTGCCACTAGACACCAGGGAATGTATTTATTTATGGGACAGCGATCGAAGGGTAGGTAGTGGTACCACTAGACACCAGGGAATGGATATAATAATGGGGACAACAATCGGAAGGGTAGGTAGTGGTACCACTAGACACCAGGGAATGGATATAATAATGGGGACAGCGATCAGAAGGGTGTGAGGTGCCACTAGACACCAGGAATCTGTTTACTTATTGGGACAGCGATCAGAGGGTAGGGGGTACCACTAGACACCAGGGAATACATTTCCTAATGGGGATAGTGACAGAAGGGTTGGGGTACCACTAGACACCAGGGAATTGATGGAATAACAGGGACAAGCGATCAGAAGGGTGGGGGGTGCCACTATACACCAGGGAATGTATTTACTTAAGGGACAGTGATCGAAAGGGTTGGGGTACCACTGGACACCAGGAATTGATGGAATAACTGTGACAGCATTTGAAAAGGTAGGGGTACCACTAGACACCAGGGAATGTTTTCACGGGTGGACAGTGATCGAAGGGGTGGGGGAGCCACTAGACACCAGGGAATGTATTTACTTTTTATATAGATATATATATATATTCTACTTTTTCCTAGCAGGACCCTACTGTCAAATCGGCCCTGGTCACGGCCCCTGGGACTCCCACTTACTGCCCATTGCCATTGCTCTCCGGTCACCCCCAGCTTACTTCCTGGAGGGCGGGCCATGGTACCGGTATTTGGTGCCATGGGGCTAGTATCTAGTTAGGAGTTTTCCTGATGGCAGAGGCTACCTGAAGTCCCGGAGGACTTCATAGGAGACAGGGGTCCCATCGTGCTTTTTGCTTCCCCTGTAAGCTGGGACGGAGATGTGCAATGACGCCAGCATCTGTACCACCCAGAGCATCAATTTCACGTCAGATACAGGGCAGGAACCTGGCCTCTGCCAGATGTTCTCCTGTGCGATCAGGTCCCCTTCCCCCGGAGAAGGAGAGCAGTCCTAGGTACGCCCAGTCCTTCTCCCCGGCCGCCCTCCAATGACCCAAGTCCATTCCCAACCCGGTCGTCGGCATCGCGAATGGAAATCCAACCGCTGCACTGACGGTCGCCCGGAATGTATTTACTTATGGGGACAGCGACTGAAGGGTGGGGTACCACTAGACAACAGGGAATCAATTTAATAATGGGGACAGTAATCAGAAGGTGTGGGTGGTGCCACTAGACACCAGGAATATATTTACTTAAGGGGACAGTAATCGGAAAGGTGGGGGTACCACTAGACAACGGGAATCAATTTAATAAGGGGACAGTAATCAGAAGGGTGGGTGTGGTGCCACTAGATACCAGGGAATGTATTTACTTAAGAGGACATCGATCGGAAGGTGGGGGTACCATTAGACAACAGGAATCAATTTAATAATGAGGACAGCAATCAGAAGGGCGCGCTGGTACCACTCAGACACCAGGAAATCAATGGAAAACAGGGACAGCGATCAGAAGGGTGGGATGCCACTATACACCAGGGAATGTATTTACTTTGGGGACAGCCATCGAAAGAGTGGAGGGTACCAGTAGACACCAGGAATCAATGGAATAATGGAGACAGTGATCGAAAAGGTGAGGTGCCACTAGACACCAGGAATGTATTGACTTATGGGACAGCGATCAGATGGATGGTGGGTGCCACTAGACACCAGGGAATGTATTGACTTATGGGGACAGCGATCAGAAGGGTGGGGGGTACCACTAGACAACAGGGAATCAATTTAATAATAGAGACAGTAATCAGAAGGGTGGGGGTGGTGCCACTAGACACCAGGAAATGTATTTACTGAAGGACAAAGATCGGAAGAGTGCGGGCACCGCTAGACACCAGGAATTGATGGAATAATGGGGACAACATTAGAAGGGTGGGAAGCTACTAGACACCAGGAATGTATTTACTTATGGGGACATAGATCAGAAGGGTGGGGTACCACTAGACACCAGGAATGGATGCAATAACGGGACAGTGATTGAAGGTGGGGGTGCCACTAGACACCAGGAGGATCAATTTAATGATGGGGACAGCGATCAGAAGGGTGGGAGGTGCCACTAGACACCAGGAAATCTGTTTACTTATGGGAACAGCAATATTAAGGGTGGAGGTGCCACTAGACACCAGGAATCTGTTTACTTATGGGGACAGTGATCAGAAGGGTGGGAGGTGCTGCTAGACACCAGAGTCTATTTTACTAATGGGGGACAATGATTAGAAGGGTGGAGGTGCCACTAGACACCAGGAAATCTGTTTACTTATGGGAACAGCAATATTAGGTGGGAGGTGCCACCAGACACCAGGGAATCTGTTTACTTATGGGGACAGTGATCAGAAGGGTGGAGGTGCCGCTAGACACCAGGAGTCTATTTACTAATGGGGACAATGATTAGAAGGGTGGGAGGTGCTACTAGAAACCAGGGAATCTGTTTACTTATGGGGACAGCAATATTAGGGGTGGAGGTGCCACTAGACACCAGGTTATCTATCTACTTATGGAGACAGCGATTGGAAGGTGGGGTTACCACTAGACACCAGGGACTCGATGGAATAACAGGGACAGTGATCGGAAGGGTGGAGGGGTGCCACTAGACACCAGGAAATGGGTGTAATAACTGGGACAGTGATCAGAAGGGTAGGGGGTGCCACTAGACACCAGGGAATCAATTTAATAATGGGGACAGCAATCGAAGGGTGGGGTGTATCACTAGACACCAGGAATGGATGTAATAATGGACAGTGATCGAAAGGGTAGGAGGTCCACTAGACATCAGAGAATCTGTTTACTTATGGGGATAGCAGTCGAAGGGTAGGGGATGCCATTAGTCACCAGGGAATCTATTTAGTTATGGGGACAGTGATCGGAAAGGTGGGGGGTGCCACTAGACACTAGAGAATAAATTTAATAACGCGACAGTGATCGAAGGGTGAGGGATGGGAGTGCCACTAGACACTTGGGAATCAATTTAATAAGGTGACAGGAAACACTGACCATTGCCGGGTGGTAGGATTGGGGCACCACTAGACACTAGGGAAACAGCTACCATAGCTCACACTGTTGCCCGCAGCACAAGTTCCAGCTGTGCTGCAGAAGTCAAGAAATTCCTGATGTTCTCGTACAGTGAACATGGGGAAAGGCTCCCTCGCTAAGCTGGGCACCTGTGATATAGGGTGCCTCACAAAAGGTATTTGTGGCTCTTATTTTCAAAAACAGACAGAAGAATCTGCTAAACGGAGGTCCATTTAGCTAGGTTCTGAGGTTTGTTTTCAAAATGCCAGCATTTATATGTACCACGCTTTGTTTGACTTTTATTTTGAATCAAAGTTTACCTTAACCTCGAACATTTTTTAATCATTAGATCTGTTTTTGTTTTGGCCACACTTCAACGTTATCCCAAAAAATGTTAGAATTCAAAACTGTCCAATATTTTTTTAACTAAACCATCCAAAGACACACCCTTGGCACAGACCCCATCAGCCCTGAAAAATTCATGGAAAAAGTCCATACTGTCTAGGCTGGAGGTGAGAGCAGAAATCCCCATTTTAGTATGTTTTTTTTGTTTTTTTTTTTTTCACTTTTTGACCTTCCATATCTCGAAAACCATACATGATACCCATGAAGCTTTCCACATCTTGAGACTCTCAAGTCTGACCACCAAATATTGTGATAATTCTTTAAAGGACGGCAAAGTTATTAAGTGCAAAAATTGGTTTTTAACATTAAAAGGAAACTAACATGTAGGATTAAATTAATCACTATTGTTACCAAATGTAAATAAGCTTACATAAGCTATTGACCGAACCCGTAACACTTTTAGGGGCTAGAATTATAACTCATTCAGTTAATACCCCCTCCGTTATAGCTGCAGGCATCCATTTTCTAAATCACAGGCACAGGAAATTACATCTCAGCAGGGAAACACGCGTAGCCACAACTTTTTTCAACCAGGAGAGTACAGTAAGCTGAAGCTTGATTCAGGTGTGACCTGAGAGCACAAGAAAGTTGTGACTTGCTCAGGGTCACACAGTAATGCAAGTAGGGACTGTGATTCAAACCCAGGTCTCCAGGTTGCAGCTCAGAGCCTTAAACCACTGCGCAACGCTGCCTACTTGAAAGTAAGAGGAAAAGAAAAATAAATGTTACCCAGTCCATGGAGATGTGAACTTGTCTCTAATCTTGAAAGGGTTGCTATAAATAAAAATCGTGCGCTGCCAGTGCCGACAGTTTCTGAGCTCCTTTGAGGTTCTATTGCTTTGTACAATGTTTTGTGACATATCAGTTTAGTAAAGTGTTTGGTGCCTGTGTGATTCGAGAGTATTCTGCTACTGTGGTAACAATGTAAATCATTTTATTCTTGTACCTATTTAGTTGCATTGTTAGCTACTAAAGTAGTTGTGTTTTAATTTTTTGTTGTTGGCATCATTTTATTTATTTATTTATGTATTTGATAGTTGGATAGGTGCACTAGTCCGGGGACCATTTTCAGGCACAACCCGGCCAAGTGGCAAGGAACATAATACATGATATATACAATGGTAATACAACACAATAAAGATTCATATGGTGGTCAAGGCATCGGAAAAATAAATTACACTATCATACAACAGGACAAGTTATGTACTCCAGGTGATACAGGAAATAAATACAATCAGGTGTAGGAAATAATAAATACAGGGCAGCCAGACTGAGTGC
Organism: Neoceratodus forsteri; assembly: GCA_016271365.2. Classification (NCBI taxonomy): domain Eukaryota; kingdom Metazoa; phylum Chordata; order Ceratodontiformes; family Ceratodontidae; genus Neoceratodus; species Neoceratodus forsteri. Next base: position 693,688,678 of record CM057449.1, read on the forward strand.
AGTATTAGCATGGTAAACCCAGCTTACCCACCCCCACCAACCAAGGTGCCTAGACTAGTTACCGAGATGACAGTGAAGAGGGAGGAAAAGAACAGAGTAACTAAGGGTAGTCAAGAAGGAAGGGGGATTGCCTGTGAGGAGAGTAGGTGGCCTAGGGTAGTCAAGAAGCTGGGGGGATTGTCTGTGGACAGTTACAGCAATGTTTGGTAAGTAGCCAAGATTTGAGGTTTGTTTGAAGTTCATATGGGTGTCGAAGGATCAGAGGGGTCGGGGAGCCCATTCCAGAAGGTGGAGACAGCTACCGATAGGGCATTCTTCCATTTTGGTCTTCAAGCGTGGTACCTAAAAAGGTGAAGCAGTAGAGGAGCGGAGGCACCTGGGCGACAGTATGGAGCCTGCAGAGGTTGGAGAGGGGAAACGGCATTGTGCCTTATGTTGTGTCCACAAAGTAGCCTAGGGTAAATTCAAAGCAGCTTTGTAATGTGAGCCAGCTGAGGGAGCGATAAAGATCACAGTGATGTGTGGAAAAGGCGGACAGCGCACAGTGACAAGCGCTGTTGTGGGGCCGGCTAGTCTAGTTCGGATGGTGGTAGAGACTAAAGAGTATATAGGGGACAGTAGTCCAGTATGGGGAGAAGGTTTCTTTGGACTATAACTAGCGAGCCTCATTGGTCAGGTATGGTTTTATGCTGTAAGCAGCCCCAAGTTTCTGGTTAATCTTGCATATAACAGTGTTGGTATGGTCTGAGAGAAGTAAAGAGTGGGGTCGAGTATCCCCAGATATTTAAAGGAGGAGACGTTTTCAGGGGAGACCGTCTCGGCAAGAGGATAAGAAGGGGTGATTATCGAGGAGGATTTGTAGGAGAGGTCTAGATACAAATAGCATGGCCTTAGTTTTTGGCATTGACAATTAGCTGGTTGGAGGAGAACCAGCTAGCGGCAGCACTGAAGATGTTACTTTGAGAGGGCTCTTGCAGTAGGTATTCACAGATAGGACCAAGCCACCAGGCTTCAGAACCCCACGGAAAACTTCTAGCTAGCAGTCTCTGGTGGGGACTGCCCCCATGTCAAGTGACTGGCATCGCATAAGGTCGGTATAAAGGGCGATCCCCACACCCACCTTCCAGTTCTTTCCACTGCGTCGGCTTGTGAAAGGTCCTCGTGGTAGAACAGCACTCGTCAGTACCTTTGTTGGTTGTAAAGTTTCAACTTTCAGCCTTTTTCTCTTCTTTAGTTTTTCTCATACCTCAGCTGTGTGTGATGCGCGGTCGTCCTACGTCAATCGCTGATGAAAACAAGTGCGACCCATGTGGTTCCAACTTCCTCACAAGGATGGCCACCTTGTGCCTCTTCATGTCTAGGCCCAGACCACCCCTGTGGAGAAGTGCCAGCACTGCCAGAAATTCAACTCGCTACCTGCAAACGAGCAGCAGTCCCTGGAAGCCCATCTCATTAAGAAGAAAATGGCATCCATGGAGAAGGAGTTGAAAAACGTAGGCAGGCATTCACCTTCCCCAAGGCCACAAAAGAAGCGTGAGAAGGAGAAGCACCGGAGCAGGATTGTCTTCCACAGCAGCCGCGACTTTGGCTGGAGTCGAGGCTTACAGGTATCATCCTCTGAGGATCGCCTTCGACAGCCGCCTTGGTGGCTACCGAAGGTGTCGCCTCTTGCTTGCGCCTCTGGTCTTTGGGAGCCTCTCCGCAACGGAGGGCCTGGCCCACAAGGCTGCGCCCACCACAGCCTTCCATTCCGAGCGGGTCCAGTAAGTCAGACGCCTGTCCCACTGATGCCCACCCGACAGGACTGCTTAAGCCGCCACCTCCTCGTAGACGCCCAGCCCACCCCCTTCCGACAAGGCTGCCACCCTTCATGGCCTTCCTCGGACAGGGAGTCTGATAAGTTGGATGCTGGTTCCTCTGACATCCGCCTGGCCACTGCTAACAAAACAGCCACCAGCTCCAACGAAGACCACCCGTCAACCTGCCTGCGCAGACCCTCATCGTCACACTTGACTCCCGAGGCTCTCCACAACAGATAACCCTGCTGTTTCACCGATGTCCCTGCTGTGACAACCCACCTCTCCCTCTGGGCTGAAACAGCTTTAGAGAGGTGTCTGTCCTCGGTATTCGCTGCCACCAGCCTGACTTCTCTTTCCGCACCTCTTCAAGAGTACCAACTTGAATAATCAAACGTGCAAGTCTGGTAGTGTGTCTCTCTCGGTGGCAGATGCTACACAGAGTTTCTCAGCCAGTGGAAACCAAATATTACCTTAGAAAATGAAATCACAGTCACAACTGTTGAGCAAATAAATAGCTTTTACTTAACAGAAAGTGCACTGAGCATTTACAGGATATATATTTACAACACAAGAGAATAACACTCATACAGAAAAAGTAAACACATTTTTAAATAACAGATGGCAAAAGAAGATGGCTATTACTGAAATATGCTATCACTAAACTTACCCTTCCTTGTCCTTACAAGAGACACTGGACCCTGTTCTAACTGCCAGCTCCACGGACATAGCTACAAGGTAGGCTCCAAACTTATGTTTCCTCCCAGCTTCCAAAGCACAGAGAGCCTTCTGCCTTTCAGAAGGTTATATATCTGTGGAGAATAGGTCATTCCTATTCTCCCTTTAAATGTACCAACCAACTAACATGTATGTATTTAATTGTCCCAATCAGAGTGAACACCTATCAGTGACCAATTATATTCCTTTTCACCTTAAGTTTATATTTGAATGATCCAATCCATTCAAACTGCCCTGTGTCCATGTCTGCAGGTCTGTGTGTGTCTGGAGATGTCCACTGAGATTTATGACCCAGCTCTTATCTAGCAGCTAGAATTCCATAAGCTGGATGCAGCTGGACAGAGGATTTCAGCCTGACTGTATTTTTCCAAACTGCTAAAAAAAAAATAAGGCACTTACAGAATCCAAACCATAAACTCTTTCCTGCCCATTTCTGTCACATCTCTCTCCCCAGATAATGAAGGCGTGTCCCTTGGGCCACCCCAAATGACACAGCCGTTCATGCAATTACTGGGAAGTGCTCAAAGTATCTAGCCAGGCCATTAGCCCTGCCTAGATAGCCCATCCACATTTGCATTTTGTTTGCCACTGCGATGCTGGATGGTCATGTTGTATGCCTGCAGTACCAGACTCCAACGTAGTAGTTTACCATTTTGCCCACTGGACCTATAAAGCCAACTCAGGGGATTATGATCTGTGACCACAGTAAATTCTCTCCCATATAGGTAAGGCTGCAGCCTCTGAAGGGCCCACACTATTCCCAAGCATTCTTTCTCAATTGTGGCATATGCCTCTCTGGGCAAAAGCCTCCGGCTGAGGTACACAACCGGGTGCGCCTCCCTGCTGGGTAACTTGGCTCAGCACAGCCCCCAGCCCATGATCTGAGGCATCCACATGGACCATAAACTTCAAACTATAATTAGGGCTAGCCAATAAAGCTGGACCGCTTAAGGCCTTTTTAGCTCCTGAAAAGCAACCTCACAACCTTCTGGCCACCTCACTGTGTCTGGCTTTCCTTCTTGGTTAAGTCTGTCAGGGGCTTAGCCAGATCGCTATAGCGGGAACAAACCTTCGGTAGTACCCTGCTGTCCCTAGAAATGCCCTGACCTATTTCTTTGTGGTAGAGTAGGCCAGGCCAGGATGGCATCAACCTTGGCAGGTTCCAGAGAGATGTGTCCACTACCCACCTCGTGCCCAAGGTAGGATACTTCTGCCATACCTACCTGGCATTTCTCGCCTTGACTGTCAGATCTGTCTTCTTTAACCTGTGGAACACATCCCAACATTCTTGATGTGCTCATCCCAGGTCTGGCTGTATATGGCTATATCATCCATATAAGCCAATGCAAACTCACTTACCCCAGACAGAATGTGATCTACAAGCCGTTGAAAGGTTGCAGGTGCATTCTCATTCCAAATGGCATTACCTTAAATTGTGATAAACCAAATGGAGTAACAAAAGCTGATCTTTCCTGGCCGCAGGGGTCAGAGGTACCTGCCAATAGCTCTTTGTTAGGTCTATTGTGGTCAAATACTTGGCTCCCCAGTCGCTCCAGGGTCTCATCTATTCTGGACATGGGATAGGCGTCAGACTCCGTGCAGCTATTAAGTTCCGGTAGTCCACGAGAATCGTGTGGTGCCATCCCCTTTGGGATCAGTACCAGGGTGATGCCCAAGGGCTACTAGATTCCTGGATTACCCCAGTTCCAGCATCTCTTTGAGCTCCTCTTTCACAGTCTGCTTAACGTGCTCAGGTACTCTGTAGGGGACTGTTTCAGGGAACCTGGGTCCCTGTATCCACATGGTGCTCTGCCATCATGGTGTACCCCGTTTCCTGTGAACATAATCCTCAAATCTCAGCACACCCCTAATTTCTTGCACCTGGCTGGTGTCAGCTGTTCTGAGAGGGTAAGGTTGTCCACAGAGGATGCAACCTGGCCTCCCAAGTAGGTCCACCAGTGGATCTACCTCAGTTTCCTCCTCTGGGGCACTGCATAGTGAGGACCATTTCCTCCCTGTCATGGTAGGGCTTCAGCATGTTAACATGATATACCTTTGTTTGCATCTCCTGTCCGGTAGCTCTATCATGTAATTGACATCACTAACCTTCGGACAGTGGAGAATGGCCCTCCCATGCTGCTTGTAATTTATTCTGTCGGACAGGGATGAGTACCATCACCGCTGTCCCACCTCATATTCTCTGGCTCGGGCCCCACGGTCTTACCAGACTTTCTGCTGCTGTTGTGCAGTGGCCAGGTGCTCCTGAGCAAACCTCATGAGCTCCCTAAGGCGGGTCCTGAAGTTCAGGACATACTCACAACCCGACTCCCCTGGGAGGCTCTGTTACCTTCCCATTCATCCCTAATCAAATCTAGGGCCCCCACACCTCATGACCAAACAGGAGCTCAAAGGTGAGACCCTGCAGACTCCTGTGGGACTTCCTGCACGCAAATGGATGAGGCAAATATTTGTCCCAGTCCCTCTTATGCTGGTCAGAAAAGTCCTTAGCATGGTCTTGAGGGTTTAATTAAATCGCCCACTAGACCATTAGCTTGCAGATGGTATGGGGATGTTTTGAGCTGCTTCACCCCACACTTCTCCACAAACTACTCATTAACCCTGACATAAAATTGGCACCCTGGTCAGACAGTATTCCTGGGAAAGCCCACCCGCCAAATATTCCCAACAGTGCATCTGCCACTGGTTCTGCCTCAGAAGATGTTAGGGCCACTGCCTCTGGGTATCTGGTGGCATAGTCTACAACTACCAGGATATACCGCTTAAGTGCGACTTGGGGTGCTCAATGGTCCACTGTGTCCACCGCTACCCTCTTGAAGGGTTCATCAATAATGGGCAGGGCACCAAGCTGCCTTGGCCTTGTCCCCATTTTCCCACCAGCTGGCACTGTGGACAAGTCCTGCAATACTTGCTACATCCTTGCCAGTACCAGGCCAGAAGAAATTGTTGGTTAAATGCTTTTTGTGCGCCTCACCCCAAGTGCCCTGAAAAGGGATATCATGGGCAAGGGCCAAAGCTGCTGACGGTGAACCTTAGGGACTACCAGCTGCTGGAGTACCTCACCATCAGCCCTTCCTCTGTTGTACATTCTCTGTACAACAGCCCATTGTCCCAGTAAATGGACTCTTTACTCCCTCCTGAGAACGCTCAGCCCTATGAGCTATTTCCTCAGTTTTTCCAGAGTAGGAGTCCGTCATGCAGCACTCGGCTGCCTCTTGTCTGACCCTTCCCAGTGCCCCTTCTGAAGGAAGTCCTGTGCTTTTGCATTTGTCATTGGGGTTCTGGACTGCTGCTCTAGCCAGCCCCTCCCTGTGCTAGACACTTCCTCAGCTGCTGAGGTGTGGCTGGACCACCTGAGTCAACTCTCTCTTCACCCTCAGAAGCTTGCCCTTGTGCCTGACTATGAGTTACAACACACACCAGTTTTTACTGGTCCAAATCCTCCCCACAATCATACTTACAGGTAGGTCCTCTACAACTCCCACCTCCTTTTCTCCATGGCCCCTTCCCAGCTCAGGAAGACTTTAGCCATTGTAATGGGACTGGTGGCCCTGTGAATGCCCGGACCTTGAGTATTTCCCAGGCACCATCTGCTCTGCCCGAATGAGATCTCTGCCTTACCCGGGAGATGTTAGGCCTGTGTCCACAGTCCCTGTGTTACTATTCCATTAACTGTAATGGGATGCAGATTCATATCAGAGGAGAGTGGTTCTTCAGACTGGACACACCCTACAAACACACCAGTGCTCTTTTGATCACCCGCCCCATATCTCTGCCCTTAACCAGTTTGTGAGGGCAGTTATATCTTAATGTCCCACTGATTGCAAATATGACATTTTTTGGGACCTATTTCTGAGTCCCCTGAACCAGAGGGCTCTACTTTGGGCTCAGGTGCAGGCAGGTTTCTTGGGCTGCCCCCATGGGATCCCTTATAACCATGTGCCGCACCACCATAAGACTTCATGCTGTGTGTGAAGGGTCGGCTAGACAGACACTCATCCGCATCCTGCCACCTCTGTGGAAGAGGCGATGCCCTGTCTATGAGCCATACATGCATGTCCTCAGGTACAATTTAGGAATTGTTCTCTCACCAATACATCTGTAATCAGTTCCACAGTAGTTGTTTTAGCCCCTCCATCCACCTATCAAGGTAAGTATACAGTTTAACCTGCAGTTCTGCATAACTGTCTTCTGGGCTTTCTTTAACTCCCTAAATTTCCTTCTATAAGCCTCAGGAGTTAATTCAAAACATTTCAACAACACTGTTTTCACTTTATCATAATCAGCATAGTCTTCATTACTCATTTTACAAAATGCATGCAACGCTAGCCCGTCAGCAGGGGTGTGAGATAAGTTGACCAGGAAGCCTTAGTCAATTTTAATTGGTTGCATACTCTCTCAAATGACCTTAAAAATAAATCAAGGTCATCTCCTCTTTAAACTGAGGGAACAATTTAGAATTCATTTTGGCTTCATGAAGTAAACTCACTCCACCATTACTCACGGTTTGCTGACTGCAGAAGGTCATCATCTCCTTCTCGTGCTTGTTGTCTCTGGAGTTCATGCTGTCATTCTTTCTCTCGGTCTGCCAATCTCTTTTCTTCAAGTTCTTTCTCTGCTTCCTGTCTTTTGTCTCTGCTTCCAGCCTTCTTGCTTCTGCATCAGCATCCAGTCTTTTACGCCTCCAACGCCTTGTCTTGCAGCAGCAGCTGCAGTCGCAGTGCCTCAAGCTGGTTTGGGGGTCTGCTGCCTCAGTTCCTGACTCACCCCAGCGACTGTCTGCTCCAGATCATGTGCCAAGAGAGAAGCATGAGGTCTGCCTTTTCTTCTGCTTTAGACCTTCAGGCTTAATCCCTTTCCTGGCACCTTTCAAAAGCTGTGGCACAGTAAGTGAGTCATACCGTGAGCCTCATTCTCTACTGCTACTTTACTATGCTATCTAAAACAAATAAAACTGTTATACAAATGTATCTTCTTGTATATCCTGTTTTGCAATGCTAAGGAACTGTTCCACTGGCAAACTCTGTATCTCAGTGTTGCCATGATCCGCTATCATCACCCACCACTGCCTGCCAACCAATATGTGACAACCCACCTCTTCCTCTGGGCTGAAACAGCTTTTAGAGAGGTGTCTGTCCTCAGTATTCATGCCACCAGCCGGACTTTCCTTCCGCACCTCTTTCAAGTGTACAAACTGAATAATTCAATGTGCAATTGCACAAGTTAAAGTCTGGTAGTGTGTCTCTTTCTGGTGGGATGCTACACAGAGTTTAACTCAGCCAGTGGAAACCAAATATTACCTTAGAAAATGACACCACAGTCACAACTGTTGAGCAAATAAATAGCTTTTACTTAACAGAAAGTGCACTGAGCATTTACAGGATAAATATTTACAACACAAGAGAATAACACTCATACAGGAAAAGTAAACAAATGTTTTTAAATAACAGATGGCAAAAGAAGAAGGCTATTACTGAAATATGCTATCACTAAACTTACCCTTCCCTGTCCTTACAAGAGACACTGGACCCTGTTCTAACTGCCAGCTCCTACGGACATAGCTAAGGTAGGCTCCAAGCCTATGTTTCTCTCCCAGCTTCCAAAGCACAAGAGAGCCTTTCTGCCTTTCAGAAGGTTATATACTCTGTGGAGAATAGGTCATTCCTATTCTCCTTTAAATACACCAACCAACTAACATGTATGTATTTAATTGTCCCAGTCAGAGTGAACACCTATCAGTGACCAATTATATTCCCTTTTCACCTTAAGTTTATATTTGAATGATCCAATCCTTCAAACTGCCCTGTGTCCGTGTCTGCAGGTCTGTGTGTGTCTGGAGATGTCCACTCGAGATTTATGACCCAGCTCTTATCTAGCAGCTAGGAATTCCACAAGCTGGATGCAGCTGGACAGAGGATTTCAGCCTGACTGTATTTTTTCCTAACTGCTGAAAAATAAGGCACCTACAGAATCCAAACCATTAACTCTTTCCTGCCCATTTCTGTCACATAGATCATGATGTTTTAGCAGCTGTGGTGACAAGAGCACAGGCAAAGAAAATCTCAGATGGTAGGGGCTCTTTCCTTTGCTGATTTTGATTTGGACTTGTTTGAGCACAGCTCCAAGATCCAGAAGTCCAGAAAAGGACGACACCTGAAGAAACGGTGGCAACAAAGACTGATGGACATAAGAGGTTAACATATGAAAATGCTGAATCTAAAGTGATCACTGATTGTGGTTTTCTTTCAGAACAAGCTAACGACATTGCTCTCCAGGGTTATTTTATGCTGGGGTGAAACCAAAACAGGGTGAGCCTATGTTTAAAAATGTAATGGGCTACTACTGTACAAAGTTTGGGTTAAACCTCAGACACAGGACCAGATAGAACAATTGGTTATATCACAGAAGTATAGATCTGAGTTGTTACAGATAGCACATGATAGTCCAATGGCTGATCACTCGGGAGGATCACACCCTTGCCAGATTGCTGTACAGATTTTACTGGCCTGAACTTCATGAAGATGTTGCTACCTATTACAGTTCTTGTGCTGAGTCTCAGAAAGTAGGCCCAGTGAATAAAATAGACAAGGTGCCCCATCCTTGATAAATGTGAATTTTAAGAGAATTGCAATGGATATGGTTGGCTCCTTAGACAAAAGTAAAAGGGTAATCAATTCATTTGGTAGTATGTGACTGTGCTACTCGATACCCAGAGGCAGTTCCAATGCATACTGTCACAGCCCCAAAGGTGGCAGCAGAGCTTGCAAAATTTTCAGCAGGGTGGACATACATAAAGAGAGCATTATTAACCAGGGAAGTAATTTTGGGGCTGCATTACTGAAGGAGCTATACCGACTACTAGGTATCACTGCTAAAGAACCTCCCTTATCATCCTCAGACAGACAGTCTTGTTGAGCTGCTTTAACCAAACCCTAAACGCTTGTTGAAAAGGTTTGTAAAGGGTGAGGGAAGATTGAGACCAATTCTTACCTTACCTGCTTTTTGCTTACGGAGAAGTGCCACAAGCATCAACAGGTTTTTCACCATTTGAAATGCTGTATGGTAGACGCAACAAAATCCCACCGGTTTTGCAACTTGTGCATCATCAGGGGATGGTCCATTCACATAATGAGACCAAATAAATAGTGGTTCTCTTAAAGAGGCAGTATATTTCACAAAAGTTCTTGTATATATTTTTTTTCACTCTTTTCTTTTCTTGTTTACATCCTTATCTGTATAAATATATATGTATATTGTGTCTTATTACCCCACTAAATATTAAGTAGGGTTTAACAGGAGTAACTTACAAACTGTTTGTTAAAACAAATTTATAAACATATCTGTATTTGGAAAAATCTCTCATTATTTAAACTGCATTAGAGACACCCACTAGAATTAGTCGATAATAATGAAGAAGTTCTTTCAAAGAGAATATTGCACAACCAAAGAAAATGCAATAATTTCTTAAATTTGGATTAATCTGGTTGAATTTCCAATTGAATCAAAGTTCCTATATAAATATCCTTTGAAAGAACTTTCATTATTTTCGACTAATTCTAGTGGTGTCTCTAATGCAGTTTAAATAATGAGAGATTTTCTCCAAATACAGATCTTGAACCCCTCCAAAGTAGACACCTCTACCAGCTCTCAGGCAGTGCATTCTGTGGTTCACCACTCTCTCAGTGAAGTACCACCTCCTCCTTCCCCCCAAGTCTTCTATCCTCCAACCGCACCCCTGGTGACTCCTCCTCTCTGAAGGATCCCATTTAGGCTTACCTTATTTACTCCTTCAGGTACTAGAAGACCTCAATCATAGCCCCATCCCCCCAGTGAGAATAGGTTGAGCTCCCAAGTCGCTCTTCGTATGTCCTATCCCCCAGCCCCAGATCATCCTAGTTGCCCTCCTCTGAACCTGCTTCAGGAGCAGGATGTCCTTCTTATATATGTGCTATGAGAAAGAAGGTGACAAAATATGTTGAAATCACCCATAGTAATCAGAAAGAGGCCCAAAACCAGCAGAAGGTGTATTATGACCATGGGGTAAAAGAAAATGTTTTTGAGTCAGGTCAAAAGGTCTTGCTACTGTTACCCACTACAGAAAATAAACTGTTAATGAAGTGGCAAGGGCCTTATAAAGTGCTTAGACATACTGGCACAGTTACCTATGAGAGATTGAGACCCTGATAGGAAAAATCCTACTAAGATATACCATGCTAACCTCCTCAAGAAATGGGTTGAAAAACATAAAAGCTGTTTTGCTAGTTTTACCAGAAACTGATAAAGAAGGTATTGATGTAGCTTATGACAGACTGGAACAAACTGTAACTGCTGATGCTATAAAGGTGAATGTTTCCTTAACCTCTGAACAAACCGCAGAAATTTGTAACTTGCTAAAGACATTTAACAGTACTTTTACAACAGTACCAGGCTGAGCACGTAATAGTGACAAGGAATGCTCACCCTATTCCACAAAAGACATACAGATTACCAGAGCAGTTAAGAGCAGACTTGGTTAAGGAAATACAAAAAATGAAAGAATTGGATATTATAGAAGAGTCGAGAAGTGCTTGGTCATCACCAATGGTGATTGTAAACAAAAAAAAGGGGTGTAAGAATCTGCCTTGATTTTTAGGAACCTTAATCAAGTGTCAGAATTTGACTGTTACCCTGTGCCCAGAATAGATGATTTGGTTAACAAACTGGGGAGTGCCAAGTATATCAGTACCCTCAATCTCACCAAGGGTTACTGGCAACCCCTAGCTAAAGAATCCAGAGACAAAACTGCATTTGCCACTGCTATAGGATTCTGTTGGTTCACCACCATGCCGCTTGGTTTACATGCCGCTACCAACATTCCGATGATAGATTGATGTAATTTTATCCCTCACATTGTAATTGTACTGCATACCTGGATGATGTCGTAGTGTACAGTCCAGACTGGAAAATCCACCTGGAACACCTACGAGCAGTTATCCAGTCGATCAAAAGGCAGATCTGACAATTAATTCTACCAAGTGTGCATTGGGCATGCAGGAAACCAGAAATTTGGGCTATGTTTTGGGAAACGGAGAAGTCAAGCCAGAGGTTTCCAAGAAAAAGCTGTAGCTAACAGCCCTGTCCACAAAACAAAGAAACATGTCAGGTCATTTTATGGCTGGCTGGTTATTATCAGAAATTTGTTCCCAGCTTTGCTGAGTTAGCTACTCCTCGCTGAACTCACAAAGAAACAGTTCCTGAATAATGTGAAATTGACACCAGAGTGTGACAAGGCTTTTTGGGCCATTAAGGCAGCATTATGTTCAGCCCTGTTTTAAGAAGCCTAGACTTTGAGAAACAATTTTTGTTACAGAGATGAATCAGAGGTAGGCCTAGGTGCAGTTTTGAGTCAGCATATAGATGGGAAAGAACACCCTATTCTATACATAAGTAGGAAATTGCATGACAGAGAGAAAAGGACTCCACCATTGAAAATGAATGCCTTTTGGGCAAAGTGGGCCACAAGGTCTTAACTTTTACTTAGTAGGAGCTGACTTTGTACTTGTAACAGATCACAACCTCTCTGTTGGCTTAACTAAATGAAGGATACAGATTCTAGAATCACACAGTTGTACCTGGCACTACAGCCATTTAAATTTAAAGTGATGCACAAATCTGGAAAGAGAACGTCAATGCTGATTTTCTGTTAAGTTATGGATCAGGAATTGAAAATTCCAAAGGTTGAAAAAATACAATTGAAACTTCTCTGTTTGCTGTGCCATATGCAATGAACTTAAAGTTATAAGCTGATGCTAGAAAATTAAAAGAAAGTTTTGGAAACCTGTTTTTGTAAAAAGGGGGGTTATGTGACAAGGTTGGACGGGCCCTGCCCCATTTGTTACTACAGAAAAGAGTTTAATATGAGGGTCTGTTCTATCCTCTTTTCTGTCTCTTCTCTGTCTGTCATGTAACATTTTTTCTTGTAAGACCTAGGAACTGATCACTCTAACAGTCTCGTGATTCTACGCCTCTCTCTGCCTTCCTTCCTATTTCTGTCTTTTCTGAATCTTCCCCTTGCATATCTGCAGTTATAAAACATATGTGAGTCTTTGAAACTGTATCCCTTGTTTAAAATGTATAAAGTTATACCGTTGAAATGATTGCAAAAGCTATTTGGAACTCAAGAGGTTAATCTGAGTTGCAGTTTTAAGCCTTTGCAGAGTTGTCAACAATAGGTCAGTTCTGGGATACTGTGTACTGTTTTGGTGTACTGCAAGGAAAGAAACTGACAAGAACATTCGTGAGAAGCAGGTTTATATATATATATATATATATATATATATATATTCCACTCTTTATCTTGGTGAGTCCTCTGTCGGGCTTCAGCCCAGGTCACAGCCTCTGGGACTTCCACCCACCATCCATTGCCGCTATCTCCCAAGTTACCCCAGCTTGTCCCCTGGAGGTCATATGGCACCGGACCCATATCCTAGCTATGGACAGTATCTGATCGGGGAGCGGTGGATGGCAGGCTAATCAAGCCCTGGGAGGGCTTGACAGAGAGCCCACCCTCCTGTTCCTATTTTCCATTGTTCTTGGAGGCAGGGACATGCAGTGACGCTAGCGCCCACCCCGCCTCCCTGTGTATCAAGCACCGTAGCGTGAGTAGCTCCTGGCCTCTGTCAGGGGTCTTCCTTGTGCCAGACACTACCCCCAGGGAGGAGGAGGAGAGTAGTCCATGGGACACTCCATCCTTCTTCCTGGCGACCCTCCTGATGACCCAGGTCCTTCCTGAACTCGGTCGCCGTGCCACAAGCGAATTCAACTGGCCAGCCAGCTGGTCAAGTAATGGGCGCAGGGGTTCTCTTAATGAGTTCCCAGACAAAGACATAAAAAGAGCAGCAATGGTTTTGCTAGAGACAAGGAGAGTGAGAGACTGAAACTTGGAATTAAGAGATACCCTCAGAAGAAGGATTTAGTTTTCTCTGTTTGTACTGCCTTTGTAAATAGTTATACTGAACAAAGTTTTTTTTTTTTTTTTTTTGCTGTTATTGAGAAAAATTAAACACTATTTGCGAATTTTGAAATTGATCCTGGTTTTCCTATGCTTCCTGACCTGTGCCTCAACGACAATGAGGAACACCCAGTTGTGTTTCTCAGTCATGAACTGCCAGCAGAGAACAGAAATATACAACAGTAGAAAAAGAATGTCTAGCAGTCAAATGGGCGACTGAGACACTGAAATACTATATACTCAGTAGACCGCTTACACTGATCACAGACCATGGTCCCTAAATTAGATGCACAGGAGCAAGGAGAAAAACACCAGGGTTACCAGATGGTTTCTGGACTTACATCCATTTAATTTTAAAGTGAGACAAAGCAGGTTTGTTGCATGGCAGTGCAGATGCACTGTTCAGAGTCCACTGCCTCTCAACAATTGCCGCTCAACCCAGTGGTGCCGAGCTGGGAGGGGTGACAGAGTGGTAGATGGAATTTATGTCAGCAGAAGAATGGATAAAGCTCTGTTCCCTTTTAGAATTGCTGAAAGGGTTAAACAGAGTTCTGCAAGCATCCAGGTAGGGAGCTAATCAAACACAGCTGCAGTCAGTGTTGATTAGGGCAGTGTATAAAACCCACCTAGGCAACATAGGAGGGAGACCTGGGGAAGGCTGGAAGCTGTGCTGCAAATAGCAAGTTCAAGTTTCAGAGACTTTTGGAAAGAACTGTGAGTTTTTAGTGGACTTTATGATACTACCCGGAGGTTGGGAACCAGAGTAGCTGGAAATCAGAGGTTTTGAGGGTTTATTTTGTTTAGTTAGAACTCCTGACAGGAGTGGTATTTTGTTTATGTTTGTTAAAGAGGCTGTGACCCAGTTAGTTGGAGACAAAGCTGCCTTAAATAAACAGCACTGTTTTTCTTTACCTTAGATTGTGTATATTCTCCTTGGACACACTTGCACCAGCTAACTTCAGGGATATAAAGCAGGTCACTGTACCACATTATATGCATTTTATGGGGCATGAGGTGACTGATCAAGTAAATGAACAGTGATGGGATTGCATTTAGTGATGTACTCTAGGTCAAAACGGTTTAAAATTTATGAATTGAATTAAACATCACTATAGATTTACTTAGGACAGTACGTTCATACATTTACACAGATGGTGGCAGCATAGAGTTTGACAGTTTGGCATGTTTCTGTGTTTTCAAAATATGAGTATTGACTTAATACTGGTAACATGATAGAAATACACCTTTCCAGTGGAGGTGGTAGCACTTAATTGTTTTTATATGCATAAAAGGGAACTTGTAATAAATGTCATGTATTTTGAATTTAGGGTAAGTCCCCATTCTGGGCTTACCTTTGAGCCTCCGTTCTCCCCACCACATTGTGCTGAGTCTCCTGGTGTTCCAGGGTCTCTGTCCAGCCCTCTATGTTCTCTAGTTGGTTTGGGGTCGGGAAGCAAGTGCCACGCAGGCCACCAAGCTCCGCTTTCTGCTAATGTGCGAGCTGGCAGTCCACGATAAAGGACAAGACAGCGGCTTTCTCGCTGCCGCTTAAACTGTAGCCTCTCCAGTGCTTCACGACCACCAGAATGTGTCAGTTGAGGTTCAGAGACACGGAGGAGGCACCATAGAGTCCCTAAAATGCTTATTTTAAGGGCGCCAATGAGCCTCTGGGACCTGGCTAATAAATATTAATGTCCCGACTAAGAATATTAATGATCCTGCCTGCTGCCGGGGACAGTGCAAAACTGCAGTGACAGGCAGGGAATTAGTTAAAACATTAAACTCTTCAAGGGGACTAAAGGGCAGAGGTACTGCAACAGAACTGTAGGAAATTAAATTATGAAACTATGTAATTTGGCTTCAAGGAACTTTGAAAGTGGGGACTTTACTTGGGTGTGTGTTACAGCAACCATGCTAGCAACCCTTAACCCCTGCACAACCAGTCAGGGGCCAGGACTGTGCAGAGGGCTCTATGGAACTGAAAATGAACTTGTGGGATAAAAAACAGGGACACTTCTTGCGTCACAAGAAGGACCAATAGGCTCAAGTGAGACAAATTAATATTAATTTATTCAGCTAGACAACTGCTGCAGCCAACGGGAAGGGGATGCTGGAGAACTGATTTAAGGGGCTGTTTGCCCACCATAGGGGAGTCCGGGAGATCTGCCAGAGAGGGCTGAGGAGAGAGTCCAGAGAGGGCTTGTTTGCCCAAAGGCCTCAACCCTGCCCTAGTTTTGAACCAGCTGCAAAACTCTTTGAGAAGTAGATAGCCCTGGGAATCAAACTGGACTGTGAGAGAGGTTCTCAGGGTGAGATTTGAACCTGCTGATAAGTTGGAGGTTGTTGCTGAGAATTTGATAGCTGTTGCTAAGATCTGAATCTGCGGCTGGAAAAGACTCCACAGCTAGAGCTGAGGGACTGTTGAGATCTGCTGCCAGAGATAGTCGACTGTCCTGCAATGCAGAGAGAACTAGCAGAGTTTGACAGCTAGAAAGCAGACTATAAAGGTTGCAGCCTAAGCGCCACAGTGTCTGCAGTGGAAAGTAAAAGTGACCTACATGCTGTGTCCCCCTTGGTGGGGTAAATGCATTAGACTCAGAGACTACTTCTGCTGCAATCTGGAGTAACTGTCCTTGCTGGGAATAGAGACCGAGCCAAATTTCTCAGCTGCTGTGCTGTATCGGAGAAAAGTGTGTGCCAGCCATCAGTCTAGGGAACCACCAGCCTGCTCTGTTACCTCAGACCAAAGAGGAGGCCACCGTGAGAGGAAGCCGTTGAGAGCCCTGCCAGATGAACACCACATACAAAGGCACCGGGGCAAAGATTGAAAGGCCTGGCAGGTGAATACCAGCTTTTTCATTTCCTCAGTTAGCTGCTGCTTGGTGTACCAACAACTCCTGATACCAGCACGGTACCATGAAACCAGTTTCTCACCCTTTGCACTGCTGATCTGTAGTACCCTGGGCTGCGACTTTGAGGAGTCTTTATTCCACTAGCTAGCAAGGTGGAAATTAAAGGGTTAATCCCTGGGCAGGACTCTGCAGGAAAACTGTGCTCAGGCATGGACATAAGAGTTAAATTTGTGAATTTAAAGTTTGGGCTCCCAAAAAGAAGAGCCCCTTGATGACTTATGCGGTGAGGTATCCACCAAAAGATTGTATAGACTTTCTGGGCAGCTGCCATGGAAATATGGGTGCACCCACAGGTGGGAGGTGGGGATTGTATTGGGCAGAATTGTTTTAGCAAGTGTTATTGTTGTTGCTGTTTTATTCCCTTTTTCCTTCCCTTACAATAAACATACTGTTGTTGTTAATGTTAATTGCTGCTATAGAATATCTCTGTTAAGAAGGGACATTGTCAGGTGAGTGGGGAGCTGCTTGGGGGCAGCTAATATTTTCTGGGTGCGGTAACCTGCTGTTTGCCTGGTATTCCCTTCCACTTCCTCAAGTGGAGGCACGCTCCACTCAACACCTGCCTATCCTAGCCCAGGCCAGTCCCCTCGAAGGTGATTGCCATGCAGGACCTCGAGGCCCTGAACAGCCAAAGGTAAGTCAAGGGACTGTTACATAGGTAGCACAGCATGGGTCTGACGAAGAAAAGTGCTATAAAACATTACTCAGATGTACCTTGTGTTACGTTACATGGAAGAGAACAGATGGATACCTTTTGCTTTGGTGTGGAGTTCATCGAACTTTTGCATTGAGATTTTCTAATGTTTTTGGGTAACAAGGTGTAAAGAAACTGATCACTGGTTAAATAAGCACTGGCAGTCTGGACACTTTAAGTGACATTTGAAGCTGATGTTTGGCCAGCCCAGACCTGGTCTTTGACCACCTTAACTGCTGACTGCAGATTCACAGACAAGCATGGAGGACATGGTCAAGGACGCCCATTAGGACATGACCAAAGTTGGCCATCATCAAGGCATAACTTGCCTGATGGAGACCGAGGAGGATGCAGCATAAACTTTCTTGGCTCGTGGTCCAGCTTCATGGACTCCTTGTCAGCGGGTTTGTCTACAACATGACATTGTCGGTCATTACAGAAGATGGATTCTGCCACCAACCCCTTGGCCAAGGGGTGGTCTGAGAAAACCGACAGGAAGCCAGTCGGGACTGCACACTTGAGGACCATAGTGGCCGAGGGTGACAGGCAAGAGGCTGTATGCTGCCAGAGCCCTAGTGCAGGTTCCAGAATAGCCTCCACCATTGGGAAGGCGACCCCTGGGGAATCATTCCAATCCAGGATTTCCATGACTGGATACTTGGCCCACTTCTAGAAAGGTTCCAATGGGATCTCCATTGATTCAGAGATTAACCGTAGCAAAGCCCTCAAGCAGACCCACCCATATCCAGTCATAAGTTCTTCAGCCAATTCATGGTGGTCAAAGCCTGGAGTCCTTGAAGATTGCATTGAGGAACTCTTGGAAGTCCAAGGACTCTCAAAGACTGCCCTCGGCTGCCTTTCCCCATGGATCACCCTCTACTCATCTGAGTGAGTGATCTCGAACAAATGTCGACCGGAAGGCCGGTAGCTGGGTGGTGGTTCCACCCAAATTGTTGGAGAGGCCGGCGATGGAGACACGGGTGTAGCCGGACTCGGCACTTAAGGAAGCACACAGGGAAGGGCCTACCCTGCTTGAGGACCCACTTTGCCACATCAGCACCTCTCATAGCACTGAAGCAGAGTGCAACAGAGCCTCTGATTGTCCATAGAGAAAAAACGAAGAGCTGACTGTGCTTCCAGGTCAAGGGTCAAGCACGTAACGTGAGCAGTCTCTATCACGATCTCAACCGATGACTAGAGCATTAACGGTGAGGAGAAGCAGCTGGATAACTATGTACAGGACATGCTCAGCTCCTGCCATGGGACCTCAGAAGGAGGCACTCCTGAGAGAGAGAGTCTGGTCTGCCAACTGCTCCAGACCCTCCTGGGAGAGGATCGAAGGGCTGGAATCCTCGAGACCGAGTCATCCTCGATCCCTCAGATGAGTTAACCAGGTTGAGAAAATCTCGACCAACTGGTCGGCTTGTGCCAACAAGCCTGACTGGGGTACCGTGGAGCTAGCGGCCTGATCCTCGACCAGCACTAGCTTTCGGCCGAGGCTGAGCACTCAACGGCCATTGAACGATCAAGGAATTGCGTGGCGGGAAGAGCATGCTCGTTACTGGTCCACGATCGTCTATGGGATTTCTTTACCTTCTTGTCCCTATGGGAAGGACCCATCCTGAGTGTCTCAAGATACTGGCACATTTCTCTGAATGTGCCCATGAAAAGCACCCGACGCTGGCCCCAACCGGGAGAAGTAGGATACCAAGGAAGTACCCACCATAGCCTGAGTCACCGCTTCTTCCATAGCTGAAAGCTGGGTAGCTAAGCCGCTTGTCATGAACACCAACTTGCACATGTCCTTCAAGCGGACCGGGGTCCCATTCATCCAGCAGACCAAGGAGCAGGCAGACATAACAATCCTTGACTGACAAGGGCATAAGGAACTTGCATAGGCTGTATGCCTGAGCATTGTGTTCTGCACTGAGGCAGTAAATACCAATGAGTGCAGGTCCTTCTAGGACATCTTTTGGTTGTAAGCAGTGCAACGCTTACAGCCGGACTGGACCGGCTTCTTCATTATCCATGATGTTAATAGAGCAAACAACTTGAAGTGAGAAGATGAAGAGAGTAGAAACAACTTTGTGGCCCACCACACATTCATCTGTGAAGGATGAGACCTGACCCTTCCAGTGGATAGGAAGATATGACATCAGGGACGGATCTGTGGAGTATACCTCCTGGTTGAGGGGGAGGAGCTTACCTTGAAGGCATTCCAGCTGGATTTAAAGGAAAGGAAGACTGCCAGAGTGGATAAGAACATAAGAAGTGGATGGCAGATGGGGACTGCATGATCCATCTAGTCTGCCCAAGACATTTCTAGCCCTCTACCCATTTTTATTATCCTGTAAGTGGCCACATTGTCTGTCCCATGCTAGCTTGAATTCTTGTACTGTCTTTGATGCCACCACCTCTTGGGGCAGGCTGTTCCATGGTTCCACCACCCTCTCTGTAAAAATATTTTCTTACATTGGTTTTAATCTGCCTACCACTAGGTGCAAATTGTGTCCCCTAGTACGTGTTTTTTGTTCTCCTGAATTAGGTTTCCAGTCTGGCCTGTGTTTATTCCTGTTAACGTATTTGAAAGTGACTGTCATGTCCCCCTTATTTCTTCTCTGTTCCAGTGAGCATAAATTTAATTCATCAAGTCTTATTTAGTACAGTTCTTGATGCAGACTCTGAACCATCTTGGTGGCCCTCCTTTGAACCCTTCCCAAGCAGTCTATGTCCTTTCTTAGGCATGGTCTTCAGAACTGCACACAGTATTCCAGGTGTGGCCTGACCAAGGACCTCTACAGTGGGATAATTACCTCACACTTCCTACTTGTAATCCCCCTACCTATACAACCAAGGATGCTACTGGCTTTCTGAGCTGCTTTTTCATACTGTTTCTACTTTTAGATTCTTGGTAACAATACACCAAGGTCCCTCTCCATGCTGGTTGTTTTGAGTTGATGCCCATTCAGAGTGTACGTCTTCCTTGGTTCACGTTACCCATGTGCATCACTTTACACTTCTTGGTGTTGAATTTCAGCTGCCATGTTCTTGACTAGTATTCCTAGCTTCTTGAGGTCGGCTTCCATCCTAGAGGCACCTTCCTCTTTGTCGACCCCTGTTGCAGAGCTTTGTATCATCTTCCATTCTAGAGGCACCTTCTCTGTGTCGACTCCTGTTGCAGAGCTTTGTATCATCTGCGAACAGGCACATCTTTCCTCCAGTCCTCAGCAATGTTGCTGATGAATATGTTGGAGGATTGGGCCAAGTATTGACCCTGTGGAATGCCGCTGGTAACTCTGCCCTCCTCTGATAATGCCCCATTGACAAGAAACCGTTTGGGACCTTCCTGAAGCCAGTTCTAATCTATGTGACTATTTTATTGTCTATGCCTGTGTTCTGTAGCTTGTTTGCTAATCTCCTGTGGGGACAGTGTCAAAGGCTTTGCTAAAATCTAAGTAAGTCATGTCCACTCGCCCCTGGTCTACTGTTTTGGTTACCCAATTGAAGAAGTCTACCTATTTTTTAGACATGAGTGGCTGGCTGTGAATACATGTTGCTTTGGGTTGAGTCTGTCATTATTCTTTAGATGTTCTGCTATCCTCTCTTTGAGCAATGGCTCTATAATTTTACCCACCACTGAGGTAAGGCTGATAGGGCGATAGTTCCCTGGATCCTCCTGCTTCACTCTTGTGCAAGGGCACCACTGTTGCCCTTTTCCAGTCTTCTGGTACAACACCACTTTCTAGTGACCTATTGAATAGTTCAACCAGTGGGTGGCAATCTCGTCCTTGGTTCTTTTAGGATTCTCGGTGGATCCCATCTGGACCCATTGCCTTATCTATTTTAACACATACTTACTGTAGCTTTTCTAGGACTCTTTCTCTTGTGAAGGGCTCAAGTTGATCTCGCCTTGTCTTGCTCCTTGTTACATAACGCTTTACCCTTGCCACTGTCTTCTATAGTGAAGACTGGGCAGAAGTCATTTAGTACCTCTGCCTTGTCATAATCCCTCTCCACTAGCTGGTCCCTCCTTTGATGCTAAGCAGTCTATTCCCCTTGATTTTTCTTTTCTCACTTATGTATCGATAAAGGTTTTGTCTCCCTTCTTACGTCCTTCGTTATTTTCTCCTCTGTTTATGCTTTGGCAATCCTAATTGCCTTCCTGACTCTTTGACTTTATTTCTGTATTCCTCCCTGTCGTTGCCCAACTTTGTTTTGGTATTGTTTGAACGCCTTGTTTTTCTCCTTCATCTTAGTTGCTATTTTTCTGTGCACCATATACCGCCATTCCTAGAACTACGTGTTACAGGTGGCACAATCCTCATATACTGTATGTCACAAATTTGGAGGAGCTTATAAAATGAAGGCACTCTTGGTCTGTCAAGTTCACTCAACAAACCCCCACCTCCTTCATAAGATGGGATGAGTAAAGTATACAGTAGAACATGTACTTATTTACCCAGAGCACAGGTCATCAGCCTCGTTGTTGAATAGTAGCCAAATACTCATAAGTTTCTGAGACATGAACTAGGAGCCTTTGGATCAGTATAGTAGTAGCTCTACCAGGAGAGATGTCAGAGTCACTCCGCTGGCTTGGCTAATATAAGCCTCCTATTCTTAACGTTACTGTGCAACTGCACCTGAGGCTTGGTATTCTAAATACTTAACATGATTTCACACTGTATCTCTTATATGGTTATATTCGGGGGGGGCGGGTCAGCTGCACCAGTTCTGCTGCCTAATTTTGATTTATTTCAAAAGTTTCTGAATTTACTCTGATGAATTGTAGGCCTATTTATAGTCTACTGAGTATGAGAAATGAATCAGCATTATTCTTTTAGAGCCCTCTGTTAAAAGAAATTAAATTTTACTTTAAAAAAAAAAATTGTATCTGTATTTTCATGTCAGGGTCAGTAAGCAGCCAACAGCAGCACTCACCAGTACTGCAGTAATGAGTCACTGAACAAGGAGGTCAGGGCAGAGTACCGAAAAATAAAAGAAAGAACCATTTTATTTTCAGTCTCTTACCGAATACTCCCTGGACCCTCATGACCAACAACTATATGAAAGGCAACACTCGTGATACTGGGGCACTAAAGGGAGCCAACCAGGTAGGCCCTTTTTGTTTGACTGCTGTTCTTGCCAATACTGTGTGTCAGCCACCACATGACATTCGTAGGGAAACAGTGGGCTAGATTCACAAAACTATTGAAAATCCCTGGCTGCGTGAAAACTCTGTGCAAGTGGGTTGCCACTTGTGGAACCACAGTTTCTCCACAGCTACGGTATTCAAATTGAAGCCGGTTTACAACCAGCTCCACAATTAATGACTGCTTGCGGTGGTGTTGTTGTAGAAATCCCTACAGCTGTGGAAAATGTTACATCTGGTATATCTTCCGCAGCTGTTGCGGATGTGAATAGCAATCTCCACAGCTGCAGAATTTCAGTCCACAACTGGAATTGCAGTGTGGGACTTGGTTTCAAAACTTTTGTGAATCCAGCCCAGTGCATGCAGGTCATTTGGGGCTTTGCAGTGAAAAGATGCAGGTGTAAAACATTAGTCGAAAGAGAGAGAAACAAATTGAAGAGCAGAAAGACAACAGCAGAGTGCAGACCTTCACTGAGTTTGGCATGCTTTTTGGTGGGGAAACAGGCAGCATGAGCTGGATATGTGATGGGGCCGCAGCCATCCTTCCCATCCTTTTGCCTTGAAGATGTTATTTTGTTTTTATTTGTAATTATTTTCCTTGCCTACATGGTGTTATAGCAACCATCCCACATACCTGCCTGATTGGCCAATTATTTTATCAATTGTGTTTTGTAACTTACTTTTGGTTGCCCTTGCCCCCGACCCAGCATTGCAGTTTTGGATATAACCTAACAACCAATAATCCGCAACTATGGTAAAAATTGTTTTTATTTTTGGAACTGTTTGTTTCGACTGCCAATCTGCTCCCTGCCATGAGGCCCAGCTGTCAGTCCCCAGCCCCATTGTCAAGCCGGCAGGGATCTGCATGGCACGGGACCCAAGGACCACATGGGCTGGCACTCATGGTGGCCAAGCAGTCAAGTGTGTATAAATTTTTTCTGTATAGAGCTGTTTGGCCCCGACTGCCACCTACTCTGCCATGAGGCACACCTGCCAGCCCTGTGCACATAAATATTTTCCTTTGTAGTCCCCTTTAGTCCTGCTTTCCACCCAGATGTCCAGAAATGTACTGCCTGTTTATATTTTTAACTTGCTGAATAAACAAAACTCCACCTGGGTTCCCAAATTGAATTGAAAACACATACAGCAGTACATGTAATATACACTGTGACCTCACAAGAAATATTTTTTTTTACTTGATCTTTCTGTTATGGTTGCTTGACCTTTGTCCTTCGAATTCAAGAATCATTAAATTAGTAAATATCACCATCATCTTCAAACACCACCAAGGAAGCAACCTTATTATGAGACACCTGTTGTAGCTGTTCATCATCATCGCTATAGCTCCTGCCGCCCCTCACTGAACTGGTAGGGAATTTGCTGTGACTGACTTTTAGGAAGGTAAGGTGCTGTACATTTTCAGGAGTAATCCTTGTACGGCTATCAGACACAGCAATTCCAGCCGTGCTAAATATGCTCACAGTAAACACTAGTGGGAGGGCAAATAATAAGCTGTATAGCAAGGGCTGATAGTGAAGGCCAAATGTTTTTCTTTTCCAGCCAGTACTCAAAAGGGTCATCAGTAGTATTAATGAGTGATTCTTGTAAATAGGCATACACAGTATCAGACAAAGACAAAGAAGGCTCCACGACATACACATCTGAATGATCAGTTTCCAGGAGTTTTGACCAAAATGTGTGAGAGCCATCCATGTGCTTTTCAGAATGGCATGCCTTTTCAAGGACCATTAAATAGGACTTCGTGCAGGACTACCCAGTGTTGATGAAGGAGTACATGGTGGTGGCACCAAGTGGAAATTATTGCTGTCACCCCAATACATGTTGCATCACGAGCTACAGCATCCACATTACGTGATTCACTTATACTGTCAAATACAATTCCTTCGTTTTGCTGTGCAATTGCTGAAATCAGCATGTTTTTATATTCGACATGAGTCACCGAGATCTGAAGGAGGCAGCTGTTGCAATGTAAACCGAAGGTCAAGAAGAGTTGAAAGAAGGAAATGTCTGTCTGTCATGATATTGTTAAGTCTTCTGCAATTTGGAACTGCTGTATCAGACAGTCCATACGGGATACACCAGATCTGAAGTAGGCTGTTGGTTAGCTAGATATGCGACTTATCCATTAGGTAGGAAATGGGCAGACTAGGTGGGCCAAGCGGTCCTTACCTGCCGTCACATTCTGTTTCTATGTTTCTTTTGTTCAAACCTCCCTGCAGCCTCCAGAGTTCCTTGTTTAATAATTTTATGATGGGAATAACCTGGCTTAGAGTAGCATTCTCTTTGCTAATCTGTTGAGTTGCTTCCTCAAATGGAGTCAAGAGCAATGTAAGATGCTCCATGAGGCTCCACTGAATGAATTCAGCACATCCCATCTGTTACGTTGTGCTTCATGGTATGTTCATGGACTGCCTTCTTTTGTGCAAGAAGTCTCTCACACATGTAAAAGCTTGAGTTCCATCTTGTAGGAATATTTTGTTTTAGTTGCTGTATTGGCAAGCGATTTTTTCTGGAGGTCTGCCAAAATACCACGTGATTTTACAGGGTGACTAAAATGGCCACAGATTTTCTTTGCAGCTCCTATTAGTGTTACTGTACTGTTGTCACTGAAAAGAAAACCTCAGTATTAACAGATTTAATGAGCATGCAAAGCACAGAATGTGAGTAATACCACCATGTTTCAGTGCACTAACAATACTGGCACCATTGTCCGAAACCACAAATTCAGTATCGAGTCCCAGGGCTCTAACCACTCAGACATTTTGTCACATAACTCTTCCAAAATATTGTCCTGAATGTGATCCTTACCAAACATGCTAATGCAAAGAGCTGCCATTCTTTGTTTTTCTTCCTGCACACTTCTGCTTGTGATGGTATTTGAAGACATTGTGACACCCAGTGAGCTATGATGCACATGTAATCAGTGATTTGAAACTCATCCACGCTGTGGTCAGGTGCACAGCACACATTCACTGTCTTTAAGAGCCAGTTTTATTTTACTTTGCATGCATTCATATGTTTTGGGCACAGCGACAGTTGCAAAATATTTACAACTTGATATACTGTAACGTGGAGCAAAATATTTTATAAGACTCTAAAACTTTTATTTCTGCCACAGAAAATGGTTGCAGATCCTTGGCAATAAATTCAGCAATTAACGGATTAATTTTTAATGTTACTTGATGTTATGTACTGTAGGCAGTTTTTTCAACATCACAGTAATGGTCTGTTTCGTTTGTGTAGGGGCAGAAACCATGAGATTGCAGTGGCGTAAGCTGTAGGTTGTCCAGATACTTTTGTCAGTGAAGCCAAACATGTTTTTTATGCCCCGACTCTTGGTCTCTTCACCATCACTGTTGTGTGTAGGATTATTTTCATCACATATATTTTCCCTTGCTGGGGACTGCTGCCCATGCCCAGCTGAATGGTTGGATGTGCACTTTGCAAATGCCTTTTAGTGATGTCCTGAACTGGGCCCTCACTTTCCCCTGCTAACTTCCCGATGACAAAATGTGCAGACAACAACACATTCATTTTGGGACTTGTATGAAAATAGCTCCACACAACTGAGTTGGAACATTTTGTCGTCATGCCAGGAACTGCAACAATTTTGGTGACTGGTGTTTCTGACCCTGATTCATGCACATTGTGGCTATCACAGAAGAGCCACTATGATTGCTGTTGATTTTGTTTCCATTACTGGCTATGGCTAGTGATGGTGCTTGCTACATGTGTTTTTGTTTTCTTTTTGATTCGGGAACCAAGGTGGCATCCTCTACCTCATCTGTATCACGTTCTGATTCATCACCTTTGGAAGAACGTAACTGTGATACATCGTGATCTTTGTTCTTGTACGTTTATATCCCTTCTTCATCAAAGGCACTGCTTTGTAATGAAGGAGCCAGATATCATGAGTGGCATATCGTGGATGTGGCACTAGAAACTTGTTTTCGCTACCTGTTTTTGTGTTTTACTTTTATCTGATTTTTCTGGCAATCCCAACAGTGCTGCACTACTTTGATCAGGGATTCACCAACATTCTTTTCTTTTACTGGTTGTTACTACTTCTTTTTCTGGTTGTGTTTCATCATTATCAATTGTATTAATTATATCTTCAGCAGATAATTTCCTTTTTCTGAATTTATTTTCAGGAAATATTTTATTGTTACATATACCAGTTTCAGTCATACTGCTGGTGTTGACCAACATGTTCCATTTCCATAACAGACTATCGCTCTGAATCCATTTTTGGAGTCCAACTAATTAGTAGTATTAGTTCAGACACAGAGATGGGAACAGAGTATGAGATGTGACACCCCACTCTCAAAATAGATTTTTTATTTATTTACAGTATTCAGCTTTTGTTAACCGGTAAGTACACTAGACAAGTTATATGCCTATTTTCAGGAACAACACAGGACAGTACAAACAGGTAATACGGAGTACAACAATACAGCAAAAGTTACAATTACATCTCATACTAGTTGAAACGATTACATGTACACTTTGTGGTTAGGTACAATGAGTCAACAAAGCAGCGGGCAATATACAGTGCAGGTAGAGTAAGACAGTGATGATAGAATACATAGTGAGTTGACATTGAACAACATTGACTATCTGAAGCATAAAGAGGTGCAGAAGGGTCGTGAGGCACTATATGACCTAGTAGTTCAGTCACAGAGATGGGCAACACAGTCTGAGACATGAGACTCTTCTCTCAAAATTCATGAGAGACTATGACCTACTAGTAGTTCTCACTCAAAAGACGGGCAACACAGAGTCTGAGACATGACAACCCCTCTCAAAATATGTGAGGCACTATGACCTAGTAGTAGTTCAGGCACAGAGATAGGCAACACAGAGTCTGAGACATGACCCCCACCCCACCCTCAAAATCGGTACAGCACTATGACCTAGTAGTAGTTCAGGCACGGAGATGGGCAACACAGAGTCTATGTCAGTATGACCTTTCAGGGCAGCACAGAGATGGGCAACACAGAGTCTTGGCAGTATGATCTAGTAGCAGTTAAGACACAGAGATGGGCAACACAGAGTCTGGCAGTATGACCTTTCAAGGCAGCACAGAGATGGGCAACACAGAGTCTGAGATGTGGGTGACAGCCCTCAAATTCTATTCTGTATGGAACTATAAGCCTCCCAAAAAATTAGTGAGGCACTATGACCTTCAGACGGAGTCCTCCTACCCTGTCTGCTCTCCTTATTAGTTCTTACTTTCTTAATATTTTTATATTTTTGTTACAAAAATAAATTTTTAAAAAAGAAAGAATTATTAAGTTCTAGGGATGTGGTTGTGATGTTCATCCACACTTTCTGGCAGTTGCCTTTCCCTTCAAGACTGGCTGGAACATTGTCAAGCTTGCTCCTACCACTCACCTGGGTGGTAACTCCTTAGCTCTGCCCCATGATGCTAGATCTTCCTTTCGCTGAAAGAAGCAGGTTCCTCTTATTGCTGTTGTGCTGAGTAGGCCCTTTGCTACCAGATTTTTGGATTTACTTCCACAAGTGTGTAAAAGTTTTCTCACTTTACCTTTAGACCACAATGGATGATGACAAGTCCACTCTGGGGTTCCAGCGATGCCTGCAGGCAGAAGATGTCCCAAATGGATCGGCACACCGCATGCGTCTACTGCCTGGGACACAAGCATGATCCCCAGGCCTGCAAAATTTGCACACTTTTCGCCTCCATTCTTGAGGACTGTTGTGCCTAACTTACCATAGGTCATCCAATGAACGGAACCCGCCGGGTCAAATCAAGGATGCCCATCGGTGGTCTCTATGGCTGCGGGCTCCACTGAACAGCAAGTGGCTTTTGAGGAGGCAGTGGCCCAGGCTGCAGCTCACATCTCCTCAGCTCGCCTCCGTGCGCTTGCTCTGAGCGCCTCCCTTCACAGGGGCGTTCAAGGATTTGTGCCAGGCATTCCCGACTCTTGATCCGTGTCCGTTGTCAGAGGACAAATCAGAATCTAAAAAGAGACTAAAAATGGTCTCGTGGTCGATGGTAGGAGCAGGAACACTCTCGGTCGAGGGCTTACGATTCCTGCACTTCTTCAGATCTGACTTTGGTTGAATCTTTGACCCAGGCTCCATCAATAACCTCGGCAGGCAAGTTGGCCAAAATGCTGGTTGATCTTCCAGCCGAGATTTTCTTGAGCCACGTTCCAGTTGTCACTTGAGAAGGCGCTGATACTGTTATCTAGGACTCCTGGTCCTGACCCGGACACTGGAGGGATGGATCAGTCTGCTGACCTGTCACCTCTTGTCTCTGACCATGAACCTGGAGGTGCCTCGGCATTTGCCGACACCCTTCAAGGCCCCCGCCAGTTCCCCAACAGTCGAGGTCTTGGTCTTACTCCCGGGGTCGCGAGTGCCTCCCATAGGCGTTCCTGCTCTAGAAGCCCTGGGAAGCAGCACCACCGCTGTGCTTCATCCTCGTCGTCCTCAGGTGAGGAGAGGGAGGCAGTATAGCAGTGGTTTAAGGCTTGAGCTGCAAATCTGGAGACCTGGGTTTGAATACCACAGCCCCGCTTGCATGCTGTGTGACCTTGAGCAAGTTGCTTAACATCCCTGTGCTCCCAGGTTGAACCTGTAAACAAGTTTTCAGCTTATGTGTATCACCTGGTTAAACAATTGGGGAGAGGCTTTGGTGCAAGTTGCATTGATGCTGCGAGGATCTTGTGTGGCAACAGCTGGTGTTTTCGGTATGAAGCCTGCCCCGGCTTCTGCACAGGCCATCACCTGGATTTTGCCTCAAAGGCTGCACACCTTCTCTGCCTCAGGAGCTGACCAGACAGGTCCCTCAACGTCCGACTCTAATGACTCCACCGATTCCAGTGGAGCCACCGCCCAAACAGCCAAGATCTGGTGCTCCAACCAAGGAGTCTCGGATGGCCTTAGGGCTTCCCATCGACTGTCAGTCACCATCACTCTGACCATCCGGAGGGTCAGTGGGGATTCTTGCAGTCGACCCCACTTCAACAACTCCTTGGAATCTGAGGGTTCTTCCTTACACTCCTGTCAGGTGGACATGGAGTCTGTTGGGGTCTCTCGACAGATGAAGGCCCTACCTCTTTCATGAGCCTCCTCTGCCTGATCTCCAAATCCACGTGTCTTAAGATTGAATCTGTTCAGAAATGGGCTCGGTACTCTCTGACCGAGATCTTAGACCAGGGGACTTCCCTGAAGAAGACTTCCCAGTGTCAGAGGCCATCCTTGGTCCTGCCTTGGAGCTTTGACAGTGCCCCACTTCTTTCCTAGCACCATTGATGCAGATGGCCTGCAAGTAATGCAGTCCCTACCGGCTTCCTCGGATTCACAGAACACCCTCAGCTGAGGGCTTGGTGGCTGATTCTGTGTTCCGCGCTCTGGCAACATGGGGACATAGACAAGATGCCTGATAAGAAGTCGGACCATGCGGCCAAGAAAATCTACTCAGCCTCTTCACTGGGCCGCCAGGCAAGCTCTGTCCTCCTGATGGCCCACTTCTCCCATGCCTTCATGAAGTGCTCTCTCACCTACCGGTGAACCTCCAGACTACGGTCAAACAGGTCCAGGACCAGGGCCGGGCTGTGGCTAATCAACAGCTCCAAACAGCCATGGACATTGAGGGACTCTTGTGCCTGCTCTGTGGGGCCGCAGTGGCAATGTGCCACAGGGTTTGGCTGCGGATTTCAACCTTCATGGCAGATACCCAGCACAAGCTGGCGGATGTCCTTTCCTGGGCACCCGACTTGTTCGAAGCCGGGCCGAGGGCCACCTTGAAAAGTCCAGTATCACCTTGGACTCTGTGACATCTGCTTAGAGGGCTCCAAGCAACAGAAAAAGAAGCCCCTTCAGTCCACCTCCACCTGTAGCCAAACCAGTCCAGTCCCAGCTAGCAGCAGCAGGCTCAGGCCTGGCAACTCGGTCAAAGTCAGTGGCCTCAGTCATCCACATGGCTGGAGGAAGAGGCCCCGTGGTTCCTCAGCCAGACCCTCCTCCTCCACCTCCAAGCCTGCCCAGTGATGGGATGAGGAGTGCCTCCATCATGCCTTTCATGTCTCCCCTGGGTCCTCCCTGGGCGGCCGGCTCTG
Organism: Neoceratodus forsteri; assembly: GCA_016271365.2. NCBI lineage: Eukaryota > Metazoa > Chordata > Ceratodontiformes > Ceratodontidae > Neoceratodus > Neoceratodus forsteri. The sequence continues at coordinate 693,719,086 of CM057449.1, forward strand.
CCACTTCATTTCTTCCTGGTCTGCTGTTACCACAGATGGGTGGGTTTTCGAGGTGGTCAGTTAGGGTCTGCCTCTGGAATTTGAGCAGTACACTCCTTGTTGAGCCCACACCCCACAAGAGGACTTGGTATCTGCAGACATTCTGTTAGCTCTTCGGGACAACATTGCACAGCTCCTCCACAGGAAGTCGAGGTTCCTGTTGCGGATCATCCGGAACACCAGAATTTGTCTCCAGGTACTTTCTGGTGCCAAAGCGGACGGGGGTTGGTGCCACATTCTAGATCTGCATGGCCTGAACAAGTTTCTCAAGTCGCCTTCAGGATTGTCACTCTTTCTAAGATCATTCCATCTCTGGAGAAAAACATGTGGCCCTGCTTCCTGGATCTTCAGGACACGTTCTTTCACTTCCCAGTCCGTCCATCTCACAGAAGGTTCCTCCACTTCGAGCAGAGGAGCCATCTGCGAGTTCCAGGCCATGCCATTCAGCCTGTTCTCAGACTCCAGGGTCTTCACCAAGTGCATCGCAATGGTGGCAGCTTACTTGAGGCATCGAGGGGTCTGAGTTTGCCCGCACCTGGATGATTGGCTGATTGCAGGATCCTCCGGGCAGGAGGTGGAGCAGTCAGGGACCTGGCCCTCCAGACCTGTGTCTCACTTGGCCTTCTGGTCAACGAGAGGCCAAGTCAGAACTCGTACCTTCACAGGTGGTCAACTTCATTGGGGCAGAGCTCAACTCTTGCAGAGCCAGAGCCCAGCTCCCGGCAGACAGGGTAACCTGAGAAAATCAATGACTGCATTTTAGCGACTGCAAAATCACGATGCAGTAATAGCAATCATTTTATTAGGGACCGCATGAGAATCACGCTGTATCCAAAATAGTGCCCCAACTTGCCATCATGTGCCCCAAAATAGCGTAACAGTATAAAGAGCGCCCTACCAGCTTTTAGCGATCTCCTACAGTCGCACCTGCAAACTTCTCCCCACCTTGTTTGACCAGCTTGTGTCCACCTTGCTTTCACTGGACCAGATCATTTGCACCTCCTTGATGCGTGGACGAAAGCTCTATTAAGTGCTTGATCCACCTTGTCAGTGTCTCCCAGACATTCTATGACATGAACCTTTGTTGGATTTAATCTCTACAGTTTTATTACCTGCTTCTACATCAAAATAGCAACTTTGATACTAAAAACAATCGCATGTAGTGATTGAATCCACTGCTTGTGCTCCGATTTCCACATAGGCTTTCATGCACTTCTGCATGCAAAATTAATTCTGTACTTCTGTATTTCTTTATTTGAACTTCCATAAATAAAAGCTCAAAACAAGTGAAAAAAATATGTCATGAGGATGCAAAATATGGTCGACAGTACATCATTCTCAGACCTGAAACTAAAAGGTGCACTAAATGCTCGCCAGGCAGATTTTCAGAATCCATTATTGCTGTATTAGGATTCAAGGAGAAGCACAATTCCTGGAGCTGTGAGTAAACCCTGTCATAGGCTGTGGTTTTCTAGAGCACATGAGCACATACAGTGCTGTTACCACATGTCCTGACTTTATGCAATAACAGTATAAAGTTGATCAAACAAGGAAGGACAGGACTTAAAGGTTCCATCAACATCCAATCTGCAGATTCCTGCAGCATTTTTGGATTTGAGTCAGTGGCAAACATCAAAAATCTGTCCTTTTTTTCCCACTATCATATACAATGAATGGCACTCCAGCTGTGGTAAACGTGAAATCTGGTGGTATTTCAAGTTCCTCTACTGAGGTAGGGGTGGCTGGACAACCATGTTCAACGTGCCTAATGCACTGAACTGTTCTTTTATCAGCGGAACTCTAGCGAGGCAACTGAATTTATGGGCATCAGCACATCTCCAGTAGACCTTGTCACCTTTTTCTTTCTATTTTCTGTAAATATACCCAGCAAATACAGCCAGTCGCCTACCTTTTTTGCTTGTGATAAGTTCGACCTCCATACTGGCAGAGTGAGTTCAAAGTAAGAGTAAGACAAGTGGGAGAAAAGAAGAAATTACTCACCATAGTAATGTTGTTTCTTCTAATGGAGTCTTGCTGTATTCTGACAATATGCAGTTAGCCCCAGCACTTGAACTGCCCTGGAGGGAAATAGTTGACTCTATGCAGAAGCATAGAACGTTGAGCTCGAGCTCAGTTTTCAAACCTCTGTCTCTGGTACTTTCCTTTGTAACCGTCAGATTCTTACGAGCAAACTAACTAGTACACAAAGTGGAAATTGTTTACTAAAACCAAAGGCAACAATGTAGGCCCAAAAGACTCAAGTTGAGAACCAAGAAAAAGGTAGTGACTATATATATATATATATATATATATATATATATATATATATATATATATATATATATATATATATATATATTATAGTATGCAGTAATTTTCTACCATAGTTAGGATTGAGGAGCCATTTCTATGTTAAACCCCAAAACTTTGCACCTTAATAACTTTGCAACTATTTGATGGATTTGCCTGAAATTTGGAATTTATGATCAAGAACCATAGGCCTTGGGATCTGCCAAGTTTCGTACTAGTCGGATATCACTGTGGAGTTAAGTGTGATCTGTCTTGGCAGCGTTTATGCTTTTCTGGAATTCTGTGGTGGCCTACAGGTCGTGACCGGTTCGCCGTGGAACTGGTCCGAATCTTCAGGGAACGTGCAGCCAGGGTCACCGATGTGCCTTTCTAAGATTTGAAAAAAATATTAAACGGTTCAAAGTTATTCAAAAACAGTTTCCCATTATAAGTCAATGGGAAAAGTTAACAAAAAGTTCAACACTTTTGCAAATGCATTTTACTTTCACAAATGGGCCTATTACTTTCTAAATCGGCCATTTTGTTTTCAGTTAGTGATCAGAAAAATGGTTGGCATTTAAATTTGGGACCCTCTAGCAACCTAATTTTTTTGTATTCACCTAGTCGGGCCCTGAGGATGCTTGCCATGTCTTTTATTTTGAATGAAAACACCCCCAGAAATATGTTTTTCAAATTTCTGGAAAAAGTACTTCATAAATTACTTTTGTGCTCACTGAAGTGTCGCAAATTTTTATGAAGCTTTAGCAAAATTGCTTACAGCAATTTTCTAGTCTGTGGGAAAATGACAGCAATTTTGGCAATTGCACTGCAAAATAACCGTTGGGAGTTTTGGGCTGAAATTTGGAGGAACGCAGGCCGACATCTCACAGATGTGCCTTTCAGTGTTGTATGAAAAAATATTACCGCGCGGCAAAGTTGCATGGCACTCCAAAGTTGACAGTTTTCCATAGGATAACATTCTGCGCCCGAAGCATTACAGGAATCCTTTGGCACCCTGCTGCAAAATAACGGTTTGGTCTTTTTCCTGAAATTTGGAGGAAGACAGCCAACAGTACACAGATGTGCCTTTAAGTAGTTTGGTGAAAAAAATATCACATGGCGGCAAAGTTACGGCACTCCAAAATTGATGGTTTTCCCATAGGATAACATTACGGCCTCGACACTTAACAGAAATCATTTGAGCCCTGCTGCAAAATAACGGTTTAGTCTTTTTCCTGAAATTTGGAGGAAGACAGCCAACAGCCCACAGATGTGCCTTTCAGTAGTTTGGTGAAAAAACATTACAAGGAGGCAAAGTTATGGCGCTCCGAACTTTTCTTTTTCCATAGGATAACATTACGGCGTTAGCGCGCCTTTCAGGGCCCGTGATCTCGGAAACGGTGCGAGATCACGGACTTTTCATCGGAAAACTTCTGGCCCCTAATGGGGCTAAAGATTCAAATTAACCAGGACAGTTGTAAATAATATGACTTTTAAATTTTTTCTCACATGTACAGTTCCTGAGATATAATGTATTTAGTATTCCAAGATCTCATTTTCTGCGCTTGATACTCATTATTTTGCATACATTATTTGTACTCACTGTCTTTCTCAATGCAGGTTTTGTGGAAAACCAGCGCAATGAGCTACATTACTGTTACTGTTGCCCTTTCCGCTTGCGAATCAGTACCCATTCACTTACCATTGGCGTCTGCGCCACCATATGCGTTATCGCTGCGTTTTCATTTCGCTTGCGTTTCTGTTATTTTTGCCATTTCTGTCTACAGTACTGTTTATCTTACTGTTTCACTTTACATCACCATGCCCATTGACATTTCTGTTTGCAGGCACCATGTTACTATGTGACAACATCACGTGGCAGACCATTCCCGTCTCGCCCACCATGTGCGTTACCCTTTCTGTTCTCCAGTCGTGCTTGTGTTACCATGTGCTGTACACTGTTAGCATTTCTGTTTGGCGTTGCTGTCCCTGTTAGTATGCACAACACATCATGTGGCGGGGCGCATTATGCGAAGCGGGGCGTGGAGCATTCACTATTTCTAGATTATCATTCTCAAAAGAAGGGAAATTAGAGGCAAAAAACTCCATTTAATGCATTAGTTAGGGTTGTTCTAGCTGACAAAGTGAGGGAAATTCGCTGTAGGGTTGAAAAACCCCTTGGACCCCCGCCCCCAACCAGCATTGGGATAGCGCATTGGGATCAGTGGGTCCTAACTCTCACCCATTCTCCTATGCTTCTGCTGCTTTACACATGTCATGGGGTGAGAGTTGGGCCAACGATACTTACCAATGCTGTTGCTGGTTGGCGAGGAAGCAAGGGGTTTTCAACAACAATGAGCCTCACAATGTGTGTGGACAACCAACAATGCATAGCAATTTTGCCTCTAATATATATATATATGTGTGTGTGTGTGTGTATATATATATATATATATATATATATATATATATATATATATACACACACACACACATAACATAAAACTACCCCATCCTAAAGGGAAGGTACACCCTGAGGTGCAACACTGTACCTGCCAGCCCACTTCCCAAAAACTAGGTTCTGTGAGGGGAGGCAGGGAGGAGGTCAGAATACAGCAAGACTCCATTAGAAGAAAACAACATTACTATGGTGAGTAATTTTTCTTCAAACATGAAATCTTGCTGTATTCTGACAATATGCAGACTACCAAGCAGTTCCCCAGCAGGAGGGAGTGCAGAACCTACTTGGGAAGAGGCTCTGCAGTACTGCTGTGCCAAATCTAGCATCACTCCTGGCCTGGATGTCCAGAGAAGTAATGCTTGGTTAATGTATGGACTATTTTCCAGGTGGCTGCTTTACAGATTTCTAGCAAGGGTATATCTCTGGCAGCAGCCAGAATGGCAGCTATTGCCCCTAGTTGAGTGAACCCTCAGGCCTGGAGGGGTGTTTTGCCCAATTTGTCATAGCAGAATTGTATACAAGAGACAATCCACCTGGCAATAGTCCTTTTAGTAGCAGGTTTACCTTTTCCACTTCACCATAAGTGAGAAACAGTTGAAGGAATCATGCCTGTGTGCCTTAGTATGTGCTCTGTAGTAGTTAGAGCCCTTTTACATGCAAACTGTGTAATATTCTTTCCCTGAAGAAGAATGGTCAGTGAAAATACAGGAAGAGACATGGACTGGTTCAGTTGAAAATCTGACACCACTTTAGGTAAGAACCTCCTGTTGGTTCTTAGGACCACCTTATCCATATGGAAGGAAATTAAGTCGAGGCTCAACTGACAGGGCCTGTAATTCACTAATTCACCTGGCAGAAGTAATAGCTACCAGGAACACAGTTTTCCAGGTCAAGTGCTATAAGCTCAGTAAACCAGAGGTTCGAAGGGTGGCTGCATAAGCTGAGCAATTATGCAGACATTAAGATCCCAAGCTCTCAAGAGAGGGTTGATATGAATCAGACCCATGAAGAACTTACTAAAAACAGGATGAGATGCCAGGAAGAGCCCTTCCTTGCTGAAAAGAATGCAGAGACAGCTGCTAGAGTGAACCTTCAGGGTTGCAGGCCTAAGACCCAGACTATTAGGTGAATCAGATAGTCCAAAGCTGTAGCAATATTTGCAGAATCAGGCAAAATGCCTTTTCTGAGAACACCAAATGCTGAATCTTTTCCATTTGGAATTATACATTTTTCTAGTGGAGGGTTTCCTAGAAACTTTAAAGATACACAGAACTCCTTGAGAAAGATGCAGGCCTGCATATTCTAACTCTTCAAGAGCCAGGCTTTGAGGTTGAGAGACTGGAGATTGAGGTACAGATCCTCCCTGAGAGGAGGTTGGGAGATTGTATCTCTTGGGGAGAGATGGGGACATGACACTGCCAGAGATAGCAGCAAGGGATACAAGGCTGTCTGGCCCAGTCTGGAGCCACCAGAATCACTGTGCAGGGTTGAGATCTGATTTTGATCAGTCCTCTGAACAAGGGAGGGAAGGCATAAAGAAACCTGCCCTTCCTGTCTAGAATGAGAGCATTCAGAGGAACAGTCCCCAGGACTGGAGGTCTGCAACAAAACAGAGGAAGTTTGTGATTGGGACTGCAAGAGAGATCTATCTCTGTAATGCCCCATCTGGTGAAGATGACTTGTAGGATGAGGGTGCAGGGACCATTCGTGGTGTCCCTGGGAGATTTTGTCGGAGCATCTGCCAGTACATTGTCCTTTCCTGGAAGATGAATTGCTATCAGGGAGGTTTGAAGGGAATAGGCTAGAGGCCACAGTTTCTGGCCTCTGTGCACAAGGCCGTGAACCAAGTGCCTCCCTGCTTGTTGATGTACCACATTGTGGTGGTGGTGTCTGTCCTGACCTGCACCACCTTGCCCCTGACCGATTCCGAGAAGACCTGAAGGGCCAGGAAAACTCCCTGAGTTCTAGAAGATTGATGTGAAGGAGAGACTCTTGAGGGTCCAGACCCTCCTGAGCAGTGAGCTCCCAAATAGGCTCCCCAGCCTAGGAGAGAAGCATCTGTAGTTAGGACTACTGAGGGGACTTGAGAGAGAAATGGAACACCCTGTTGGAGGTTGTCCTGGTCCAGCCACCACTGGAGAGCTTGGACCAGAGTCTGAATCAGTGGAATCAATTTTGTGAGAGAGTCTGTTTTCTGAGACCAAAGGACCTTAGGTGGAACTGAATGTCCCTCATCTGAAATCTGTCCCTTGCACCACTGCAGTAGAAGCTGCCATGTGGCCCAGGAGTTAACGAAACTGCCTTTGCTGGACGAGAGACCAGAGGTCAAAAGATCAAGCAAGATCTGTGAGGGCCTTTACCCTTGCCAGAGGGACTGAAGGCTTGCTTGGATAGTATCCAGCTCTATTCCTATGAAAGTAAGAAGTTGTACTCGTTCGAGAACAGACTTTGGGAGATTGAGAAAAATCCCAGAGAACTGAGCAAGTCTTGAGTGATTTGCAGAGCTGACTTGACCTGGTCGGAGGACTGACCTACAATTAACCAATTGTCCAGATATGGGAAGATGGAAATACCCTGCCTTCTGAGAAAGGCAACCACTACTGCAAGGCACTTTGTGAACACCCTTGGAGCTGATGTTTGGCCGAAGGGCATGGCTCTGAACTGATAATGGCCTGAAGTCAATTCGAACCTGAGGTACATTCTGTGGGAGCACCTGACAGGAACATGGAAATAGGCATCCTTGAGATCCAGGGATGCTAGCCAATCCCCTGGCCTAGGGAGAATCATTCCCAGTCTCACCATTTTGAATTTTGGTTTTGTGATGTATTTGTTCAAATACCTTAGATCTAGGATGGTTGCCACTCCTTGTCTTTTTGGGGTAAGGCGGTACCTGGAGTACAGGCCTTTGCCCTGTGCTGAGTAGGAACTACCTCTACGGCTCTGAAGCCAGAAGAGAAGAAACCTCTGCCTCTAGAGCAAGGGTCTCTGAGATGGATGCAAGTGGAAAGGACGTGGCCCTCAGTTTTGGAAACCTTTGAAGCTGAGGGACAGTCCTGGCTTACTACCTCCAGGACCCACCTGTCTGAGGTAACAGACTTCCAGGCCTGGAAGTAGTAAGCCAAGCCTGCCTTGTACTGAAATGGGGGAGTTGACCTGGGCTGACACATCATGGTGTCTGCTTGGCAGGAGCCTTGAACTGGGAAAGGATGCAGCCCTGCTCATCCCCCTCCTGCCTGTCCTCGAAAGAACCCCTCTGTGGGAAAGAGGAAGCCTGAGCTTGGTAGAAAGGCCTGTGTAAAGGCCTGCCCCTAGACTCTGCTTGCTTCTGAGGGAGGGGCTTGCCTCTTTTTGGCCATGCACACACACTATAGGTGGTCCCGTATTCATTCATTTTCTATTTCATGTAAGCCTCTGTCTGCTCCCCAAACAGAGTTACCCACTACAGGGAAATCCATAGCTTTAGCCTGGGTATCCTGTGAAAGGCTATACACATGAGCCAAGCATGTCTCCCGGAGAGACACAGATGTAGCCATGACTCTTGATGCCACATCATTTGAGTCCACAGTAGCATGGAATTGTATCTTGGATGCCTCGATTCCATCAGCAGCCACCTCCTCCAGCTCTTTGGTTGGCTGGGGAGGCCTGTTTAGCCAGTTCCAGAACTGTATCCCACCTGGACTTCTGATACCTGGCTGTGTAGGCCATATAGTTAGCCTGCCTGAGTCCCAAAGAAGATGCCAAATACTGCTTTTGGCCATGCATCGACCTTACTGGAGTCTTTGTCTGGGGTGTGAAGTCAAAGGAATGTTAGCCCTGTCACAGGCTGCAGCCTGCACTACCCCAACATGGCTGCAATGATTTGTATAAGAATCCGTACCTGAGCCTGACAGCTTGTACTTCCTGTCCATTCTCTTATCCACAGGAGGTAGGGAGTTAGGAGTCTGTAAAATCTTTTTGTCTGTTTCCCCAAGGACTTGTGAAGGGGATAGACAATCTGTTGGACTCTGGGATGTCCATCATCTTGACAAAATCAGGCTCTTCCTCCTCCTCAGCAGCTTCAGCCATTGGGAGCTGGAGGGTTCCAGCCACCTTCTTGTAAAACAAGAAGTGTGAAGGGACTCAGAAATCCTGGGAGGGAGACATTGGAGGGTCTGTCTAGGAGATGTCCGATTCAATGGCACATCCGGACCTGCAAAGCCGTTATCGTCGGCCTCATCATGGGATACTCTGTCTCCCTCCACTCCTCATAAAAAGTATCCGAGATCGTAATCCGATGGAGTCGGATCCGACCCTAACCGATGTTACCAGTTCGGACGGAACCGGGCAAAGTGATTGAACTATGCTAATTGCTTTGGCTATCTCGTCAGTGGTTGGAGTATGCGGTGCTGGATCTGAGCGGCTGACTTACGTTTTCGTTCAGCGGAACAGACCCTCGGAGTCGGACCTCATTTCGAGGAGGTATCGCCTAGGTCAGTAAGCACCTCCTCAAGTTCAGCATAACCGAACCAGGCTGGCCATCCGGATCTACGGACTTCTCGGCCTCCTTTCCTTCAGCCTACTCAATCTTTTTCCAGAGTGGCTTTAGGAAAATTCTTACAAATGTGGCAGTCTGTTTTGAGGTGGTCAAACTCCAGACAGTAAACATAGATGAGGTGGGGTCATCCTTAACAAATGCCTCCCCACACTCAGTACAGTGTTGAAACCCAGTGGGGCTGTTTTTTTTTTCTTTGGTTTCTCAGACATGGCCAACTAAACAATTACCCTTAAAGCTCTCAAGCCAGGTAATAACCAACCAGTCGGTTACAAACTGTGTTACAGGTTCTATAAAAGAACCAGAAAAAGTCCAGTTCTTTTGAAACTGATCGGCACTGGAACACCACACTAAATCCCAGAAAAGTTAAATCATTGGAACAATTAGAAAAAGTTTGGTTCCTAACGGACCAATCGATGAGAAACCGAGGCAAAAACAATTTCCACTGAATAAAATAAATACAAGTCACTACCTATCTACCACACCACCTGTACCGTAGACAGAGGCTGGAAATCCAAAAAATAATAAGTTGGTTAGACAAGCGGCAGCTGATTCAAATTCTACCGAACCGAGCAGGAGAAATCTCGGAGTGACTTCACTGTTAGGCGGAGTAAAGAATCTGATGGTTACACAGGTAAGCACCAGACACAGAGGTTTGAAAACCGAGCTCAAGCTCAACGTTCTATGCTTCTGCATATAGTTAACTCTTTCCTCTCTGGGGCAGTTCAAGTGCTGGGGCTAACTGCATATTGTAAGAATACAGCAAGACTTCATGTTGTTGGAACACCAACAGTTGGTCAATTTAAACCTTTTTTTTTTTTGTAACCAAAACTGGTTGGATCATTCATGATTTTAAATACCACTGACTTTTATTTGAAGCAGGTGTGTTGAACAACATGCTGCAACATTACAATTTAAGTACATGTTGCAGCATTACAGTTCTACAGGGCACAGGACAGAGCAATCTCCTATTCATTTACACGTGTTCTGGCCATGTAATACTGCATTATATGGGAACAAGGAGGTAGCTGGAATAATACGGACTGGAGCGAGACTGGTGGGAGTATGATTTGGGAAAGTTTGATTTAGTGGAGGTGTTGAAATCTGTTAGCCGCCACTCGTTATTTTATGCAGTGACTAACTTGTGCAGCGTTAAACTGTTTGATCACGCTACTGGTGCTCACTGTTATTCAGGAACTATATTGCTAATTGCAATTTTGAAGTCGTAATTTTACCTGGAACCAGACAGGGTGGAGGCTGTCTCCTTCTTTGACCAATTATTTGTGGTTGGGCAATGGTGCCCTACCTGGAACTTCCTGTGCCTGCTGTGTTACATGGCAGCCTGCACCAGCGTGGTCCGATGGGCCTGCTGGAGAATGTGCTCTCTGGAGTAGGAACTGGCCAGCCAGTGGTCTCAGCGCAGGGTCACTTTGACCACCTGGTCACTGTGACCCAGTGGATGTGGGATGCTCTCCAGTGGTGGTTAGTCCCAGAACATCTGCAGGAAGGGATCCCGTTTGTCTGCCCAGAGCTACGGTCATCCTGATGACCGACTCCTCTCATGGGCTTGGGTGCCCCTGGAACACAAGTCCACAGGCTCTGGACCCCGAGGAGTCCCAATGCCACATCAGCCTGCTGGAGCTCAGAGCAGTTCAGCTAGTGCTGACTGCCTTTGCTCCTCCAATCGGGATCACATGGTCCAAGTCCAGACAGACAGTACCACAACTATGTACTACCTCAACAAGCAGGGCAGGATGCACTCGCTGCCTCTGTACAAGAAGCTCTCTGCATATGGACCCTTGTGCACAGCCTGGAGGCCTGTCTCCTGGCCATCCATGTGGCCGTGCTTCCCAACCAGCTGACAGGTGCTCTCAGCCGTGTGGGCAAGGTGTCACATGAGTGGTTTCTCCACCCAGAGGTAGTACACAGCCTGTTCTCCCAGTGGGGCACCCCTCAGGTGGACCTGTTCACCTCAGGAGAACACAATACTGAGGCTATATTGTGCCCACCTCCTCATCGGGGAGCAGCTGCAGGAGATCCCTTCTTGAGGTCCTGGATCCCAGGCCTCTTCTGTGCCTTCCCTCCGAGTCCATTGATCCATAAAGTGCTGCTCAAGACCAGGAGGGACAGAGCACAGGTGATCCTAGTGGCTCTGGATTGGCCACACTGGTTCTGGTACCCGATCTTCTCAGCCTGTGTCAGACTCCGAGGCGTCTTCCCCTACACCGGACCTGCTCTCCCATCAGTCAGAGGAAGATACTCTATCTGGACTTTCAATCCCTACACCTAACAGCCTGGTTCCTGAGCAGCTAGAGTTCAAGGCTCTGGGTCTCTCTAGGTCTTTCTGAAGATGTTCTCACCATTGTTGAGGCTTCTTGGAAGGAGTCAACCAGAAATGCTACGCCTTCAAATGGAAGAGGTTCTCCATTTGGTGTCAGAACCAGGGGTTGGACCCTCTGTCCTGTCCCAGGGCTAGCATCCTTTACTATCTGTGGTCCTCTCTCAGTCGGGCCTTGGGTCGGCGACCTCAAGGTGCACCGGGCAGCCATCTCTGCTTCTGCGGTCAGTGGCTCAGGAGAACGTGTTCTAGCACTTTTTAAGGGCCTGGACCACATTTCCCTCCAGTGCATGAACCACCACCACATTGGGACTTGTTGCTGGTGTTGGCAAAACCATGAGCAAGCCATTCGAACCAGTGCACAGGTGTAAGATGTCTCACGTGTCATGAAAGACCTCCTTTCTGGTGGCTATAATGTCAGCCAGAAGGATCAGTAAGCTCCTGAAGGTTGTGGCAGATTTTCACCTTAACCAGGTGATTAATCTCCCAGTGTACTTCACCAACCACACTTCGGAGGCCGAGCACAGGCTCCATACTTTGGACCTGCGGGAGCTCCAGCTATTACAAGGAGCGCATGGCTGGAGTTCGAGGCAGTTCACCAGATGTTTGTCACCTACACTGAAGCTGCACCTGGCAGATTGGCGATAAACAGACGATTGGCAGGTGGATAGTCTCCTGCATTGACCTCTGCTATTGGTTCGAGTGGGGAGCCTCCTGTAGGGCTTAGAGCTCTTTCCGTCTGTCATACCACTGCCTCGGTGGCTGCTTCCAGGGATGTCCCTATCCAGGAAATCTGCAGGCTGCTACTTAGAAATCAGCACACACTTTCATTTCAATTAGCACATTGACTTAGAAGTCATGCAAGGATGCTGGTTTGGGGCCTCAGTTCTCAACCTGTTTCCCAAGTAGGGGTGTCGTCTTGCCCCTCCTCCCAGAGGTTGCTAGAGTCTGCCAGAAAGTGTGGCTAGAACATCATATCCACGTCCATAGAAAAACAGGGTTACTCACCTGTAACAGTAGTTCCAGGAGTGGTATATAATGTTCATCCACGGACCCACCGACCTCCCTGGCTGTGTGCACACTGCCTGCTTCCAGGGCAAGATCTGGTGTCATGTGACAGGTCATGCAGAGTTACCACCTGGGTGGTTGGGAGGAGCCAGCTTGAAGACGTTCCGGCCAGTCTTAAAGGAAAGGCAACTGCCAGAAAGTGTGAATGAACATCATATACCACTCCTAGAACTACTGTTACAGGTGAGTAATCTGTTTTATTGGATGCTGTACACTAGTGATATTTAAACTTTTTTTTTTCAATTTTGTTGATTTTTCAAGAAAACAGACAAACCAATACCTAACCTAACCTATCACATTCACTACTATATTGTTGTTGTTGCTGAATGATTTCACGAGAACTGTGCTGCCTCATGGCACAGCAGGCCATGCTTTTGTAGTACCCCTAATCCCTTTCCTGTTTCCTTTAGTTTTCTAAAACCAAGAAACCGTCTGCAGGTCTGCTGTTGAATTCATTGGTCTCTGTCTCTCTATATTGTCTCTCTCTCTCTCTAAGGAAAAACATTTTTCTTTTACTGTGGAATTTAGTACTCTGCAACATCTGCACTCTGCTGTTGTCTGCTGTTCAATTTGATGCTCTCCCCGACTAAGGAAGAAAAATGTTTTTGGTTTTTTTTTTTACTGTGGAGTTAAGTACTTTGCAACTTCTGCAGCACTCTGCTGTTTGCTGATGAATTCGTTGTTCTCTCTCTCTCTCTCTCTTTCTAAGGAAGAAAAACATTGTTTCTAGGGACATGGATATGTTGTTCATCCACACTTATTGGCGGGTTCCTTGCCGCTTTAAATCTTGCCGGAAGGTCTTCAAGCTGGCTCCTCCACCCACCGGGTGGTAAACTCTCGGCTCCGCCCCATGACGTCAGATCTTCCTTACCGCTTGGAAGCTCAGGTTTCCTCCTTAGCGCTCTGCGATTAAGACTGGTTCCTAATTCTTGAAAGTTGAAATCAAAAGTTTTTGCTAAAAGACTTGGTCTTCTTCTCCTCGCGGCTGCGATGGACCGTCGACTTCGGTTTCGGAGGTGCCTGCGGGCAGAAGATGTCTAGGACGGATCCGCACTCCACGTGCGTCTACTGCCTGGGCCTTGAGCACGATCCAGCAGGCCTGCGACTTGTTCTCTTCTTTTTGGCCTACGTCCCTGAAGACTGTGCTGCCGATTACAACTGGGCGCGAGAAAAGAATTCCACCGGTGAAATCTAAAGAGGCCGGTTGGCGGTGTCGCGGCGGGCTCAGCGGATCAGCTCGAGCAGATGATCGCCCTCGCAGCTTCTACCTCGGCTGCGGCATATGTCCCGGCTCTCTCTCAGTGCCTCGTACTCAAGCTTCTTTTAAGGAGCTTTGTCTCGACCCTCTCGACGAAAGGTGAGGTCCAACTTCTTCGGGACCTTTTCCAGGTCCAAAAGAGCAAAGTAAGCTCTCTGTCGGCTCTTGGGAGCGGGAAGATCCCCTCCCCTGCGACAGTGCAAGCCCAGTTCGGCCACCCTCGCTTCGCCACTGGCTTCACGGTGTCCCGTCAGGCCAGTTGACCGAGACTCGCAACGCAGCGGTCGAGATTTTCTCGACCCGTTAGGCGGGTTGTCGGCTGGAGAAGCTGAGAATCCCTCTCTCAGTTCCCCGGTGGGAGTTGAGGATCCCGTCGGCTCGTCTGTGCCTCCGGTTCCAGAGCCCGGTGGGATCGTCCGGGCGAGAGAGTGCGTTCCAACACTTCTCCTCGCCTTCCTCGGCCTGAGTCGAGACTCTCGGTCTCGGACATCCTCGCGGTCCAGCCCATCCCGCCCGCCATAGGTGGTCTTGGTCTCAGCACCCGCGGCAAGCGCCGCCGCTCTTCCTTGACGAGGGAGGCTTCACCACAAGTTGCGTCGGAAGTACGAGAGAACTCATGTGGCAACAGCTCCTTTGACCGGGAATAGGCTGACCCAGTCGTCTTCCCTGGCCATTAAGTGGTTGTCACCGAGCGGCCGAAACAACCCTCGTTGGCCGAGGAGCCTGTTCCCAGGCCGGTTGTTGGCCACTCCAGCTGCCCCACCGATTCTGGTGGAACCTCCGCCTCCACAGCCATTAGTTGGGGCTCCGACCAAAATTCTCGATCGGCCTTGGGTTTGCCCAATAGGCTGTCTGTCACCCTCACTCCCGATAAACCTCGGCAGGTGGAGGGTGGCTCCAGGCCTGAGGCAGCTCTTTGAGGACTCTTCGAGTCCGATGATGGTTCCTCCTCTTCTCAAGCGCATGGACTTGGAGTCCTCGGGAGGCAGTCAATGGACGATAGCCCCGTCCTTCATAGGGTTGCTTCGACTCATCTCGAGTCCACGGATGAAGCTCAAACCCGTTTCTAAGCAGGCCAGGTATCCCTCACGGAGATTCTGGACTGAGGGGATTCTCCTACGAGGCCTTTCCAGTGGCGAAGCCATAGTGGGTCGGCCTTGGAACTCTGGCAGCGTCCTGCTTCCTGCCCTGCGCCTTCGGCCAGGATGGCCAGGAGTATGCGGTTCCCCCGGTTCCCTGTCAGTTTTTGGAGACACCCCTTGCGAGGGTTGGTTATCAACAGCGTTATCCGGCGTGCGAGCGCCAGGGATGTGGACAAACCTCCCGACAAGGAATCAAGAAATTGGATTATGCCGGGCAAAAAGTCTATGCTCGTCCTCTCGCCTTCGTCCAGGCCAGTTCGGCCGTCCTCATGGCACATTTTCTCACGCCCTGTTGGGCTCCCTGGATGAGGTTGTCCTCATCTTCCCGCGAGATCTGCAGACTACGGTCAGGCAGGTGCGGGACCAGGGCAGGCAGTGGCCAAACAGCAGCTTCAGACTGGCGTTAGACATCGGGGACTCATGTGCCAGGTCTGTGGGGGCTGCAGTGGCCATGCGTCGTGGCGGCTTGGCTGAGGATATCCACCTTTACCTCGGATACCCAGCACAAGTTGGCGGATGTTCCCTTTGGGACCGACCTCTTGACCCTGGGGTGGAAGGTCACCTGCAGAGGATCGAGAGTCAAATGCTACCTTGGACTCTGTCTCTTCCGCTCAGAAGGACAAGGCCATGAAGCCACAGCCTAAGCCCTTTGGTCCTTCTGCAGCCAGCGCCCGGCCCAACAACGTCAGGGCCAGCAGGATCAAGCTTGGCATCCCAAACCCAAGCCGTCGGCTTCCTCCAACAGGAAGCAGGAGTAAGGCCCAGGAGGTCCCTCGGCTGGTCCCTCCTCCAAGCCTGCCCATGGACGGGCTGAGGGGTGTCGCCCCCATCCCTGTCACCTCACCCCTAGTTCCCCCGTGGAGGGAGCGGCTCAGACACTTCCTTTCCGCCTGGTCCACTGTTACCACGGACAGGTGGGTACTGGAGAGTGGTGGGAAAAGGCCTACCTCTAAATTCGAGCAGGCCCTGCCCTTCAGAGCCGTCGCACCTCGGGGCCTCGGGTCCGTAGCCTCACTGGTGGCTCGTCGAAGCCGACATCGCTCTCCTCCTTCAAAGGAGGTGATCACGAGTAGAGGACCCCCTTTAGACCCGGGGTTCGTGTCCAGGTATTTCCTAGTTCAGAAGCGGACGGGGCTGGCGCCCATCTCGAACCTACACACGACCTGAACAAGTTTCTAAGGTCTCGGACCTTCAGAATGGTCACTCTGGCGCAGATAATACCATCTCTGGAACACGGCGTGTGGTTCTGCTCTCTGGACCTACAGGGCGTGTTCTTTCACGTCCCTATCCATCCGTCACATCGGAGATTCCTCCCTTCGAGCGGAGGGATCCTCTTGAGTTCGAGCCGTGCCCTTCGGCTTATCTCCAGCTCCCAGGGTCTTCACCAAATGCATGGCAGTGGTGACAGCATTCCTGCGGTGCCGAGAGTCGGTGTACCCTTACCTGGACGATTAGCTGATAGCAGCCCCTCAGGCGGAGGTGGAGCGGTCAGAGATCTGGCCCTCCAGGTTTGCTCTCAAGTCGGCCTTCTCATCAACGAGGCCAAGTCGGACCTCGAGCCAAAGCAGGTGATCCTGTTCATCGGGGCAGGCTCGACTCTCTTCGAGCCAGACCACGGCTCCGGCGGACAGGGCCGAGTTTCTTACCTCCTTTGCCCAATCATTTCTGGTTGGGCAATCGCCCTACCGGGACTTCCTCGCCTCCTGGGTCTCATGGCGGCCTGTATCAGCGTGGTCCGTTGAGCACGCTGGCACATCGCCCCTTCAGTGGGGACTGGGCAGCCAGTGGTCCTGGCGCTGCGATCCTTTGGACCAGCTAGTGATAGTGACCCAGGAGATGTGGAGCAGCTCTCCAGTGGTGGACCGTTCCATCCCATCTGCAGGAGGGCATCCCGTTTGTCCACCCGAGCCGACGGTCTCTCTATCGACCGATGCCTCTCTGATGGGTTGGGGTGCCCATCTGGGGAACACCGAGTGCACGGCCTCTGGTCCCGTGGGAGTCCGATGCCACATCAACCTGCTGGAGCTCGAGGCGGTCTGCCTAGCTCTCACCGCCTTTGCTCCGTTTCTCCGGGGTCAAGTGGTCCGAGTCAGGACGGACAATACCACGACCATGTACTACCTGAACCGCCAAGGCGGGGCCGCTCCATGCTTCTATGCAAGGAAGCTCTCCGCATTTGGTCACTCGTGCGCAGCCTGGGCGGATCTCCTAGCCATTCATGTGGCAGGAGCCTCCAATGCCCTGAGCGGATAGGGGCTGCATCGCACAGGTGGTCTCTCCTGCCAGAGGTAGTACAAGATCTGTTCTCCCACTGGGGCACACCTCAGGTGGACCTGTTTGCCTCCAGGGAGAATCTGAAGCTGAGGCTGTTTCATCCCGCCCCCTCAGCAGGGCTCGCTGCAGGGGGATGCCTTCTCGAGGCTGTGGACCCCGGGCCTCTTTACGCCTTTCCCCATTTCCCTTGATTCACAAGGTGCTTCTCAAGACAAGGAGGGACAAGGCAGGTGATTCTGATAGCCCCAGACTGGCCCGCCAGTTCTGGTACCAGATCTCCTCAGCCTCAGCTCCAGGCTCCCGAGGCAGCTTCCAGCTCGCCCGGACCTGCTCTCAGTCAATCAGGGAAGGTGTTCCATCCGGACCTTCAATCCCTGCACCTGACGGCTGGTTCCTGAGCTGCTAGGTTCCAAGCCTTGGGTCTTTCCGACGAGGTCCTCAATGTTGTTGAGGCGTGCCGTGGAGTCGACCAGGAAATGCTATGCCTTCAATTGGAAGAGGTTTTCCATTTGGTGTCAGGGTAAAGGCTTGGACCCTTCCTCCTGTTCCTTGGCAAGCATTTTGGACTGTTTATGGTCCCTTTCTAGTCAAGGGCTTAGGTCGACGACCCTAAAGGTGCACCTGGCAGCCATCTCTGCTTACGGTAGCGGGCCGGGGCAGTGGTGGCGCAGGGAGGAGGTGGTCTGGTGCTTTCAAAGGCCTTGATCACATTGCCCCTCAGTGCGAGAACCTCCACCTCCATGGGATTTACTGCTGGTACTGGCAAAGCTCATGGGCAAGCCATTCGAACCAATGCACAGGTGTGAACTCTCTCACCTGTCGTGGAAGACCGCCTTCTTGGTGGCTGTCACGTCAGCCAGAAGGATGGGAGAACTCCAGGCACTCTGCATTGAGTCTCCTTACCTGGTCTTCCACAGGGACAAAGTTGTCCTGCGCCCCACCCGAAATTCCTTCCGAAGGTGGTGTCGGAGTTTCACCTTAACCAGGTGTTGACTCTGCGGTGTTCTACCCCAATCACACCTCGGAGGCCAGAATACAGGCTCCATACTTTGGACCCTAGAAGGCGCCATTATAAAGTAAGGAGCGCATGGCTGAAATCGGGGAGAGGTCTCGCCAGCTGTTTGTCACCACGCTGAAGCCGCACCTGGCAGACCTGCAGCCAAGGGATGATAGGCAGGTGGGTCACCTCCTGCATAGATCTCTGCTATAAGTTGGCGGGCATGGAGCCTCCAGAGGGATAAGAGCTCATTCTACCCGTCATACTGCTGCATCGGTGGCTGCTTCCAGGGACGTCCCTATCCAGGAAATCTGCAGGGCTGCTACCTGGAAATCAGCACACACCTTTATTACCCATTACCACATCGACCTTGAGTCACACGGGATGCTGGTTTTGGGCCTCGGTTCTCCAGTCTTTATTCCCTAAGTAGAGTGTGCCTTGCCTCCCTCCTCCCGGAGAACTGCTAGGAGTCTGCCAATAAGTGTGGATGAACAACATATCCATGTCCTAGAAATACAGGTTACTCACCTGCCAACGGAGTTCTAGGAATGGTATATGTTGTTCATCCTACGACCTCCAAACCTCCCCGGCCACGCACAACCTGAGCTTCCAGCGGGCCAGATCTGGCGTCATGGGCGGAGCCGAGTCTTACCACCGGGTGGGTGGGAGGAGCCAGCTTGAAGACCTTCCGGCAAGATTTAAGCGGCAAGGAACCTGCCAATAAGTGTGGATGAACAACATATACCATTCCTAGAACTCCTGTTACAGGTGAGTAACCTGTATTTTTGTTTTACTGTGGCATTAAGTACTCTGCAACGTCTACACTCTGCTGTTGATTCGTTGATCCCTCTCTGTCTCTCTCTTTCTGACCAAGGAAGAAAAACATGTTTTTTGCTGTGGAGCCTACACACACACACAGACTGCAGTCTCCTTTCAATACAAAGCCCCAAATGAGCCGAATACCATGTTTCCTATGGGGTATCCTGTGATGGCTGACACACAGGATTGGCTAGAACATGAGTCAGTCACAGACAAAAATACCCTAATTGGTTGGCTCCCTTCAATGTCCCAGTATCACGAGTCTTTGCCTTTGTTGATCATGTTACAGTTCTGGGACTCGGGAGCA
Source organism: Neoceratodus forsteri (assembly GCA_016271365.2). NCBI lineage: Eukaryota > Metazoa > Chordata > Ceratodontiformes > Ceratodontidae > Neoceratodus > Neoceratodus forsteri. The sequence goes on from CM057449.1 coordinate 693,738,609, forward strand.
TTCGGTAAAGATCGGGACATATTTTTTTTTATTTTATTATTATTATTTCTGTACCCAGCCTGCCATTTGTGGAACAGGCTGCTGCCTGTAATCTGCCAGACGAGACTGCACTGCCAAACCAGGGCAACTAGGGTGAGCACGAAGGCTCGTATTCCGAACAGAGCTGAGTCAGCCGGTCCGGAGAGTTCAAAAGTGCGGCAGAGCCGGTTTGCCCATCCCTAGTTTATACAGTACAGTTACTGTGTCTCTTATGGTTATAAGAGTGCATTCTCAAATTCTTTGAGTGAGAGAACTATGAATGAAGCTGAGCAGTTCTAGCACGTATATGGACTGGAAAGGAAACTCTTAGAGGTAAAGTAACTGCATATGAAAATATTATAAATCACATTAAAAGACCTTTGTTTTAAAAAGTGAAATTATAATTGAAAATCAGAATGTTTTACTTTGCAGAACATTAGAGAACTCCTTTGTGGAAATAAGACTATGCCAGCTGCGCTTAGAACTTAACTATTGTCTGTGTGCATGAGATTTGCATTATATGGTTCTGAGAGCACCTGAAATGTTTAGAAATCAAAAATCATGATTGGCTAAGCATGAGTTCATGGTTTATAATCCCATATACAGTTTTCTTTGGTGCAGGAATGTTAGGAGTGGAGCATTCCATTTTACAGCTGGGCGAGCGCCTACAATTAAGTCTTGAAATAAAAAATACTTATTGATAAAGCACTGCAGCTAACTCGAGTGATTTGTGATAAGTTAATAGGGCCTCTGCATATATGGTATAAGAGACTCTTGTTGTGAGGTTGGGGCAACCAGAAAAGGTTTGCAGTCCTTTTCACCCAGACCTCCTCCTCAGAGTCTCAAACCTGAAGACACTCTGTGGAGGCTTATTGACTTATAATAGAGGGGCCTTATGGCAGTAGCACAAAACTTTTCTCACCCATATGCATAGAAACATCGATTAGGGAAATATGCAATCTCTTGGTATATGAGCCATGTGCACTTATTTAAAACCAAGCAAAAAATTGCCATGGCTGTCTCAGTGGGTTGGTGGCACTGCAGTATAAGAAATACAACTTTGGAGGATCACCTTTGGTCTTCCACTTCCTAGACAAGTACCTGCACAGGTACTATGTTTGAGTCTCTGCAAGTGATCCTGGCATTTCTTCTGCATGTTTGAGAAAAGGTGGGAGCTATAAACCAAAGGAAAGGGAGCTAGGAACTATTTAAACAATATATAGCAGGAACATGAAGCTAAGGAACTCATAACTGGCATACTCAGTCTGTAACTGCACTTGAACCTTATGACAGAATAGTTACAGCACGCCTGCCATATGTTTTTTGTCACTTTATACCACTGAGAAACTTGGTTGGTTAATCTTGTGACAACTTCAGTGGTACTAGGGTTCCCTACTTCTGACTTACTGATCATGACTACTGCACTTGTATTCTACACTGCTGATGCTGCTTGCTTTAACTCTGTTTGTTATTCATTGTCTAACACTTCACGATAGATTGTATTACTCGTCCCTAAATTGTACATACTCCTGATTATGCAGCACTCTTGGTAGGATTTTTGTTTGGGGGTCTGGGACTGGCTTTAAAAGAAGTGAGTGGTCCACAGCCCAAAAGTAGGAGTCCCGGAAAAATTTCAGGAGTCCCCATTTGAATACATGGGAGCCGCACTCTGTGCTGCTTGTAATATAAGATTCTGTAGAGTGTGGGGGTGCGCTCCATTAGTTTCTATGGGGGCATTTTAAATTACATTTTATGTTTCAGAGGTGAATTCAAACAAATTTCAGCCACTGCTCAACTAACAAGGGCTTTGTTAGTTGAGCAGTGCTATATATGTTTGAATTCACCCTCTGAAATATAAGTTCAGTTTGGTTTCAGTTCTAGCTTATTTGTTATACTGGAAAGGCATGTGAGCAAAATATTAATTTTCATAGCGTCCAGTTCATAATTCACAATAAGGTTACAGATTAAATAAGGACAAAGGACTATTGCCACATCCATGGCAGTACAACAATAACAACATTAAATAAAATACAAGGCAAATAAAGGGTGAACTACAAAGCTAGTAAAAGGACAGTACTAAACAAAATAAAACACGAGGGAAGAGATAAAGTTGGGTTGAGGCTACTAGCGGAAGAGCTAAGTGCAGGGTGTTGAGAAGTGAAGTGCAGCCATAAATAAGGAAAGAGGTGGAGGATAAGAGGGCATAACATGAGGTGAAGGAACAGTAGGTAAAAGAGGAGAGGGCTAGGGCTGGGGACAGTTGCATGAGACAATGGAGGAGAGGTCGTAGTAATTTGGTGCTTAAAGGATGCGGTAGAGGGCACTTGGGGAAATCAGGGAGAGAGAGTTGTAAAGTTTGGGCCCATAAACAAGAGAGTGTTTTGGCCGTGGGTGGGAATGGCAAAGGGAACAGAAAATGAGAGAGGAGGATCTTCTAGTTGTCTGGGAGTAAACAGTCTTAGGAAAGGCGATATAATATTATGAGGAAGGAAACCAAGGGAGATTTTATGAAAGACAGTAAGAATTTTGCTGTTGAGACAGTACTCAAGGGAGGACCAGTTAGAAAGTCTGTACAGGTCGCAGTGGCGAGGTTTCTGGGGAGACGGAGAAGAAAGCGAATGATGATGTGGTAGAAGCAGCAGAGTTTGCTGAGATTTTTCTGGGATAGGGAGGTAATAGACTAAGGCTCCATAGCCGAGAAGTAGGAGGAGGAAACTACAGGCTAGGAGCAATTTAGTGACCTTGTTTAGAGTGCGGTTTAACCCTGCAGAGCATGCCCAGTCTTTGGTGGGCTTTCTTAATAGTAAGGTTGATATGGCGTCAAAATTGAGGTGGCAGTCGAGGAGAAGTCCAAGGTATTTAGAATTCGTGAACCCTCTAATGAGGTTACCATCATTATCGTGTATGGGGGAATCGAAGGCAAGCGATCTCCTGGGACTAGCAAAGACCAAGGCCCGTTTTTTTGGGGGTCGAATTAAGTACCAAACCCTTTGAAGAGAACCATGCGTGAAGTCTGCAAAAATCATGCTGGGTTTGCTAATAAGTGAGGAGGGATCTTTGTCTTTACTGAACAGAGCTGCATCGTCTACATAGAGGATTAACTCTGTATTAGTGCAGATTTCAGGGAGGGAGTTTGCAAAAGGCGAGAGAGGAGGACCAAGTATGGACCCTGGGGCACACCATATTTAATGGGCAGGGAATCGGAGAGTATGCCATTTATAATAGTTCGATGGGACCTGGCGGAGAGGTAGTTCGAAACCAGTGGACCATGTCGGGAGAGAAATCAAGACAGTTAAGGGTATGGAGTGGCATATTATGGTCAAGGAGGTCAAGGCTTTTGTTAGATTAACAAAACTGAGCCAGAGTAGAGCCTTCACTATGTGAACTCTATCAGTGAAATTTGTGAATTTTATGAGGGCTGTCTCAGTATTGTGGCTAGCCCTAAAACCATGTTGTGCATCGGTCAGGAGGTCATATTATGACAGAAAGTCTATGGTTTGTTTATGAACAATTTTTTCAAAATTTTGGATGGGAAGCCAGGAGGATATAGGTCTGTAGTTGGAAATTTCGTCCTTAGGGCCTGATTCAGTGAAGAGATTTGATGACAGCGCTTTTCCATTTAATGGGGATGGAGCCTGTGTAGAGTGAGTGGTTAAAAATAGTGGTGAGAGGGATAGCCAGGGATTCACAGACAAGCTTAAGTATCCTGTAGTCAATGTCATTAGTTTTAATAAGTTTGACTACTTCAGAGGAGAGATACCGAAAATAAAAGGGGTGACAGTTGGTGGAGGAGGGGACCCGGGAAGGGGCAATTGTTGCTTATATTTGTCGAGCTCAACCAAATGGCGATTGAAAAGTGAGGCTACTGGGGTGGGGGAGATCAGTGACAGCCTTCCCATTAACGGAAAGGCAGATTTGGTCATTGTGAGGGCCTTCCAGTGAGGTTATTGAGGCGTTCCAGTGCGTCTTGGGTTTCCAGCTGCACTGTGCTGTTTCTCGAGGAGAAAGGTGGTTTGGCAGTCCTGACAGCAGCTTTGCATTTATTTCTGAGGGTTTTGTGGTGTTGAAGTAATTGAGGGTGCTTATGTTTTCTATATCTGGACTATGCCCTGTCTCTCTGTCGCATTAATTTAAGGAGATCAAGAGAGACCCATTCCTGACCGTTCCTTTGACCTTAGATTTTTTAATGGGATGAGGAGTCACAAAGGGTAAGGAAGTTTGTGCAGAACATGTCAAGGGCATGGTCGATATTTGTTATAGCTTCTGTGAAGGACCACTCCAAACAGAGGGCAGCGTTGGAAAATTCTACTAGGTCTAGTTTTTAATTGTCTGGAGAGGATGTACTTGTGTGGTTGATGAGGTGTTTGGCGGACCAGGAGCAGTGGACTGTGCAATGGTCACTGATAGCATAGGGAAGGATTCCTGAGGAGGGGTGATGTGAGAGGGGTTGGTGACAAATATCCAGTCTAGTAGGGATTCGTACCCCATTCTGTAGTTGGTCCTGGTGGGGACAGAGATAAACTGGTGAAGGCCACGGCTGATGATGGATTCCTTGGCCGCAGCTGTATGCTGTGACAGCCAGTTAATGTTGAAATCTCCAAGGATTATCCATTCCTCCCTGAGGGAGGAGTCCTTGAGAGAAAGGAAGTCATCAAGTTCCTGGGCGGGGGTGCAAGGGTGAAGGTAGGCAATGCTGATAGTTATTACCTTATTTCCTAACATAGATTGGTTGAAAGGGTTTCAAGGTTAGGGTAGCTGGGGAGGATTGAATCTGGTTGCAGATATGCAGTTTGCTACCAGAAAAGCGGTCCCAGTTTGCCCTGTCTGTCTTTCCTGTACCCTTCGAGATTCGTTTAGCTGAATGGTATCTTATCAGAGAGCTATGTTTCAGTGAGGGCAATGATGTGAGACATCTGCAGCAAGCCAGGATTCAAGCATAGATTTCTTAGCCAGGAGGCTTTGAACATTGAGGTGCACAATTTTGAGCTGTTTGGGGTGTCTAGGGTGGGTTGTGGGGCTGTTTTCAGTGGTGAGTGGCAGACCGGGGTTAGGGTGGACAGAGCCGGAGATGAATAGGAGAAGGAGGAGAAGCCTCTTATGCTTGTTGGAGGCAAATATAGATAGCTTATGGGTTCTAAGTATTGTAAAGTGCTATGTAATGAGTAATAGCTTGTGGTAGGAGGGAGAATTCTTGATAGAGGCATAGTTTATAGGGTTGGTTTCTGGGGGAGTTGGAGGGTAGATGGTTCAGCAGGAAAATCGATGTAATGAGGAGGTGAGCTAGGAGGAGAGGACATGGAATGAGATGGGGTGTCTGAGGTGCTGGGGGCGGAGGGACATAAAGGCGAGCAAGGGTTGTGGGAGGTGGGGAAAATTACAGTGGCACCGTGTAAGAAGGGAGTACTCAAGGTTATTCAGGGTGAGTCCGAGGAGGAAAATAGACTCCAACAAATGGTAAATAGCAAAGTCAGTCTGAGGGTTTCATACTCCTCCCCTTTCCTTTCTCTGCCTTACATAACTTCCGCCAGTAAATTGCTCATATATTTAACCTTCCCCACACCCCTGTCCCTGCAATCCAGTGCTGCTCTACATATATCCTATTCTGCCCCCCTCCTAAACAATAACAATTTCTTCTGTCCTATCTTATCCTACTCCTCTACCTCCCCCCTCCCTTACTGCTCACTACCCAGTTCCCTCCTGATGTGATCCACCTCTGCCTTGTACAGGCAGGGTTCATCAACATCTTGGTGGGGGCAACCCTAGCAGACTGTCTCCTCCTCCTCTCCCCTCCCCTCCTCTACATGCCTTATCACGTCCCTTTCTTCTCCTTCCTAAAAACTCCTCTTGTACCTAATTTCCTCCTTACCTCTCCCCCATATTTGCCTACTACCAGCGTTCTCCTCCGGATATGCCTACTTCATCTCTCTGCCTACTGCATCCTCCTGATGTGCCTACTTCCCCTCACTGCCTACAATCTGCCTCCCCTGATGTGTTTCACTTCTGCCTTGTGCAGGCAGAGTTCCAAACATCCTGGAGGGGCAGACCTCTCAACTTTGTGTGACTACCCCAAGCTGTTACTGCACTTAGACTGTTTGCACTTCTGGTATAGCTTAATTAACTTGTCGTGTCTGTGCTACTCCTCACTAGCTTACCTTACATCCAGCTACTAGTTTTCCACTCAGTCATGTACTACTCAGCTGGAGTCACAAAGGCTTGCATCCTAATTGTAATTTCTGTGACATTGTATCAAATATCCTGTTATCACCACTCTGCCCCTAGTTCACAATTGTTAGCATTCCAGTACTTCATTGTTCACTGTACAGTATACTCAGTGTCTGCCTCTATTCAAATGCACATCTTTGTAATCCTGTGTTAAAATGTACGTCTCTGTTATCTTGTGTTTTATAAATCCTGTATGCAATCCTATGTTCCCTTACCCAGGTTGCACCAGGAGACTAGCAACTTGTTGTTCAGTGTGCCTTCCTGGTGAAACATTTCAATAAATAAATAAATACTGTGGTAGAAGAGAATCTTGGCAGAGTAGAATGGGAGTGAGGGAATGTAGGGTAGTGGAGACTGAAAGAAGTGAGGAGGAATTGGAGAGATGGGGATTATGCGATCGAGGGAGCAGAAGAATGTGGGAGCTAAAGGCAGGGAAGTGGGAAAACAAGAAAAGGAGTAGTGCAATGGGGCAGAGGTAGGTAGAGAAAGCGGCAGGCCAGCTTACATAAAAAATGTAGTTTAAAATGCCTCACAGAAACTAATGGAGGAGCGCCCCCCACCCCAGCTGGCGCTGTCACGGATTTTACAGTACAAGCCGTGTAGGTGCAGGTCTGTAAGTGACTCCTCTGGAGGCTCTGGAAAAGAGCATCTCGGGACTTTCAGAAAAGAAAAAATTGAGCATCCTGACGCATAAAATGTGTGTAAGGACATGGATACCCACATCCCCAAGAGCCCTGTTATGTAACGTTAGTTACTGAATTTATTTATACTGTTTGTTATAAGTTAAACTACCCTGGGCTGAATCAGTTTCAATCTAATTATCTGTACAGTGTGTAATCCTTGCTTGCTAATTGTCATTTGAAATCCACTCTGGCTTTGTTTGTTGCTAGTCAAGTTCTTTGTACTCCTTTGTTCGTCCTTACTCTAGACTGGACAGGATACATCCAAGGGTACTAAAGGAAATCAGGGAGGTGCTTGCTGCACCACTAACAGCATTATTCAATATGTAACTGGAAATTGTTATGGTTCCCAAGGACTGGAAGGGAGCAGACTTGGTCCCGCTCCATAAAACGGCAGCAGGGAAAAGGCTAGCAACTATAGTCTGATCAGTCTCGCATCAGAGGTGGAGAGATTGATGGACATTTTGTTAAAGGAAAGGTTAATAGAGTATCTAGAACCTAATGGACGACAAGTCCAAAGGCATGGATTTACAGGAGGAAGTCATGTCAGTCAAATCTGATTTCTTAGACTTTCGACTGGATGACCAGCGAAATGAATTAGGAAGGACAGTGGATGTGGCCTATTTGGATTTTAGCAAGACCTTCAACACTGCCGCGCGGAGGCTGATTAAAAATTGAGCAGCATAGGGGTGGGATCCAAAGTGGAAATTGTGTAAGAAACTGGTTAATAGATAAGCAACAGATGGTGGTGATTAACCACATTCACTCATGAGGGAAAAGTGAGCAGCGAAAGCCACAGGGCTCAGTACTAGGACCGGTCCTCTTCAGTGTCTTTATAAGTGACATTGCAGAAGAACTGGAAGGAAGGCATGCCTTTTGCAGATGACACCAAAATCTGCAGTAGGGTAGATACACAGGAGGGGTGGAGAGAATTCATAGGGACTTGAGAAACTCAAGGAGTGGTCAAGAGCATGGCAGCTGGGGTTTACTGCCAAAAGTGCAAAATCATGTGCCTAGGGCATAGAAACCCAGGATGCGAGTATGGGATGGGGGGGACTGGCCATCACTACAGGATAGTGACCTGGAGTTGTCATATCTGATGACCTCAAAGTAGCAGGACAATGTGACAGAGCAGTGGATAGGACCAGTGGGATGCTGAGATGCATAGGGAGAGAGATCACCAGCAGGAGGAAGGAGATCGTGTTACACTGTATCGGTCACCAGTGAGACCCCACCTATAGTATTGTGTCCAGTTCTGGAGGCTGCACCTCTGAAAGGACATAGAATGGAGACAGTCCAGTGGAGGGCATCTAAAATAGTGCAAGGGCTATATCAAAAGCCCTACAACGGGACATGATAGAGACCTAGAAGTGCTTTACAGATGTGAACAAGGTATGGAGGTGTCTCTCTTTCACATGAGAATGAGCACCAGGACCAGGGGCATGCACTGAAGCTGAAAGGGCGGGGGAGGTTTAAGAGGGATGGAGGAAGTACTTCTTCACTGAGAGAGTGGTGGAGGCCTGGAACAGACTGCCAGCAGATGTGGTAGAGGCAGAAACAGTAAGGGGCTTCAAGCATGCATGGATAGACCTAAGAAATACTGGTAAATAGGCAGGAGGAGAGAGAGGGGCACTGGAGACCGGTAGGGTCTGCAGAGACGGATTAGGCAGGGACCATCTGGGCAGATTGGTGGGCCAAGTGGTTCTTTTCTGCTGACAGATTCAACAGTTTTATGTTCTAGTGCTCTTTTGTACTCTCCAGGGTCGTACCTGAAAATTGGCATTCATTTGTCTTGTAAGCCTGCCTGGTAAATAAAACGAAATAAAATGTCTTAGTGCTATTCCTGGCATTAACTCAGCTCAGTATATTATTTTGTAGCAGAATTGACTAGTGTCATTAAGAAGCATGCTTCAGTGGTAAGGAGGCGGACTAGTATAATTGACTTGAGATGGATTTCTAAATAATTGTTTGACTTAATGACCAGAGATGATCAGGCATTGGAGAGGTTTAAGGAGTCTGGTTCAACATAAAACTGGTTGCTTTATAGACAGTTGTAAAACCTATGCAAGGCCAGGTTCAAGTTACTTAGTCTCATTCTTCAAACAAGCTCAAGGAGGAATTTTTAGAAATCATAAAATGTTTTGGTACAATATGAAAAATGTATTAAATTCTAGTTTTGTAAAAACACCAAGCTTAGTTTTAGAGAGGTAGTCTCAAATCCTCATGAGTAATATTTAATACATTACAGCACATTTACTAGCCAGTAGCAATACACGGTGGATTTGTTAATTCTGCTACCGTTAACATTCTTCAGACCACTGTCTTGGACCCTGCCTTTACCTTAAAAGCAGTTACTCACAGTGAAATATTTAAATTATTTTAAGCTGTGCATAAAGACAAGTCAATTGAGAAAGCCTGGTCCATAGATTAATGTTATGTGCTGCTCTTTTCATATCTCAGCCTCTCTCTGAACTTATGAACTGATCTTTTGTACAAACTAGGTTCCTACTCTGTAGACATATTATGTGTTTCCTAGTCACAAAGGTGAATCAACATCTCATATTGACAGTTATAGGCAAATCCTGATCATGTCGGTTTTGGCTGAGACAAAAAAAAAAAGGGTTCACACTCAACTTACAGAATACCAAACAGAAGTATAATTTTCTAAGTGCACAAAAAGGTGGGTTCAGAAAGGGCAAGAGATGGCCACCGCCTTGTGCAGGTTTCACAGATGACTTGTATTTTGGTGTGGTTGCTGGAAAATTAACAGGTACATTCTTTGTAGCCCTGACCAAGCCATTTTTGTGTTGGTTTCCACGTGCACAAGCAACACCTTGTGGCAGTAGCGCATTTCAGAGGGTGGCTGTGTTGTCACCAATGCAGGAACACTTTAGTGGGTATGTCCCTCAGCCACCAATTAGCAGTATGCTGCCGATGACAGCAGTTTCAAAGAGAGCCAAGGAGCTGAAAGAAATCTGCCACTCCGTGAGGTTCAGTTTCCTCATTGAGTGTCAGATGACAAGACTCTGTTACATGCCTTTCCTGGTGAAACATTTCAATAAATATGGTGGGTCCTGCCATCCACCACACAATCCCCAGAAAGCCAACCTTGGTGCCAATCCCCATGTCGGCATGCCCCGCCCCAAGTTCAATTTGCTACAGGGGTGCCCAGTCCCCGTCGGCATCAGTTCCCCCAAAACTCATGTGGCATACTTGGAGCCCAGCCCAGTGTGCCCAAAAAGTATTTTTTTAAACCTGTAAATAAAGAAAACCTTCCCCGACGTCAGTTTTTTTTTGTTTTTTTTGTCCCTGTAAAAAGAAACGGTCCCTTGTCATCCCTCGCCCCCGGCTTCCCCAATCTGCACTCCACCCTCGCACTCCCACCTCCCTCACCCTCACCCCATACTTCCTCGGAGGTCCGTGATGCGATCTTCGTGGAGCGGACACATCTGAACTCTTCAAAAGCCGACTTCAACCTGAAGAAAATCATGGTAAGCTTTATAATGGCATCAATGGGGGTTCAACTTAGGAGAATATCTCAGCCATTTTTTGGAATTTTGGCTCCAAATTTTCAACATGGGGTTCTTGGGACCCCATCTCATGGTTGTCTTGACTGTCATTTCGTTACCGTCCTGAAAGGTGATTTCGTGGTCATTGCACGGAATCACCTTTCGCGACCGACAACAAAATGACAGTGCTACTGTTCATGAGATGTCCCAACAAACGACGCTGCAAATTTGGTGAAAAATGACTGCTACGAGCATACATTGCACAGTTTTCACGGACTCTTGTAACTTTAACCAATTTTTAATATTTTCACTCCAGATTTTCAACATTGGCATTGTTTTACGCCTCCTTATGAACAGAATAGCTGTAATTTTTCACATCTTGTCCAAAATGTGTTTTCGCACCTGTGGAGCACAATGGCGCGGTCGCTGTGAGAAATCAACTTTCGGGACAGATTAACAAAATCACAGTGCCTTTATTCATGAGAGGAGATCCAAAATGCCTATGTTGAAAATTTGGTAAAAAAACCAAAAAATGATTATGTTATACACTTTCTACACACACTTATGACCACAGTTTTCATATTTTCACTCCAGATTTTCAGCACTGCCATTTTTTACACTTCCTCATGAGCAGTACAGCTGTCATTTTTTCACATTCTGCCGAAATGTGTTTTGGCACCTGTGGTGCCAAATGGTGCAATCACTGTGCAAAATAAGCTTTCAGCTAACAAACTGATCGTGCCAGTGTTTATGAGGTGGGGATCACAAAAGCCCATGTTGAAAATTTGGAGTGAAAATAAACAAACGCCTGGCATTAAGGTTTCAACCATAACGCCCACCCTGTAGAGACTGACAGGCATCGGGGGACTTGGGATCGCGCCTGTAATGCTCACAATTATCTCATTTCCACCCTGCAGCCAGTGACAGGCATTGAGGTGTGCCTTAGAGTTTTGGACCCAAAGTTCACCCCATTCTCCTATACTGCACTCATCTCTGCGTATTTCCTTATGGAATGGGTGAGCATAAGGCCCGAGGCACACCGCGACACCTTTCGGTGTCTGCAGGTAGGGTGAGGTAGAAAATGGCGGAACATTATGGCCGATGACCCAAAGGCACACCCCAACGCCTGTCAGTCTCTGCAGGGTGGGGTTGGGGTTGGCGCCACTTCAGTAATTCACTGCCTAAAGGTGGGAAAGCAATGTGAGAGGGCAGTAAGGAGGGCTGGGGATACTGGGATGTATAGGAAGAGGCATCTCCAGTAGAAAACAGGAAGTTTTTATCCCTCTGTACAGACAGCTGGTGAGACCCCATCTGGAGTACTCTGCTCAGTTCTGGAGACCCAGTCTCCCAAGAACATAGACAGAATGGAGGCAGTCCAGAAGAGGGCAACTAAATGGTGCAGGGTCTGCACCAGAAGACATATGAAGAGAGACTTAAGGAACTTAATATGTATACCCTCGAGAAAAGGAGGGACGGGGAGACATATGATAGAAACTTTCAAGTACCCCAAGGAATCAACAAAGTCCAAGAGGGTAGCATCTTTCAGAAAAAGAGATGCAAGAACAAGGGCCCACAATTTGAAGATAGAAGGGGACGGCTCAGAGGTAATGTGAGGAAGGTATTTTTTCACAGAGAGGGTAGTAGATGCATGGAACAGCCTTCCTGAGGAGGTTGTGGAGTCAAAACAGTGGGGGAATTCAAGAATGCATGGGACAGACATAATGCAATTCTAGGGGTTGGGGGTAGGAGGAAGTAGGCTGTTGGTTAACTAGGATCTGCAGCTTATCCATTAGAAGGAAATGGGCAGACTGGGTGGGCCAAGAGGTCCTTATCTGCCATCAAATTCTGTGTTTCTTTTCCTGTTATGCATCTCTAACTCCTGCACTACCAAAGCCAATGCCAGCAAGTCAACATTCGGCATTGACAAATGCTCACTTTACCTATTGATCCTGTATTTAGCATTTTCTCTGATTCTAAACTAATACGTTAGCAAGTGATGCAGTTTTATATCATTCTTATTCTGTGGACTTAACATTTTATAGGGATTTGATTTTAATAAACTCAAACAGTGAATTCTACAAAATAATTTGGTTCTTTATTCAAAACCAAGGCAGTGCTGTTTGATAAACATGAGTAAGTCGGGTAGATGGAGAACCAGTCTGAAGGTGTATGCCCCAGGTGAGTCTGTTCTTCAGTGCGTCTTCTCTCATGTACCTAGAGGTGTATTTAGGCTCTCTAAATTATACTTTTCACATGGCTTGTGTAACTTCCATATTAACGCCAAATCTGAGGTTTCCTTTAACAACAAAATTTACCTCCCATTTTAAATTATAGAGGTATTGTCTTAGATCAGGGGCCTCTTCTGTGTCAGCTACAAAAAGTGTAGTGCTAAACAAAATTAGTAAATTTGCATTATTAAAACCCCAAATTTGCATAATTTGGCCCCAGATGGGTTGGGTACCTAATTATATGAATTCAAAATGTACTCAACTCAGGTTATTGGATAAGATTACAGCAACCCACAAGAGAGACAGGGCTATCCTAGATCTAGTACTGACTAACAAAGAAGGGATCACAGATCTCCAGGTAGAAGGTCACCTGGGTCCAGTGACCATCACATGGTATGGTTCAATTTGGCTACTACATCTAAATCATCCCATTCCAAGGCAAAAATATGGGACTTCAGAGGAGCTGACTTTGATAAGATGGCCAACAGAGTTAAGCTAGCCCTGGCAAAAGAAACACAGGTGAGGAGGTACAGGCAAAGTGGCAAGCATTAAGGATACAATACTTGAAGCAACATCCCATTGTGTTAGACAGAAAAGGAAGTGCAAAGAAGAAGGAAACCACTTTGGTTCTCAAATACAGTAGCAGAAAAGGTCAGAGCCAAAAGGCTGGCCTTCAGAAAATATAAGGGAACACAGCGGATGAAGATAGGGAGGCATACCAAACTGCCCTAAGGGAAGCAGGTAAGGCAGTAAGGCAGGCAAAGTCCCAAACTGAGGAAACACTAGCACGAACAGTAAAGAAGGTGACAAGACTTTCTATAGATACATTAGTGAAAGGAGAAAGTCCAGAGGGGTATTGCTAAGCTTAATGGAGAAAAGGGAGCATGTGAGGAGGAGGACCCTGTAAAGGCATCTATCCTAAATAGATACTTTTGCTCAGTATTTACTGAAGAGAAGGTAGGCAGGGCCCACAGCTCAGCATCATGGACACAGGGGAGGAGGTGAGCACTACTCCCTCACAAAAGAAAGGGTCCTACAAGAGCTTGCTAAGCTCAGGGTGGATAAGGCAATGGGACCTGATGGCATACATCCCAGGGTACTTAAGGAGCTAAAGGAGGAACTAGCAGAGCCATTAGCAGAATTGTTTAGTGAGTCTCTGAGCACAGGAGAGGTCCCAGAAGACTGGAGAAGGGTTCATGTGATCCCGCCCACAAGAGTGGTAGCAGGAGGAGGCGGGAACTACAGACCAGTCAGTCTTACCTCAGTAGTGGGCAAGATTATGGAGGCACTCCTTAAGGAAAGGATAGTGCAACACCTGGAATCCATAGGGGCACAGGATCCAAGACAGCATGGGTTTACAAAGGAAGGTCCTGTCAAACTAATCTCATAGATTTCTTTGACTGGTAACCAGAGTGGTGGACCAAGGGGAGCAGTTGATGTCGCCTACCTTGACTTCAGCAAAGCTTTTGACACTGTTCCACATAGAAGATTGATAAATAAGCTAGGTAGGCTCGGTGGGTCAGAAGTTGGTCAACTGGGTGGAAAACTGGTTGACTGGCAGAAAACAGAGAGTGGTGATAAATGGTATACAGTCAGAAGAGATGCAAGTCACAAGTGGGTACCTCAGGATCAGTCCTGGGGCCAGTCCTATTCAACATCTTCATTAGTGACCTCAAGAGATGGACTAGAGGGTAAGGCTTGTCTGTTTGCAGATGACACCAAGATCTGCAACAGAGTAGATGATCCAGATGGGGTGGGCAGAATGAGAAGAGATCTGGATAAACTAGCAAAATGGTCAGAAGAGTGGCAACTGGGATTTAATGCAAAGAAGTGCAAAATCATGCACATAGGGAAGAGAAACCCGAAGCCACTTATAGGCTGGGAGGAGTTGCTAGCAGTCACAAAGGAAGAAAGAGACTTGGGCATCATATCACTGATGACCTAAAATCATCCAAGCAGACCTCTAAAGCAGTAGGTAAGGCTAGGGGGTGTTAGGGTGTATTAGTAGGGGTATCACAAGTCGAAGAGGAGGTAATAATCCCTCTGTACAAGACATTGGTTAGGCCCCATCTGGAGTACTGCGTGCAGTATTGGAGGCCACACCTTCACAAGGACATTAACCAAATTGAGGCAGTCCAGAGAAGGGCAACCAAAATGGTGCAGGGACTGCATCAGAAGACATATGAGGACAGATTAACGGAGCTCAATATGTATACCCTTGAGCAAAGGAGGGAGAGAGGTGATATGATCGAGACATTTAAACACCTTAAGGGCATAAACAAGGTGAAAGAGTCTAACATGTTTAAATATAAGAAAAATTGCAGGACAAGAGGACACAGCCTGAGATTAGAGGAGGCCGATTAAGGGGGAATGTGAAATTCTTTTTCACAGAAAGGGTGGTAGATGCATGGAATAGCTTACCACAAGAAGTGGTGGCTATGAATACAGTGCAGGGCTTCAAACAGGCATGGGATAGGCATAAGGGAGCAATACAAATGACTATGAATAGATAGGTCACTGACAGAGCAAAGGCCGATGGCACATTTATAAGGTAGAAAAGAAATGGGCAGACTGGATGGGCTTATGTCCTTATCTGCCGTCAACTTCTATGTTTCTATGTTTCTAAACTAACACTTCTAGTTGTTTAGTTAATCAGCTTGTACTAGAAATGTAGAAACATGGAAATATAGCGCTTTGTTCACCCGGTTAACAACATTTTAAATAAAAATAAAATAGAGGCAGAAAAAGACTCTTAAATCCATATAGTCTGTCCAGTCCCTACTTTATTCCCTAACAGTCCATTACGGGCAAGCCCTATGCAGTGTTCCCCATTCATATCTCTGCTTTGTTAGATGAGTGACCCTTCTTCCCCTTCATCATTTTCACCCTATCCATGTGTCTATCCTACCTTCTCTTGAAACTTGTAACTATTTTTTTCATTTGTATGTTTGTTGTGTTCTTCTGCCTTCAATCCTGTCTTGGCATCCCCCAGCGAATCACCAACCCATCTCGTGGACTTATAGATTATCCACCACTTCCACAGAATTATATTGGCAAGTGGCCTTCCACGTAGGGATTGTGCGGTGCCTGTGAGGATGCTGAGCAAGCTGGGCTGTTTCTCTATTTTCTCCTGGGGCATCTGTGTGTGATGAATGCACATGCGAGTTGACGCCATGTGGGCTGCATCAGCACATGCCACCCTCATGTCTGCTGGCCCCACCATTGTTGCCATCTGGCTTCCACCTGGTTGCAGGCAAGTGGCAGGACTGGAAACTTTCCTCCATGAGGAGGAGAGCCATCGGATGCTTAGTCCTTCCTCATCTACCCAGCCCCGGACGACCTCATCCATTCCTGAACTCAGGTCACCGGCATGGCAGGAGGGAAGGTGTCCAGCCTCAACCCTCTATGCCACTGGTCCAACAACTTGTAACATCTATGATATTAACTGC
The DNA here is from genome assembly GCA_016271365.2 of Neoceratodus forsteri. NCBI lineage: Eukaryota > Metazoa > Chordata > Ceratodontiformes > Ceratodontidae > Neoceratodus > Neoceratodus forsteri. Next base: position 693,754,715 of record CM057449.1, read on the forward strand.
CTCCCCAGGTACACAGTTCCATCTATCCACCACCCTTCCATGAATATGTACCTCATCACATCCCTTCTGAATTCCCACCACCACAAGCTTATAATTATGTTCTCTTGTCTTAGACCCTTCACTTTGCTTAAACATTTGGTGGCAGGCCACCCTGTTTAATCCTCAGATATTTGAAAATGTCAGTCATAGCCTCCCTTTCTCTTGGCCTCCTGGGAGTACATATTCAGTCAGCCAGACTTTCCTCATAGTTCTTCCCTTGCTGCCCATGTATCATTTTTGGTTGTCCTCCTCTGAACTATCTCTAGGGTGGTCCTTGTCTTTTTAGGTGAGGGTTCCAGATTTGTACATGCTACTCTATGTGCGGCCTCACCAAGGATGTATAGAGGGCAGAATCACTTCCCACCTAAATTGTGGGAAAACTCATGGAGACAACCTAAAAAGAGGCTGGTGACTTTTGGGAGATCAGTGATCTCCAGGATGGTCAGCAGCACGGGTTTGTCTCAGGAAGATCCTGCCAGACTAACCTGATTGAGTATTACGACTGAGTGACAGGGAACTGGACAAAGGCCATGCAGTGGATGTCCTGTATTTGGATTTCAGCAAGGCCTTTGATTCCATGCCGCATGGGAGGCTGGGGAAGCTGGAATATATAGTGGTGGGAACAAAGATGGTAACTTGGATCTCCAACTGGCTGAAGGAAGGCAGCAAAGGGTGGTGGGTGGGGAACTCTCATCTCCAATGGATATGACGAGCGGTGCTGCAGGGATCAGTATTGGGACCAGTGTTGTTTGGGATATTCATAGCTGATATCACCCACGGGTTCCAGAGTAAGATCAGTCTCTTCACAGACAACACAAGATGGGAGCTGTGGTAGATGACATCGAAGGGTGGAGGGGCTGCAGGAGGACCTGACCAAACTACAGGAGTGGTCAGATGCATGGCAGTTGGGGTTTAATGCCAAAAATGAAAGGTCTTGCACTTTGGGCTAACAACCAGGGAGGAGCTATCAGCTGTGGGGGAGTACAGCTGGAATGCACTGAGGAGGAAAAGGATCTAGGGTGCATATTACAGGAAGTATGACAACTCGGCTCCAGTGCAGGAAGGCGGCAGCAAAGCCAGTAGGATGCTGGGGTGCATAGCGAGGAGAATTTTCAGGAATAGGGATGTGATTCTGCAACTCTACTGGTTGCTGGTCAGACCACACCTGGAATATGCGTGCAGTACTGGCGCCCTTACCTTAAGAAGGACATCAGATTGTTGGAGGTGTACTGCAGAGGGCGACAAAGATGATCCAGGGATTAGAGGTACTCCCATGAGGAGGCTGGGCGAGGCTGAACATGTATTCCTTGGAGGAGAGGGAGGAATAGGGAGGACATGATCGAAACCTTGAAATACTTAAAAGTGATTAACAAGACTAGTACAGAAGGGATTTTCCAGATTAGAAGGGAGGATCACGAGGTGCCAGATGAGACTGGAGGGAAGATTCAGGAGGGAGATAAGGAGACATCATTTCACTGAGAGGGTGGAGGATAAGTGGAAAACTCTGCCAGAGGAGGTAGTAGCCTGTAGTATGGTAGACAGTTTGAGGGATGGGACAGAGTTGGGGGTAATTATGAGGGAGGAAGGGTGGGTGGGGCAGCTGTAAGGAGAGGCCAGGAAGCACTTCTTCATGGAAAGGGTGATGGACACTTGGAATGCAGTGCCAGAAGAGGTGGGCTCATTGAAGACGGTGGGCAGCTTCAAGAGAGGCTGGGGGTAGGCATAGGGGAAGGTGAGGATCATGGGTAGGGAGGATGGAAGGGATAGGAGGAGTGGGAAGGGGATCAGGGTCATTGCTTGCTGTGGACCCTGCAATACGAGCAGATGAGCTAGATTAGATTGCCTTCTTCTGCTGGCTTGTTCATATATATGTTTGTCTGTAAAGGACGTGCTTATTCACCCCAACATCCTGCTAGCTGTCCCATATGCCTTATCACATCAGGGTGTGGTCTTGAGGCTCCCAGGCTTCTTTCCTCTGAGTTCTGGTCTAGCCGACCTCTCACCCTAATCAGTATTATATTTTCCCAAATGCGTGGCTTTGCAGTTTTTGGCATCGAATTTAAATTGCTGGATCTTGGACCAAATTTCCAGTTTCTCTAGGTTTTTTTTTTTCCAAATTTCCTAGCCCACCCTCACTAGCCAGCCAGTTACATAGTGTTATCTGCAAAGACACGTTGTTGCCCTGAAAACCTTCTCCATTGTGACATATAAACAGAATAATAACCACAGGACCCAGGATCACCCCTGAGGCCCTCTCACTGGTAAACTTTCTAATCACAAATTATTCCCATTTAGCACTACCTTGCACCTAACCAGTTCTCTGCCCACCTTGTTGCGTCTTACCTGCTGCATGTCCTCCAGCTTCTTCACAAGATGTCTCTGGGGTACTGAGTCAAAGGCCTTGCTGAAGTCCAGATAGATGATGTCCTGCATTTGGACCTTGTCTGCTGTCTGAGAGACTGTAGTGAAGAGACTCCAGTAATGGCCATGAGGTTTGTTTGCAGGATCACCCCTTCATAAAGCCATGCTGTTTACTGTCCTGAAGGCATGGGTTAGAGGCAGCCTCCCTTCAGTGGATGTTAGGCTGATCAGTCTGTAGTTACCAGTCTTCCTGTCCCACTCTTGTGCAGAGCGCAGTGTCCACCAGCCTCCATTCATTGCCCATTGCTGCTAAGCAGTTGAACAGGTCTGCCTTGCGGTGCTGCCAAAATCTGTCTGACCTCCCTGAGCACACTTGGATGCAGCCTGTCTGTTTCTGTAGACTTCCCACCTTTAACCCCTCAAACACTTGAGCAGTCAGTCCTTGGCGAGAGTCCCCATCACTGTCTTTGTTTCCCTCCCCACTTTGATGCTGCACTCAGTAATGACCCTCCTTCCTGAACTGTGAAGACCGAGCAGAAATATTCATTTAATATGTCTGCTTCTTTTCCCATCTTTCTCCACCCATGTTCCCTCCTTCTTAGGCCTTTTCCATTCTACCCTCTTCATCCTCTTTTCCCTGATGTACAAAACAGAAAAAAATGCCTTGTCATTTTCCTTTATCCCTTCTGCCTTTCTGAGCTCAGCCTCCACCTTAGCTTTCCTTACTGCATTGCTGGCCTCTTTCAGATTATTAAAGCTTACTTTTTGCTTCCAACTGAACAGCTTTATATTATCTGAAGACCAATTTCTTTGAACTGCTTTCCCACCTGCCTGGAAAACTAATTAGGTTTCTATTTTTTATCCTGTGTTTATACCCCTTCTCACCACTGGCTCCCACTAGGGAAATGGGCAGACTAGGTTGGACAGGTGGTCCTTACTGCCATCAAAATCTGTTTCCTATTGGCCCCAGTGCATCCAGCCCCATCACCCCATTCCTGGGTCTTACCTGGCTCTGAGAATCCCCCATAGATTTCCTCCCATAACAGGGCTAAGGGAGGCGCGCTCTCCCCTCCACGATGTTCCAATCCAGATTTGAACCAGGACCCCATCAAAGGTGTGGGGCCTGCAGCAGGCTGGGTAGCATCATCCTGCAGGTGTTTATTTTTTATCCCCTCTTTCTCCCTTAGCCCATACACCACCCTGACATTAGGCCTTGACCCATCATGCCTCACACGCATTAGCATTCCCCGCGGAAGAGGGTATTCATCTTATACTGCCCCATGTATGCTACATTCTCCTGTATACTCTCCGGGTACTGTATTGGGTGACTGATTGATAACTAAAATACTAATATTAGCCCTCCCTGGGCTCTGGCAACCTGATCTATAGCAGTCTGTACAACTCTTACGAGTCAGCTCTGATACCCATTCCCAGTGGGTGACTGCCTGCCCGCGTCCAACAGCCCTCATCTCAGGAGTAGTTTGTCCCACCTATCCTGCTCACAAATTGGTAATGCTGCCCTGCCCCTCTAGGCCATTCCTTTGGTAGTTCCGTAGGCATTACCAACGTGGTGTCCCAGGGAACTACAAGGTTCGATCCCAAGAATGGAGTCTCCCAAGGCCACTAGAGGTGGTGTTCTGCCCCCCACCTTGCTCTGTCATCCTCGCTGGCCTCTTCTGGGACTAGTTCTCCTCCAAGTGGTCACTGCCCACTGCAGACAATGTGGGACGCTGGGAAAAGTCCTCCCTTGCAAGGTGCCTGACTTCACCTTCTCTAATCTCTGCACACACCATGAGACCCTGCTATCTCACATGCTGTCTGGACCTAAGACCCTACTGTACCACATCCGGGTAAGACGACACCTCAGCCCGCAAGCCTACAACCAGTAGTACCACCTCTAGATGGCACCTCCTTTGGCTTTTCCTCATGATCCTAGCCCTGGCCAGTGACATTGAACTTAATCCTGGCTCTACCTACCAGGCCTCCTCAACTCCTCTAGAATGGAGGTTGGGTAAGGGGTTAAAGTGGCTCATCTTAATATTCGTAGTCTGCTTCCCAATCTGGACAAGCTGGTCCATGGGTTGCACTCTATAAGCCGATATTCTTGGAATAACAGAGACTAATAAAGCCTCGATCCCTGACTCAGTCTTTGTGCTCCCAGGCTATGAGCTCATACGACTGGATAGGTCTCGAAACAAGAGGGTGGAGGCATCCTGATATACTTCAGGAGCCACCTTAAAGTATCTCTGGTGAGACACCAGCCATCCCCACTGTCCCCTGTGAGCTGCTCCATGTTATGCTCTGCATTGGAAATACTAAGAAACTACATGTTGTATGCACTATAACCCCCAAAGGGTGGGCTTCCTGGTCTCACCCATCTCCTTTACACTGTCGGTCCTAGTATTGAGATAACGAACTCTTAATCCTGGGAGATGTGAACCTAAACTGGGCTGGTGGCAATGTCAAGCAGTTTGAGCCTTTACTTGCAAAACCTAACCCTGACACAACTTGTACAGGAGCCAACCCGATGGTCAGCAAATGGAGCCTCCAGCTCTCTACTGGACTGGATCCTGTCTAATCGTCCAGAGAGGATCTCTCTGCCGAACTCTATCTGACTCCATCTCAGATCACTCCCGGTTTTCTGCGTTTGGAAATCCCTCCCAAAGATTCCTCACAAAATCATCCACATCAGAAACTTCTCCAGGTTTGATCTGGACACATTCATGTAGGATCTGAGGCTCACTAACTGGTCTGGGGTGTACAGTGCCCTGATCCCCTACAGCCCAAACCCAGTTTCTCAGCACCTTTGGTGCCCTGCAAGACAGGCATGCCCCAACTATTAGGCGGAGGATTAGGGGGTCAGCCACAAAATGGCTGCATGGGAGCCTCCTTGCCCTAATGCGGCTAGGGACAAGTGCTGGGCCCACTTCAAATGCTCCCTTGATCAGAACTTGTGTCAACAATATAGAAAACTTAGAAATGAGTGTAAAAAGCTATTAGAGTTACAAAAGTGACTTCTGCAAGTCTGCCCTACTTAGCTCTGCCAATGACCCTAGAAGGTTCTGGAGAAACATAAAACTCTTGTCAGTGGTTCTTCTAACTCAGGAGTAACCGACATGATTATTGGTGGGGTCTCCTGCAACAATCCATATACGATTGCAAATGCTCTCAATTCCACTTCACTGACCTATCAGCTCTCCTTACTCTTCCCTACTGATGAGAGTACTAGTGGCTCACTCCCGGCCTGGCAGGAGTCTGACCTCCAGACCACCTTTCTTTCTTAGGGCTGTGTCAGACAAGGAGATGCTGAGTCTCCTCTCTGGCCTCCTCCCAGTACTCCAGTGCTGGCCCTGATAACCTGGAGCCCAAGCTTCTGAAACTAGGAGCCCCTCACATCGCCTCCCAGTGGCCCACATCCTCAACCTGTCCCTTGCAACGGGGAGATTCCGATATCTGGAAGGTGGCCAGGGTTGTCCCCTGATCGAAGCAGGGCAACCCAAAAGTTCTGGACAACTATCGGCCGATCGCCATCCTGTTGGCTATTAGCAAGCTCCTTGAAAAGTAGTGGCTGAACAACTCTGAGTACATTCAAGCCCATGAGTTGCTGTCCCCGCCCCAGCACGGTTTTCGTAGAAGGGTAGACCACCACTGCCCTGGTCTGTGTCTCATCTAGTATCAGAGCAGCCATGGACCAGGGAAACTCTCTGTTGCGCATTCATTGACTTGTTCAAGGCCTTTGACCTTGTTGACCACGACTGCTCTGTACTCAGATGAGGTTCCTTGGCCTGCCCCCGCTCTAAAATGATTAACTGACTACCTGCATGGCAGAGTACAGCTGACCAAATTCAATAAAGTCCTCTCAGATCCCTTACCTGTGACCCCAGGCGTTCCTCAGGGCTCGGTCTTGGACCCCTTCTTCTCTTCGTTAACCATCTCCAGCCATAGTAACAAACTGTAGTGTCACCCTTTATGCGGATGATCTGGTTATCCTGGCCCACTCCCGGACATTGCTACTCTCAGTCACCACCTGTCTGAGGACTTTAACAACATTCAGTCTTGGGTAACCAAACATAAGTTGGTCTCAACCTGAAAAAGCATGGCTATGCTATTCGGATCATCTGCCAAGATACATGCCTCTCAGCCCCTTTGCGTATCAATTGTGCAGATGGAACTCCCCTCCAACTGTGACCTCCATCAAATACCTTGGGTGACACTCGACCCCCAAGTGGACCTAGGAGTCATATCATCAATGTCTGTAGAACTGTGAACTGTAAATTGGGTCTGGCCTATAGGGCCAAATATAACCTGACACCTGCTGCTCGCCTGGCACTTGCTGAGGTGTGCTACTCCTCCCTTAGCTATGGTCTCCACCAATTTGCACGTACCTCCAAAGCTCTTCTTACTCGTGGCACATGACGACAATAATATCTCACCTGTGCACTGGCAGCCCTCCCTCATCCACCATTGTGAGCTTTATGACAAACTAGGTTGGCTTTCCCGACCAACCACCTGAACTTTGGGCTGGGATGCCTCGTGAGTAAAGTGATCAGTACTGGCACCCTGGGCTGGCACAGCTTCTCTCTCTCCTCGACCGCCCCTCCTACCCTCTCAGATCCCAGGGTCCTGTGATGCTATAAGTACCCCTACCCAACCTTCATGGGGACAGGGACTTTGCTGCATGTGCTCCTAGGCTCTGGAACTCCTTTCCTGAACAGGTTCATTCCGCCCTCCATCAGTGCTTCTGGAAATCCCTGTGGGTATCTTGAAGCTGGCCTCAGGCAAGGCGAAAGTGTCCAAGCTTCCTAGCACATTGTCCTATGTACTGGACCTCATGTTGGTCACTTACTCGAACACAATCTGAATCGAGTACCTGCTAATGATCTATTGTTCGCTTCTGGTGATCCAGTTTCTTTTTAGGCACTTGTTCTACGCTTATGTGTGTTCAAAACTACCTACTGTTTGATTATTATGTACTCTACCTATTCCTGTCATAGTAGATCACTAAACGCCTTATTGTTTTTGTGACTCAATGTATTATGTTACTAATTGTACTTGCTTACCGGCTGTGTTGTTCTGATGTATCTGTAATACCTGTTGTACTCTCCCGGGTCATTCCTGAAAATAGGCATATAACTTGTCGGTGTACCTACCCAGTCAACAAAAGCTAAATAAATAAAAGCTTGGCCCAGCGCAAGAGTTGCTAGTGTGGCATAATCCAATGCCATCCTCCCTAGGCTGGGCATGCTGCCATGTGGCAGTGCCTCCCCAACCGCTGGACCATCCAGCTGGCTTCCTGAGTTTGCTCCTGAACTCGGTTCGCCAGCATAGGTGCACATAGCACTACCCACAGGGCCATCAAACAGCCCTCCAGATGGGTATCTTGTACCTCTTCCTTCTCAACCTGCTTTAGGCATGCATTTGATACCTCTTTTATCCCCAGTGTGATTACTTCCATTTCTTCTTCACCTCTTCTTGTTAGCCACACCCTTGAGCCTCTCCAAAGCTCTTCCTAAACTGCCACTTTGAAGTCCAGAACTAGCATCTGGGACTTCTGCCACTGTGCTTTGAGATCTGTGTTGATCCACAGTGTGCTGTGGTCGCTTGACCAAAGAGGATCTTCCACTGTTATCACACACATACACCTACTCACACTTGTCCATACATATACTGTACACACACACATCCCATTCGACAGATACAGGTCCAGTATGGTACCATCCTAGTTTGCTTCTCTACATGATGTGTTAAGAAACAGTCCTGAATGACATCCAGCAGTATTTGGTTCCTAGTGCTTCATGCTCCAGACCTCATCTAACTTATTGAAATCTCCTAGCAACACAGCTGCTGCCCCTCTTGTCATTCCCTTCTTGATGTCCCCTGTTAGTGCTCTGTCTACCTCTTCAACAGGTTTGGTGGCCTGTATGCCACCTCTGTTTGTACTACATAACAGTAATCAGAATCATAGGTCCTCAGTAGTTAGCATATTAAAAGCACCATTCAGAGCCGGCGCAGCAGTTGGATTTCACTCTCAACGCCCAGCGTGCCGGGAGCTGGAGGGCTGGCTGGGGGAGAAGGCTCAAGCATCCCATGGACAGCTCCGCCTTCTCCAGGGAGGGAGGGGGAGCGATCGGCGCTTGACTGGCCCTAGGCAGAAATCTGAGGCACAGCAAGCCCAAGCTCATAACAAGGGGTTGATGTTGGCGCTAGACACCTTGGCGTCCAAGGGTGCAGTGATGGCCAAGGAAAATGAGAAAACACCCTCTGGCTCCAGGAGATGGAGCACCAAACCTGACCCCAATGTGCCTCCGCCTGCCTAGCTGTCTCAGAGCCCGAGGAGACATGGAATGGTTCAGGGTGTTGCCACTCCACCCGTCCCACCCGGGGATAAACTGTGGCAGGATGGGGACCCGAGCAGCTCAGGTAAGGTGAATGGCAGGGGTAGACTTAATAGTCGCCTCCAGATGATGTGGAGCCAGTAGGGACAAAGGGAGATAAATAGAAATAGAATAAGGAAAAGAAAAAGCGCCATTCAGGTTTTCCTTGGTTGGTCAGCATTCATTTGTTATACAATGCTGCAAAAGTATGGAATGCATTACCTCACAGCTTAAAGATTCACTGATTCTAAACATTTTTAATGTTGCTTTAAAAACATATTTGACAGAATGCTGGCCAGTAGCATGGAGGACTGAGGTGTCTTAACACCCTATCGCCTGCCGTGCTGACAACACGTGTTCAGAAAAGAGCACGGGTTGCCTGGGGTCGGAGGGAGTGAGCATCCTAGGACAGCTCTCCTCTCCTGGGTAAGGAGTGTCAGCGTTCACCCCTTGGCTGACACCTGGTGGAGGCCTAGTGGCAGTGCACACAGCCAGCGGCTCAGGGGTGGGGCCACAGATCTGTGGGTCATATGCACCTGTACGTGCATGCTTCCATAGTGTAAGCTGTGGCAGGGACTCAGGAGAAAATGGAAAGGGATCCTGAGACAGGATGAAACCCTGCGCCCTTCCGAATTCATATCACCACCTAGACACCTTGGAGATGAACTGAACTTGAGTACTTGAGGGGAAAGATGGCTCTCCTCCACCCCACCACATGGGGCAATCTGTGGGGTGAACAGACTCAAGATAAGTCCAGGGAGGTGGGTGATGCCTGGGGAGACAACTGAAGGCTCACCGGAGAGTGTAAAAGCTGTATGAACAAAGTCAAAAAGTGCTCTTTGTGTGGGAAACCCATAAGGGTAATCTTTGTTTGGGGTGGGGTCGTAAAATACTGTCTTTACTGGTGGGAAGTTGTGAAGTGCACTCTTTGTGGGGAAGTTGCAAAGTGCACTTTTTGCTGGAGAAGTCACCAAGTGCAGGGGTCGTAAATTGCCTAGCCTCAGTTGAATTTTTTCCCCAAAAATGTACATGTAACACGCTGAGAAACTAAGCAGTGGCTGGAGTCCAACATGGACCCTGTTCTAGGTTCATTTCTGATAAAGATAGGAAAAGAAAGCTCTAGTAATAAAATAAATGTTAAGGTCACCACCCCAGTGGCTCAGGCAGAGTTGTTTCTACTCCCATGTGGGTGAACCTGGTTCTCATTGGGACCTGCCTGCCTCCTGTCTGTTGGAGTCTGCGAGCACTGCAGAGACAGAAGTCTGACTCCAAGGAGTGGGAAGGATCCTCTGTAACATAACAGTACCTCCTTCTTGGAGGTTGGGAGCCTGGATGCCATGGGTAATCGCATGGCATTGCATGACGCCCCAGTCAGACATGGCACCAGAAGCATCCATGGTAATGGAATGGAGGGCAGCACATAAAAAAGTCGGGAAATATCCAGTTTGGAGAATTATAGCTCCCCATGTGAACACTACAATGTGTCCATCCCATATTCATCCTTGGTGCATCTCAAACATCAACAATCATTCCTAGGCACACATGATTTTCTGGAGCCCACTATTGGGTGCTTTTTAACAGTGTGGGGCAACTGGAGGTTCTGGGCTTGTGTTGGAAGGACAGACCCTGTAAGTTTGGCAGGAAGGAGTCTGGCCAACAGAGGGCAGGAGCAGTAGTGGTAGTCTGTGGTAATAGGGCAAAAATAAAAAAAAATAAAAGCCTTCAGAATCATATGAATAGCAGTACTTATTGTACTCTGAACAGATCATCTGTGTATGGTTGTGTGTTGCAGGCATCTCCTAAGGATTCTCTCATCGGACAGTGAAGCTTCTCCAATGCTGCTGCCACTGCAGCGTGCACTCCGTGGCTTCAGGCTGGGTGGGATTATTATGACCCAAGCTTCAAGAGACGGCACCACCTTCAAAGGCAGAGGCACCAGCCTACAGTCATCTGCAGCAAACAGTACTGGGTCTAACCTCGCAGAGTCCAGGTTTGGAGGAGGGGTATGGGGAAGCGCAATTCAGATACCTAACCAGATTTAAAAAAAAAAAAAAAAAGCACATTTAGCATCATCCCATTTACTTGACTGCAGAGTAAGAAACCGCAAAATTCACGTTTGATTGCTTTGTGAGTGTAAAATCAGCCTAACAACTGTTAGGCAACATATTTTAAATGGATTAAAAGTTTTGCTCTTTTGAATAGCAGTGTGCCAAACCACTCTGAATAATTCCTATGGAAGAAGTAGACTCCCAACATGTCACTGCAACTCTCACTCTTGGGATATGGGAAAGAGTCTCCAGATCCCAGCACTGCATTTGCCTGTGAACGGGATGTGGACCTGATGCCCTCCTGTCTCCCAGTGTATCACTTTGTGTAATACTGAACATTTGCACTTTGCACTAGAACAATATTTAAAGAGAAACTGTACTTTGTTTTGCACTGATATGTGGGGTAGGGTTGGGCATTGGTGAGGAACTGTATTGTAGTTCTGCATGCACAAATATTTAATGAAAATGACCCAGTGTTTCATCAAGTGTATCTAGTATGTATCATAGTATATTCCAGCACTTTCAGCTAAGGAAGAAATAACATCCCTCACTTCTGCACATAGTTATAAGGCACCTAAAGTAGTTACCATAGTCTGTATATTAGGGTATATACTGTAGGGGTTTGGGGTATAAACTGTAGTGGGTATATTAGCCTACATAGGTTTGTAAGGAGTGTGTATAATGGCTATATAGGGTATAAACTGGCATCTGTACATTATGTTATGTAGGGCTTTAGGATCAAGATTGTATAAAGTTTTAGGCTATGAATCTGAGCCTGTATGTTACAATATATAGGATTTTAGGGAATGTATGATAGATTATGTAGGATTATATGGGGTTTAGTTATATAGGTTTTCAGGGTCTGAGTAGAGTTCATATATTTTGGTATATAGGGTTTTAGGGTATGCATAAGTATGTATTGTATATAAGTTTATATTGGGTTTTATGGTATTAACTGGAATCTGTATATTAGGGTATATTGGTTTTAGGGTATGAACCATAGGTTCTATATTAGAGAGCTATAGTTTTATATGGTATAAACTCTGTTAACTAAAAAAAAGTCACATGAAGCACTGGGTAACTGTACAGAAAAACTTATTTTTGTGTCTAATTAAAAATATATTTTGTTTCTAATTAAAAAGACAATGTTTAAACGCCCTTTAAATGTATGTGAATTTCATGGTCTTATTAAAGACACTGAATCTTAGATTGTTAATGGAATGTAATGTGTTACTTTTCCTTTACTTTCCAGTATAAAGGTGATCTTCATGGATGTCTCCTCACAGCTTTTGCCAGCTTCTGGCCTGATTTCACTGTCCTGATCCTTGGCATTCTCTCTAGTAATGCCCCACTGTTCTCCATGACTGGTGGCAGCCTTATTGCCCTCCTGTTGTGTCTCTTGGCAATCAAAGGATAAATCACAAGTCTTAATTATCAGAGCACCACAAGAAGCATTCTAAAGAGAAGACTGCTCTCCCTCACTCTCCCAGTCATCACATCACTTCACTGAAGTGGATAAATCTTGGTTTGCTTTGATGGTCCCTGTCACCACCTCCCTGACTGTCATTAAGATGTGAAGGTCAGCATAGCAGTAGTGCTACCACTTGCAGTGCTGACAACCTGGGTTTAAGGAATGAGCCTGGGTAATCGGAGGGCTGGCCCAGGGATAAAGGTTGAGCGCCCATGGATGCTTGCCTCCTGAAGTGGGCGGGAGTATGGTTTCAGCGGCAGCACGCCACCTGGGTGATCACAGGTGGAGGTACAGCCAAAGCCATGGATTAAGGGAGGTGGAAAAGTAGAAGAAGCCCGACTGACACAGGATGCCGTTCACTGCAGGCCCTACACCACCGACTGGTACACTGTCTCACTGACCAACATGTCAGCTGTGCCTGGGGGAGTGGCGTGCCCCAACCTCCAGAGCCTTCCTGCGGGGGTTATCCATAGGGAACTGCGAGGTTAGAGGCTGGTCCACAGATTGGGAGTATCGCATCTGGACTGATGGGGCTGGTCGACATAGGGGAATAAACGGAAAACTAAAACAAATAAAAAGAAATGTGAAGGTTGGAGTCTGGTCTGGCTTACCTGCCAGTCAGTGATGGTGTGCAACCATTGACAGTCGGCACTATCCTGTTGACTGTGTCATTGACCCCACCAGCTGGCACCATCGACAGTCAGACACTCATTGCTACTTTCTCAAGATATTCCAACAACTAAGACTATCTTTGCTTCTCCCCTTCCATTGACACTGACTGTGGGATCTTCTAGGCATATGGCTCCACCTATGCCTCCTCCTTACTTTCCTTCCATGCAGCAGGTGGACCCTGCCCTCTCTTCCTCAGCCTGAGGATATGAGGTAGAAAACAACCCTGATCTCCTACATAAAAAGCAGGATGTTGAGCATGATTATCTGGATGTGCCTTTAGGCTCTGACTCCAGTTCCACTCGGTTCTTACACCCCTCAGCCCCTTCCAGAGGATGCCTGTTGCCAGGCTTTACTAGGCATATGCTGGAGACTCTAGGGCTGAAGAGGAAGATTCCTCGAAAAAGACCCTCTGTGAATTCCTAGGTTTCCTCTAGCCCTTTAGTTTAGGTTACTCCCACAAATCCTACACTGGAGGATCCTACTATGACTGCCTGGTATAGGCCTGTTTCCCTACTTGCAGTGCCTTGTAGGGCACAAAAGTGTACCTTTCTAGGGACGTCGGTATGATGTTCTATCCACACTAACTGGCAGTGTCCTTTCCTTTAAGATGATGCGGAAAGTCTTCAAGCTGGCTCCTCCTCCCTCCCACCCACCCGGGTGGTAACTCCCGCTCTGCCCCATGATGCCAGATCTTCCTTTCCCCAGGAAGAAGCAGGTTCCTTCAAACCCCAGTAATTCTCAGATATTCCTAACTTTAGCAGTAAGCCTGAGTGGTCGGACTGCCCAAGAGATAGAACACATGTAAATGATGGAACACTCTGCACGTGAGCATCTTTCAAACGCTGCCTCTACTAACTGGCAGTGTTCTAAAGCTCTTCAGATTTTTCTCTCTGCCTGAAAAGTCTGGTCACTAGAGTGCCATTCGTCCACTTTTCTCCTGCATGAAGTAAACTTAAAATAGGCTTCTATCAGTACATTTTGTTTTCATTTGCTGCCTCTACTAATTGTTTTTGTTAAATAATCTTAGTTTAGTTTAAGTTTATTGTTTTCCTGGTCCCTCTCGGTTTGGTTTAGCTGCAGGGCAACCAGGTTAGTTTATTCTTAATCGGGTTCTGACTAAAGAACTTTGTTATTTTATTTATTATTATTTGAATTGTCTTTATTGTAACCAGTAAATCTCAGTTACTGAACTGCTAACCCGTTCTTTTTTCTTCTCTCGTTCGGTTCCTCCGGTTTCTTCCCGGTTCGGAACCGTGACCGCAGCTTTGTTTAAAAAAGTTTTCTTTATTTAGCGGTAGGTGTTTTCTCCCTTTTAAACATAATGTCGGAGAAACCTAAAAGAAGACCGTGAGCCCGGTTTCAACAATTGTTTAGTGTGGAGAAGTGTTTGTGATGCTGACAAGCACACTTTGTGTGTATTTGTCTGGTTTTGACTCATTTGCCAGAGTAATGTGAAGTCTGTAAACAATCCCAGGAAATACTGTTGAGAAACATCTTGAAAGGCTTAAAAGAAATTTCCTAGGGGTCCCTCTGGCTCTGACCAGTCGACACCCCAGACTACTGTGGCTGAACCCATACCTGCAGTTGTCCCTACCCCTGAGACGGTGAAAAGGGCACAAAAGATCAAATGAACCGTCTGACTCCAGTTCCTTAAAAAAATCAGGAAATTAAAAATACAGAACCCTCACCTCTAAACCAGGGACTTCTGTGTCTGGTCTGTCTGTGCCCTCAGCTCAAGAAATTGCCCAGGCTTTTAAAATAATTCAGACCTTACAGACATAATTCTTCTTCAGCAGCCTCCTGCCTCTGTTCAGGGTCCCAGGCTGGCAGCAAGGTGCAATCTTTCCTTCCTGAAGGGAGGATTATATGATGATGATGATGATTTTGGTGAGGAGGAAGAACTGATAGAACCAGAAGTGTCCCTGAGCAGGACTTTGATTCTCCAAGGAAGTCTGAAGATTATTCATCTCATTTTACTTCTGTTAGGAGGATGGCAGATGCATTAGACATCACCACCGAGCAAATTGAAGATGAGGAGGAGGTGGAATATATGGAAATGATGAGGCTGACACCCACAAAGACTCCTCCTCCCAGTTATAAATTCTTTAAGAAAGATGCCTTAAAGCTTCTTCAGACACCAAATTCCATCCCTCCCTTGACAGGAGGATGGACAAAAAGTACCAGTTGGATAGGGAGGAGCTGATTTTCTCTTCTCCCATACTGACCACCACGGGTCATACAGCAAGCTGCCTGTGATAAGGCTAGGTTCCCTCTGTCCTCACACCCGCTGGACAAGGACTCCAGGAAAATCAACAGCATGGCCAAAAAGGATACTTGTCAGCCTCTTTGGCCATTCGCCAAGCTACTTTTCAGTCCTTTGCTGCACAGTTTCAGAAATCACTGTGGCAGTCACTTTTGGCTATGTCTCAGAAAGCTTCCTCGCCCTCATCAGATGACCTGGCTGAAACTGCAAGATTTGGGTTAGAGGCAGCTAAGTATCAGTTCCAGATGGCTGCTGACACAAATGATACTGCAGCCAGATGGATGGCAAATACGGTGGCACAGAGAAAGTTTGCTTGGCTTGGAGCCACAAACCTTATTCAGGATACCCAATCCAAGGTATTGGATTTTCCCCAGGGGTAACTCCTCCTTTGGGGAGTCTACTGTTGCATATATGAAGAGGTGGATGAGTATGAGTCCACTTATAGAAGCAGTGCTGCTAAGGAGAAAGCTTCTCCATCCATCAGACCCTTATGGAAGGGAGGCCGAGGCAGGTCCTTTAATACCAGGGCGCCCTTCCAGCCAGTGTCCTTACCCCAATACCAGCCATATCCACAGCAGGGATACTCCAGGGGCAGGGGTAGAAGGGTCTCCAGGTGAGGGTTCCAAACTCAGCCTCAGCCCCAAGCCAAACAGATCCCCTGAGGCACAGGCCGCCTCCCCTCTCTGTCGGAGGCAGACTGTCCCACTTCTTCCAGGCTGGGTTGAACATCACCACAGACAAGTGGGTCCATGAGGTGGTGGGTCAAGGTCTATCTCTGATTTCACATCCCTTCCTCCTCAAAAGAGCAAGGTTTTCAGCTCACCCTCTAATAGAAAAGACACTGCTAGAAGTAGAAGTTCAAACCTTCTACAGATAAGAGCAGTAGAACCAGTTCCAACCCCCTGAGAGGAAGAGGTTTCTAGTCCAGATACTTCCTAACTACAAAGAAAAGTGGGGAGTGGCAGCCTATATTGAATCTCAGAGCTCTAAACAAGCACTTGAAAAAACAAAGTTCAAAATGGTAACTTTGGCCTTGATTTTGCCAACACTCAAAAAGGAGACTGGTTGGCATCACTGGACTTGAAAGATGTCTATTTCACATCCCCATAAGGAGTCTTATAGAAAATATCTCAGATTCAGACTCCCATCAGGCCACTACCAGTTTTGAGCCCTGCCTTTGGCCTTTTTTTTTTTTCTTTTCCATTTGCAAATTATACTGTAAAGCCACTAGAGGGCAAATACACATGTAGGTTACAGTCCTTTTTCCACTGCTCTCCTCTAACACTTCTAGACCTGGGTCATTCATACCTAAAGCAAATTATCAACGTCCTAACATTCAGTGGTGTGATCTGAATCTGTAAGCCTGTAAAAGCCTCTACTACCCTACCCAGAATGGTTTCCATCTCCCTCCTACTCACACCCTTCCTGGTTATCCCAGTCTCCCCTCTACACCTATTGCCACTCTTTCTCTCTCTCCTCCTTCCAGATACCTCCTTCATTCTGTCAGTCACCCCCACAGCTCCCCTTGTAAACAGACCCCACTTTCCCTACTACCTCCGGCCTCTCTGTTTCCCTTCCTAGTCACTTTTCCTTTCTTGGTTTCCTTATCTCCACCTCCCTCTTCCCTCCCTCGCGTATTTCCTACTCCAATTACAAAATTCCTAAACTTCACTATTTCATCCTTGCCTCCTCCTCCTTTCATCAGGAACAGCCACCCCAACCCTGGCCCTATTTCTTCTCCTACCCTGGCTCCTTACCCAAATAACATGTCTCCAAACCCCACTTCCACTACAACCTCCCTAATGGGTTGAAGCTCCTCCACCTGAACATCTGCAGCCTGCTACCTAAAATCAACCTCCTGCAAACTCTTATGATTTCACACACACCTGACATTCTAATTATTACTGAGGCATGGCTCAAAAAAGCACCCCTGACAGTGCATTGCTATCGCTAGTATTCCATCTCCAGACCGGATCGATCAGGTCGTGGAGGGGGAGTGCCATGTATATCCTGTCTTCACTGCAGTTTACTACTACCCTATCTACCTCCATCCCAGCTACCTATAAAGCCCTTGACACCGCATTACCTTCTTTTCTCAATCCCAATCTTTGTGGCTGGCATCTATTGCCACCAAGCATTGAACCCTCGGTCACGACTGAACTCTTAGCCAATATCACTTCCTCTCGCAATCTGGTGAACTTTTCATAATGGGTGACATGAATCTAAATTGGCTGTCTCCAAGTTAAACAAGCCAGACAATGATGTCACTGTTCTGAATCTCACTCAGTTTATACTTGAGCCCACATGCCCTAATCCCAAAATACAAAACCACACCCTGCTTGACTGGGCACTCACAACCCACCCGCACACGTCATTAAATCTGGTCTCCTCCCGATACCCTTAGTGACCACAACCCATTTTCATTGTAGGTAAGGTTCATCGCCCAAACCTCCCCCTAAAATCATACAACTCTGGTCCTTTAAATCCTTAGACCTTACTCCAGTCAGCTGTGCACTCGCCCACCGACTGGGCCCCCTCTCCAGTGCCATTTCTGTCAACCAAGCTGACTATTTTAAGGATAAATTCATTGCCACCTGGAATACCTTTGCTCTTTTCAGAAGGACCAGCGTCCATGGGCTTCACCTCCACTGGATCACCCCAGCTACTGGCCTGCTTCAGGGACCATGACTGGGCCTGGAGAAAACACAAATCTACTAAACATCCAAATGACTATGCCAAGTACAGAACGCTATGCAATTCATGTACTAAAGCTATTAGACTGGCTAAGTCCGATTATTTCAACTCCTCATTCCTGACTAACATTAACTCTCCATCTAAATTCTGGAGGGTAGTTCATGCCCTATTCTCTTCCCCTCACCCTCCCCTCCAGTTCTCAAAATAAATAACTCCTAGATCTTACTTCAAGAGGGCTCTTGCAGTAGGTATTCACATAAGGACTGACCCCACCAGCGTCAGGACCCCTACAGAAAAAATTTGTAGCTAGCAGTCTCTGGTGGGGGACCGCCCATGTCAGGTGACCCATGGTCATATGACATCAGTATAAAGGGGCGGTCCCCTACCGCCTTTCCAGTTCTTTCCGCCATCGACCAGGAAAGTTCCTCGCGGTAGAGTTCAACGCCGGCAGTCGCTCATCAGTCTAGTTTTCAAACTTTTCGACTCCTTTTTTCTTTATTTATCGATTATATCTATCGATTCGCTGTGTATGTCATAGAAACATAGAAGTTAACAGCAGATAAGAACTGCAAGGCCATCCAGTCTGCCCATTTCTTTTCTACCTTATGAATGTGCCATCGGCCTTTGCTCTGTCAATGGCCTATCTATTCATACTGTCTGTATTGCTCCCTTATGCTTATCCCATGCCTGTTTGAAACCCTGCACTGTATTTATATCCACCACTTCCTGAGGTAGGCCGCTCCATGCATCCACCACCCTTTCTGTGAAAAAGAACGCCCTCACATTCCCGTTAATCGGCCTCCCTCTAATCTCATGATGTGTCCTTTTGTTCTGCTATTGTTCTTATATTGAAACATGTTAGACTCTTTCACCTTGTTAATGCCCTTAAGGTGTTTGAATGTTTCGATCATATCACCTCTCCCTCCTTTGCTGTATGGTATACATGTTGAGCTCCGTTAATCTGTCCTCATGCTTTCTGATGCAGTCCTGCACCATTTTGGTTGCCCTTCTCTGGACTGCCTCAATTTGGTTAATGTCCTTGTGAAGGTCACGGCCTCCAGTACTGCACTGAGTACTCCAGATGGGGCCTAACCAGTGTCTTGTAAAGAGGAATTATTACCTCCCTCTTCCGACTTGTGATACCCCTACTAATACACCCCAACATCCCCCTAGCCTTACCTACTGCTTTAGTAGTCTGCTTGAATGATTTCAGGTCATCGGTGATGATGATGCCCAAGTCTCTTCTTCCCTTGTGACTGCCAGCAACTCCTCCCAGCCTATAGGTGGCTTCAGGGTTTCTCTTCCCTATGTGCATGATCTTGCACTTCTTTGCATTAAACCCCAGTTACCACTCTTTCAACCATTTTGCTAGTTTATCCAGATCTCTTCTCATTCTGCCCACCCCATCTGGATCATCTACTTTGTTGCAGACCTTGGTGTCATCTGCAAACAGACAAACCTTACCCTCCAGTCCATCTGCAATGTCACTGATGAAGATATTGAAGAGGACTGGCCCCAGGACTGATCCCTGAGGTACCCACTGTGACTTACATCTCTTCTGACTGTATATCGTTTACCATCACTCTGTTTTCTGCCCATCAACCAGTTTGCTACCCAGTTCACCAACTTCTGACCCACCCGAGCCTACCCAGCTTATTAATCAATCTTCTATGTGAACAGTATCGAAAGCTTGGTTGAAGTTAAGGTATTCGACATCAACTGCTCCTCCTTGGTCCACCACTGGTTACCCAAAGAAATCTGAGAATAGTTTGACAGGACCTTCCTGCTGTAAACCCATGCTGTCTTGGATCCTATGCCCTGTGGAATCCAGGTGTTGTACTATCCTTTCCTTAAGGAGTGCCTCCATAATCTTGCCCACTACTAACGTAAGACTGACTGGTCTGTAGCTCCCTGCCTCCTCCCTGCTACCACTCTTGTGGAGTGAGATCACATGAGCCCTTCTCCAATCTTCTGGGACCTCTCCTATGCTCAGAGACTCACTAAACAGTTCTGATAATGGCTCTGCTAGTTCCACCCTTAGCTCCTTTAGTACTCTGGGATGTATGTCATCAGGTCCCATTGCCTTGTCCACCCTGAGCTTATCGAGCTCTTGTAGGACCCTTTCTTTTGTGAAGGGACTAGTGCACGATCCCTCCCTCCCCTGTGTCCATGGTGTTGACCTGTGGGCCCTGCCCTACCTTTCTTCAGTAAATACTGAGGCAGAAGTATCCATTTAGGATAGATGCTTTTACATGGTCCTTCTACACATGCCCCTTATCCCCTTTGATCTTAGCAATACCCTGGACTTTCTCCTTTCACTAATGTATCTATAGAAAGTCTTGTCACCTTCTTTTACTGTTCGTGCTAGTGTTTCCTCAGTTTGGGCCTTTGTCTGCCTTTACTGCCTTCCCTGCTTTCCTTGGGAAGTTTGGTATGCCTCTATCTCCATCCTGCTGCGTTCCCTTATATTTCCTGAAGGCCAGCCTTTTGGCTCTGACCTTTCTGCTACTGTTTATGAGAACCAAAATGGTTTCCTTCTAATTCTGCATTTCCTTTTCTTTCTCACACAATGGGATGTTGCTTCAAGTATGCATCCTTAATGCTTGCCCACTTTGCCTTGCCCCCTCACCTGTATTTCTTACTGCCAGGCTAGCTTAACCTCTGTTGGCCAAGGTTATGCTGATGGACACCCTCTGAATCTCATTACAAATAAGTGGACTCTTGTGGCTCTCAACTGCCACACAAGGACAGCCATTCCTTAGCCTCCTTCTGTCTGGGCTCCAGACCACCCCTGTGGAGAAGTGCCAACACTGCCAAAAAATTTAGCCCGCTTACCCAGAAAAGAAGGCAGTAGTCCCTGGAAGCCCATACCATCAAGAAAAGAATTGCATCCATGGAGAAGGAGCTAAAGAAATTAAGGCAGGCATCCACTTCCAAGGTCACAAGAAGAAACGGGACAAGGAGAAGCATCGGGAGTGGGAAACGGCTTCCACGGCAGCTGCGACTCAGACCAGAGTCGCAGCACTTAAGGTAATGTCCCTCTGGGATTGCTGCATGACGGCTGTCTTGGTGGTATCCAGGAAAACATCGCCCTCCCGCCTGGCTTGCGCCAGGCCCTTTGGGAGCCTCCAGGGCAAAGGAGACCTCCGCTCCTGGGAAGGCCACTTCCACCACACTGTCTTCTGGTCAGAGCGGGTCCGATAAGTCAGACTCCAGCACCTCAGCGTCCACCCAGACAAGGCTGCTAAGCCGCTTGCCCCTTTGGGCACCCAGCCAAATCTGCGCCCGACCAAGCGCATCTCCAGCACAACCTTCCTCTGGCAAGGAATCTGATAAGTCGGACATCGGCTCTGCCGACGCCCGCCCGGATTCAGCCCGGATAAACCGACGCCCACTGACGCCTGCCCAGGCCAAGGAGCTCGCGCTAGACCATGAAGATCAGTCGGACGCCCCAAGCTCTCTGCAGCGCATTGTGTTGCCTTGTGAGGCCCCTGCGTCCCCTTTGCCGACCCCTGGGGATTCTAATCCTCCCTCCCTGGTTGTCCCAGAGGACCTCGAGATGCTGCCGTCAGGGCCCCTCCTTCGGGACCCTATACCCTGATGCCGGACTCTCAGACACGGTCCTGACGCTGGCATACCAGATGCCAGCTGAGCGCCCCTTGCTGTACAGCGTTCTGACACCCGAGGGCCAGCATCACCTTGCCTGGCCCGCCAGCTGGGCCTCTTCCAGGTCCCTCTGCTCCTCTGTTCCATCAAAGCCCCTGGCTCCCGGGTATCCAACATGTCAGTATCCGTGCCACAATACCCGCCCGCAGTATCCAACGCCACAATATCCGCACCACAGTACCCGACGCCGGGTTACCCGCCAGGTTATGGATACCCTTTACAGCTATCTTCAATATCCATATCCCCCTCCTCCTCCGCCGCCCACTCCCCAGCCGCTGGCAGACTTGAAGGAGATTTGGCCTCCTGGTGGGCTGAGGCCAAGGCTCAACTCACCAGGGAGGTAGAGAGTCATCTACCGACACCGGACCCTTCACAGGATCCCCTACGCCGGAGACGGAGGCTCCCTCCCTACCCGACACCAGAGGAGAGCCCTCTGGCTTCTGGGATGGGAGGACAGCCCAAGGAACTCCCAAAAGGGCCTCAGTCCCCCTCCTAGGGAGGAGTCTCTCTTCTTCGCCGGATATGTCTGACCTGGACTCGGAGATTGGACGCCTGATCCTGATGATGAGCCACGTACTCCAAATCGCCCAGGCCATGCGACCCTCCGGTTTCCTCCGGAGGATCCCTCCTTTCTGGAGTTACTGAGAAAAATCCAGGAAGTCCATCAGTGGCAATCACTGGAGCCGGACCCATAGTGTAAAAGCTCACTGCTCATTTGGATCTGCCCGAGACTGCTCCTATGCTGATTCCATCCTGGATAGAGCCTCACGTGGACCTTGTTTCCACTATTTGGAAACAACCGTCCACGTTAGCCCCCCTTTCAAGGAAGGCAGACCGGCTATATCAGGCTCCTGAGGGTGTAGATTTTTGAGCGCATACCCCAAGGTGGATTCGGTCATCATTAGCGCCCGCCACGGCCATTCCACTAACCCAAAACACCTCAGCTCGTCCCCACCTGACAAGGAGTCACAGCTTTGGACCAGTACAGGAAGAAGATCTATTTCTCTTCTACCCTGGGTATTAGGGCTCTGAACTATGTGGCACATATAGGGGACTTTCAGAAGACCATCCTTATTCAGGTGGAATCAAATTGGACTCCCTCCTGAGTCTCAGACCAAGCAGGAAGTGGCAGATCTTGTCCATTCTGCTCATTCGGCCAGTTGGCACATGCTTCCTGCCACTTACAGCGCAGTGGACACAGCTGGAAGGAGCTGGCTATCGCCGTAGGGTTCTAGGCGTCGTTGGCTCTTGTGTGTCAGCATTGGTCCCTGAAGTGCAATCCGCTATCCAGGATGCTCCTTCAGGGTTCGGTGCTGTTTGGGGGTGGTGTCAAGGACATCATTACCAATCTGCAGGAGAAGGGCACTGCACTCAAGTCTGTAGATTCTGTATACAGGCCCCTTCAAGGCAGTGGCGCCTTTCATAGACAAAACTGACAAAACCAAAACCACAGGGCAAAGAGGCCAACAAGCATCTGGCTCCCTCCAGCAACCAAGCCTCCCTAGCAAAAAAACGCGGAGCTCGGCTGCTGTGCTGCCACACACCTTCTAATCTCTGCCTCTCCCACTGCCTCTGAAGACTCCAGAGGAACCGATGGGGAGATTCTCCTTCCATCTGCCAGTCTGGGAGAGAATAACGTCAGATGCTTGGGTGCTCCAGTTGATATCAGCAGGACATTCAATCGAGTTTCTTCAAAAACCACCCGAAGACCACCACCCGGTTGTCTTACTCCCGAAACATCTTCCTCTTGTCCTAGATGAAATCACCTCCCTTCTCTCAAAAGCGGTGATAGAACCAGTCCCCAACCATCTTTGGGGATGGGTTACTACTCACATTTCTTCCTGGTTCCAAAGAAGACGGGATGTGAGGCCTATTCTAGGCCTTAGTTCCCTAAATATGTTTGTGGAGTACAAACGCTTCAGAATGCTGTCTTTACAGAGCCTTCTACCACTCCTTCAGCAGGAGCAGTGGTTTAGCACTTTGGATATGCAGGATACCTACCTGCACATCCCCATCCACCATTCCCACTGCAAATTCCTTCGGTTTTCTTTCAGGGGACCCACTACCAGTTCAAGGCCCTCCCATTTGGTCTTTCCCTCGGCTCTCCGAGTGTTTACCCAGTGCCTGTCAGTGGTAGCAGCCCACCCTGTGCACAGGGAGTGCAGGTATTCGATACCTGACGACTGGCTCCTGGTGTCCTGTCCAGGAGGAACTTCTGTGCTCCCTTCCTTTACCCTGCAGTTTCACCAGCCTGGGTATCACCATCAACCAGGCCAAGTCCCATCTGGTTCCTTGCCAGACTCCAGTTCATCAGGGTGATCCTGGACATGACCATTGGCAAGGCCTTTCTGCCTCGGACAGGGTGGACACCCTCCAGGCTCAAGCTACGTCTGTTGTCCAGTCGCAGAAGGGTCGGTGCCAGGTCAGTTCTTCACCTCCTCGGGCTATTGGTGGCTGCTATACCGACAGTCCCTCGTGCTTGGCTCCATATGAGGATCAGTGGATGCTCCGGGTCTCAATGGGACCAGACACTGGACGACCTAGACCAGGAAGTTCTAGTTTCCAATCCCATGATCAGGGACTTGCAATGGTGGATGGTGCAAGAGAACCTTTGCCGGGAGTTTCCTTCAGTATCGAACCCCTCCCAAACGTTGACAACGGATGCCTCAGGAGAGGGCTGGGGAACCCATCTGGGGTCTCACATGACTCAGAGCTCCTGGTCCAGACTCGAGCAGACTTTACACATAAATGTGCTCGAGCTCAGAGTCGTCTTGTATGCTGTCCAGGCTCTGCACTCCTACATCCTTCCCGGTCATCTAACCATCTAGACGGACAACATGTGCGTAGTCTGGTATCTCAACAAGCAGGGAGGAACTCGTTCTACCCTCTGTGCAGGGAGGCAGTGAGAGTTGGGCAGTTCAAAACAACCTTCACCTGATGGCAGTTCATGTTCCGGGAGTAGACAATATGCTGGCAGACCACCTCAGTCGGTCTTCAGCTGAAGCCCTGAGTGGGAGCTGGATCAAGAGGTAGTAGCGACATCTTCCTGCGCTGGGGAACCCTCAGGTAGACCTGTTCGCATCTCCTCAAAATGCAAAACTTCCCAACTTCTGCTGGCTCGCCCAGGCGAGGCATTTTCTGCATGGATGCTCTGTCTCTCGACTGGATGAACAGATTTGTGTATGCCGTCCCTCCAATTCTCTTAATCCCGAGGGTCTTACACAAACTCGGTACAGAAGGAGCCCGATGATCCTCATCGTTCCATTCTGGCCCAGGCAAGTTTGGTCTCTCTTCTGCAACAATTTTCAGAGGAACCTCTGCTTCCTCTTCCTCTGTCACAACACTTGCTGACCCAGGATTAGGGACCCTGGTTCATCCAGGTCTCAAATCCCTTCAGTTGCATGCCTGGCTCCTTCAGACGTAGCTCAAGCCTTATTCAGGATTTCTCCCTGTAGGCAGATATTCTGATGGAGGCCAGAAGCCTTCCACTAGATCTACCTATGCTATGAAGTGGAAACGTTTTTGATTTGGGCCTCTTCAAAGGACTTTGAGCCTTTCTCTTGCCCTGTTGAGAGAGTCCTGGACTGCATGCATCATCTCTTTGACCTGGGTCTCAGCCATTCCTCTTTGAAGGTTCACATGGTGGCTATCTTGGCCTACTATGTCTCTTTTGGAGAAAAGATGTTCCCAGTTGGAAGTTTCTAAGACTTTTCTTAGAGGGGTTCTCCTTTTGAGAACCCGTCTGCATTCCTGCTCCTCCTTGGGATCAGAATTTTATTCTCAGATGCTTTCTCTGCCTCCTTCGAACCGCAACTTCAGCAGACTTCAAGTTCCTCTCTTGGAAGACTCTTCCTAGTGGCCATTACTTCACTTTCGATGAATTTCTAAGCTTCAGGCCCTGATGTGCAAAATCCTTATTTGATTTTTCTCAGGAACATGTAAATCAGTAACAACCCTAAGTTTCTTCCTAAGGTGGTAGCAGAATCTACACTCAATCAATCCATTGAGCTACCCGCCTTCTTTCGTAACACTCCAGTCAATGGAGTACCTCTTGCATACCTTGGATGTTCATAGGATACTGAGCTACTTATACCTCTAGGACTAATAATCTCAGGAAAACAGATCAGCTTTTTGTCTCTTTTGCTTACAAAACAGAGGGCAATGCAGTTTCAAGCAATACCTATCAAAGTAGTTGGCTCATTGTATCACCTTGTGTTACGACAAGTACCAGAAGACCTCTGCCGGGTCAAGTCAGAGGTCACTCCACGGAGGGTAGCTGCCTCTGTGGCTTATTTCAAAAATGTGTCAGCGGCAGACATCTGTGCAGCTGCGACTTTGTCTTCTTTCCATACTCTTTACGAAACACTACAGTTTGGATATTTCCTATCAACGTAAGTAGGCTTGGGTTGGCTGTACTGCAAGGTTTTCTTTCTTAAGACCAGTGCAGCTGGAGGTTACATTAGTTGGTTAGTTTTCCTCCTCCTGAGTGCTTTTCCTTTTCTAGACTGCTTGGGACTCAGTCCTGTATGTAATTACCTACTGCAAGAGCCCTCTCGAGTAAGATAGTACAGTTATGTAAGAACTTACTGTAACAGTAGATCTTCAAGAGAGGCTCTTGCAGTAGATGTCTCTCCTCTCCATCCCTTAGCTTTCTCAGCTCCTTTTCAGGAAGAGAATCATCCGCTTCTCTCTCGTCTTGCCTTTTGGCCTTTGGCGGGAAAGAACTGGAAGGTGGGCGTGGGAGACGCCCCTTTATACTGGCCGTCGCATGACATCGATCACCTGATGTGGGGGCGGTCCCCACCAGAGACTGCTAGCTAGAAATTTTCCGTATGGTCCTGACATCTGCTGGCTTCAGTCCTATATGTAATTACCTACTGCAAGGGCCTCTCTCAAAGATCTACTGTTACGGTAAGTTCTTACGTAACTGTACTTCTAGGAGTGGTATATGATATTCCAGCGGGCAAGATCTGGTGTCATGGGGCAGAACCGGGGAGTTATCACCTGGGTGGATGGGAGGAGTCAGCTTGAAGACTTTTCAGCATCATCTTAAAGGGAATGGACACTGCCAGTTAATGTGGATGAACATCATACAGCACTCCTAGAACTACTGTTACAGGTGAGTAACCTATTTTCTCCTTCTGTTAAGACCTATTATGCCTCCTGCCAGTGATGGATTTTGTGGTTATCGTGACTGCCCTTGGTCACTTAAAGGCTCTTTGTCACGTGAGTTCCTACCCTGACAAGGAGTATTGGCATTTGGATGGTATAGGCAGAAAGGCCTATGCCTCTTCAAGCTTGTGTATAGCCAATCATCAGGCATATATGATAAAATACCAAACCAGATTATAAGAATCTCTCTCTTTCTTCTGTGGTTGATAAGTTACTGGATAGTCCCCTGAAAGAAGGAGGTGTTCTGGACTCTAACTGCTGACATGAACACAGGGAAGGATTTACTTTATTCAGCTTATATGCTTCTTGCCAGTGCTGCAGCCTGGGGCATTTCATAAGTACACTTGGCCAAAAGTTGCCTGATTTTCTGTCCTGAATTCCCTTTTCTTTGTCAGAAATTGTGTGGACATGACGTGGAGCTCACTATTTGTGATCTTCAATCTCACATGACACTTTACACTTTTGAAGTCATAGTCCCTGGGTCCTCAGAGGCCGTGGCTGCTCTTTCTATAAGTGGATGGTCCCTATGCTGCTGGTGGCCAGTCTAGGGCTGGTGCCACTTTTCCCTTCCTGCCCCTGCCCTTCAGGTGCATATCCTAAGGCCCTAGGAATGCTGGTGCTGGCAGAGCTACAGCCACACCGGCGCCTCATAATGTATTTCTTCCTAACATTATTGTTCTTCCTTTTTTCCATTTCATTTCACTTGGAGAACTTTCTTTGGCTCATTTGCTGTTTTTCTTTTGGGATAGTCAGCCCTTAGATAGTTGGTGACCTCTTCCTTCCATCGTGGATTATGTCCTCCAAATTAGGATGACGCTTCCTGTATTATTTTCATTAGTCGAGAAACACGGTAAGGTGCTTCTTTTCCCTTTTCTTCAGTGGCCACCCAGGATTTCCACTTGAAAATGTTACTTCCTTCAAGTACCTTGGGATCCTCCTGGACCAGTCCCTGGATTTTAATCTTTACATTCAGCCCTCGTGCAAAGCTGTAAACTCGAAACTAGGAGTAGCTTACAAAACAAGCTACATGCTTACACCCTGGGCCAAATTAGCAATTGTCCGAGGTATTCTGCTCCCAACCCTTACTTATGGTGCCTCTATTCTTACCTCTGCCCATAAAACCTCCCTACTAAAATGGGACATAACTTATAACAATATATGCCGATTTGCCTTTTGTCGCTTCGACTCAAACATCACTGCCTTCTTTATAAGGATCTGAATTGGCTCTCACCCTCTGCCAGTAGACAATACTACCTTGGATCACTAATGGATTCGATCATCAGGAAAAAAAAAAACATCAGCTGGCGGGCGTTGCTGGTCCCTCAACCATCCGCCCATGGCCTGTGATCAGCTGACAAATCCTTGCTCTATGTTCCGAGATGTCGGACGACTAAAGGCACAGGGACCTTCCATCTCTGCTCCCAGGCTATGGAATTCTCTTCCACTCAACCTCCAGCTGTCTCAGTCTCACTTTGGATTAAAAGTGAATATCATCGTTATTCATCCTAGCAGATGCTCGTACATGCTTTGACCCAACCTGAAGCTCCTGAGACTTACCAGTAATGTCACCCCTGCTCTAATCCAGCTCCAAGATTGTCTCCTCTTCCCTCCCATATTTTTCCTTCTCTTTGTAAATAACTTCTTGACTACTAGCTCTCTTCCTTCTCGAACCTTGTTGCTGACCATCCACTGTTGTTTTGCCAATTACCACCCTGACCTTCCTTCTGTCAGTCTTTCTTGTTATGTTTGAACATTCCTCACATTTCTCTCTATATAACCTTACTATCTTATTAACCCTTTCACTCCACAGGTCGGGTCCATGGTTTCTGCACTTATATATCTTACTGCCAACGTCTGTATAATGCTTGCCATTATTTTTTGTTGTTTCTACCCATTGTATTTTTGTAGCACTGCTGTACTGTTCCTCTATTTGTAATATTGTACCCATGTTACTGTTGTTCAGCTGTTCCTTTTGTTGTACTCTCCCTGGTCGTGCTCTGAAAATAGTCATTTTATGACCAGTACACCTACCCGGTTAACAAAAACTAAATAAATAAATAAAAATGTCCACTGTACGTTACATGCTTAGTGCCCTCTTTCTTATATTATGGGCTCTAGGCATCCGACTTTTTGAGGGGTTTTCCTCCCATTGTACTGTGGTACTACTTGGCAGTCATTCCAGAGGTGTGGCTGTGTGGAAGGAGATATCCTCGAAGAAGATAGGTTTGTTACTTACTGTAACAGTAGCTCTCCAAGAGAATCTCCTCCATAGAGCCACAGCTCGCCCTCCTCCTTTGATATACCTTTACAGGGACAGCTGGTGCTAGCCTAGATGGCTTTCACACACTGGAGGTGCTCTGCATTTATTTTATTCTTTACATTGCTTGTTCTGTATGCCTGGTTTTGTACCTGCTGCCTAGTCTTGCCGGTATGTCCTGTCAGGAGAGCTTGTCTCCATCAGGATATGCAACTGAGGAGAAAGCACTGTCAGTATTATATAGGCAGTGCAGACATATGTCAACTTGGCAGCACCTGATGGCAAAAGTTTCCAAAGGGCATAATGCTGACAGCTTACTGTTCCAGAGGCGTAGTTTGAAATAGGAGACTCTCTCAAAGACCTACCTTTCTGATAAGTACCAAACCTTCACTATTTTTTTGGGGGCTGGGTTGTAATTCCTTTCTTTTGTTCTGTGAAATTAAGGAAAGGGGTCAGTGTGGTAACCCAACAGGCTAGAAGCCTAATTTGTATATGAATTTTAAACCTCTCAATGTCCCATTTTCTCCCTGTCCTGCACACTGTGTCACACACAGCTGTTTTGCACAGCTGTCCCTCGGCCGGAGGGGTGTGGGTAGCAGTGTCCTGGGCCCTGTTACACTAAATTTGAGCGGTTTGGGGTGCCCCAGAGCCATTAATTTCTATCTCTACTCGCTTTTGCCTCTGTTGCATCCCTTGGTGCAGTTAGTCAAAGCTTCAGGGAGGTTTTCATAGTCTGCAATCTTTCTTTGTCCATTCTGAACTAAAGTTAAACTCTTCAAAACAAAATGAAGATTTTGGGTCTCCTATCAAGTTGAAAAGTCTCACTGCCATCCTAACTATACAAGCCTTGGATGGGAGTATTCTAGAAATGTTTTACTCGTACAGATATCTATGTTACTGGATGAATCTCAGTTGTACTGGGAACACCTATGTAACTAGAAAAGTTGGAGATGGCTTCCAGTTCCACCTTTGTACTATGAAAATGTGAACTATCTTGGCTCTCATCCCAGGGATCTAAATCCATTGCAGTGCACCCTGAAAACAGCAGTCAGACCACGAAATGCATTTAGTAAGTGTAGACAACATGTCAGCAAAGCTCAAGCCGAAGGACTCACTCCTCTAGTACCTACAATCGCCAAACACTACAGAAGCACCCAACTCCAGAGCATGAAGCCGGGTCACTCAGCTTCCATATCCTCCAAGCACAACAGGGAAGGCAGCAACGAGGAAAATTATGACAAATTTACTATCACTTCCAAAGGCTTTTCTTGGAATTAAACAAGTTCAGCTCACCATGGAATGCCTTGAGAAGGTGATCAAGAAGAATAGAAGTCTAGCCAAAGTGGCACAACAGACAGTGCAGATGGGCGATCTCTTCACTGCAAGAGTTGCACAAGGACGGGGGCAGGATAAGGGAAATGTGATGAAGTTTTTCTTCACGGAAAGAGTGGTAGATGCTTGGAATAGCCTACCCCAGGAGGTGGCGGGGCTAACACAGTGGGTGGTTCAGACATGCATGGGATAGACATAAAGGAATCTGAGATGTGGGAAAGAGAGAGAAAGCCAATGACCAAGTGGGGTCAGCGGCCGCTGATGTAGGCAGGAATAGGGGCAGACTAGGTGGGCGAGCGATCCTTATCTGCTGTCAACTACTATGTTACCCTTCTGATTGGACCTGCATTTGGTATTGCCTGGTTCCCACCTCTGGCCCTGTATTGACTGGCCCTGTTGGTCACTGGTGCACTGTCTAATTAGATGGGGAGGATGCCAGTGATATAGAACATGACAACGGGCACTGTTGATGCAGCTCAGAGTCCTTGGGCCTGGATTTAAATGAGTGGATATGCCCCTTGGCTGTGACAGACCCCTAAATTGGCTAGTCTGCTGAATATCTCCAGGATCCCACCCTTGAACACTCACAGGTAAACCAGGCCTGACCTCGAGCAGATAGTCTCCAAATACAAACCAAATGTGCAGGGAGGGGAGAGAGGAATGGACCAGCTGCAGGCCGCAATGGCATCAAAGAAATGGTGTCTCTTATCCCCAGCTGAACCACAACCAGAGAGGGACTGGCTTGGGGGTTCTGGGGTAGGCCCCCACGATTTGCCTGACACCCATAGACCCAGCTCCTGCAAATCAACTGCAGGCCCCTCACGTGGCTTGAAAAGACTAATCTCTACATAGGCTTACAAAATGGTTGGGAGAGTCATGTATTTGTATACAGCATATTATTGAAGGAGGGTGGATCTGGGGATCCCGGGAGGCTCCTGCAACACAGCTGGAGCCCACAGACTTGACTCCACACAGTGTTCTCGCACCTCTCACAGCAGGACACCTAAGCATGAGGACTGGTGCCTCTGCCCCCCAAAATATTTATATTCGACTTCAGATACACAGATTTAGAGATTGTAGCCTTAACAACCAGATCACTCAAGACACCTGAGGTCAACAGAGCTGTGCAGTACCATATAGATGAGGAGGCGGGGAGGGCCATGGAGGATGGACAGTGAGATGGCTGCAGGGAGGGAAGAGACCTGCCTGCAGCAAGCATTGAGGCTTTGACTGGAAGTTCCTAGGGCCTTGAGTACTTCACTGCCACAGCAAGTGCCCAAGAAAACTTAAGATGAAGGCTCCTGGCAGGCACGTAAGCTGGTTGGGAGCTCAAGACAGAAGTGCTAATCAGTTATCCAGCTGGGCCTGGTGGTACAAATCTGCAGTGACCAGAACCAGAGGATCAGCCTAGGTAAATGCAGATCTTGCCCTGCTGCTTGAACTTCCAGGAGGGCTGAACACTGCACATTTGATTATGGTGATGGTTGGTGTCATACGTGGTAAAGTGTACATATGCTGCTCCCAGGTGAGAGGGTTAGGAGGTAGCCTATTAAGTGCTCCCACCCTCCACACATCGTGGACGAAGCCTTGTATTTAGGCGGACTAGCTCACACCATCAAAGCCATTTCTGTCTGCATCCAGCTGTTTTGCCGTTCCTGTATGGGGCAACATTATCTTTTTTTAACTAATATGTGCAATTTATGTTTCTGTTACTCAGTTTACTCAAAGTAGCCATTGCTGTGTATGACTGATACACTAATCTGTCTACTGAACTTGTATTTATCCATATGATCATGTTTTAGTAATTTGTTTGCCCTATTATTATTACTTGTGTATGACGTGGAATCTATGCAAAAGTCTTCTGACTCATAGATAATTGTAATCCAAGAATTAAATAAATAAATAAAAAAGTGTATGACTAGTACAAGATTTCTCCAGTAGGAACCTTTCACTTTCAGCCAATCCACAACTCACAGGTTGGCAGGGTGTCCTGGTAACCCTTTGGAATCAAGTTCTCCATTTGGAGAGGTTCATTGTGTTTTCTTGTTGATGTGTTGTATGTTAAAACTCTGGCAGTGATCTCCATAGGAGCTGCTTAACACTGAGGGACCGAGCTGCATTGAGGTAGCCATTACAGTAACCACAACAAAATGGAAACTGGAAAGACAGTAAGCTACAATATAAGGGGTGTGAACAGCCCTGTGATGCACATGAGTATTATATTAGCTTAAAAACTCAGAACAGTGGTGGCCTTCATACAGGAGACCCATCTGACATAGGCTGAAGGAGAGAAACTGAAGCGATCTTGGTGCGGAAGGATTTTCATGCCACATCCCAGTAGCACCCAAATAGGAGGGTGTGGCAATCTTATTTCACAAGGATTGCCTGTAGTTCAGGACAGCTCCCTAGATCTGTACAGGCTTATCATTCTCAAGGGCAAATATAGAACAGTATCCTGTACCCTCCCACATTTATATGCCCTAGCAATGTAATGGAGAATGCAGAATTCCTGTGACAAGTCATTCTGAAAGCAACACGAATCTTGGGGTGCTCTTCTTAGTGGGGAGGTGGGCTTCAACACAGTCCTAGACCCCCACCTGGATAGGTCTGAGAACAGGTTGGAACCATGTAGTCAAGCTGCCACTTGTTTAAAAGGCTTGGTCAGGGAACTGGGAATAGTAAGGTTTGGCACACATCTACCCAAAAGTCTGGGATTACTCCGACTGGTTAGCGCCCACCAGGCATACTCAAGGCTAGACCTCTTTTACCTCTCTTTAGAGTGGCTACATGTAGCAGGCTACTGCTCCAGTGACCCATTACCATTTCAGACCATGTAGCAGTGGTAATGGGACTGGCTTTATCACCAGAGATCAAAACTCTATGGAGCTTTCTCTACCTTTCATCCTCCACTACTTGCTACCTACTGGCCTCCACACCCTATCTCTCCTGTCTCACAACATCCCAACAAGGACCCTCTTGTCCTCCCCTCCCTCTTCTAGTTCTTCTTCTGCCTTCCCTCTGCCCATCCCCTTCAAACTTCATCTCCTTTCCCATACTCTGCCCACTCTGCAACCATTCTCTCTCACCACTGTTTCCCTTCCCCTGCTACCCTCCACCCTTCACAATCCACTGGGCTACTCAGCCACTCTCTCTTTAACCTAGCAGCTGTCAGTCATCTTCTCCCCCAATATATACCTCATCCAGTCTGCCGCATCAAGCACAAAGCCATGTTTCATGCCTACACCTTTTGGTCCTCTTGTTACTTCTAGCTGGGAACATTGAAACAAATCCTGGCCCTATCAGCCCTGCCACCACCCTCTGCAGGCTCTCCTAAAGACCTCACGTATCTTTCACACTAATGTATGCAGCCTGTTTCCCAAACTTGGCGACCACCTAAGTGTGGGTTACTCAACACTCCCGACATTTCTGCATTTCCAGAAACTTGGTTTATCCTCTTTAT
The DNA here is from genome assembly GCA_016271365.2 of Neoceratodus forsteri. Taxonomy (NCBI): domain Eukaryota; kingdom Metazoa; phylum Chordata; order Ceratodontiformes; family Ceratodontidae; genus Neoceratodus; species Neoceratodus forsteri. Next base: position 693,788,524 of record CM057449.1, read on the forward strand.
CCCGATTCTAGTTGGCCTTGCAATTCTCCAGGGTGAGCCTGACAGGCGCCATCGGCTTTCCTCCGCGTCCGCCAGCAAGCCCTACAGCCACCGACCCCACACTGCGAAGTTCCTTCAGCCCGCCCCCTTGGGTTCCCTCACCGGATTCAGCTGCAAGGCGAGCACCTGAGCGCTACTGATTTCCTCCGGCAGTCCGCTCCAGCAGAAAGCTCTGACCACCGACCGCCTACGCAAGTTCTTCAGCCGCCCACCTGGTTCCCCTGCGGATTCAGCTGCAAGGACGAGCACCTGAGGCGCTACAATTTTCCTCCAGCAGTCCACTCAGCAAGCTCTCTGACGCCAACTGCCTACACCACAAGTTCTTTAGCCGCCGCCTGGTTCCCCTCACGGATTCAGATGCGAGGCCAGGCACCTGAGGCGCTACCAATTTTCCTCCGGTCCACTCAGCAAGCTCTTCGACCGCCAACCGCCTACACCGCAAGTTCTTCAGCCGTCCGCCTGGTTCCCTCACCAGATACAGCTGCAGGTATGGCCGCTCCTGCATTTACTCCATCTCGATTGTGCGCGACTCTGAGGTGAACCTTGATTGGTCTGCCTGATTGGGCGCTTTTTCCTATTCTGTACATTGCAACATTGCTGTCTTTACTATCTTAGGCAGCTGTTTCGTCCTGATAGCTCTACTCGGTTTTCAAGTTGCAAATGTTTACAATTAAGATGCTGTAATTGCTGCAAAATGTGCGTGTGTGGCTTGATTGTAGTCTAGCCTGCTTTTTAGTAAAACTGTGTTGGGACTATAATACTTAGCCTGCCTGTCTAATAGTAACTGCTTCCTACTAGTGTTAATGTGCTACCACTGACCTGTTTCTATATTATTTTAGCCTAATTTTCCTCCCTGATTTTTCTGTCTGTGTGCTTTCTGCCCTTTGCTTCAATCTACCCCTACCCCCACTTCCTATTTCTCCTCTGACTCTCAGCCTTTCTCTGTGGTCTGTAAACCCACCCCGTAGTCACCTCTCTACTAGCCTGGTGTACACCCTCCCTTCCAGCCTTTTGTCTTTGTCCAACCACTCCCTCGCATCCTTGATCTATGACTCTTAATTCTCTCCCCCCCACTGACTGTCGATCATTTTCTCACCACCACCCCCTACTTACTATCTGCCACGGATGCCGCCCTTAATCTGTTAGCTTATATTACTGTTTTCTCCTTTCTTTCTCTCTCAGGGCGGCGCCTGAGGCGCTAATTTTCCTCCGGCGGTCTGCTCAGCAAGCTCTATGGCTGCCGACCGCCTACACATCAAGTTCTTCAGCCGCCCGCCTGGTTCCCTCACCGGATTCAGCTGCAAGTACGGCCGCTCCTGCATTTACTTCATACAATTAGTGCAGCGACTCTGAGGTGAACACTGATTGGTCTGCCTGCTTTGTCGACGGTCCCTGATTGGGCGCTTTTTCCTCTTCTGTAACATTGCTGTCTTTACTATCTTAGGCTGCTGTTTTGTCTGATAGCTCTACTTGATTTTTGTCCCACCCGCCTCCCCCCCAGGCCTCCTTAAGTACCTACTCTCCGCCCCCCAGCTCGATCTCATATCCAAGTGGTTACTCTTGTGGCTTTGTCTCCCCTATTGCTTTGAATTTCTACACTGATTTGACTTTCATATCAAAGAACAGTGTTTCCTTTTCAAACACCTGCAAATAGCTGCTCTCTCTTGATCTTGGGGTGCTTACTCCGGTACTTGCCTCAGTCAAATTTCTCTCCTTTCCTTTCTTAGCTGCTACCTTTCCATAGCCCTGTCAGAGGTGCTTGTACACTAATCCTGTCACTACATTTCTGACCACTACTCTTGCCTGTTATAATTACACCTAATCCACTGTCTCTCGTTAATTTACTGCTTTAAATATACCTCGGCAGTAGCTGTTGATAGATTATATCTTTCCTTCTCCACCTGGTTTCTGTTTGTTTCAAACAAATTTCAAACTTACGGCATCAAGTCTCCTTTCTCCCGTTCCAACATGATACTTTTCCTGCTATTATCCCTCCTCGTGACCTCACTGGTATCAGTTCATCTTAGCATGGTTTTGCTACCCAGAGCCTCCCAGCTAGCCCAGATTTCCAGCCCCATGATTTCATATTCTCTAACCTTCTACTAATATCTCCTCATATCTGTGACCCTACTCCAATGCTATTAAATAAGACCTGGATCACCTTGGTTGCCTATACCCAAAAAACTATCACTTGCCTATCTGTACTGTAAAACTCTTCCAGCAACACAAATTATGCTATCTCCTCCTACTGGCTGTACTGCTCTCAGGTGATGTTCACCTAACCCGGGCCTGTATGCAACTCACCTATCTCGATTTCCAACATTAAAGGCCTCACAGTGGTGCATCATAACATAAGAAGCCTCTTGCATAATTTACCTGAACTGGAGTCATGGGCAGTTCTCTACAACCCTAACATCATCTGTCTCACTGAAACCTGGCTCAAATCATCTACCCCCAACTCACTATGCTCCTTCCGTTTCAACCTGTTGAGATTGGATAGACCCACCCTAAAGAGGAGGTGGGACTCTCTATTTCAAAAGCTCACCTCCATCTTCGGTTATCTGCTTATCTCCACTAACCCACTGTGAGCGCTACAAGTCCTCCTTTCTCTTGGTTCCAAAAATTACATATTGTTTGTGCTTATAACCCCCTCAGGTGGCCAAACTGGTCTTGATGCATTATTGAAACAAACCTCTCTTCTCGCTGGAAGACATGAAGTCCTAATACTCGGGGACATAAACATAAACTGGATGGGTAACTCTCAACTTGCATCCCTGAACAAGCTCCAAAGTTTCAACCTGCACCAGCTGATTGGTGATCCCACCAGAACTGACTTGGCTCTAACTCCAGTACTCTGCTGGATTGGATCATGTCCAATTGTCTTGAAAATATAATCTCCTCAGGAGTTCTAGCTAATGCCATCACAGACCACTCCCTACTTTCTGCATATGGGGTAAGAGTAGGCCACCCTCATCCAATCCACGTTTTATTACTTTCGAAACTACTCTGCCTAAACCCATTGGCCTTCCAAACTGAAATCAGTGCTATTGACTGGGCCCTCTTTACAAATCTAGTGATGTCCAAAGCTCTAACCACAGAGGGTAAAAATCGTCAGACCCACGGCTTAAATCAGACTTGCTCTCCAGACTCCATCAGAGGGACAAAAGCTGGCTCCTTTATAGAAATCCAGTTTACCTGCTGACCTAATTACTTATAGGACCCTGTAAAAGAATATTAAAAGGCCAAAAGCTCCTATTATAAGGTATTAACAAACTCCTATGGTAATCCTAAAAAGTTCTGGTCACATATAAAGTCCTTCTTAATTCAAACCAGGCCTCTACCCCAATGACATGCTACTAATTGATAAACACTGCAACAACCCATACACCATTACTACTTTCTTCAATACTCAATTTGCTGATCTAACCCAATATACTTCTTCCTCCCTGTCCTATCAAACTCCCCTCCCCGAATGATCGGCACCTAAATTCTTTTTCAAGTCAATCTCCTACCACGATGTCTTAAGATTACTCAGTAATATATCTGAGTTCACTGCCACTGGATCTGATGACCTTGAACCAAAACTCCTAAAAGTTGTGGCCCCTTACATTGCTGCTCCCCTAGCAAAATCTTCACACTCTCCCTCTGCCAAAGCCATGTCCCAGACATTTGGAAGGCAGCTAGAATCACCCTGTTTTCAAAAAGGTGACAGTAAGACCCTTCCAACTATAGGCCAATTGCCATCCTGTCAGTTCTTAGTAAAATTCTGGAGAAACTTGTTACCACTCAAACCGCTGAATTTCTCCTGCAATATATAACCTTCTTACGATAGCCCAGCATGGTTTCCATAAGGGTCATAGTACAACCACAGCACTTCTCAAGTTCACATCTGACACCTACAGGCCATGGACTCTGGCTTCCTCACTGGGGCCATATTCATTGACATGACTAAAAGCTTTTGACTTAGTTGACCACCCTGTTCTCCTATCAATCCTAAGATCTCTAGGTTTTCACCCAATGTTGTTAGGTGGTTCAGAAGCTACCTAGCTGACCAGTCTCAGTCAGTAAAATTTAACTCAACTCTCTCTGACAAAGCTACTATTAATATTGGTGTGCCGCAAGGGTCCATCCTAGGCCCCTGCTCTTTTCTATATTCATTAACAATATCACATCCAATCTCACTCACACAACCTCCCTGCTATATGCTGATGATATTGTCCTGTACACCAGTGCAAAGAATATAACTGACATCAACACACGACTCTCCTATGACCTACAAAGCATTCAACATTGGTTGAAGGCAAATAAGCTTATCCTGAATGAAGGAAAGACCCAGGCCATGTTATTTGGTTCCAATGCTAAACTCAAACTCTCCCAGTCTAATTTCAAAGTTTGACTGCAAATCGCTCGGCTGTTGGGGTTGTAAACTCATTTAAATATCTCGGCATCACCCTTGACCCGACTCTCAACTTCAATCTCCATATTCAAGCAGACCTGCAAGCTGGTAAATATGAAGCTTGGTATTGCCTACCAGACTAGCTGTGTCCTCACACCATCTGCTAAGGCTCGGCCCATGGAATACTCTACCCGTGTAGCAGCTACCTATGCCTCTGCCTGTAAATCCAGCTTTCAAAAATAGGATGTGCTCATAATAACATCTGTCGCTATACCTCCCCTCCGCCTCGTTGGCTTCATTGCCTCCTCTACACTGACCTTGGCTGGCTTTCCCTTCAGCTGCTAGATCTTTTGCTTACGGATCACTCTGAGACAACATTATCAGATCCCAAATTCCCAAACTGCTTGCAGGATTATTTATAAACCATTCTTCCAGTTATTGTCTTCGTTCTGCTAATAATGCCCTGTTCTCATTCCTCATACAGAACATCCAAAGGTGCTAGTGCTTTTGCCTGTCATGCCCCCATTTCTGGAACTCCCTCCCCTAGTACACGCCTAGCATCCTCCCATGCCTCCTTTAAAAATCGCTTCAACCTCATCTTGTAGACTCCTCAGTTTGCTCCTGCTTTAAACCACCCTAGTCTCTCTCCCTCTCTGTTTTCTGCTGCTTCTTACTTTATTGTCCACTCCTGATGCTTAGCTCCTTTCATCCCACCTGTTTTCTAGCTTCTTATTACCTAAGGACTTTTATTCTCACACTGTGTCCCCATCTTCCTATATCAGCATGCCCCTATTCTACTATTTCCCCACTTCCCCCACTTTAACTTTACTCCCCTACATTATCCTGTATGCAACTACTATAATGCCTCTGTTATAGTCCTCCTTGATGCCCCTGTTATATCTAGCACTTATGACTAATCCTAATTGTTATTTTGTTTAAATGTAAATGATACTATCTTGTACCTTAATTTTGTTCCTGGCCTTGTTTTTATGCTGCAACTTGCCTGAAATGTAATCATCTGCTTGGATCTTTTTATTCCTACGTTTGATTAATTTGTGATCTTATATACTGTATCCTGTTATCTCAACTGTCTTGTAACACCCCGGAGTTCGTGCCTGAAAATAGTCATCGCTATGGCTAGTGCACCCTACCGGTCATCAAAACTAAATAAATAAAGACCAGGGTAAATGTGGCAGTGGAGTGGCTATCTACTGCCGCAGTTCCTAAACTACGCTATCTTCCATCGTGAAACAATTACCCGCCTCCTGCAGACTTCTGCTAGTTAAACTAACCTTTCCTTCCTCTTCTTCCCTTTTAGTAGGGTCTTATCGCCTCCCAAACTTCCCCCACCTTCCTTATCTCCACCATCTCCACTTTAGTAAACTCGTGTAGAATTAATCCTTCTTGGTGACTTCAATTAAGATTGATCTCCCCTCCTCTTGAAGCTCATGCCAGCAAATTGAAGCTTTAAACCTTTTCCAACTGATTAAAGAATCAACCCACAGAGTCAATCACATTCCCTTCTCAACTAGGTGCTCTCATCCCACCACGCATTTGCTCTGCGGTACTCTCCCTGATGTGTTAAGTGACCGATGTCCAACCTTCTGTGTCAGGAAGTGCAGGTCCCCTTCTATCCCTACCAAACATCCAAGCATCACCCCTTAAATCCCTTGATGTAAATAAACTCCTCCATGACTTGACTCTGGCTGACTGGTCCCCAGTCCTCTGCTCCCCTCTCAGTTGACACTGTCCTTGCCCACTTCTCTTCCATCTTCCTAAGCATTTGGGATGCCCATGCCCCTCCTAAAACATCCAGAGTTAACATGCCCACTATCCCTGGATCACCCATGACATCCTGGTAAAGTGTAGAGCGTGTGACCATGTAGGCACCACTCTAAATCTTCAAGTGACCAAGCCTCCTTCTAACCTTCATACCCTCAGCAACAGTTGCACCCAAAGCATCCACTTGTGAAATCAAATTTCTTTAACTCCCATCTGCACCCCTCAAACAGTACTCCTTCTGGCAGGATCTCCATTCACTCCTGCACCCCAATCCGACTCCCTCCCTCTATCAGGAGGCTGTCTCACTTATCTGACCCCTCCGATGTTGCTGAAGTTCTGAATAAGCACTTCTCCTCCAGTGCTATTCCACCTGGGACCTGTCCTCCCCAAGTCTTCCAACAGCCCTAAGGGTTTCAACTGACACCAATTTTACCTTCAGAGGTACTGAGACCTTTCAACCTAAACCCTACTAAGTCTATCCCCAATGGATTGCACCTAAGCACCTCAAAATCTTCGCTTCCTCAATAATTACCCCTTTAATCTACATCCTAAACCTCTTGCTCTCCACTGCCATAGTTCCTACAGCCTGGAAGTCTGCCAAAGTTCTCCCTCATTTCAAAGGTGGTGATCCCACCATCCCTGGCAACTACTGCCCCATCTCCTCCCTCCCTCCTGCCTGCCCGCCAAAGTCCAATAATCCCTCGTCCTCTTCAGGCTCAACAATTTCCTATCCACCTCTAACACCCTTTCCCCATTCAGTCAGGCTTCAGGAAATCCCATTCTACCTCCTCCCTCCTCCTCTTCACCAGTGCCATTCACCACTACTGATCTCGGCTATATCACCTCAGCTATATTCATTGACCTAGCGGGGCCTTTGACTCTGTCTCCCACCCCTTCTATTCTCTAAGCTACGTTTCATTGACCTATCCCTGCCTCAGTGTCCTGGTTCAGTTCTTATCTTAATGGCTGCTCCCAGTCAGGTTTCAATTAACAATATCTGATCTCCCATCCTCACTGGCGTGACCCAGGGCTCTATTCTTGGGCCAGTTCTTTTTCTCTCATCAGCAACAACCTTCTCTCCATGTGCACCTGCTCTAATATCCATATGTACGCAGACCACACTGTTCTTTTCCTGCCTGGCCCAACCCCCTTCAAAATGACCTCTCAGCAGTCACTGCCTGGTTTGATGCCAACTACCTAAGACTTAACACAAAAACTGTTGCCATGACCTTTGACTCCAAACAAAAGCTTGCCAAACTTCCTTCACGACCTGTCTTCTCGTTAAGCTAACACACCGCTTGACAATGTCTGCACTTACAAGTACCTCGGTGTCTGGCTCAATCCCTCCTGGATTTTTCTCCCCATTTCAGCGTGCCACATCTAACTGCATCCCAAACTTGGGGTACTCTGTCGCCACAAAGCCACCTCTCCCTCCATGTAAGACATGACCTGATAGTCAACTAGATCCTCCCTGCTTTGACTATGCCAACATAGTTTCAGCACTGCCCCTGCCACCACCCTTGCAAATTGGATGTCCTGTTCCATATTTTTGCAGGTTGCCTCCAATTCCCCATAAACTCACCACTACGATCTCTACTCTTCCTCACTTGCACAGGGGCGTTCCTCACTGCTCCACCTTCATAGCTAAGTATTGGTTTGGGTCTCTTCCTTCATATCTTGCCTCCCTCCTCTCTCCCTTCCCCTCTCTCTATAACTCGTGGTCTAGCTATGCCTGTACTTTTCTTTCCCTCGAATCTGCACCTCAGCTGGCAAAGTCTTGTTCTCCTACAAGTTTTCTTCCCTTTGGATAACCTTCCCCCAACCCGTCTCTCTCCTCTTTCCCCATCTTAAGCACCTACTCAGACCAAACCATCACCTCCTGCAACTGTTGCCCTTCCTAGTCTGCCACTGACCACAACATGCCTTAAATTCCATTCTGTGGTAAACCACTGTATAATAGCTTGCACTCTTCTTTAGATTTATTGTACATAGTTATCTATTTTGTATCTATTTGTACATAGTTTCCTAGTTTGTATTTGATTGTACATTTACTTGGTCTGTTTTCTTGTTTGTCCTGTTATTTCAGTTGTATTTGTCATACTTCTGTTAACCCTCGGTTGCACCTGGAAATGAGCTTCTGCTCATGGTGCCTTTCCGTTACCACCATTTAAATAAATAAATGCATAACACCGCCCCTTTTAAACAACTCAGATTATAAAGATATGGTAGAGCAATGCCTGACTGATTTTTTTTTTTCATCCACAAACCCCACATGGGCACAGCAGCAGCGATGTGGTGGGATGGGTTTATGCTGTAGATATAGGTAAAACTATCAGCATGGCCTCACACCTAAAGAGAGGCAGAGGAAACAACTGGAGCTTGAGGAAAACTGACCTCAATGCAGAACATAAGATAACTTTAGACGAAGCACTCAAAACAGCCTGGAGGAGTGTAGAGCAAAGCTGAATAAAATACATGATGAAAAGATTGAAGGCTCCCTCAGGTACATTGTTGGAGGAACAGAAGAATGCAAGCTTACTGAAGAAGACTAGAAAATTGGATGCATACTTTATGCCACTTCAGTCCTCATCCTCACCTTGCTCCAGCAGAAGTGTACTCGCTGATTAGAATGAGAATCCAGAACCAGTAATTATCTCCATTGATGTGAATCATAGCCCAAAACCTGCTTGATACGGTCAATACAGAAAATGTACACGTTACAGCCTGTATACCGGAGAACGAAAATGCACAGACATCAAGGGACTTGCAATTGGAAAACTCACCAGATCTACCTGATCATGGTTTAAGATTAGGACTACAAAATGTTGACCATTCTGACCCTGGAATGTGGCCTAAGAACATAGGAGACAATCTGTGTGCTTTAATAGTGGAAATGGACCTGTCCAAATCAAGCCAGAGTGTATGGGAAGGGACTTTCCCCAGATGAATGGCAGAAAATTCACTGGGCTATTATCAACAGAAACTTCCAAATGGGGAGAGTAATAACAGGAGGTATTTGGTCTACTGACCAAAAGATGCTGTGTACTGTTTTGCTGTGCACTTTTGGGAATGGATATGAAACCAAATTTGGAACTGGGTTTTCAGACTGGCAGAGTCTTTCTAAGAAGTTGAAAAACATGAAACCTCTCCACATCACATAAAGAATCTTCTCACATGGATGGACTTTGAACAAAGACTGAAGGAAGGAAAAACCATGGACAACAAGATCCAGCAAGAGTTGGCAAAATAATCAAAACAATGGCGAGATGTCCTTACAAGACTCCTGGAGTGTGTTCTTTTCTTGCTGAAAAGAAATCTGGCATTCTGTGGGTCTACTAGTTCTCTAGGTTCTCGGGACAATGGCAGTTTCTTGGGAATTGTGGAGTTACTTGCAAAAGCTGAACCATTACTTGCAGATCACTTATCCAGAGTAGAGAATGGGACAGATGTTAGTTATCTCAGCAACAAAATCCAGAATGAATTCATTCATCTACTTTGTGATGAAGTGGTAAAATAAATCATTGATGGATGCAAGTCTGCCAAATACCATAGTGTCATTCTTGACTGTACTCCTGACAGTTCTCACACTGACCAGTTAGCATTCCTTCTGAGGTATGTAAAGACAGAGCAAACTGGAGTTTCTATTAAAGAACATTTCATTGGCTATTCACATATACGCAACACAACAGGTGAGGCTCTTACTGAGCAACTATTGGAAATATTGCAATTTCATTGACTAAATATTTATTTTTATTTATTAAGCATCAGTTTACAACCTTTGAGCCAGAGGCTCGTTTACAAAGGTACCTCGTCACAGAGAGGACAATACAGTGATAACTTGCTACAGAGAAACAGTGTACAGTTTTTTGAGGATACAGGAGGACAAATGAGATCAACAATTTACCACATACAGGATTGGTGAAGTTAACAATGTTCAGGAAATAACCAGAACATCAGGAAAAAAAAACATAGGATATCAATACAGTGTGTTTTAGCGGAATCAACAGGAGGTAACAGGAACCAAGGGTAGAGAAGGTAGAGGATTTGAGCAGCCAACAGGGACTTTGTCAGAGAGTGAGCAAGATAGCTTAGAAACAGCAACAGCTACAGTAGTGAAAAGGTGGTTCGGAGGGCAGTTTTAAAGCAAGAGATTGTGGGGGTGTCTGAGATACTGGCAGGAGGAATTGTACCAAGAGAGGGGCACGGTAGAGGAAAGCCCGTTGTCCATGAGAGGTCCTTGCCTTAGGTACCTTCAACTTGGTTTTACAGGAGGACCGTGTTGAAGCTAGTGAGTTTACTTGGTGGATAACGGCAGTCAAACCAGGAGGAAGAGCCCAAGGAGAGTTTTTTGTAAGGATACAGGTTTGATACCTAAGACATTCGTCAAGATTGAGCAGATTTGCCTGGGAATAAAGATGGCAGGTATGTGTAAGTCTGGGAGCACCTAAGATTAGTCGACAGGCCTTATTTAAGGTGAGGTAGATTTTGTTTAGCGAGGTCTGGTCAGCAGCCCGTAGACTGGTAAGCCATAGTCAACAAGTGACAGAATGGAGGACATAACTGTGAGTCAGAGGACATCGGGGAAGGCGGTGTTTGTGGTGGAAAAGGATTCCCAACCTAATATTGGTGGTGGAGGCTAAGGGAGATATGGGAATGGAACGTGAGGGCAGGGTCAAAGGTTATCCCAAGGTATTTGTATGTGTGAACTTGTTCAGTGGGAACATAGAGCTGGTGAAGACTTGAAGTTGGAAATTACTAGCTTTGTTTTGGGGGTGGGAGAAGATCATAGATTTGGTCTTTTAAGATTGATACCAGTCTATGTTCTTTAAACCAGGCTTCACGTCTTTATAGGATAATTGCAGGAGAATCTTGGAGGGTGGTGGGGTTAAGGTCAGAAGCGAAGATAACAGCATCATCTGCATAAGGAGGAGTTTACCAGTACAGGCACCTGGCAGGGTGTTGAGATAAAGGAAAAGAGCAGGGACCCAAGAATAGAGCCCTGGGAACCCCAGATCGGATAAGCCAGAGGTCAGAGAGGGTGCCATTGATTTTTATGCGCTGGGACCGGGCAGACAGATAGCTGGAGCACCATGAGACAGGTCCTACAACAAAGCCAGTGTGGCTGAGTGCATCCAGCAGGAGAGGACGGGATACAGTGTCAAAGGCTTTTGACAGATCGATGAACACTGCACTAGCAAGAGAGCCCGAGTCCAGGGAGGAATGGAAGAAGTTGGAAAACTCAATGAGGGCAGTATTGGTGCTGTGCCCAGCACGGAGCCGTGTTTTTCAGGGCAGAGGATACTGTGTTTGGTAAGAAACTCAGATATTTGGGAGGATAGTACTTTCTCTAAGGCTTTTGAGAGTGGTGAGAGGATTGAGATGGGATGATAATTACGGAAGGGCCCTATCTCCACCCTTATGTATGGGAGTGACAGTGGCAATTTTCCAGGCTGATGGAAATTGCCCTAGACAGAGTGATTTGTTGAAGAGGCTAGTGATTGGGGCGATGACCTGGTCAATGCCAGGCTGAGGAGTCTGGGGTCCAAGGAGTCACTGCCAGTGGTGTTGCTTCTTAGGGCCTTGGTCAGATACGGTCTGACTTCATTGACAGTAACCAGTGGAAATGGAAAGATGCATGTGAGGAGCAGGGTCAGGAGAGTGGGGGTCAAAAGTTGATAGGGAGTACAGAGCTGAGGTCAGTTAAGGATTTATTAAGATGGTTAGCAATGAGGGTAGGATCAGTAGAGATAATACCCTCAATATTGATTTGGGAAGGTGGAGGAGAGCCTGTACCACCATTTAGTTGTTTGATGTTATCCCAGAAGGTTCTAGCATTCCCCAAGGACGAGGTGAGTGAGGCCCGAAAATGATCAGCGTTTGCTTTGCGTATGGCCCAGGTACATTTATTTCGGGCAGCAACATATGCCTGTCTGTCGGCAAGGTGCCAGTTTCCATGGCTAGGTGCCACAGGTTGGAATGGAAGAGTGTAGAGGCCAAAGATATGACAGTGAGTCTAACATGGCAGGATGGCATCAAGGGTGCAAGCACATATGAAACTCCTAAACCCAAAAGCCATCTATATACCTAGTTGCAACCATAACCTGAACTTGATTGTTGCAGATGCTGCAAACTGCAACAAGTGGACTCGGGCCTCCGGGGGCTGGCAGGAGAGGAAAGATTAAGTGCCCCATGACTGCTCTCCTTCCTCTGGGGTGGGTACAGGGCATGCACCACGCTGCAGTAGCTGACTGGCGGAGGCCAGCCGCACTGGCCAGCTGGGTGCATAGAGAAGGGGAGGGAGCATGGCGGGCGCCAGCATGGACATGCTCAATGCCATTGCACGTCCGCTCCCCCGGGACAAAACTAGGGTGATCTCAGCAGCTAATGGCCATACCCTGTGCCTCCGGACACGCAGAGGTGCCGTAGCGGGGAGTGGCCGACCCCTGTGAGCATGGGGTGAATATCCGCATGCCCAGACCTGGTCTGGGGTGCCGGAGGTCATAGGCCTGCTCTGCAGGAGGAGCATAAACAGAAAGAAAAAAAAAAGAACTGCAACAAGGAAGCAAAGAATTTCTTTGGACTTGTCCAGAGGCTGTATTGTATACTCAAGGCCCTAATTTTTCTGTGGCAGTTTGGGTCTAAATTCTGTGACAAATCCCTGTTGCCACAGAGCTTCTGAGCATTAGTTTCTTATTTCTGAGAAATTCTGCAGCAGCAGTTGGGGCTTCATAGCAGTCAGAAACCCCTCCTAAAGGCACCCAGGTAGGTGAAAATGTTAATTTTGACTGGGACCTACAAACCAGAGAAGGTTGTCACTTACCTCCTGAGTTCTTAGCATTAGAAAGTAAAAAATCCAGTCCATCCATCTAGGCCACAGCACCTTCCCACCCCCAGCCTGAGAGTCCCCAGGACCACCAGATTTGAGTAAGTAATATTTTAGTGGCTACCACACTGCACAATGATCCTCATCCTTCTAGTTTTACCACTAAGCCAGAATGCCACTTTCTCATTCCAGTAGTGCTGTGTGTGGTTGTGCTCAAAGTACTTCCAGGACAAGAAACCAGAATTCCAGCTGACGTGAAATTAAAAGGATGAGGATTACTGCACAGTGTGGGACCTGATAAAAATATTTCTACTTCAAATAAAGGGACTTGAGGAGGTTCTCAGGATGGGGTAGGGAGGGTGGTGGGGCTGAGCTGGATTGGGGGATTTACCTGTTCTAATTTTTAAAGAGACATTGTCAACCCCTTAGGTCTCAAGTGTCCCTAGTTTAAAAAACATATTTATGATTGCCAAAATTGTGTAAAGACTGTTGATGCAGCTGGTAGTTTGATTTTTAACTCATATTTGCTTTACAAAAGTAAAAAACAGACTGCCCATCATACTGGTGTTATCACACCAAAACAGGTTTGTTTGTATTCTTTGATCAGCTCCAAATGCGTCTTTCCTGGACTTGGGAACACCCACAAAGCAGTCTAGCCCCTCATGATGCTGTGGGAGTTTAGGAGGCTACTTCCTTATGAGTGACTGAACTGTTTGGGAGTGTTTCTAATGCTCACGAAGCATGCAGTAAGAACAGAACCATGATTGTAAACAAAAACAAGGTTGTTTATAAATATACACTGCCATGCATTTCAGTTCTACTAAACAAGGAGACAGACAAAACAAACAGCAACATCAGTGAATTTTAGCGAGGGTAAGCAATCATAAAATGTGAGTTTCAACTAGAAATAATATGATGAAAACAGGATGACAGTGTCTCTTTAAGGTAAAACTATAGCAGTCTAATGAGCAGGAGCTGTAGCAGGCAAACTAATGAGCAGGGGCTGTTCCAAAATGCTTTTCAGATTTTTGTTTTTAAATTCCACAGAATCACAAAAGCATTCTGCAATTTAAAATAAACCACAAAATAGTCTTCCGAGGTTTATATGATCCATGGAATAATTTTCCTTGGTCAGAGTCAATGTAAACTGCAGATTTATTTTACTCACAATTTATGCTGACTTTTTATTATTATTATGCTTTACCTTCTCATCCACCAGCCCCATCAGTCCGATCTACAAACTTTCAGCCCCACCAAACACCCCAGGACTTACCTTACTCCCGAACACCCCTGGATTATCTCCAGGGATGGGGCTCTAGGGGCTTCTTCCCCTAGCGGAGACTGAATGGTAGAATGGGCGAGCACACTCTGTGGTGTGGGGTCTGCAACATGGGAGCAGCATCATCGTGCCATAGCAGAATCTCCATTTTCCCTTCCCCAGGAGGCATGTCTTACAATGATGGGGTGACACACCAAACATCTGACACACCTGCCAAACATAGTCAGTCCCACCTGTTGTGCCCAGCTACTACAAGGGGTTAACCGAACACCAGCAACTTCCTCCCTCCCGAAGGAAAGTAGGCCATAGGATGCTCAATCCTCCTCCTCCCAACTGGCCTCCCAACTATCCAGGCTCATTCCTGAACCGGGTCATTGGCGTTAGGAGCGTTAGTGGTACCACTGTACCAGCTGAATACAGACTCTTCAGTATAAACTGAGTAATAATATTCTGTGTTTCATATCAACTGCGGATTAATATTCCCAGTTCACGTAAACTGTGGAATAATATTCTGCACTTCATATAAACCGTGGAATAATATTATCGTTTTTCTGCAGTTTACATTGAATTCTGGAAATCTCCACAGCCGCAGAATCAGCGAAAAATTGGGGTCTTGTCTATACTCTGTTTGCTGCCAGTACCAAATGATGGGATTTGCTTTGCCAACATGTGAAGGACTCACCTTAAAGCCTTTGAGTGATACAAAATGGGAGGCTCTGATAATTGCTGTCAAGGCTATATATTGTGGTCTTGGTGATATAATGTCTGCACTTACTGAACTGTATGAGTGGCCAGATTTGGACTCTGTCACAAGCAGTGACTGCAAGTCATTGCTGGACAACATAAACTTTCAGTTCATTTGTTATCTTACTGTTTGGCTTGATATTCTGACAGAAATAAACCAAGTAAGCAAATCACTGCAAGGCCCAAAAATGGATTTATCAAATGCAGTTGTACTTCTGGGAGCACTGAACGTTCACATCAGTGATATGTCATTGGATTTGAAAAGAAGATGCAGGAAGCAAAGGACTTGGCTCAGTCAGTGGACATTGAACTAAGACTTCAGAAGTAAGAATGCACCAGAAAAGAGAATGCCTGGAGAATTTGCAAGAGATGAGCCTGTGGCTGATCCAGTTGAACAAATAAAAGTGAATTTTTTAATACAGTGTTAGATGTTGTGGCAACCAGCATGAATGAACGCTTCACAAAACTAATGGAACTGCAAGAACTTTATGGCTTTTTGCTAGACATCAGACAGGCAAGTCAGCTACCTAGCCTAGCACTTCACTGTCAGCATTTTGCCAGGTTCATGGGTGATGTTGATCAGTATGACTTGAAAACTGACATTGTGACTCTTGCTACAGTACTTCCAGCAGATGTGGAGAGCAGTCCATATGAAACTGCAATACTTGTGCCAAAGGTCACTGACTCAAGCTTTTCCAACCATCGATCTTGCACTGAAGCTACTTTTGACACTACCTGTCTCTGTTGCTTCTGCGGAAAGAAGCTTTAGTAAACTCAAACTTATAAAACCTATCTAAGGTCAACAATGGGTCAGGAGCGACTGTCGGCCCTTGCAGTACTGTCTATAGAAAATGATCTGGCACATCAGGTGGACTTTTCTGATGTCATTAAAAGTTTACCTCCTTGAAAGCAAGACATATTAATTTGTGAAAATACAATTTTCAGGTGGGGTTTTTTGTTTGTTTTTTTTTGCAGTGCCCAACTCACCATCATCTACAGTGGTACAACTGAGAATGCAATGGTCTAATTGAAAACAAAATATAACTTAAAAAGTATTTGAAAAGTTTAACGAGCTGTTGTAGGGGGTGGTATGTTTTTGTTTTTTTGTATCGTTAATATCAATAAAAGCAATTTACAATATCAATTGTGTAACTGGTTATTTACACTGAATTTTGGTCGTCCGATAGGGCCCTGCAGTATGTTTTGCAGGAGGGCTCTTAAAGTCCTGGGCACAGCCCTGAACCAGCACTAAGTTCATCCAGCTCTTCCTGTAGTCCTAGCCATCCCTCCATGTCGTCCACCACTGTACCAATCTAGTGTCATCGGCAAAAATGCTGATCTTATTTCTAACCCCATCCAAAATGTTGGCGATAAAGATGCTAAACAACACCAGACCCAGTACTGAGCCCTGTGGTACCTCACTGGTTACAGCTAGCTATGTAAGTTGAGAGATCCTTCCCTACCACTACCCTCTGCTGCCTGTCCTGCTTCCAGTTCTTGACCCATACATTCTGCTTCCTCCCTACTCCCAGGTATCCCAGTTTGCTAATCAACCTTCCATGTGGGACTGAATTGAAAGCCTTACTGAAATCCAGATATAGGACATCCACCACCCGGCCTCAGTTGAGTGCCCTAGTTACCCAATCGTAAAAATATCAACTAGGTTGGTCTGGCAGGATTTGCCTGAGATAAACCAATCCTGCCCTTCATCCTGCAGGCTGTTTGCCTCTACAAAGGTTACTAACCTCTCCTTAGGATAGTCTCCATTATCTTCCCACAACAGAGGTAAGGCTCACTGGCCTATAGTTACCTGGTTCATCCATGGGACCACTTTTATGGATGGATACCACATGCACCATCCTCCAGTCATGTGGCATGCATCCATTCTCCAGAGAGGTGTTAAGTCTGCCAGTGGTCATGCGGAGACCTCTACTAAGCGCCTTCAAAACCTGTGGGTGTATGTCCTCTGGGCCTGGAGCCTTGTCCACCTGCAGGGCCTTAAGCCATCCAGCACCCTGCTCACTGGAATTCCCTCATCTGTTAACTCTCTGCCGCCCATTCCCTTGGCATTGGCCCATGCTTTAATAAACACAGAACAGAAGTAGTCATCGAGCTTCTGCCTGCTCCACCCTTTTCCACCCACCCTCCATCTTTCTTGATTCTAACAATCTGATCTTTGCAACTTCTTCTCCCGCATGTACTTGAAATCTTTTTCCCTTTTTGATCCCTTGCCAGCCTAAGTTCCCATGATGCCTTGGCTGCCCTGACGGTTTTCATCACCTTTTTGATTTCTTTATGTATTCCTTTTCTATCCTCCCCATTTGGTTCTCACACACCATGTCCCCAACTGAGAGTTAAATTCCACTATTCTCTGTTTCCTGGCCATACTTGCCCTGGGTACTGGGAGCACTTCTGAGAATGCAGCTGAGCATCCCGCTTCCTTGCATAGCCTCTACCTCCCTAAACCTCTCCCTGTACCCCTCGATCCTACTCTCTCAAGGTCGTTTCCTGCCAGGTGCACCACAATGTGAGGTTTTCCTTTCTCTTCCCACATACTTAAGAATAAACTGTCCCACCCTTGCTGCCATCATGCCTGTCACCCATATGTGACTCTTTCTGGCCCTCTTCCACCCCATCTTATACCTTTTAGTATTGAGTCACCCAGAACTATGACTCTACCTCTCATTTCCTGTTAACTGTCTAGATGTTCACCCTTATTCTGGTCACAGTCCTGGTTCCTAGCTACGTTACCCATGTCCCTGTTCACTCTCACCTCCCACTTCCCCTGGCTTACCCTTTCCCCAAACTTAAGTTCCTTCTCCTACTTCCACTACCTGGCCCATTATATTCACCCCCATACCATTAGCCACCTGCTCCCCCTCACCCCTTTGTTGAGGCAGCCTCCCTTCTATAGACACTGCCTGACTCCTGCCCCACTTGCCTGACTGCCAATCCCCACACTGTTCTTATTACCCATTTCTCTTGCTTCCCCTGCTTGCCCCCATTTTTCCAGACTAGCCAGCACAGAGAACCTGTTGCTCATCTCCTCCCACACCCTGAGCTATTCCTGTCTCCCTGTGCTGGAAACATCCATACATGCGCCTAGGTCTTGATTTCCTTCCAATTCTAACCATTATCCAGTTCCACACTGTGCTCCCAAACGTGCCTGAGAAGACTTTGGTTTTGGTCCATTT
Source organism: Neoceratodus forsteri (assembly GCA_016271365.2). Taxonomy (NCBI): domain Eukaryota; kingdom Metazoa; phylum Chordata; order Ceratodontiformes; family Ceratodontidae; genus Neoceratodus; species Neoceratodus forsteri. Next base: position 693,806,781 of record CM057449.1, read on the forward strand.
GTCCCTTCTCTGCTGTGCCCCGAGTCTGCCATCTGTACCGTTCAATGGAGCTCCTCTCTGTTCCCATGGCCCCATATGGTCCCCAGTCTCTGCCTCCCTCCCACAGCACCCCTCTCAGACTTCCAGTCTGATCCCTAGCTCATTTAATTGCTCACATACCAAGCAACCCCAGCCCTCCACAGTCCCTAAGAAGATGGTTGCCCCACAGCCATTGCAGCTACTACCCTTTCCTGTATCTCCTCTTGCACTGTTTCTATGTGATCTCCTTCCCGTGCCCTTCCCCATGCATCCTTCCTAACATGGTCTCTGGGACCCTCCATCCTCCCAGGTTTTGCAAATTCGTCCTCCCTCCTTCAATTGTTGCCTACAAGGATGTTTTTGTGTGTGTATTTTTTTTATGTACTCTGTGCCCTCCTATGTGTGTGTGGATGCGTTCGAGTTGACCTGCAGCTGTACAGTTAGAGGAATGTTCCACCACAGCCCGTCTCAGAACACGATGCAGCTGTCCTCCTATAAATCTGGATGAGCTTGGGGTGTGTGGGATGGAGAGGGAGGTAGGATCTTTCCAGCAATCTCTGAATCAATCAGGAGCAATGAGCCCCAGGACCCTCTTCCTCAGTCCTTTAGTCCCTTATTCCCCTTGCCCAGAAATGTAGCAGTATCAAAACAGATCCACAGGTCACCCCTTAGGTTGTTTTAGTTATACAACAGCCATTCATACCATCCTTGCAGAAAGGTAATTGGCTGGGATACCTGGATCTGAAAGATGCCTATTTTCATATTCAGTCAGTCAGTCTCACAGGAAGTACCTTGGATTCAAGCTGAGGAACTGCCAGTACCAGTTCACAGCTGCCCCATTTGGTCTCAGTTCAGCTCCAAGGGTTTTCACAAAGTGCCTGACTGTGGCAGCACATCTGAGAAAACAAGGTGTGGTTTCCCTACCTGGACAACTGCCTAGTCTCAGGAAAACAGAACAAGAGGCAAGATGCTCAGTTCAGTTGGTAAGAAACACATTGGAGAACCTGGGATTCTTGATAAACCTGCAGAAGTCCCAGCTAGAGCCTGTTCAAGTACTGGACTTCCTAGGAGCAGAGCCAAACAACCCTTCAGGAGAAAGCCTTCCTCCCACAGGCCAGAGTTACAGCTTTGATAGTAACAGCAGGTCAGCCAAGACCTGCAACAAACTTTCTACAGTTACTAGGTCACATAGCCACATCCAATGCTATGGTTCCATGGGCCAGGTCCCAAATGAGAGATACCTAGTACCACTTAAGAGACAACTGGTCCCAAAGATGGGATCCACTTTCAAAGCTAGTGCCAGTGACAAAAGCACTAGGAATCACCAACAAGTATTCTTACTACAGATGCCTGACTCCTGGGTGGGGTGCTCACCTGCAGGACCTCACAGTCAGTAGCACATGGAGCCCACCAGAGTCACTAGAGCACATAAACCTCCTGGAGCTCAGAGCAGTACTGCTAATGCAGTCTTTCTTCTCCCAGCTACAGGCTGACTGTCCAAATTATTACAGACAACAACACAACAATGTGCTACATAAACAAGCAGGGAGGAACAAGATACTCAGAACTGTGCAGAGGCAATGAGGATCTAGGACCTGTCATATTCCTTAGAGGCAAACATTTACAGTACACCTGTCAGACAAAGACAATGTCCTGGCAGATTCCCTAACAGAATCAGCCAGGGAAAGAATCACAAATTGGCCTTAAACCAGCAGGCTCTCACACAGTCTTCAGAAGGTGAGGCACTCCAAAAATAGACCTGTTTGTATCTTAGAAGAACCTTCAATTCCCCAGTTTTGTTGCAGACCACCAACCAGAGGAACAGTCCTGGTGGATGCCCTGGTACTGGATTGGATAGGGATGTTTCTGTATGCTTTCCGCTCATTCAGAAAGTACCTCTGAAATTCGGAAGACCTGCAACAATGATCATAATAGCTTCAGACTGGGCCAGAGGGCCTGGTACCTGATGCTCTTGGTCCTGTCAAACAGGAATCCAGTCAGCCTGCCACTCAGTCACAGTCTGTTGACTTTGTCCCAGGACAGAATGACCTTCCTGGATCCCAGTACCCTGTACCTGATGGCATGGTTCTTGAAGAGTTAGAATTTTCAGGATTGGACCTCTCAGAAGTCCTGAAGGCTCATAAGGTTTCAATGAAACCCACTACCAGAAAAGTTTATTCCTCTGAATGGAAAGGTTTTCTTACTGGTGCCCAGAAAAATGAAACCCAATAGAGGCAGGGTTGCCTATACTTCTGCAAAACTAGTACACCTGCAGTCATTGGGCCTATGGCCTTCTACTTCAAAGGTGGCACGTAGCATCAGTATTCATATCAGATGGCAAGGGAAAGTCTTTGGCCTCATAACCCATTTTCAGGAGTTTATATGAAGGTCTCAAATTACTTTTACCCACCAGTGAGGACCCTGTCCCACCCTGAGACCTCATCAAATGTCTTGCTCAGCTCATGGAGGGTCCTTTCGAGCCTATGAATATTGCTGATTTGAAATATGTCACATGGAAAACCATATTCCTGGTTGCAGTTACCTCTGCTAGGAGGGTAGGTGAATTACAAGCCTTCTGCACAGAGCCAATTACATAATTCCACACAGGGATAAAGTAGCTCTTAGAACCAACAGAAAATTCCTTCCTAAAGTGGTATCTGAATTTCACCTGAATCAGTCGGTGACTGTCCTACACTCTATCCAGACCATGCTAGTCCAGGTGAAAGTTGCACAGCCTGGGCCTAAAGCAGTCCTATCTACCGGACCAAAGAGATTATGTCCCAGAGTACGAGCTTTTCTTCTATGGTGTGGTTGGCAAAAGCAAACCAGTTACAAAGAGATCTGTCTCTCACTGGATAGTCTCTGCATTTAGTTCTTCTATGAAAAGCTAAGAAAATGCCACCGAGCTTAAGAGCACATTCCGCTAGGGATACCTCTGCCTCAGTGACATCCTCAAGGGCATCCCATTGTTAGACATTTGCAAAGCAGCTACCTGAGAAACAGTGCATACCTTCACAAAGCACTACTGTCTGGACATACAGTCCAGAAGGATTCAACTTGAATTGCTGTCTTGCAGAGCCTTTTCCTAACTAGGTTTTGGAACCAGCCTCCCCAGGTACTGCAACAGAGTCTGCAAAGTGAGGGATTCCTGGAGCTAGAAGAAAAAATTACTCAATACGGTAATGTCTGTTCTTAAGGGATCTCTCACTGTTTATACTTCCTACCTTGCCTCCCCCTACAGAACCTGAAATAGGTTCACACAAGAATTGGTACTTTTTCACTGCAGTTGCTTGAGCATTAATATTGCATTTCCTACAATTGTAATTTCATTAAGGTTTACAGTATATAACAAATTTCTTCTCAAGCCTGTTCAATTTGGTGTTCTTTAAATTGTTTAAACATTTTTTAAGTAGCCTTTCAGTAGCCGCTGCTCCACTCTGGCTTGAAACAGATCTGAGCAACAGTCAGAGTGGAGCATGCTTGCAGAGTTTGAACCTACATTCCAGATTCAGAAACTTGCATAGGTTCAGTCTCCAGGGCATCACTCTCATCCGAGATGACTGAATAAAGTGTAAACATAGTAAGGGTCCCTTAGAAGAAACAACATTACTATGACGAGTAATTTTTCATATTTACCATGCCTTTCAGATGGCTGAGCAGCTTTACCTTTTTTTTTTCACCCTTAACATTTTTTGATGTTGCTGTTGAACATGAGGAGACAGAACTGTCTGATTTGTGCTTTCTACTGTCATTGGAACTCCGTGAGACCCCTTTTTTATTTTTGGGCAACAAGGAGGCAGACGGAGAAGCCATAATGACTCCTGATTTATTTTGCCCAATGGCAAAACAATGCAGGATTCACACAAATGAATTTGTGATCTGATCCCAGGCAACTTATACTGAGCTCGTGCAAGTCTGCCATTGTCAGCAGCTACAAACAAATTGTAAATTCTTTCTTAGCCTGTGGATCCCTAGGACTCCCTAGTATGCTAGTTCAAGCCCCAGAAATCTCATTATGCTTACACAATGCAGTCAGCCCTGATGGCTTGCGTTGCCCTGGAGCATGTGAAAAACCTTTTAAAATTAGCCATGTGGAATTGGAACTCCAGGCTTGCAGTGGCGCTGTACTGTGTAGCTCAACAGCAGCCCTATTTCTGTGCCTGAGCAAGCAGCTTGCCCAGAGAGCTCTCCTCTGCTTTATGTTGTTTCTTATTTTTCCTGTGCCTAAAGTTAAGTCTGCTGTATTTTTTTGTATCTGTGCTGTGCTGTTTCATCTCTAGTGAGGGTTTTATGTTGATTTTCCTCTGTTTTACAGCTTTTTCTCTGGTTCCATTTTGGTTCACGGGAATCGGAGATACCTTCAGTTTTACCTCAGTGGTTTGAGAAACCATGTTGTCATTTAGTTTCTCAGCCTTTGGAATCTCTGACTTTTTCTGTTTAAAAAAAAAAAAGAGGAACGGCAATTCTCTTTGACTTTTTAGCATCCCTGCATTTTTCTTAGTCTGGATGGCCTCTTTTCCTCCATCTCTGGTAACTATTTTTGTGGTCTGTCTAGGTTTTGGCAGACAGACAGACCCATATATACCAAGGACACCTCTCAAAAAAAAGAGATTTTAGCAGGAAAACCTGTTTACTCCTGGTGAGGGCAGATAGCTAGCAGTTGTGTTTCATTGTTTTGTTCTGGTCCTTTTTTCATAGCTGGCTGAGTGTGTGCCTATGGCAAATTTTGCCCAGGCTACCTAAAGGGCAAAGTTTTTGGCAATGACTTATCAATCTGCCTCTGTGTCACTGAATTTACTGAGGAGGGTCCTTCCTCTCATAACAGACATAAGGCCTCCAAAGATTTAAATGAGAATAAAAGTTCTAGTAAAGGGAATCCAGATGTTTCTAAACATACCAGACCGCCAGAGCAGGCTCCAGATTTGGGACCTGCTAAAGGAAGCAAAAGAAAAGCATGCCGCTGCTCCCCCCCCCACTGAAGAAGCAAAGGAGTCATCAGTGGATGCAATGAAAATGCTTTTCGCGGAGGATATGTCAAAGTTGTGGCAAAACTTAAAGCTTGAAGCTATGGATTCCTCATGGACTTGTCTCACCAACCCCTGTTCAGCCCGTGATACCCAGGAAGCTGAATTTTCTATGGAGAGGAGCAGGATGGTGGGGATCCCATGGACCCTGAGGGCTCCGTTGAGCATGAATTTGGTTTCAATTCTCATGGGGTGGAGGACTTTTCCTCCACTGTACTTTTGTGAGGCAGATGGCTATTATCCTTGATCTCTCCACCCAGGAAGATGCGGCAGAAGAGACTGACAATTTGTAGGGATGGGGTTGCCTTCCACTAAGAAATTGGTCCTACTTGTGCATTAATCTTTAGAAGCTTGACCTGCAAGGTCTTGCTGAGTCCTACTTCTACTCTAGGGGTAGACAAAAAGTTGAGAAAAATACCAGCTGGACAGGCATGATGCTGAGTACCTATACATGCACCCGGATCATGAGGGTGTAGTCCGGCAGCCACCTGTGATAAAGCTAAAGTTTCCCTCACTACCCAGTTTCGGAAAAGACTCCAAGAAGCTGGACAGTATGGCTAAGAAGGTGTACATCTGCTCCTCACTGCTAAGGCAAGCTACTTACATAGCTTACACTGCCCAGTTTCAGAAAGCACTCTGGAATTCTGCCCTGGCATTAAGTGTCAGGATTTCGGGTGATCCAGCACAGGATCTGATGGAGTTGGCCAAGACTGCCATTGAGGCTACCAAACACCTCCACATTGCAGTGGATGTGATTTGAATGATACCGCCTCTAGGGTTATGGCACATGCTATTTCCTTAAGAAGATTTGCATGGCTAAGGACCACTAGCCTGTCCCAGGATACCCAGGCAAAAGCTATGGATTTTCCATGTGAAAGCAAGTCCCTGTTTGGGGACAAGACAGAGCTTATATGAAAAAGGTGGACGAGTACAAAAGCAATGCCCAGAAAGAGAAGTCCTCCACTTCCTACAGACCTTAGGGAAGGGGGGTAGAGGTAGGGTATTTTTCCTGTCCTTTCTATCTCATGCCCATGCCCTATGACTACTCTCAAATGAGAGTTTCTTTAGAGCAAGGAGAAGAGTCCACAAGTAGGCAGATTCAGCCCCAAAGGTTCAGCCCAAACAGAACCCCTGACAGTCCTGCTTGTCGTGCCTGCCCATTGCCAGTAGGGAAGACTGACCACTTCTTCCAGAAATGGAAAAACACCACAGACAGGTGGTTTCTGAAAGTAGTGAGTCAAGGGCACAATCTGCAGACCTGCAGGAATTTCAAGCCTCATACCCCAACAGAACAGAAGGGATACTGTAGGAGCTGGAGGTCAAAAAGTTGGTGCAGGCAAACAGTGGAGGGGTCTTCCCGAGCAGCAGGGTAAAGGACTCTGCTCAGGATACTTCCTCACTTGAAAGAAAAATGGGGAGTGGCAACCATTTTGAATCTCTGGTTTTGATCAAGCATCTGAAAACCCAAGTTCAAGATGATCATTCTATCCATTGTGATCTTCCTGCAGCAGGGGACTGAATGGCATCCCTGAACCTGAAAGATGCCTATTTCTACATCTCGACCAAGGCCAGTCACAGAAAATACCTATGGTTCAAACTGCCATCCAGTCATTACCAGTTCTCAGTCCTTCTTTCGGACTCTCCTCTGCTCCCAGGGTATTCACAAAGTACCTGGCAGTGGTGGCGACACATCTTTGCAGACAGGGCATCATGGTTTTCCTGTCTGGACGACTGGCTAGTCACAGGGAAATGGCACCAGCAGGTCAAGACTTCCTTCAGCTAACTTGAAGCACCCTGGGGTCATTAGGATTTCTCATAAATGTGCAAACATACCAAACAGAACCGTGCAACTGCTGGAGTTCATAGGTGCAGAGTTGGATGCCCTCCAAGGCAAGGCATTCTTCCAAATAGGGGCGAAAATCTCCTAAGCTCGGAAAATTCCTTTGTGTTGGGTCAGCCCAGGCCAGCTTGGATCACATGGCCTCCACCACAAGCATTGTTCTAGGTGCCAGGTTTCAGATGAGGGACATTCAGTACTATCTGAGAGTGCACTGGTCTCAGAAAAGGCACCCTCTCTCAAAGCTGGTACGGTCACAAAGATACTGTTACAAGCTCTAGATTGGAAAGAAAGAACAACCTCAGGGAGGGAGTTCCTTTCCAACAGCGATCTCCCACTGTGGTCCTGACAACAGTTGTTTCTCTGATAGACTGGGGGAGCACTTAGGCCACCTGACAGTAAGCGGAGTATGGTCTCCTCAGGAGTCCAGGCAGCATATCAACCTACTGGAGCTAAGGGCAGTCTGTCTTGCCCTGTGCTGCTCACCCCAGGTAAAGGTCAGTCTTTCCCGATCTGGACAGACAACACCACCACCATGTATTACATCAACAGATGGGGAGCACCAGGTCCTCAAAGCTATGCACAGAAGCCATGAGGATTTGGAGTCTGGCTTACTCCATGGATATGCAATGGTAGTCCATCCAGACACTTTCTGGGGCTGGTTTCTTAACCCGCTACAGCTTGGTTTAGTTCCTACCTGACAGGCAGAACCCAATCTGTCAAGATTGCCTCCTCACTCTCCTCATCACTCCCAATCACTGTTTGAGTCCCACAAGGCTCTGTACTTGGCCCTATATTATTTTCCATGTTCCTTAATTACCTCCCTTCTGCCTGTTCCACTTCCCAAATCCATATATATGCAGACGATACAGTCCTCTACATGTCTAGCAAATCTCCCAGTGATGCCCAGTCTAGACTACAACAGGATTTCACTTTAGTTCGGAAATGGTTCCAGTCGAATCAACTTTTCCTGAATGCTAAAAAGACGGTTTCCATTCTCCTTCAGCACCAGACAGAGGCTATCTTCTCTTAATGCATCCCCAGCTTTCTACACCTGGATGGTACCCTGATTGAGAATGCTACTCCTTCAGATACCTCAGCGTCTGGCTAGACCACCATTTGGACTTTTCAGCACATGTGGATGCAATCCATAAGAACCTACTCCCCAAGCTTGGAGCCTTATATAGAAACAGGGACTGCATTCTTCCATCAGCCCACCACGCTGTTGTGCAGAAAATGATCCTTTCTACCTTTGACTATGCAGACATACTGTAGTCTGCAGTGCCACCCCAAAGCTACTCTGGCAAGACTAGACACTCCTGATTCCTTCTGCCATTTCATACTATTCTGCCCTTGTACTCACCACTGCAATCTTTATATAGCCATGTCCTTCCCTTCACTGGAGTCCTGGTGTCTAGCTCACACTGCTACTTTCATGGCTAAATTTTGGTCTGGGAATCTCCCCACCTATCTTTTCTGTCTCATCCCTGCCTCTTCACTGGGCTCCTATTCCCTTCGGAATGTTGACTCTCATTCATTCTCCATCCCTCACCGCTCCACTACTGTTGGCCTAAAATTGGAATGTCCTCCTTTGCCATCTGCCATGCGCCTTCACCCAATGCTCTGTCTCCTCCGAGTGTATTCATCCCATTCCTGCTCATGCCAATCCTCCTGACCGTATCTGAGTTCTGTACCACTTAAAGCTTCTGGTCCTCCTCTATGCCCTCAGTGCCCAATTAGCTATGCCAAACTTAGCACTCAATATTATCTCCTAAATACTCACAAAGACTATTTCCTTCCATTCTCCTGTTTTTACTGATATTTCAGTACCCAGGCTGCACCTGTTTTGTTTGTTTGTTTGTTTTGTTTTGTAACATATTTCCTTTGTCTCCTGATTTTGTAACCATGCATCACTGCGTGTCTGTACCCCTCATGTTCTCATGTTCCTGCTTCTGGTCTCTGTAAATTGTACTCTTTGCACTTTACTGGTCATATTGCACTTATGCTCACAATTTTGTATTTTGTATTATTTTAATTACGTTTTACAACATTGTTAAAATAATTCAGTTGTAATTTTGCACTGCTGTACCTGTACCTCCAATTTCCCCTATCCCCACAGGACGGATCTGGAAATGAGCAATTTATTGCTCTATATACTTTCCTGGTGAAACGCTGAATAAATAAATAAATCTCCCTGGAAGGACAGCACCCTAGCAGACTCCCTCAGCAGAATCAGTCAGGGATATCATGAACAACCTAAACAAGCAAGTGCTGACCATGATCTTCAGGAGGTGAAAAACACCAGAAATAGACCTGATTGCTTCCAAGAAAATCATCAGCTTCCCTGTTTTGCTGCATTCCTCCAGCAGTGGGCTCAATGCCGTGGATGCCCTGACACTGGACTGGTCAGGAAAGTTCCTGTATATCTTCCCTCCATTTTCCTTGCTCCTAAAGTTTCTCCTCAAACTAAGGAGACGGTCTGCAACCATGATTCTGGTAGCTATGGACTGGGCCCAGACACTCCTGGTACTCACGGCTTCTGGCTGTCTCTACCAAATAGCCCATTCACCTCCCTCAAAGACACAATCTGCTGACCATGTCTCAAGGCAGAATAAACTTCCTGGACCTCAAGTCACTTCACCAGAAAGACTTTTGGCATTGGCTGACATATCTAGAGCTGAGGCACCTTGTGCGATTGGCTCCAGTGAGGCAGTGGCCATCTATAGTGGTGTCGAAGCACTGGATGCCATTGCTGCAGTCTGTATGCAACCCAGATCCTCTCACTCGAGATCCCTGTGGTTTGATGGGGATCTCAAGGCAATGAAGATCAAGGGTCGGAAGTTGGAGAATTGTTGGCGGAAGACCCAGCTTGAGGATGACAGACTGGTCCTGCGTGCCACTATGGTGAGTACCAGGAGGCAGTCTCCATAAGAAGGCAGAGTTCCTGTCAGGGATATTGCATCAGGGAAGAACAGACCTGCTCAGCCTTTTTGGACTGTGGTTAGGCTCCTTCATCCAGCCTGTCTACAGTCAAAGAAGACCTCTTCATCCACCTTGTGTGAAGAGTTTGCTCTGTTCTTCTCTGACAGGGTGTCAGCTATTCAGTCAGGATTCTGCCAGGGGGCCTACTCCTGCAGTGGCGGGCTGGTGGGAGCAGAGGCTCTCTGCCTGTCTGGGAGGAGTTTAGGCCAGTGGAGTGTCAGAAGTGACGGGGTGATCTTAGAGATGAAACACACATCTTGGGAACTGGACCCAACCCGACGCATTTCTTGATGGGATGTGCCAAGGCACTTGGCCGGTGTTCACAGGATTGCCAGGTGTTCAATGGTGGAGGGGTATTCCCAGTGGCCTTGAAAGAGGTGCTCTTGAGAACCCTCTTTAAGAAACCTTCCTCGACCCAGACATCCTGGTGAATTACCGTCCTATCTCCAAACCTGCCTTTTTGAGCAAGAACAAAACAAAATGAAAGGTCAAAGAAAACCAAACAGCAGCATTAATTAATGCAAATGCCAGTTTAATATATTGAAGTGCACAGACCTTAAAAGGACAAGCGGTAAAATAGACCAGCCAACCTCATGGATTCCTTCGGCCGGGGAGAAGTCGGCATACATGGTAGTCGACTTTTAAATACTACTACTTAAAGGGACAATACCATAATTCATTCTACACCACAAATGTGAAAGTGAATATTATGTAAAATTTACAACGAAAATTAATTCGGCTATAAAGAAGGGCTGGATTCAAGTTAACAATATGGCTCTAAATATTATAATGCCAAACAAGTAATGACATAATATTGGGATAAACTATCCCCAAAAGTCAATTTTCAAATGTAGAGAAAAGGGACATCCATTCAAATAAAGCTTAAAGGAGAATCCATTTTGTAAAGCTCTTGTAAAAGAAAAAGGAGGGCAAAATAAACACACAAAGGAACAAAGAAACACTAGAAAACATATAACTACCATCATCAGGCAACTTAACCTAAATTTCAGCGGTCACTTAGTGACAATTATATTGAGCTTTGTTTAAAAAGGGTAATTTCCCAATTTTCATTCAGTTCTTTAGGGAGACTGCATTTAACTGAAAAATGTGTCTACTTTCCCTTTTCAAAAGTAAATTACATCGATTACCTCCTCTAGAGAGAGGAGGTACATGATCAATTGCAGTGAAATTGAACAATGACAAAATCTGTCTGTGTTGCACCATCCATGTAAAATGGATCTGACATGCTCCTGTATGCGTTCTTTTAAGGGACGTGTGGTCATCCCTACATACAGGTAGTGCAATCACACTATAGTACACATACACATGTGGTATGATAGGTGACAAATGATGGAGGCAAACATTTTTTCCATTTGTCGGACTGGTGAAGGTATTCCCCTGCTTCATATAGATACAGATGTTACAATTTCCACATGGGAAAGATCCCTGTGGTTTTGCTGGGAGTAAATTCTGGGCCTGAGAAGGTCCTGCAATGAAATGACTCTTAATTCTATCCTTCACAGATCTGCCCTTTCAGTAAACAACTCTTGGGAACTACCAATTTCTCCCGACAAATCATTGTCAGCCTCTAAAATATGCCAATACTTTTTAGGGCACCAGCCACCTTAGGTGTCACCTAGTAAATTCTGTGACAAAATGAAACGATCATTATTTTGTTCTTCCTTGTTCCTAGGTCTTAATAAAGTCAATCTATCCTGACTCAATGCATATTCTTCAGCTTCCTGCAGGATCTTTGTCTCATAACCACAGGCCTTAAATCTGCTAGTGAGATCATCAGCATGTTGCAAATAGGACTCTGTAGAAGAACAGTTTCTTCTAAGCCTCAATAATTGGCCCTTAGGTATTCCCTTAGCAACATGCTTTGGATGAGCACTGTCTGCTCTAAGTAAGGTGTTTCCAAAATTGACCTTTTGAAAATTTTCTGATTCAATCTTGCCATCTGGTGTGTACATGAAACCAAATCCAAAAAAGTTGCAGAAGAAGAGTCAGGTTAAAGTAAACGTAAATTGAAATCATTAATATTGTCTATTCAAAACATCCTCTGCCTCTAATTGCGTGCCACACCAGATTCACAGAATATCATCAATATAACAACCCAATATTTGATCCTGTCACTAAAGGGATTAGCCCTGGGGTCGAAGATGATGACTTCTTCCCACCAACCCAAAAACAGGTTGGCGAGGAGGCGCCATCGCCGACCTCATGGCCGTACTCACAAACCTGTAAAAAAAACTTAGAATTAAATGTAAAAATTACTGGTAAGCACAAGCTGTAATGCATCCAAAACCAAATCCAGGTCTAAAAATCCTGACTTTGAAACAAATCCATACAGAACTTAACAGCATTAAGTCCCAGATGATGTCTGATACTGGTGTAAAGTGATTCGACATCAATTGTCAGCCACAGTTTCCAGCATCAAAAGTTTGATGTTCAAGAGCCTCAGAACTGCTATGGTGTCCTTAAGGTGGGAAGGAGATGTAGAAGTGTGTGCAAAAATCATCCAAAAATTTAGATAGATTCTTGGTGAAAGAGCCTATAGCAAAAATTATCGGACGTCTTGGGGGCGGCCTTAGAGTGCACAGACCTTAAAAAATGACAAGCTGCAAAATACAGACCCCAGCACTTGAACCCTTGCGGATTCTTCATCGGGAGGAGTCAGCGTACATGGTAGTCAGCTTTTAAATACTACCACTTAAAGGGACAATACCATAATTCATTCTACACCACAAATGTGAAAGTAACAACCATTATTAAAAATTACAACCTAAAATTAATTAGGCTATAAAAACAAGGTTGTCAAGAAATTGGTGGCACATCAGCTCAAGGATCGTCTCATGTCCTATGACATCTATGAGCCATTTCAGTCAGGTTTTCGGCTAGACACAGCACAGAAGCAGCACTAGTGAGGGTGCATAATGACCTACCAGGGCTAGAGATAGAGGAAACATTTCAGTTCTTGTACCTCAATCTCTCTTCAGCTTTTGACACCATGGACCACATTGTGCTTCTTGATCAGCTCTATGAGTTTTGTGGACTTGCCGGCATTGTCATCAGATGGTTTGAGTCCTACTCTCAGATAGGGTGCAGTGGGTAGTGATGGAGAATTTCTCCTCCTCTCCAATGCTTCTTTCATGTGGAGTTCCACAGGGCTCGATCTTGTCACTGATGCTATTCATGGTGTATATGCTGCTCCGGGTGAGATCATTCAGTGATACAGCATGGAGTTTACTGCTATGCAGATGATACCCAGCTGTATTTGTCATTTGCTCCTGGAACATCTGGTGCCATTGACATGCCTAATATCTGTCTGGCTGAAATCAATGACTGGATGGCTTCCAGCTGACTGAAACTTAACCCGGATAAGACAGAGGTACTAGTGGTTGAGCCGGGTTGCAGGCGTGATGGGTTGCTGCCTGGGCTGACACAGGTCTTTCCTGGGGTCTGCTCCGTTGGTTACTTCAAGGGTGCATAACCTAGGTGTGATCCTGGACAGCAGGCTGACTTTTGAAGATCAGGTGTCCTCTGTTGTTAAGAGTGATTTCTACCACTTACAGAACATTGCCAGGATCAAGCCCTTCGCTCGCCTGAGGATCTGCCAACCCTAGTACATGCCTTTGTCACCTCCAGGTTCGACTACTGCAGTGCTCTTTACTTGGGATCATGGGAGGGACCCTCCGAGGCTGCAGCTAGTGCAGAACGTGGCAGCTCAGTTACTGACTGGCCTACCTAGGTCATGTCATGTGACCCTGTCCTGCAGTACCCTGCACTGACTGCCAGTCAGGTGGAGGGTCCTTTCAAGTGGGCTTGCTCACCTACAAGGCCATATATGGACTGGGTCCTAGCTATCTGTCGGAGCTCCTGACACCTGCGACCTCTGTTTGCTCTCTCCGCTCCTCCTCCTCGAGGGGCCTCATGGATGTTCCCAGGGTTGGCTCTGGACTTCTGGTGATCGAACTTTCAGTGTCTCTGGGATCCTGTGGAGCGTGCTTCCACCTGCAGTCCGGGAGACCCCTCAATTGGTGTTTTTAAGCAGAGGCTTAAGGCCCACCTTTTCAGCTGGGCTTTTACTGAATGACTAATTTCCAACCCTGTTGACTCTATAGTTAGTCACTACAGTTAATTTTAATTACTGAATGTTGATCTTAATTTTTGTTGTTTGAGATGTGTTTGTATATATTTTGTTATGCACTGTATGGAGCCCAGAGCCTCTGGGATTGAGTGTCTTAAAAACAAATTGCATTGCCTTGCCTGAAGGCTTTGTTCTTGAGGGCTAGAGTTTTGTGCTTTCCAGTTCTCAGATGAGGTCCTCAAGGTTTCCAGGAAGCCTGCTACAGAAGACATATGCTTCCAAGTGGATGAGGTTTTTCTTGTGGTGTGCTTCTAAACAGCTCAACCCTTTGCATACAGACCTGCCATTACTCTTGGACTACCTGCTGCATGCACCTTCAGGTCCTGGGTCTAAGCCCCTCAACCCTTAAGGTTCACTTGACAGCTATCTTGGCATTCATCTCTGCAGGTAAAGAGAAAATGGTGACTTCCTACCCCATTTTCAGGAAGTTTCTTAAGGGCCTACTACATCTGTATCCCTCCGTTAGAGAGCCAATCCCTCCATTGGATCTGAATTTGTGTATAGCCATGCACATGGAGTCCCCATTTGAGCCCAAGGCTACTGCGGATTTAAAGTACGCTCTTGAAAAATGGTTTTCTTGGTGGCCATCACCTGGGCCAGAAGGGTGAGCAAGTTGGAAGCCCTTTGCACTGACCCTAACTACATTGTTTTCCACAGGGACAAGGTAGTCCTCAGGACTAACAGAAAATCCTTCCCTAAGGTAGTGTCCAGATTCCATTTGAACCAGTCCATCACTCTTCCGCTGTTTTTCACAGCAAAGTCCAGCTCTGGTGAGTGAAAGATTTACAGTCTGGATGTAGAAGGCCACTTATGTTCTACCTGGACCATACCAAGGACCTCAGATCTTCCCACCTCAGCTGTTTCTAATGTATGGCAAAGTGGGTAAGTGTGGGCCAGCTTCCAAGAGAACTGTTGCTTATTGGATAGTCTGTTGTGTTCAGTTCTGCTACAACAAGGCTGGCAAGCAACCACCACAAGGTCTTAGGGCACATTCCACTCATAGTACTGTTGCCTCGGTAGCTGCAAGGATATTCCTTGCTGGAAATTTTTATAGGAGCTACCTGGAAAACTGTACATACCCTTTAGAAAGCACTATTGCTTGGACATGCAGTCCAGACACATGCCAGAGGTTTGGCACTGCTGTCTTGCAGAACCTTTTCCCTAAGTAGGTTCAGTACCCAGCCTCCCAAGGTACTGCTTTGTAGTCTGCATTATGAAGTATAATGAGGATTTCTGGGGCTTGAAGAAAAATTACTTACCGTGGTAATATTGTTTCTTCTGGGGATCCTCCATTATGCTTACTCAATGTGTCAGCCTGTTGGCTCGAGCTGCCCCTGAACACAGGCAAATCAGCCACGATAATTGGCTAGATCCTAGTAATAAATTGAAAATGTGTTGATATACCTTTTTGTCACATGGGGCAGCTTGAGAAATTTAAATACTGTAAGACCACATGGACTGGGTAAAAGGTATTTGAATGAATATTGGGTGGGGGCAGTGTCCTTAACAGAAAGCCCTGATGAGTTCAATTAGAGCTGAATGGATTGGATGACTGAGGGTCTTTAGCTGTCCTGTTATGTAATAGGCATTCAGTTCCAGTGATCCTATGTATCTAGAGGCCTCTAAGATTCCTGCATAACTCTAGCCTATTCAGCCCTTCGAGTGTGCTATACCTACTTTAATGATCCTAACAAATATAAAATCAAGATGGAAGAATTGCTGCCTCTTTAAGCTAAATATATTAGGGTCTTGTGCAGGGACAAGGGGCAATGACTCATTTTCTCACCTATATTTGGTTATTGATTTATCTTAGTACCCAGACTTGTTTTGAAGTAATACTTTTTAGTTCTCCTTATTTATGGGGCAAGAAATACCCTGGGAGGCCCAGTTAAAGGTTTTAGTTGGACTGCCTCCCCTCCTAGAGGTGAGTGGAGTATCGTTAAGGGAAAGGAGGAATGATAGTTATCCTCCCTACCTGGGAAGTTGATTTTAATTTTATTAACCTGAGGCAAAGCGATGTAACAATAGTTAGTGGGTGGCCCAGTTGGTAAATCCTCAATGGTTTTTTATGCCCAGATTGCTGGGTCCAGTTAACAATGTTTAAAATGTTAATCTTTTAATATTTGTTCTGAACCAACAGGCTAATATATTTTACAGCATGATATTACAGGCCCACTTTGATCTTCAATATGCAAACAAACTGAAATTAGGAGTTAATAAATGCCAGACATTCTCTCCACTGAATACCCCAAGACATAGAAACTTTGTGATCATCCCTGCTATAAGAGTGATCAGAGGTCCAAATACCAGAAACTACCAAAAATGATGGTGCAATCCTTAACTATGTCATTCAACATTAATGGTATCCATTCCCCAGTTAAGGGGCCAGGCTTCAGCAACTAATCAATATGGAGAAACCAGAACTTATGTTGCTCCAAGAAACCCATCTGCCCCATAATGAACACCTAAAGCTCCAAACTAATAGGTATCTCCTGATGGCTGACTCATCGCATAGAACAAGATGGAGAAGGGGTAGCAATTTTGTTGTCCAGAGGTTCCCAAAGGAGCCCATAACAAAAATAGAGGATCCAGAGGGATGATATGCTATCGCTGTTGGTCGCTTGTACTCCAGAGAGGTTACATTGGTTTCATTATATATACCCCGGGTCGGGCAGACAAGTGGCACAAAAGTTCCTAGCAGAATTGCTTTCATTCATGAGGGTGATTTAAATATTGTCCTGGACACACATTTAGATGTGTCAAGAACAATGCCTCACAGAGTAAACCCGATGCAGAAATATATTAAACAAAATCTGGTAACCTTGAGGTTTGTAGACATCTGGAGACACACCTTTCCTACCACCCAGAGTTACACACATATCTCCACTACAACTGGAGTAGCGGCAGGACTGGATTATGCCTTTACCACCATAGAACACGTAGATACCATATGTGATATTCTGTCAGATCATGCCCCTGTTTACCTGAAATTACAGCTTGGCAGGTCTATGAGGGTCACACACTAGAGACTCAATTTGGCTCACCTTAAAGACCCAGATTTTAAACAAGAAATTCAGGATGCAATCTCTCAAATTCTATCAGAAAATCGGAGTCAGGAGGTTAGTCCCACTATCCTTTAGGACACCTTAAAAGTGGTCCTCCAAGGCCTCATAATTAAATATGTGGAACTTAAGAAAAATAGAGGAAAAACTTAGAATGCATTACAGGAGGAACTGGGCTTCCTTCAGAAGATATAAGACCACTCAATTAAACCACAAATTCAACAGGTAAAACAGAAATTGCAGAAGTGTGTAGATCAGCAGATTGAACAGCAGTTGCTCTACTTAAAACACTATTATTATGAGGAGGGCCCAAGGGGCACTTAGACTAGCAAGATGGCTAAGGGAACATAAAGCGAGGGCTGTATTGGTAGTCTGTATGACCCAGACACTAAACAGCTTCTTACCTGCCCACAGATTTTTAGGAATGTCCTGGCCACTTACTATAAAATCTATTCAGCCAGGAGAACCCTCCTAGACAAGTAAGTAAGTAACTTAGCAAAGTATGCCTCCCTAAACTTACAGAAAACCAAATGCAAGCTTTACTTCGATCAGTAAATAGCATTGAGATAGATCAGGTATTACATAAAGCTAAAACCCCAAAAGCCCCGGATCGGATGGATACCCTCTGGAGTTTTACAAAGCCTATAACGATTTGATCACACATGTACTGTTGTCGGTGTTTCATGCTGTGCAGGAGGGGAGAATCTGCCTCCTTTGTGGCAAATGCTACAATAGCAGTGATACCCAAGCCACAGAAAGACTTGAAATTTGCAGCATCCTACAGACCCATCTCAATGCTTAACTCGATTATAAAATCTATATGTCTGTTCTTGACACAGAATTGAACCCTTCTCCTGACACTGATAGACCAGGACCAGGTAGGTTTTGTGAGTGGGAGGCAGGCCCATGATGCAGTCCGGTACTTTCCTGTTAATAGATTATGCCCGCTCATGAGGGATCCTGCTGGTTACCCTGGGGTTGGATGCTGAGAAGGTGTTTGACAGGGTCATCTGGTCCTTTCTTTGGGCAACCCTGTCAAACTTTGATTCCCAAAAGAGTTGATTACACAATGCCAGAATGTCTATTCCTCCTCAAAAGCATATGTCAAAAATGATGGAGATCTGTTGGAACCATTCTCATTAGCCAGAGGTACAAGGCAGGGTGCCTTATCACCCCTGCTATTTGTACTCTAGAACATTTGGCAGCCTCAATTAGGCAACAAGCCCTCATAGAGGGAATTCCCTGGGAGGCAGAGAGTATAAACTGTCATTATTTTCTAGGCGATATACTGTATTCCTAACCCTTATTAACCCAGAGAGTTCCATTCTGAACTATGGAAGCAGCTGGAAATATTCGACCAGTTGGCCAGTTACAAAATTAATGACCAGAAGATGGAAGTCTTGCTGTATAATTTCCAGCCTCCCAGAAATTAAAGTATTCTTACCCTTTTAGGTGGAATAAGGTCACCATGAGATACTTAGGGCTAAATTGTCAACCGCTACAGAAGCCATAGATATATTAAACTTCAAGCACATAACCCAACAGCAGACATCTCTAGATGGTCACAGACCTCACTGAGCTTCCTTAATAGGGTGGAAGCAGTGAAACAAAATGTCCTCCCCAGAATCTTATTTTATCTCCAAACCCTGCCAGTCAAACTGAGTAACATCTATTTTCAGGCTGGGACAGGATGATATCTAGGTTTTTCTGGAATGGGAAAATCCCAGAATTAGGTATAGTGTACTCCAGCTCTTTAGGAACCAAGGTGGCTTAAATCTGCCAAACTTCCGTGACTACTTCAGGGCAGCTCAAATCCGTACTTTGCTGGGTTGGCTGAATCTGCATTGCGCCATTTATTGGAAAGAAATAGAAACTATTCTAAATGGAATAGAAGACTTAGCTATTTATTTGGGGAACCCCACATTGTAGCCAGTTTACATTTTCTGTATATACCAGGGTACCTTTTCATGTCTGGCTTGAGGCACTGGGAAGTTACCTGACCTAGCAAGAGAGGCTATATCTGTGGGCTATAGCCTGGGACCAAGCTTTTATCCTGAATCGTACCGGGGAGCAAAACAGTGGCAACAACAAGGGTTGAAATATATCCATCAGGTGATGGGACCTACAGGCATGTTGCCATTTGTTAGTATTCAGGCCAAGTTTTCCCTCCATCAGAGAGATTTCTATAGCTATATGCAGCTGAGGTCATACCTAGCCCTCAGGAAAATAAATTAGCAGATTTGGCAGAAGCACCCCAACCTTACTGAATGTGATTTGTACTACTTTAATTGGTGCATTGTGTCAGTAGGGTATATGGAGCATTGAAGGAATGCCCAGGAGACTACCAGGTTGCAGTGGCCAGGGAGTTACAAACTCAAATCTCAGAGGCCCAATGGGAGGGAGCAGCTCTACCCTTCAGCAAAGTAATTCAGGCTCCCTATTGGAGGAGTTCATGTGAAACAAACTCAGGTTCTTTAGCACTCCCAGAGTGATTTCCAAGTTCAAGGGGACCCAACGGTTATGTTGGAGAGGATGTGGTACCTCACAAGCTGGTCACACACATATAATGTGAGCATGCCCATTATTGGAGCAGTACTGGAGAGAGGTAATAACTGAATTAACCTCAGTATACGATAAAGACTTACCCCATGTTCATCATGACCTCCATCATGCCGGAGGGCCTCAGGATAGACAAACCAGTTTATAAACAAATTACAATCCTGCTCCTGGCAGCCCATAAAACAATTACTAGGTGCTGGGTACTACAAACATTCCAACCAGGATTGTATGGGTTAAAATGGTTGAGGAACTATATACACTGGAGAGAATGTCTGCAGCACTCCTAGATAGGAAAGAAGCATTTGAAATTAAATGGAGAAAATGGGTACTATACCAACTAGAACACTCCAAAGGGTTTGTACCCTAAATATAAAGTGAATGTTAAGACGTTTATGTCTAATGGCTGATTAAATAGTTTGGGCCAATAATTTTAAACAATGACTGTATTTACAGCCTGGAATGGATTTCCATTGTTTACAAAGGATGTCTGGGGTTGTTTACTACTTGCTGGATAAACTCTAATAAGCATTTTTCTTTTGAGAGAACTGTATGAAAGTTCTCAGTGCTTTTTATGACCACTTGTAACTTACTATTTTAAAAATGGAAATAAAGCATTAAATAAAAAAATTGAAAATGATTCCAAAAACAGCTAAAATCAGCCTAAGGTAAAGCCCTGAGTAAAACATATCTTGCCTCCAAAAACTATGCCAAAGATTTTAAACTGTAGTTTCCTGTACAGGAAGCGCTTAATTAGGTGAAAGGGCACAGACTGAAACAGAGTTAAAGAACACCATTTCTGAATGGTTCGGCTTCAAGAAGAAGATTTCTTACCCCAAAAATGTAGGTAAGTGATAAAACTTAGCTAAAATAGCAAAAAGAAAAGGTAGCCAGAAATGTATACAAAGAATATAAGAAAGGCAAAAGAAGATCACTATTAAAAAAAACTTTTGATGATACTAGGAATCATCACCCAAAAAGTTTTGGAATGAAATTAATAGATTGTTTAAACAAACATGATTACAGTTTTCCAGAATTCTTTGATATAGCTGGACAACACAACCCTTTGGGTACTACAGTATTGGAAGAGTTTAATACATTTTCATTAATGTGGGTTGTGAACAACTAGGAACAAAACTGGGCCAACTGTGACTGATTTTCTAAGAGTGTACAAATGCAAATATCTTCCATTAAATGTAATTATATGCCAATTAAAGCAGAAGATGTAATGAGGAATTATTACATCTGAATGCTAATAAGGCTACAAGTCATGATAATATTCCATCAATAATGTTAAAGTCTGCTCCAGTAATAACGTATATATTAACTAAAATATTTAGTCACTTTTAAAGGAATATTTCCAATGGCATGGAAAACTGCCAAGGTTACCCATGTATTTAAAACTGGTAAAAATCTGATGTACAGAATTACAGACCATTTTCACGCCTACCAATTACCCAGGTACTGGAGAAATCTGTGAGTATTCAACTTAGATCTTTCTTAGATGAAAACAATATTATGAAGGCATCCCAATAAGGAATTCATCCGAAGTGTAGTACCATTTCTGCCTTAATCAGGGTGGTTGAAGATGTATAGGAGGCTATAGATATGGGGATGTCAGTGGGGATGTTCATATAGACCCTCTAAGGCCTTTGATACCTTAAATCATGATGTTCTGTCAAAATTAAATCAAGTGGATCTAGATCCAGTTTTAATTTCTAAAAACAGACAACCATTGGTATCTGTTAAAAATTAGGAATCAAAATTTCTAAAATAAATTCAGGAGTCCCACAGGGCTCGATATTAGGTCCTTTACTGTTCAGCCTGTACAAGAACGATCTTTCTCTCTATCATAAAGAAATGTAGTTTCATCTTTACATGGATGACACGATAATTTATGCAGCTGGGGTTCTCTAAAGCATATAGAGTTAAATTTACAATCTGCATTTAATAAGGTTCAAGATTTCTTTTTACAGAATAAACTTGTACTTAATGAAAACAAATCTCAAACTATGGTATTCAGAATGAATTCTAATCAGAGCTATGCTATACAGAGTAAAAAAAAAAAAGTAGCTTTCTGTGGAGGCTAGGAAATATGGTCAGAAATACAATGATCATTACAATTCTGGACTATGGGGACATATTCTCTGGGGCATCAGGGAGGGAGCTGGAGAAGATATACAGGCTATACAGTAGCCTCACCCACTTCACCCTTGATGTGCCTCAGGGACAACACCATTGCCTCATGTATTCCGAACTGGGATGGTTGAATTTACTTAATCAAATATATGCATCAATGCCTTAAAAATAGAGTACCAAGATATGTCTTGGATAAATTGGAATTTAGAAATATAAAGGAGGGCCTAAGAGCTGTTCACGTGTAGAATTGATTTTACCTAGAAAAGAACAAACCTTGAGAGATCATCTTTTTTCTATCTTGGTCCACAAATTTGGAGCTCCATACCCTGTCAGTTGAGACCATCTAAAGGCCTGATATTATTTAATAGAATCACATTTGAGGGGGTTTGATACCTCAAAGTCCCCAATACAGTGTTGTTCTAATTTTGATGTCCCATAAATAAATATTTGTTGATACTGTAATAGGTGGTAATTGTTACACCAATCAACATGGCCTAGAATATAGTACAGTAATGGTGCATCTTAAGTGACTGTATAGACTTAGGGACCTGTGCAATATGTTGTGTGTTGCATCTTGAAATTTGTTTTCATTCTGTATTTTCAAATTTGAATTTGCATTTATTATATATGTTATTTTGTTTAGATTTTTTATTTGTATTAGTTGATTTGTAAGTTTATAGATTTTATAATGTTTTGACTACACAGGAAATGAGCTTCGCTCAAATGGGTTGTCCACATTCATGAAAATGTTATGAATGAATGAAAACTACTACTACTACTACTATGTGGTCTCCAGTTCTGGGGAATCAAAATGGGAGCTGGAAGGACCACTGTTTAAAATCAGGAAAAACCCCAACTAATGCACAGTAGTTAAAAAGAATATATCACACTTAAAAGTACTGTTTGATTTAAAACAAATAAATGACTGGAGACCCTGCTGTACCAGAGCTGGATTTTGGTGACCATTCTCTACTGCAGAGAAACAAATCTGACAACTGCAGGGTAGAAAGTGGCTGCAGAGTTTTTCAAATGCCTATTCTAAAATCTATTAGAATAGGGTCTGTGTCTGGGGCATCTGTCTCTATGGAGATTGATGCATATAGTGAAACCATAATTGAGGGATTCCTGGGGTTAGAATTATAGTTCCATAAAAATAGGTTACTCACCTGTAATCGTGAGTTCTAGGAGTGGTATATGGTTCACATCCACACAATGGCAGTTCTTCCATAAGAGCTGATTCACCAGAATGTATTTACAAATCTCCCACCATCCAGGTGGTATATTCCTAGGTTTCACCCCATGATGTCAGATCTTGCATGCTGAAAGCAGGATTTGTGTGCCACTTGCCAGGGAGGGTGGGTGGTGTGGATGGGAACTATATAGCACTCCTAGAACTACAGTTATAGGTGAGTAAGCTATTTTTCTAGGTTGTGGATATGATTCACTGATCCACACAATGGCAGACTTCCAGCATTCTCTGGGAGAAACAGGCAAGTTGTGCACCTGTATTTGGCAGAGACTGAAAACGAGGGTCCCAAATGCAGCATCCCAGCGAGATGAAGGTGTGTGCTGACTTCCAGGTGGCAGCCCTGCAGATCTCCTGAATAGGAATGTTTCTGAAAACAGCCACTGAGGCAGCGGGATGTCTAGTGGAAAGAGCCCTGAGCCCTACAGGAGGCTCCCTACCAGCCAACCTATAACAGAGGTTGATGTAGGCTGTAATTCACCTGCCAATTGTCTTCTTAGCTGCCAGTCTGCCAGGTGCGGCTTCAGCATATGTAACAAAGTGCTGGCAAGCCTCACCTCGAACTTGAGCCTGATACACCACATAATAGAAGAGCACCTGCTGCAGGCCCAAGGAATGGAATCTGCATTCAGACTCCGAAGATGGGTTCATAAAGCAGCCCGGAGATTCATCCTCTGGTTAAGGTGGAACTCTGAGACAATCTTCAAAAGGAACTTTGGGTAGAGTGAAGGTACCTTACCTCTGTGAAACACCAAATAAGGAGGCTCCTTTGAGAGCACCTGAGCTCATTAATCCTCTTGGCTGACATGATGCCCACCAGGAAGACTGTTTTCCATGACAAGTGTGACATCTCACACACCTATACATAGACTAAAAAGGCTTGCCATGAACACTGCCAGAACCAGCAGCAAGTCCCAAGGTGGTGAAGGTTCATGAACTGGCAGGGACAAGTGATCAGTACCTTTTAAAATTGTGCCCTACCACCATCTCCTGTGCCATTGTCAGCATACCATCCCGCCCCCAGTATGCAGAGATGGCTGTGAGGTGCACCTTAAGGGTCATCGATCGCAGTCCCAGCCAGGAAAGATACCAGATATATTCCAAGATGCTAGCACAGAGCAGGCAAGGATCAAGTTCTTGCCTTGACACCAAATGGAAAACTTTTACATTTAAAGGCATAACCCTGGTGAGTCAACTTTTTAAGAGGTCTCCACAACGTGGAGCACATCGTCCAAATGATCCAAAGCCTGGAACTCTAGCAACTCAGGAACCAGGCTGTGAAGTGCAAGGATTGACGGTCTGAGTGCAGGACCTTCCCTGCTGTAGGATCAGAGATCCTGGCAAGGAGGCAACCATCCTGGGGGTCTGCTGCTGAGGCTGAGAAGATCCAGGTACCAGAACTGGTGAGGCCAGTTCAGATCTATAGGATCATCCATGTCTTGTCCTTTCATACCTTGATCACCACCTTGTGGATTAGGGAAAGGGAGGAAAGGCAGATAGGAGGGCTGGGATCCAAGGCCTCACAAGAGCATCAACCACCAGTGTTCTGGACTGTGGGGGCAGGCACAGAACAGCTTCAGTTCTGTTTTCTCCAAAGAGGAAAACAGGTCCACTAAAGGTGCCCCACAGTTAGAACAGGTGGCTTACCATTTCCTGATGCAGGGACCACTCATGTGATGTCTAGCCTACCTAGCTGAGAGCATCTGCCACCTGATTGCCTGCTCCTATGACATGAACCACCAGGAGATCTGCACCCAATCTGTGCATGTGGGTCCAGATCCTGAGATCCTCCCAACACAAAGAAATGAAGTGCATGCCACCATGCCTGTTCAGGTAGAATATGGTTGTGGTCTTGTCCATCCGGTTTGCACAGCCTAACCCCTGACTAGAGTAGCAAATTCCATCCAAGCCAGCACGGAGCTTCAGCAGATTGATGTGGGAATGGGACTCCTTGGGTGACCAAAATCTGGGGTCCTGCAGTTCTGGGTAGATGAATGGGATTCCTTCCTCCAAATGATCTGGGATCAGCCACCACTGGATGGCATCCCACATCAGCTGGGTCACCGTGACTGGCTAGTCCAGGTGTCCTAGGCACTGAGACCACTAAAGGCCCACCTCTTACTGCAGAGGCTGCATCTGCTAGTGATCCCAGAGGACCACACTGGTGTAAGACACCATGTACCCCAGCAGCCTCAGGAAGTCCTAGGCAGGGCACGAGCAACCAGCCTGAAATGATTAGGCAAAGGAGATAAGATCCAATGCCCGATCCACAGGAGGCAGGCCTTGGCCCATAGACAGCCTAGTTCTGCCCAGGTTAAATTAATTACCTGTAAGGGGATCAGTTTGGACTTGGCTGTTGACCAAGAGACTCAAGTCTCTACAGGTCTGGAGGGCCAGGTCCCTGGATCACTCCTGTGCTGCTTTGGACAACCCATCTATCAACCAGTCATCCGCTAAAAATAAATGCTGATGCTCCTGTGCCACAGGAAGGCTGCTACCACTTTCATGCACTTGATGAAGACCCTGGGCACAGAGGAGAGGCTGAATGGCATGATCTGGAACTGATAGAGCACCCCTTCTGTGCAGAACTGGAGGTACTGCCAGTTGGACAGATGGATTGAGATGTGGAAGAATGTGTCCTGGAGATCCAGAGAGCAAACCATACGTTCTGCTCCAGGGATGGTATAATCTGGTTCAGCATGACCATCCTGAACTTACAGTACCTGAGAAACAGGTTCAGATTGTAAAGATCCAGTATGGGGTGTGCGAGGAGCTGAGCAACATCCTCCCAGATCCTCCTGAAGATGGACAGTGTCCTGCAACACTGAGTACTCCCTTGGAGCATGGGATCAGTAAGGTGGGAGAACTTTAAAGTCGAGTGGCAATCTTCTGACCACCTCGAACCCACTTGTCCATAGTAATGATGGACAATGAGGCCAGAAGTGACGAGGCCAACCCCCACCGGGAGCTGAGTCAGGGATTGACAGGTGGGAGGTGAACACCTCCCAACACATTACTGAGCAGCTTTGGAGGGGCACTGCCCATTGAGGCTGGAAGGGCACCACTTCCCTAGTCCTGCCTTTTTGGGCCCCTCACCAGAAGACTTAACCTTGAAGTGCCAGACTTGTAACTACCTGTGCTGGAGCTGTTGTCATGAAGACTGCTGTTGCTGAAAGGGCCAAAACTGAAGGCCTTTTTATTTTCCTTTTGCCTTGCAGGTGCTTCTGGGATGAAGCCATGGAATCCAGGGTAGCACTGCATTTCTCGATCCTAGTGATATTCCCATCCACCCTCTTGCTGAAGAGGTCAGTGCCCAGAAAGGGACCTTGGCCAACTTGTGCTGAGTGTCCATGCAGGCATGGGGATCCTCAGCCAGGCCCTACAGTGCATCTGAGACAAAACAAAATGCACAGTGGATCTATTACAGTGGAATGTTACTCCAATAAGGCAAGGTGAAGCCAAATTCCGTAACTAGAAATTAATTTATTCCAGAGACAGCAAAGACGCACTTACAGAAAATAAAGGTACTGGTTAACCACAATGCAGCCACCCCCAGCACTTTGATCTATGGAACTTCCTCAGGGGCCCTCCTTTTGAACTGATCTGGGGTACTACTGTATACAACTGCTTCTGGTAGTACATTCCAGGCACTCACAATTCTCTCTTTTTTATTTATTTATTTGTCTTGGATTACATTACCTCTGAGCACATAGCAGCTCTTTTACAAAGGTTCCACATCAGTGAGGAAGGGTGACAAACATACAAAGGATGCATAATACAAACTCTGCACTACAGCAGTAACATGAAATGACCAAGTCAACTATAATATAATACATAAGGTGGTAAAAATAA
Organism: Neoceratodus forsteri; assembly: GCA_016271365.2. Classification (NCBI taxonomy): domain Eukaryota; kingdom Metazoa; phylum Chordata; order Ceratodontiformes; family Ceratodontidae; genus Neoceratodus; species Neoceratodus forsteri. The sequence continues at coordinate 693,833,647 of CM057449.1, forward strand.
TTATGAATTATACAGTTAGTAAAGGAGGCAGCCCAAGGGGCTTTGTCAGGTAAGGGTAGAAACATAGACTTTGACGGCAGATAAGGACCGCTTGGCCCACCTAGTCTGCCCATTTCTCTACCCAGAGGATAAGCTGCAGATCCTATTTAACCAACAGCCTATTTCTTCCTACCCCCACAAAATTGCCTTATGTCTGTCCCATGCATTCTTGAATTCTTCCACAGTTTTAGACCCCACAACCTAAATACTTCCTCACATTGCCCCTGAGCCGTCCCACTCTATCTTCAAATTGTGTCCCGTGTTCTTGCACATCTCTTTTCTGAAAGATGCTACCTCTTGGACTTTGTTGATTCCACTGAGGTACTTAAATGTTTCTATCATGTCCCCTTCTTCCTCCTTTCTCAAGGGTATACATATTAAGCTCCTTTAGCCTCTCCTCGTATGGCTTCTCTTGCAGACCCTGCACCATTTAGTTGCCCTCCTCTGAACTGCCTCCATCCTGTATATGTCCTTGTGGAGATGGGGTCTCCAGAACTGGACGCAGTACTCCAGATGGGGTCTCACCAACTGTCTATACAGGATAACAACTTCTTGTTTTCTGCTGGTGATGCCTTCTCTATACATTCCAGTATCCCCAGCCCTCCCTACCGCATTCTCACATTGCTTGCCAACCTTAAGGTCATCTGATACGATTACCCCAGGTCCATTTCCATTTTGTTGTTGTTACTACCTCCCCACTGTGTAATCTTCCTCTGGGTTTTGTTTCCAAGTGCATTACTTTGCACTTCTTTGCATTGAATCCAAGCTGCCATAATTCTGACCATTCCTCCAACCTTGCCAAGTCCCTTCTCATCCTTTCCACGCTCCTTGTGCATCAGCCCTGTTGCAGATCTTTGTGTCATCTGCAAAGAGGCATACTTTTCCTTCGAGTCCCTTTGCAATGTCACTTATAAAGACATTAAAAGGACTGGACCTAGTACTGAACCTGTGGTACCCTACTAGTAACCCCTCTTTCTTCAGAGTGGACTCCATTTACAATTACCTTCTGTGTCCTGTTGTTCAGCCAATGTTTTACCCAGGCTACCACCCTGGGACCCACTCCAAGGCTGGTTAATTTGACTACTAATCTTTTGTGTGGGACTGTGTCAAATGCCTTTGCTAAAGTCTAGGTAGGCCATGTCCACAGCCCCTCCCTGGTCTACTACTTTGGTCACCCAGTCAAAGAAATCAATTAGATTCATCTGACATGACCTTCCCGCTGTGAACCCATGTTGCCTTGGGTCCTGGCCCCACTGATCTCTAGGTACTCAACAATTCTTTTCATCCAGAAGTGATTCCATCACTTTTCCTACCACAGAGGTCAAACTGACAGGTCTGTAGTTTCCTGCCGCTGTCTTGCTCCCACTTTTGTGAAGGGAGTCACATCAGCCTTCTTCCAGTCCTCAGGTACCACACCATCCTCCCATGATTTGTTCTAAAGGATAGTCAGTGGTGTCACTAGTTTTCTGCTTAATTCCTTTAGAATTCTGGGATGAATTCCATCTGGCCCCATTGCTTTGTCCACCTTCAGTTTTAGGAGTTCTTTCAGAACCCTTTCTTCTGTGAAAGGACTGGGATCAACCCCACTCTCCAGAGTGCTTCTGTTAATTGGATTAGGCACTCCCCACTTCCTCTTTTGTGAATACTGAGCAGAAGTATTCATTCAGTATCCCTGCTTTTTCACTGTCACTCCTGCCCACCCTCCATCCATTCTGTTCAGCCTCACTATCCCTCCCTTTGTCTTTTCACCTCCCTGATATTCTGACTACCCTCCCTGCTTCCTTCTGCCTTAACTGGTACAGTTCTCTGTCTTGCTCCTTCTGTGTTTCCTTATACTTCCTAAATGCTATCTTTTTCTCCTAACCTTCACCGCCACTTCTTTTAACCATAGTGTCTTTTCTTTCATTTTGATTTATTTGCTTCACACAAAGGCTTGTTGCCTCTGTGATGGCAGTTTTGATATTTCTGCATTGTTGCTCCACCCTCCTTCTAGCCTGTTTGCTAGTGCTTTTCTAAGGCACTCTCCCATCTTGCCAAAGTCAGCCCTCCTGAAATCCAGAACCCTCACTTATGAATGGCTTGAATCTGTAGCTGAGTTTATCATGAACCACGCTGTTTGGTGGTCACTTGTTCCCAAATGGCTACCCACTTCTAGATCTGAGATCCTCTCACTGTCCCCATTTGAGAGACAAGGTCTAAGATTTCTTCCTCATGAGTAGGTTCCAAACTAGCTGTCTGAGGCATGCCACCTGAAGGGCATCAAGAATGGTCCTGCTTTTGGATGTGGCTGCAGCAAAGGTGCTCCAGTTAACATCTGGCATATTATTGTTCCCCATCAACAGTATCTCCCTTTCTCTGCCATCCTAAGTATGCCTTCTATCATATCCTTGTCCATTCCCTCCCTGACATGGGGTCTGTATACAACCCTGTGCGGATTGTGTGGTGCCATTTCCAGTCTCTAAGGTAACCCACAGTGCCTCCTCTTCTCCCTGTTTACTCTTTTGTTCAGTTGCTTTTATCCCTTCCCTTACAGAAAGCTACCCCTCTTCTGCCCTCCCTGTCTCCCTGTAGGTTGTATACCCTGGTATGTTAACTTCCCAGTCATGGTTCTCTGTGTACCATGTTTCTGTGACTGCTACAATATCCAGGCATCCCTCTTCCATCAAGGCCACCAGTTCAGGAGCTTGTTGCCCAGACTACGGTGGCTGGTACTCATTACCTCCATTTCTTGATGGCCTTACCCCATCCCTGTCCCTATTGCATTTGTCACTTTCTCCATTTAACCCTGTGGTCTCCCTATTGACATCTCTATGTTGGTGTCTACCTCACTTAGTACCCTGATTTTTTTTGGGGCTAGGATTTCCCTGCTCCTTTTCAGTGCCTCCCTTGGCTAGTTTAAATACTTGCCAATGAAGTATTTAAACCTATCACCTAGGATCCTGAGTTCCCTCCTGGACAGATGCAGACCATCATGCCAGTATAGGCCTGCATCCATCCAGGTGGACCCCAGTCCAGTGAAGCCAAATCCCTGAGCTTTTCACCAGTTTTCAGCCACTGATTGAATCCCATGGTGTGGCGCACTCCTAGTCTCATCCGTGCCATAGACAGACAGCACCTCCGAGAAGGTTACCATGTGTGCTATTTGTCTAAGGCCCTCCCATCTCCACAAATGCTTCTTGCACTGCTCTGATCCCTTTCTTAGCCAGGTCATTTGTCCCTAGGGTGGACAATGACATCCAGCTCCCTCCCTGTGCAGCTGCTCCTGTGATCCTGAGGATTCGCTCCTGTCCCTCCAAGCCATGGTGCCAGGCAGGCACCTACCTCCTCTCCCCTTCCTCCCCAGTTCTACCTTCCTAACAATAGAGTCCCCCACCAGGAGTTGTTTTCTCCTCTCTGTGGGGTCCCATGCCACCCTCCTGTGGGTCTTCTTTGTGGAGGTTCCCAGCATCCTTCTTGGTCTCCACTGTGGGTGCCTCCATAGAGGAACCACACTTTTCCAGAATGGCATAGAAATTATGGAGAGGTACAACTGGAGGGATGTGCCTCTGTTCCACCACCCTCACCCTCCCTGAGCTCGTTGTGGTTCAACCGCCTCTTTCTTGCTAACCTCTGAGGCAATGGCAGTGACCCTGGTGGTCCCTGGGTGGGAGAGGAGGTCCCACAAATCCTGGCCAACTCAGCCTGGAGATGAGCAACCTCCTCCCTCAGCCCAGAGAGGTGCCTGCAGATGGGATAACACTGCATCCTCCAGAATGTCTCCTGGAAGACTGCTGCTCCACAGCCAGTGCACTGCACCACTCCCACCATGTCTTTTTTCTGTCCCTTAACTGTTGTTTGGAATACTTACTTTTCCTCTGTTTGTTTATTTTCTTTTTCTTTTTTTCTTCCCTACTTACTTACTGCCTCTGTGCCCTTTTAGCTCCTGAACTTCCTGTTCTAAGACAAGAAGTTCCTATATTTCTCAGTAGTCTCCTTACTTGCTCAGAGTCCAACCTCCAGCAGCTGGGGGCTGGAGAGCTACTCTTGCCCTTCTAGGATGGTGTCTTTGGTGGCTTTGTGATCACTCACTTCCTGCTCCCAAACAGGAAGTTCATGTTGTCAGTTAAATCCTGTGCCTATAAAAGTAGAACTGGTTTTGGGTGGAGGGAGGGAAGGAGGGCAATATAGTCCTAGAAAGTAGTAGGAGGAGAGACAGGATTCAGGGACAGTGAGGTTGAACAGAGAATAGGGAGGGATAGGTGGAGCGGGTGAATAGCAACATATGGGATGGAGAGATGAGTGGGTAAAGAGTAAGGCAGATGGGTGAAAGAGGTTATTTATAAAGGATGGTAGGGTAGGCACTGTGGTTCAGGTCAGGCAAAGGAAGATAAGAATTGACTGCACCATTCTCTTCTTTTATTTGTCTTGACTGTTTTCATTTTAATTGCTTGTTATATGACCTAGTCTGTCTTTCAATTTCCTTTCTGCTTAATCCTGACGCCAACCAGATTTGTTCATTATGGTAGGCCTAGTATGCATAACAGAGGTCCCCACTTAATTTTCTATATTGTATGGAATAAATATTTAATGTTTCTAATCTTTCCCTGTAAGGTATGGTCTTGACTGTTGTGATTTTTTTAGTTACTGTTCTTTGTACCTTCTCAATTGATTTCATACTCCCAATATTATGTACTGCAATAAAAGGTGCACAGTATTCCAAATGGGGTCTGACCAGCTTGTATGCAGTGGGATAATCACATCCTTCTTCCTACTCTTGACAATCCTCACAATGCAGCCAACAATCCTGTTACATTTTTAACAGTTTCTCTGATGTGGTGATCAAATGTGAGTTTGTTATTTATATATACACCTATATCTTTTTCTACATCTGTTGTTGCTAGGATTTTATTATTTAGTGTATACTGGGCCATGATGTTATTATGCCCTAAATGCATTACCTTGCATTTTCCATGTTAAATTCCAAACCATTGTCCTTGCCCATGTACCTAACCTATCCATGCCTTGTTGGCACCCTAGTGCAGCTTCCTTGTTGTTTATAATGGTTCCCACTTTAGAGTCGTCTGCATATTTGCAGATCGATGATTATTTGATGTTTTCATTGCTGCTACCAGGATATTAAAAGCCGCAGTCCCAGGACTGACCCCTGGTACCCACTACTTGTCATATCTTCCCATCCAGACTGAGATCCCTTTATGGAAATTCTCTGCAGCCTATTATCCAACCAGGACTCTACCCATGATACTACCTTTGGGTGAAATTCTTTTCAACTAGTTGGTTCACTGTTTCATGGTGTGGGACAGAATCAAACGCTTTAGAGTAATCCAGGTATAATACATCCACAGGCCTAATACACCATCAGTGACCACTCCCCAGTCATGTGTGCATGGTCTAACAAATTCCTTAAGCCCCTCCCAAAATTATCAGCTAGCAGAGTCCTTCCTTATGGAAAACTTCCACATCTCAAACAACACCTGCTTCTACAAGACTGGCTACCCATCTATGATGCAACAGATGTTAACTTGGCTCTTGATCACTTCATCTCAATTTTCAACAAAGCCTCAAGACCTCTTTGCCCCTGCTAAAAGTCGCAAAACAAATCTCTCTCTAACCCATGGGTCACCGCGGCTCTTCTCTCACAGCTGAAACTAAGGATCACCTCTGGGCAGTTGCCAGGCCACTGGCAAACAACTGGACATCCAAAATTACAAACAAGCATAAATGCCCTACATAAAAGCCATACGGCTAATGAAATCCACCTAGTACAAAGACGCCTCACCAATACATGGGAAATGGTCGTGCTTGGGACAATATCAAGGATGTCACAGGAAGCAGCCAAAACCTCTCGCCATGTTAATGGTTGATGGATCCTCAACCCTTGACCCCAAGGTGATCGCAAACATCTTTAACACAGCTTTTTCAGACCTTAGTGCTGTTCTACCCGTGACTTTTTCGAAAACAGGGCCTACTCCCCAAATACCTCAGCCCCTCAGTCTAACCATCCCTCTTCTACTTCAGGAAGGTAAGGCTGAATGAAGCTCGGCTGTATTACTGCAGCTATCTCTAAATCTAGATCTAGTAGCGACACGCTGGACCTTAAGCTTGTTGCTCACCCTCGATGAGGTAATTCATCCATTAACAAAAATCATAAACCTCTCTCTAGTTGTGGAAAATTCCCGACCTATGGAAAACAGCCACCGTGACACCTGTCCATAAAAGTGGGGACAAGACGATTCACTCAAATTATCGCCCTATCTCCATACTGCCCCACTCTCTAAGGCACTTGAGCGATCGTGGTGGATCAACTTACCAACCACTTGAATAACATACAAATACCTTGTCCACAACAACACGCGCCTCCGGAAAGGTCACAGCACCACCACAGCCCTTCTTGAGTTCACTGAGCTTTGCACAAATCCGTTGACAGTGGCCTTCTCACAGGGGCTGTTTTCATTGACCTCTCCAAGGCCTTCGTACAGTACACCTTGACTACTAATACACCAACTACTGAATGCCAGGCTATCACCTGACTCTTCTCTCTGGTTTAAAAGCTACTTAGAAAACCGGTCACAGAGAGTAAAAATTCATGACGCTCTTTCTAACACCCTGCCTGTTCGCCGGTGTCCCACAGGATCCATACTGGGACCCCTATTTTTAGCCTTTTCTTAAACTCCTCCTTACCACTGCTCTGAGCAAATCATACTATATGCCGATGATGCTGTTGTATTCTCCACTCACAAAGATCTTGCAGCTCTTCAACACAACCTTCAACTTGGTTTCAGTTCTGTAGAGACATGGTTTCTTAATCATAAACTGGTCCTCAATGACAAGAAAACCAAATCTATGCTCTTCTGCAGCTCCTTAACCCACACAAGCTACACCACTTGGCTATCTCCACCACCCAGGGGAACACTCTAGATCAGGTGGTGTCCTTCAAATACTTAGGGATACAGCTTGACCCTAATCTCTCCTATGGACTTCATGTAGATAATGTAGCTAGAGCTGCTAATACACAGCTTGGTCTCCTCTACAAACACAGACCACACCTCACACCAGAAGCTTTGAAGGTTGCAGTCCTGAGCTCTGTGATCTCTGTAATAGACTATGGTCTCATCATTTATGGCTCAGCCACAACCACAACCCTCTCAACTGCCTTAAATAAAGCATGTTGGCTCATCACTGGTGCTCACCATCTCACCCACACACATGACCTGTACACTCAGACCAGCTGGCTCCAACTATCAAACCACATAAAGTTTCTCACCTGCTCCATGGTCAAAAAATCTACCTTGGCCTTGCACCTTCTGGGGTCTCAACTCTGTTACAACACCAAATTAACAAATGGTGCCTTAGGAGATCCACACTACAGCTACTGAAAGTTCCCACTGTCACACTTCACAGAGACAATGCTCTTTTGCTTATCGAGCACCACTCTGGTTCAATGGCCTCAGCCCAACCATCTCCTCTGCCCCAACTATTGGTATGTTTAAAACTAGGTTCCAGGACTATCTCACTACCAACAGCTCCTGTGACTGGCCAACTTAACCTTGTTTCTCCACTTCCTTTCTGCTCTAGTTGTCCCCTCCTCCCTCCTCACTGGATTCTACCTCACATCTTCGTATACCCAATGCTGCACTTTTCACCCTCTTGCCATCCTCCCTACATTCCTTCTCTCCCTTACCATCTTCCTCTCCCTATGACTCTGGCACTTCTTGTCTGTTGTCTATTTTCTCTGACAAATGCCGCTTGCTGCCTTGTTACAATGCTACCCTTGAACTGTATTAATCTGTACTCTGTTTGCAATGTCCACATTGTTGTAATGCCTGTCTTGATGTTCCCCATAATTTGTATTTCTCTGACGTGGAACCTTTGTAAAGAGCCATGGCTCAAAGGTATTTGTAATCCTAGACTTGATAAATAAATAAACAGGCAGCCACTGTCTAATGCTGCAAGTTGAGGGGCTTCTTCAGGAGATGGATTAGAACTGCCCTCTCTCACTCAGGAGCAGAATTGAAGGTATTTGTAGTGGTCAGTAGTGGGAAAGTAGTTGGATGTTTGTAAAGCAGAGAATGGTAGGATACCCCTGTGAGACATTAACTGAAATACATATGTGAGCCCAGTCTGTGCCAGTGCTGCATTGTTATGTCAATTTGGTTGAGAGAGAAACCTGTGTCATATGCTGTGGCCTAGTGGAATAGTCTGTCATCTGGGGTTAAAATATTTTCTGTATTACCAGTCACTGGGATAAGTCTCAGCCGTGTACTGGAAAAATTTGGTTATGGGTATGCATTCCAGTGGTTACCTAAAAACACCTGCCTTGATCATGTGTATTGTTTAATACCTTTGTTTTTATTTATACTTTCCTGCTCCTTTTCATCCCAGCTGCCTTCCTCTGACTGACCCCTCTCCCCAGCTCCATCACCCTGGCTCCCTGGGACTTACCTTCACTCGTGCCCTCTCTCACAGGGATGTGGGTGTCTCCAGTCACCAGGTGCAGGGCCTGCAAAGGTCAGTCATCACTTTGCTGCTGCAGGGGATGGTCCTCCAGTTTCCTCTCTGCACGACAAACGGCAATGGGCAGGGTGGGTGTGCTCTACGCTCGATAGATGGCCAAATGCCCTGAATGTGGGGTCCTTTCCCAACATGATGGCATGCATGTGCTGGCATCCAGCTGCCACTGGGTGTCAGGCAAGCAGCGCATCATGGCATTCCTCTCCCGAGGAAGGAGAGCTGTCTGTAGATGCTTGATCCTTCTCTCCCCACCAGCCCTGAGCAACCCAAGCCCATTCCTGACCGTGAGGTCACTGGCTTGGCTGCAGGAGGCATGGATGCCACTAGGCTGGCTTGTTTAATACTATTTTGATTTACTTCCAGTACGATTGATAAGTAGGGCTAACCAGAGGCAGATTATCTGCAGGTGGGACACCAGGAATACCATCAGAAATTGAGCAGATTCACGACTCCCTTTTCCCATGGTCATTTTAGAATTGAAAGGTGTATTTGTGGGGAGTTTCCTGCAAGATAAAGTGCAATATTGTGTTGTCCCAGGCACAAAACTGCTTTTATCTGGCATGAGTGGAAGAGTTTGGAGAAAGTATAGGATTCTAGGAGAATGTTTTAGCATATCACCTCTATTCTGTTGGAAAAAAAACTAGACAGAGGTGGGTCCAGTGGGACAAATCTTTACAGATATGCTGAGTCAGGGGCTCATAGTCAAGTAGCTTGACATGTTTTAGTTTTGAGTGAACATGGCTCCTAAACATCAGATTGTTGTTTTGTGCCATTTAAAGGAAACTGATTTTTATGGCTTGCATGGTATGCGACACCACACACACACACAAATACACACACAGAGTGACACCACTCTTCTTCAGCTGCTTGTTTGAACAGGCAGTGACTGTAGGGTTACAAAATTACTAGTAACTTTAAAACAAAGTAACTTAAGGATCTAATTTTTGGCTTGGGGCTGATTGGGGATATGCTGATCCAAATTCTGAATTTGCAGATGCTAGAAATTTTGTTTAGACTCTCTCTTAAGAGATTTTGTAGAATTCCTGCACTGATTGAAGCAGGCAGACCCTGTGTTCATTTGAGCTGAGTAATAGCTCATAAATAATGTCACTTAGTCAGCTTTTCCAGCAAGGAATCTCCAAAAGATTTACACTGTTTTTTAACCTCTTAAGACACTATCTGATTAGCACTGTATCAGACATACATTTGTTTCTTTAATCACTAAGACATTTAAAGAACTGTTATCTTTGTTACTAAGAGACATGCAAACAAGTGAATATAAAAACCCAAACTGTTGTTGTCACCCTTGTGTTCAGAGGATTTGGATGTGGTGTGTGGCAGGTGAAAGGAAAGGGGTGGTAGTCGGTGCTGTAATGAAGGGAACCAAAACTGTTTCTGCTTGTGGCACTGTAACTTCTAAAACTGGCCTTGATCTGAAGACATGAGCTGAGTGGAGGCACAGCACTGAAGTGACACTATGAGCTTCCACTTGGATGATGCTACTGTGTTCCAGAATAGATCAGTAATTAGAATTAAGTATTTGTTTATGAATGCCAAATATTTGTCATGTACTGGTTGTTAGTGTTGTTATTTTATTCACCCAGGATCTTGCATGAGTGAATAGTAGACCCAGAACATCGGATCAATCTTACTACACACTGCATCTACTGATAGTGAGTCAGTGTGACATATTAGTGGTTAGAGCACTGGTTTAGAGACTGAAAGACTGCAGATTTGAGCCCCTCTGGAAGCAAACATTCACAGTGTGACCAAGTCATAAAGGAAACGACACCCAAAACTTGAAAAAATATATGCTGTACGAGTGTTTTAATTTGTATGTGAAGTTCTAGTGTTTCCTTCCCTCTGACTGGATTAGGAGTTTTTCCTAAATTAGCCTGCTAGCTTTAGGTAGTTTTACAACCCTGGAGATCTCCATATCAAATAGCTTTATTGCATTTCTTTGTCCTACAATGCACCTTGTTTCATGTGATGGTGATGTAGCAGAGCCCATAAGTCCGGCAGAAAGCATTGCATTACAATCAGTTCACAACAATAGAGATGGCTATATTTTAAAATCTGCAGAATTCAGCTTGGTGACCACCCTCATCCTAAAGGTTTTACTGTCCTGAAAACTTTGCTGCTGGTAATTTTTGTAAAGCTTCCAAGATATTTAGTTTGTTTGGCATGTGTGTGCTGAATGTTGGTCTCTTACATCACAGTCACATGAGACAAGATGCACTGTGGGAACAAGAAATACAATTACACTATCCGGTATGAAGATCCTTAGGGGTCATAAAACTAGCATAAAGCTTGCAGGCTAATTTGGGAAAAACTCCTAATACCAGTGAGAGGGAAGGAAATACTAGAACTTCACATACAAATTAAAACACTCTGCACAACATTATATTATTTCAAGTTTTTGTGTGTGGTTTCTTTTTAAGTTCTATGTGCTGCTACCCAGCTTTAGAAAGGGAGTAGGAGCAGAACCTCGCTGGAAATGAGATGCTGCATCTCAGCTGGATATCCTGGGTAAATAAATTGTAATACAGGACCAAATGGAAAACAAGATGCTGCATCTCAGCTGGGCTATCCTGGGTAAATAAATTGTAATACAGGAACCCACTGGAAATGAGATGCTGCATTTCAGCTTGCCTATCCTGTGTAAGTAAGTTGTAATTCAGAACCCACAGGAATTGAGATGCTACATTTCAGTTGGGCTATTCTGGGTATATAAATTGTAATGTTGGACACCACTGGAAATGAGATGTTGCATCTCAGCAGCTCTATCCTGGGTAAATAAATTGTAATGAAGGACCCCACTGGAAATGAGGCATAGCATCTCAGCTGGGCTATCCCTGGAAAAAAAAAAAAAAAAAAAAATTTGTAATGCAGGATCCAATAGGAACGAGATGCTGCATCTCAGCTGGGCTATCATGGGTAAATACAATGTAATGCAGCACCCACAGGAAATGAGGTTCTGCATCTCAGCTGGCTATCCTGTGTAAATAAGTTGTAATGCAGGACCATTCTGGAAGAGAAGTGTTGCATCTCAGCTAGGCTAAAGTATAGCCATATTGAAGAGACATGGTCCCAGCACAGACCCCTGAGGACACTACTGGTGACAGGAGCCCAATTAGAATACTTTCCATTTATAGTGACCCTCTGCATTATTCCTTTTAACCAATTTGTTACCCAGTTGACTATGTACTGTATGTGTTTAGATTAAATACCTCAAGGTATTGATAAATTCATAATGTGGCAATTTATCAATGCCTTGGCAAAATCCAACAAGACATGGTCGACAGATTTACCTGATCAATTTCTTTAGTTACTAACTCATAAAAAGTTAATAAATTAGTTTCACAGGATCTAGTTTTGGTAAACCCATGCTGGAGTGGGTCTACTAACCCAGATTTATTAAGTTACTCCTGTAAATATTCTTTGATGATGCTTTAGTATTTTGCCCATTAGATAAGTGAAGCTAATAGGCCTGTAATTCTCGGATTAGTTTTAGGTCCTTTTTATGGCTGGGTACCACTGTAGCTACATGCCAATCTTGAGGGACTTCCCAGTATTAAATGAATGTTGCAGAATATTAGTAAGGGAAGACAGATATTTTGGCAAGCTCTTTTAATACCCTAGGGTGGATTTCATCAGGGCCTGGTGATTATTTTCATCCAATTTACTTAACTTGTCCAGGACTACACTGGGTAATATGGTAAGTTCCCTACAGAAGATAGATCAACTGTATTCTCTACTCATCATTGCTTTTATTGAACACAGTACAGAAGTATTGGTTCTGAATATTGGCAGCTTCTTAATTTGTAGCCAGTGTCCTATCCCTATTTAAGAAGGGTCCTATAGTGTTTACCTTCCCCTAGTTCTGTTGACATGAGCAAAGAGTGCTTTTTATTATCTTTAACTCTGTCAGTCAAGTACAATTCATACTTGGATTTTGCAGACTTAATCATAGTTTTAATGTTTTTAACTATTAACCTGTACTTAGGAACAAGGTGTGAACCCTTTTCTTATTTTCTGGAAAAGCCTTTTTTTTTTTTTTTTGTTAATCATACGCTTGATTGAGGAATTAAACAATAGAGGGGTTATTTTATGACTATTATATTTTTTTGTTTTGGGGATATTGTTGTTAATGAGGTATTTAAGTTTTCCAATCATTTAGCCCCATTTACCCTCAACTGACTGGTTAATTAAATCTTTAGGGCCAATTCAGTGATTGAGGCTAGTTTTATAGTTTCAGAATCAGCTTTGTGAAAATTCAAGGTGTCAGTTAAGTCAGTGGCTGTTTGTTTTAGATTCCCAGTGACCTGAAAGTAAACCATGTTGTGATCACTATTGCCCAGGGCCACCTGTGTTAATATTAGAAATACAATGCTCAGTATTGGTTAATATGATATCTAATATTTTGTCATTTCTTGTAGGGTATTGTACTTTTGTTTCAAAGTCAATTCCTGAAACAAGACCATATAACGGCTTCAGTTTTGCTTGCTGTTATGGCCATAGGCCAATCGATATTAGGTAAATTAAAGTCACCAAGTATCATAAGGTTATTAGATGGATCCAAGTTCCTATATAATTTAATAGTGCACTGTCGCTTTCAGGAGATATGGAGTGGGGTCTATATACCAAACCTAAAATAAAGGGGGACCAATCTGGGAGAAAGTTTGATACACAATGATTCCAGGTTAGGAGAATCTACTGGGATTTATTTGCTTATTATATTATTTTGTAGATAGATGGCCACACCTCCATCTTTCCTATGGACCATACTTTTAGAGTATACATTTTATCCCTGGATGGCTTTTATCCCAAGGATCATTTGCTTCCCACCAAGTTTCAGTGACCAACACAATTTGAATGTTGTTTGTTTCAAGAAGATATTTGAATTCTTCAGATTTATTGGTTAGACTTCTAGCATTGATTAGTACACCTTTCCAGCCTGTGTTATTAAAGCTAGGTAGATTAAATGATTGGCTTGGTTTCATATGGTCACTAGGGGCCCACTCCCATGATCCAGTTTAAATAGAATTTAATAACTCTATTGATTTTTTTTCCCCAGAATCCTGGACCCGAGGTGGTTGAGATACATGCCATCCCTTTAAAACAAGCTGGATTTTTGAAAGAAGTGGAATTGTCCATGAAACCTATATTTTTTGACAGACAATATTGTCTTAGCCAGTTATTTACTTTGTGGATCATGTGATTTTTATATACATTTTTTCTGATGGTAGCAACAACCTAGACATAATTATTTCACCTCTATTTCTAATCTGATCAAATACATTTTAAAATTTGACTGTATGTCTGAAAAATCACATGTACAGATCATTTATTCCAATGTGAATAATAACTAAGGGCTTAGTGGTATTTTCAAGTAATCCTTCTATTAAGCCAATAATATCCGAGTCCTAACCCGGTAAGCATGCTCACTGTAGTAGATTCCTTACGCCCTTCACATACCATTGCATCAACCCCTTTAGTATAGAGTCACCTTTACCAGAATATCCCTGGTATAAGGTGAACTAGTTTCTACTGGTTGTGATTTTTTGAGAACAACATTAGGTGGTGGAGTAAATACTGGGGTGAAGTTTTCATCTGAAACCTCGGTGTCTACTGGCAGTCTTTCATATCTGTTAGGTTAATTTGCTGGTAATCCTGGCTGGGAGGAAGGCATGGGGAACCATAGTGATATTGTTTGTTAAACTGGGGGAGACAAACACCTCAGTTGCATCTAAAATAGTGTGATGCATGTGATTTATACTGGTTTCTTTCACTGCTTCATCGATAAAAGCTTCTAGCAATGTAATCTCTTTATAAGTTTCCAGTCTCCTGTAACTGACATATTTCTTCTAAAAGAGCAGTATTTTAAAGTTGCTTTAAAACGATCTTTTAGTTTAGCTTATTCCTGTTAGTTGTGGCTGACTTTTAAATGTCTGGATTTTATTATTTTAATATTTCTGTACACGCCTTGGTCTTGAAAGGCGCTTCATAAATAAAATTTGAATTTAATTGAATTGAATTATTTTGGGTACACTTACCATACACAAACTCCTGATTGTGTGTAATTTCTGGGTACATGTTGCACTGACAGCACATTTTTTCCTGGTACTCATCCCCTTTTTCTTTGCCTGCGCCATTGGAAGTGGCCAAACAGTAAACACAGTAAGTTATCCTGTTTTATTTCCTACCAGACAAGATGTAGATCCTATAGCCTCCTGGTCTCCTGTGTCCATAGCAGACACATCAGACACAGCATGACGGTGTGTCTCTGCACGCCCCACTCACAGTTGGGCATGAAGTCATTGGAAATTACAGAGTTTGACAGGGTGGCCCATAGAAACAGCCTAACCACCCTGTCAAATGCCTTCTCAGCATCCAGACTTAATAATATTGGGGGAATCTGACACTTTGTGGTGAAGTCATTTAAGGGTAGATTGCACTGTATGCTGTTGTGTGTCTGCCTGCAATGGATGAAGCCCACTTGGTCAGGGTCTGTCAGGTGTGTGAGGGGACATTCTAGCTCACAGGCTGTAATGGACATAAAATGTTCTAGTCATAACTGAGCATTGAGATTTGTCTGTAAAGTGGGATAATGAGGGTCTTTCTCATTGTACAGTTTCAAATGGCTGAGATTACTACATATCATGAAAGGATTGGGGCTTCACCTTGCTGTATTACCCAAAAGCAGCCAGCAACGGGGACAACTGCTCTCTAAATTTCTTGTAAACTCATCTGGGTAGCCATCTGGGCTGGGCACTTTTGGGTCTCTGAGTCTTGGATGACTGACTCTATTTCTCCAGTGGTGATTGGGGCTAGAAGGCCTTGAGCTGTCTCCTTCCATAGCTTGGGGAGGGCAAGAGTGCACAGATATGTCTGAACCCACTGTAGCAGGGTTACTCCTCTGCCATGTAGAGTTGCTGCTAATATTTAGCAAGTGCTTCTCTCATTTCAGTGGAATGTTTCAGGAGCTACCCAGTAGTAGTGAATATCTTTATTTTAAATAGGATGTAATGCTTAGGGACTCAAGGGCCCTGTTTTACAAAGTTGTCCTGTGTAAAATGTTTCAGAGTGTCAAGGTCGACTAGTTTTTGACACTCACCTGGTGCGGTTAGCCCTAATTTTTGAGCCAGACTGTGCGCCTCCTAAGCCCCTCCTTCATAATAGTGATGCCTGAGGTAAATTAAAGCTTGTTTCATTTCTGAATCCATAAATTGTTTTCATTACTTATTAACACTCTGGAGTGCTCTCTTGGTGTAAAAAACTCTGAAGAGTTTGGAGGTGTGCTGGAGGTCCCCAGGTGAGCCAGAGACCCTTTACAGTCCTTCTTATATAATATTCCACAACTGACCTTATCTGCTTATAAGGACACACAACATAGTTATTCTTCTCTCCCCACAATACAGTCTTGTTATACATTACTATAACCTTACATATCACTATAACCGTGGCACCCCCACTAGCAAGAACACCAATCTTTCTGCCTAAATTACATGTCTGTATTTGGCTGTAACAGTCCATGCATAGTTAGTCTTCATCAGTTCTGTCTAATCATAAACCCAGCTGTATAGCAAACAGAACTTAGTAAATTTCCATCAGTAATATATAGCCAGTCCATCGGTTAATGTAAAGCCAGTAAGTTTCCTTCATGAGTACTTTACTATGCAGCAGAGTCTACTAAGAGAAAAATACCGTATCTATCATGAAATAGGTGCCTTAGGCAAATCCTAAAGCTTTATGCTAACAGTGCAGAGTATCTGGAGTAGGCCCATTACACGCAGCTATGGTGGATGAGTAGTCATTATCAAAAAAATAGAGCTGTTCTTGTACTTTAGTTCTTTCATGTGCCAGGCCGCAGTGCTTTTTTTTCTGTTTAGTGGCTAAATTGAGAAATCTGAGTACAATTGATCAGGGCTCCAGGTTTCTGCATGAGCGCCTTGTGCCCGGTCTATATCGAAGTGAGAAATGGGGATCTAGCTGTAGAAGATCTCTAAGAAAGTCATCCAGGAAGGTTCATGTCCTGGCCCTCCTTATTCTCTGACCGCCATAGATTTGCAGGTCACTATGGCAAGACCTGTTCTGCAGGTCATCACACTTGTTGGATTAAATCCTGGTGTTCTTTCACTAGCTGTAGGATGACTCTTTGAGCCACTCAGTGCAGATGTCCAGTTCACCATGGTGGGTTTCTAACTTAGAGACTTATTGGTTGATTTTAGCAGTGTCAGCTTTTAATTCCATTTGGAATGCACAAACCTCTGTATGGAATTCTTTAAAGGGAAATTAACATGTAGGATTAAATGAATCAATATTGTTACCAATGGAAATCTGCTTTACATAAGCTGTTCACTGAACCTGTAACACTTTTAGGGCCAGAATTATAACCCATTCTAGTTGCCCCTCCTTTATAGCTGCAGGTATCATTTTCTAAATCATAGGCACAGGAAATGACATCACATCAGGGAAAACGATATAACCGATAAATATTTTAACCAGGAGAGGCACACTGTGCAAGCTTGAGTCCAGGTGTGACCTGAGAGCACAGGAAAGTTAAGTGACTTGCTCAGGTCACACAGTAATGCAAGTGGGGACTGTGGGATTCAAACCCAGGTCTCAGGTTTGCAGCTCAGAGCCTTAAACCACCGTGCTATACCAATTGCTGT
The DNA here is from genome assembly GCA_016271365.2 of Neoceratodus forsteri. Classification (NCBI taxonomy): domain Eukaryota; kingdom Metazoa; phylum Chordata; order Ceratodontiformes; family Ceratodontidae; genus Neoceratodus; species Neoceratodus forsteri. The sequence goes on from CM057449.1 coordinate 693,850,869, forward strand.
GTTCTATTACGCTCAGATTTCATTCTCTGCCTGCCTAGTAGGATGCCTCAGAGGCTGCTCCTCAGTGAGACTGAGTTTTCATTATTTTCGTGAAAAATTAAAATGCTTTTATTTCCTCTTTATCTGCTGCCCTTTCTTAGTTTTCCATAGTTTAGTGTTATTTACTTCAGTTCACAGTTCCAAGAAACCGTCGAGGAACCGGGGATCCTCTTTGTTTCTTTTGTATTTGTTCATTTTACTAAAAGGACTTAAGCAGGACCCTTCCTGAGTTCTCCCTGGTCAGCGTTTATTTCTGTCAGATTTGCATTTTTCCTGGTCTGGGAACCAACCGCTACACACTCTGGCCTGACAGGAACCATTTTGACTTACTTTAATCTAAAAACTTTGGTTGGGAACTGAACTTCAGTTCTTATTTTTGTCCCTAATATTTAAGAGTGGTGGTTATGTCTGATAAGCCAAAAAGAAACGGGCCTACCAGTTTTAAAAATTGTGTTAAGTGTGGGGAGGTGTTTGGAAAGTGGATAAACACAACTTGTGCTTATTTTGTTTGGGCATCTCACACTTTCAAGCTGATTGTGAGATCTGTAAGACTTTCTGGCTAAAACCCTGGAAAGATGTTTAGAACATTTCAAAAAAAGGATGACCACTCCTTCGGTTCCAAGTGATCAGACAGCAGATCAACCGACCGCTTCTAATAAGAAGGAGAAACCTAAAGATCCAGAACTACTCACCTCTGACAAAGGTGAATCTTCTAAGTCTAAGAGGTCTGGGGAACCAGCTGAAGTCCCAGTTCTGGCCAAGAAAAAACAAAATAAAAGTACACCAAACCTCCTACTGAAAAGCAAAGGAGCCCCAGTGGCCAATTGGCTGAAGCAGTGGCTCAGGCTTTACAGGTGTTACAAGCCTCACAGACTGCAGCTTCTCAGGGTCTGATACCGTTCCACCACAACTGGTACCAGCGAACCCATCAGTTACAGTGTCCATTCCGACCACGGTTCCTTCATTGGTTCTCTGCTCGGTTCCGTTAGCCCATGATCCTCTATATGAAGAATATGAGGAGGAAGAGGAGGAGGAGGACGAACTGATAAAACCAGAGGTCTCTCCTTATCAGGAGTTTGATTCCCTACTAGGGTACCAGAGGATTAGTCCTCTCATTACACCTTTGTAAAACAAATGGTGAAGCCCTCGACTTAACCACAAATGAAACTATGGAAGATGAGGAGGAGGCAGAATTCCTGGACATGATGGGCCTGGCAGTCACCAAAAGGCTTTTGCTCCCTATTAATAAATCCCTAAGGAAGCAAGTTATGAAAGTGCTGGAGACACCAAATTCTGTTCCTCCCATAGACAAAAAGCTGTCAAAAATATCAGCTTGACAGATCAGGGGCAGAATTCTTTTTCTCACCCTGATCATGAAGGTGTAGTCCAAGCTGCAGCTTGTGACAGGGCCAGGGTACCACTGGCATCACATCCACCTGAAAAGATTCAAGGAGAATGGACAGCATAACCAAGAAGGGATACTTAGCTGCTTCCTGGCCTTTAGACAGGCTAATTATATGGCCTATGCTACCCAGTATCAGAAAAATCTCTGAATTCTGTCATGGTGATGATGGATAAGGCACCATCTGGGCTGGCTGCTGATCTGGCAGAAACAGCCAGATGTGGACTGGAGGCCACAAAATACCAGTTCCACATGACAGTGGATGCCAATGACACTGCAGTCAGATGGATGACTTTGATAGTGGCATTGAGAAGGTTTGCCTGGCTTAGAACCACAAACCTACTCAAGATACCCAAGCTAAAGACATGGACTTCCCATGTGAAAATAATTCCTTGTTTAGTGATAAAACGGAGGTATACATGAAGAAGGTGGATGAATACAAGACCTACCTACAAGAACAATGCCAAGAAAACCAAAGCTTCCACCTCTATAGGCCACAGCGAAGGGTAGGTAGAGGTAGGTCAGGCTATAGCAGACCCTTTTTCCACACCCAAGCCATCCCTGACTATCAGCAACAGAGAGGATACTTCATGGGCAGGAGCAGAAGAAGCTCTCAGCATGGGGTCAGACCCCACAGGCTACAGCCCAACCAAAACAAACACTGATATGTTGGTCAGGACCGTCTCTCCACTACCAGTAGGGGCAGGCTGACTCACTACTCCCAGGCTTGGGAAACCATTACACAGACAAGTGGGTCCCTGGAAGTAGTGAGTCAGGGCCTAGCCCTCAGCTTCAGATCTTTCCCAAGCTAAGGTTGAAGCTTTTCAGACCAGTATCCCCACAGAAAGGGCACTCCTGGAAACAGAAGTGTCTAACTGGCTGGTGGCCAAAGCAGTGGAACCAGTTCCCCTCCCAAAAGGGGAAAGGGTTCTATTCAAGATGCTTCCTAACCTTAAAGAAAAGTGGGAGTGGTGACCCATTTTAGACCCAAGAGCTCTGAACAAGAACTTAGCAAAGCCAAAGTTCTAAATGGTGACTTTGGCAATGATCTTTCCCACCCTTCAGCAAGGAGACTGAATGCCATCACTGGATCTGAAGGATGCCTACTTTCACATTCCCTTCATAGAATCTCACAGAAAATACCTCCGTGTTGAGACTACCTTCAGGGCATTAGTTCGCAGCCCTGCCATTTGGCTTACCCTCCACTCCCAGGGTATTTACAAAGTGCTTGGCAGTGGTGGTGGCATACCTAAGGCAGATCACAGTGTTCCCCTACCTGGAAAACTGGCTAATCATGAGGCAGTCACCACAGCAAGTAGGAGATGCAAGACCCTCTTGGGGTTTCATGGCTCATTCGAGGTGGGGGCACTGCAGTAAGATGGTCGTGTTGATCCACTCTGCACCATGCCAAAGGAATGTCTTCATTGTTTGTAGAGTTTGTTTTTAATGCTTTTAAGCTCGATTTGTAAATTTTCTTGAATGAAACCTACTTTATTTTGGCATTGGACCTGTAGTACTGAGTTCGGTAACTGTTTTGAGTAGTGCAGTCATGAGGCACCCTGGTAGTTCACTCTTGCCTTGCTATATTTTTCTTGCATTTGCCCTGGTGTTCTCTGTAGTTTTCACCAGCCTAATGTTGTGGCACTGTTTGGTTTTATTTTTATGAGCTGAGTTTGTACTCAGGAATCCACAAAAAGTGTGCAGGTTGTCAGGTTTCTGTGTAGTCCCGTTGCGTTTCATCGATGCAGAAGAACCCAGTTTGAGTGCTAGATTCCTGCATTGAAGGAGGCTTGTACATATCCTCAGACAGATGCCAGATTGGAGATTGGAGTCTGAATGGTGTTGGAGCCAGGAGAAGAGCCTGGAGTTTTGCACTTATGGTGCTTATGGGCTAATTCAGAAAATCTTACAGGTATGACATCTTTGCTTGAGGGCGCTGGGACTTGAAATAAATATCTGATATTGTTTACTGTGCTCAAAGAGTGATTCATTTTGTTTTATCCCTAGGTGTGAGGACCAATGTTAAAAACAAGGGAAGACAGAGAATGGGAGAAAGCCATTTGGAAACTTGGTTGCTTTGTTCTGCAAAACAAAGCAGACAATTTTGACAACTTTGTTCTGCTTGAAGGATACTGGCATGCTCAGGTGCTTTCTAAACTTGTTTTTCTAAGTTAAACTAGTGAAAAGTCATTGGGAGTAACTGTTATCTGGGTTAACTGTTCCTTGTATGGCTGTGGGCAACTCCAGCATTTGGCTATTCAGGCTGTGAAATTTGAAGGAAAATAAGTAGGAGAACAATTGCAGATTAGAAACTGCTGAGTGCTGCTATCAGTGAGCCTAGCTTTGTGTAATTAAAACTTTATTATAACGTCTGCTCCAAGCTGCATTCAAGCAGGAAAAGAGTAAGAATCTGAACTTTGAATATACTTTTTCCAAAACTTAAAAGGGTCTGGACAATATAGGACCCTTGAACAGTTGCATATTATGTCTTAGGGACAGATGATATAATACTGTACATGTTCAATTTTATTGTTATATTTACTGGTATATTTCTTGTCAGTTGATTTTATTATTAGACATTAGATATGCTGTATAATTAACAAGTCGCTGACTTTTATATAGTGATACAGAGGGTCTGTGCTAAAAGAATATTCAGTGGAGTAATAACCAGGTGAGCCTATGTTAGAGCAGTCATTTGTTTTTTCCCAGAGAAGGCTTGAGTACTGCCTGCACTGGTGAGAAATATAGCAAATGGTATACCAGTAACTTAGGAGACTGATAAATTTGCTCTCTTCAGATGATTAAAACTTCCAGGGCTGGATGTAGCTAAAGCGGAAGGCTACATAGCCAATACAGAAAAGTGTTATGTTAGTATGCAAGTTTAATTTCAGTCAAGTGTTATTTATTAACATGAAGGGAACATGTGGTCGGGCTCTCAGATCTGGTCACTACCTGTTTTAAAGTGCTACTTGATACAAAGTACGCATGAGCCCCAGGGGTTAAATGATGAAGTGTGGCCTGGTATAGCAAAGCTCCTGGAAACCAGAATATGTAAAAAGTGAAAAGGCTTGGGAAGATCCTGCGGAGTGTGCCATGAGCTGGCTATTAAATCCTTGGGATGAAGCCACCTGGGGGCCTTACAGAGTAGGATGTACTTTAATAGGGTTTTCCGTGCCCTAATTAAGAACAGAGTTTTACAAGAACAGAATGCCCGTGTGAGAGTATGGGCCACTTCTCAACCCCATATTTAAAATTCAAAGCACAGGCTGGCTGAAAACACCTGATAAGGGGGACATATATGGGACAAGGAGCAGCATGCACTGCATGGTGTCCTTTTGGGCCTCTGAATTGTCAGATTCAGCTAGCAGTACTAGTTAACTCATTTCAGGCTGATTGGCAGTGCCCTGTCTATACATATTGGGACAGAGTCGTTTTAAGGCATTATTTCTGTTCATTGATTGAGAGGTGTGATATCTCCTAATTGGTTTCGTTTCTACTCAGGGCACATGGATGGTTCTCCGAAAGATATGCCATGCCAAGCTGACAAATTGTTCCGTAGGAGAGCCTGGGCTGGCTCATTTATGAATATTGTCATAAGATGGTTAGTGGTCCTTGAACTTATATTTTTAATATATCTAAGATTCGTTACTGTAAGCAAAGTATTTTTTAGATGAGATCTCTTTTAAGAGAATGTGCATTTGTATGTTATGTATGTACTTTTAAAAAATATATTATAATGGTTTATTAGCCAAACAATAAAGCCAAACTTGAAACTTGTAAGAGATGCTCTCAAGTTTACCCAGGATACCTTAAAGTATAGCAGTGTCAGTGGCTCAGCAGGTTGCATACCCGCCCCTGAAGCTGGAAGATCAGAAGGCTGTGGTTCTATCCCCACACCAGGCACTTGGGTTAAATCCCAATACTGACACTGTAGTGCAGCATGAGGGGTGCTGCACTCCTGAGGTGTCGTCTTTCAGATGAAACGTTAAACTGAGGTCTCATCTGCCTGTTCTGGTGGTAGTTCAGATGGATGTTAAAGATCCCATGGCATTTCTTGGAAAGAATAGGGAATTTCTTATTCAAACAAGTCTAAGAATAGTCACAGTATATACAAGTACAGTTGAAGAGAACTCAAAAATCACATCAGAGTCTGCTAACATTAAACATAATAATAATCATTTAAGTAACAGGAACATCAGGGTCTGTAATCCATGGTAATCTTTTCCATTGTTCCCTTAAGACTTGTCTCTGTGTAATTTTGCATTCAGCATAGTATGTCTTTCTTATATTCAATTTTTCCCAAAAGTTCTTGATGTGAAATATGAATTTGTTGAAAAGTGAATAAGCAACATGCTGTCTAAATATGCCATTTAAAAACTGTGAAAATTACATTCCAAGTGTGCTTTTTCCATTTTTTCCAAGCAACCCAAATTTCCCACACTGCACCCCATATTTTGTTATTTATAATTGAAGAGTGACTTTTTTCTTGTAGAGGTTTGGTTTGAAAATTTTATCTCAGTCCCCTATCAGCAGCACTAAAGAGCTGTGTCGCGCCCACATGGCTGTCAGCCATCTAAGGCCCACAGGCTGTCCCTCACATCGCCAACTTTCCCTTTACTCCCTCCCACTACGAGAATACCTCCCACCTCCGACCCGCTGAAGAAGCAACCAATTTTTCTGGTCAGTAGTGTGAAGAGAAACAGACAGTTTTAAGCTCAAGCTGTGTTTGTATAGTGTCTCGAGCTATCTGTAGGGAAGAGAGCACATGAATGCCGTAATACTTAATCAGGTATTACAGTTTTTAATACATGGATTTTTGCATTGAAAACATGGAACCCATTAATTATATTGACATAAGATACTGTAGAAAAATTGGTTCTTTCCATGTCATGCCCACCAAATCCCAAAACCCCTGTATAAAGGAACAAAGAAAAACAGATGTTCAATTGTTTCAAGTTTATGTTTTTACATTTATCCTTTCATGGCAGCTAAGACAGTGCAAATCCACGTATCTGCAGGAATTCTAGGGTTCTGTAATAAATGTAATAATGCTGATCTATGTTCTACTGGGCATTTTTGGAACACTATAGGTACATTACAAACGTGTTTCTATTAAGTGTTTATATAATGTTTTCCTATGGAGCGTCAGAATCATGGTACTACTAATCTGCCATTGCTTCAATCTACTGAAAGAGTCCCTCACATATCTAGGGCTAAGTGGGACATTTTAACTATCTTTAGGGTGTTTAACTCCCATTGTCTGAGCCAAGGCTTACAGGTGTAAAAAAACAAGGTTATAACCCCATTAATACTCAGGAATTCATAACTTTCTGCAGTAAGCCTTCTAGGTAGGACTGCCCAGAGAGAATAGAACACATGCAAATAATGGAACTCTTTGCATGTGACAACTTTTCAGATGCTGCCTATACTAACTGCCAGTGTTCCAAACTCCTCAGATTTCACTCTCCACCTGAAAAGTCTGGTCACTTAGAGTGTCGCTCTTCTACTTTCCTTCTGACGTGAAGAAACTTATAAAATACTATACATATCTTTTTATTTAATTTGCTGCCTTATACTTATTGTTTATTGTATATTTAATTTAGTTTTAGTGTTATTTAGTTAGTTTTTCCGTTCCTCTTGGTTCGGTATAACCGGAGGGAACCAGATTAGTTTTACTTTGTCGGGTTTTCCAAAAAACCCCTGTTAGTTTTATCAATTTTAGTTTTAAAACTTTGTTTTTGTAACTGCTTTTCCCGGTTACTGAACCGCTAATCCCGGTTCTTTTGTTTCTTCAGTTCGGTTCTGTTGGTTCCTTATTGGTTTCAGAACCAACCACTACCACCAAGTTTTATTTAAAATTCATAACTGACTTAGCGGTTTACTTTTTATCGGTAACCAATAAAAATAAAAAAAAAAACAGTGAACCCAGTTTTAAAATTGTTCACAATGTGGGAAGTCTTTGCCAAGGCAGATAAACACAATTTGTATGTGGTCTGCCTTGATATGAGCATCTTAAGGAGGAATGTGATATTTGCAATACAGTGCCTGAAAAACTGTATAACACCTGGGACAATTAAAAAGAAACTTCCTCCACCTAGGGGTCCCTCTGGCTCTGACCAGCCGATACCCTTGCTAATGTGGGTGAAACCACTTCTGCTGCTGCTACTACCCCTGAGACTGGTGACAAGGGCACCAAGAGGCTAATGAACTGGTTGACTCCCCAGTTCCCACTAAGAAAAAAAAGTTAAAGCACACAGAACCCCATCTACAAAAAGGGGACTTCTGTGACTGCCTCCACTATGCTTTCTCCCCAAGAAATTGCTCAGGCTTTCAGGGTAATTCCGCATTACCCAAAACAGTAGCACACTTCCAAAGAACAAACGGATATGCAACCAGCAATGATCAACTATTGTTGAATTTATTATCACCTCTTGTGGAGCCCCTAGCTCCTTGGCAGAGTGCCTTCAAGGCGTAATACAGAAACCATCACAACATTCCTTTAAATACAATTCAAGTGTGACATCGCACTAATCTTTAACCAGTCTAAATTAATCAAAATGAATACATGAATAACCAATGAGGAAATGAAATTATTCAAATGAAAGTGGGGGAAAGGAGGGTAAATTAAAGAAAACAAAATAAAATGGAAAAATTAAGGGGAGGAAAGAAGGAAGAAGGAACAGAAAAATCAGAGAGTTGTGGTTATAAAAGGAAGAAGGAAAGGACAAAACAAATTATTCCCTATTGCAGTCAGGATTACAACAAATATATACAGTTGTAGATACAAATTGCACTTAATCATAATATACCAATAGAAATGTTATCTTTATATTTTTCAAGGGTTCTCCTAGGACACTAGGGATACACCAAATGTATAAATAAAGATTGTATTTCTACTGGAACTAATGACCATGCTAAAAAATCTCTTTCTAAACTTATCTCAAACTTCTAAGTATTTAGGAGCTTGTATTTCACTGCAACAAGCAGAAAGCAGGTACTGAGGAATCAGAAGATTCAAAAACAGATAATCAGTCTCAGTTCCTTCACCTTAAATGATAATCACCTTAGTTTACTCAAGAAGGGTTTGAACTTTGTCCCAACTCCACCTATAGATAACGTTACCATTTTCATCAATTTATTTAAGTTGTTCAGAAAAATCAAGTTGAAAATATTTTCTCAAGGGAGAGAATTTAAACATCAGTGAAAACATGGGCTTTTGGAGACTAGGAAAACTACTGAAGGAATATTGGATGAAACATTGGATTATTTACTTGCTGAAATGGTCGCAGATGGGGACTCTAGAGCAATTGAGGCCCAACTGTTTCATGAATTAATCAGTGAAATTGCAGAGCCATGCCTAACTAGTGAGATGGACATTCTGGAAAGTGCAGGCAAACCACAAATGGAAGGACTCTCTATACCAGAAGACTGCAAGAGAATGCGGAATCTTTTGTTCAAAAATAACTCAGATTTCTGTCCATTTGTCATGAATAACAATGTGGCTGCCTTTGAAAACACAGTATTGTTTAAGGTGAGAGAATTGTTGAACAAAAATAATAAAAATCATCTGTTTTAAATCTAACCAGCATAGAAAGACAGGCTCTTAAGGAATTGACAATTAATTCAACATTAGTAATTAAAAAGCAGATAACTGTGGAAATACTGTGGTAATGGACAGAGAAGGATATAAAGAGATGGTAGAAACCTTGCTGTTGGATGTCAAAACTATAAAAACTTTCTTGCAATCCAACATTATTGTTTAGGAAACAGTTATGTGAATTCACTGGACTAAGCAGTTCATAGGGGATAGTATTGATCAAGAATTTAAATATCTATTTTGTGAATTCCTGTTGTTCCAATGCTATACTGTCTTCCTAAAATTCATAAAGTAAGACCAATCCACCAGGGAGACCTATTGTTTCTAGCATTGGTTCTATTACAGAACATTTAAGTCAATTTGTGGACCTATATTTACAATACAGCATCGTAGAATTACCATCTTATTTGAGAGATACTGGTGATACCATAAATAAGATGTGTAATATTGCATGGAATGAAAAATATCTATGGATCAGTATAGATGTAGAGGCCTTATATACTTCAATAAGGCATAATGATGGTATCAGAGCAGCACGGTATTTCCTGTTGAAAGATCAGAAACACACTGGTGCACCAGTACAATTTTGTAGACACATTAGAATTCATTCTGTATCACAGCTATTTTGAATTTAATAATGAATTCTACTTACAGATATGTGGCACTGCAATGGGGGCATCAATGGCCTCCTCATATGCCAATCTCTTTCTAGGGCTATGGAATTAGAGACACACTATGACCCTAGCATCAATCCTTACATAGAAAATATCATACAATGGAGGAGATACATTGACGATTGCCTTTGTGTATGGAATGGTGAGATAGAAAGTGCAAAAGAATTCATTCAGTGGCTTAATCAGAATGTTCTAAATCTGAAATTCACAGCTACTATAAATGAGAGTGTTGTGAATTTTTGGACATTACATTAGAGGGTGACAAAGATACTGGATGCATTCACACTAAAGGGTATAGGAAAGAGAGTTGCACTAATTGTTACTGAGAAATGATAGTTCACATCCAGCAAAATTGAAGAATTCTATACCATATGGGCAACTAGTCAGGATTAGGAGAAACTGTACGTCTGACAGTGACTATGAGTTACAAGCTGAAGAATTGCTACAAAGGTTCAGGAGAAAGGTTATAAAGAGATAGTGCTAAACAGAGCACTAATCAGAATAAGGGCAAGAAACAGAAAGATTTTTGACAAAAGAACAAAAGAAAATCAAAATAAGATAAGTCCAGCAACGTGCTCACTTGAATTTAATACAATTACAGGAACAGTAGGAAATATTGTATGGAATAGCTGGGATATACTAAAAAGTGATCCTGAATTAAGTAGCATTCTCCTTGACAAACCAAGAATAACGTTCAGGCATACGGCAAATCCTCATGATAAGTCGGTCAATAGCCAATTTTATCAGACTAATCCTCAAAAACTGACATGGTTACCACAAAACCAATGGGAAACCATAGATGTGGTAATTGCAACATATGTAAATATATGCATATGGGCAATGGCTTGGTTTTACCAAATAATGTTGAAGTTGAGGTCAGAGAATTCATCATTTGTAAAACATCTTTTGTGATATACATGTTATGGTGTACTTGTGACCTGCACTATATAGGTAAGACTATTAGACCCCTGAAAGAACGTATTCAGGAACATGTAAGGTCCATTATTAATCAGAGAATGGACACGCCTATAGGAAGACATTTCAGTACCATACATAACAATAATGTGTCACATTTTAAATTCATAGGATTGGAACATGTGAAAGGAAATTCTAGGGAGGTATAGGCCAAATAAATTACTGCAAAAAGAAAGTGCTTGGATTTTTAAGGCCAATACAGTTGTTCCTTGGACTTAATGAAAGATGGGACTTTAAACCTTTTCTAAGAACATAGATCATTTAAGTGGTAGATCTAAAATTTGTGTGTGTGGAGGATGCTTTTGGTAGGGTTTAGTTCTTAAGTCTATATAATGCTAATCCCTATTTGATAATGACCATTATTGTATTTTTATAACTTCTACAGGTAGCAATATATGTGAAAAATCTTCCTTCGGTACAGTTGGTGCTCCTGCAGTCTTTCCGGCACAGATGGGTCTACCACAGTTCCTCTGTATCTATCTCTCCCTCTACAACTGTAAGATATTCTTCTGAAAGAACAATTTAAAAGTATAAGTGATTTTATATACTGTTTTGGATAAAGCACAAAATCTAATCTCAATAATGCATCCTAAAGTGAAATACAAGCTCCTAAATACTTAGAAGTTTGAGATAAGTTTAGAAAGAGATTTTATTAGCATGGTCATTAGTTCCAGTAGAAAATATGATCTTTAATTATAAATGTGGTGTATCCCTAGTGTCCTAGAAGAACCTTGAAAAATATAAAGATAAAATTTCTATTGGTATATTTTGATTAAGTGCAATTTGTATCTACAACTGTATATATTGATTGTAATCCTGACTGCAGTAGGGAATAAGGAATAATTTGTTTTGTCCTTTCCCTTCCTCCTTTTTATAACCACAACCCTGATTTTCTGTTCCTTCTTTCCCCTCCCCCTTAATTTTCCCGTTTTATTTTAATTTATTTTGGTTGTTTTCTTTAATTTACCCTCCTTCCCACCACTTTCATTTGAATAATTCCATTTCCCTCATTGGTTATTCATGTATTTATTTTGATTGATTTAGATTGGTTAAAGATTAGTGTGATGTCACACTTGAATTGTATTTAAACGAATGTTGTGATGATTTCTGTATTATGCCCGTTGAAGGCACTTCTGCCGAGGTGCTAGGGGCTCCCACAAGAGGTGATAATAAATTCAACAATAGTTGTTCATTGCTGGTTGCACCTCCGTTTGTTCTTTGGAAGTGCGCTACTGTTTTGGAGTGATTTCAAGAGTATTAGGTGGTTCACCTTGGTGGCAAACTCCTCTGAGTGCGTGAGCGCAGTAATTTTGCTATTTTGGAATTCTGCTAATTCTGGCATTACAAGGCCTAGTGCCTACTGATCAGCAGCCACTTGCTCAGACCCCGTGGTACAGGCTGGCAGTACAGGCAATTCTTCCTATGCAGAAGAGGAAGAATATAGTGAATGTGAGGAGGAGGAAGGGAACCCATTGAACCTGAGGTATCCCTGAGCAGGAATTTGGCTCTCCTCCCAGAACATCTAAAGATTACTTCTCACACTTTACCTTTGTAGGAAGATGGCTGATGCACTGGATATCACCACAAAGGAGGAGATTGAGGATGGAGAGGAGATGGAGTGCTTAGAAATAATAGGGCTAACCCCACCAGAGCTCTCTTCCTTCCTGTCAATAAGTTTTCAAAAGGATTCTGAAACTACTTCAAACCCCTAATTCCATGCCCCTCTTGACGAGAGGATGGATAAAAAATATCAGATGGAGAAGGAAGGGCAGAGTTCCTCTCTTCCCATCCAGACCATCAAGGGGTTGTACAGGTGGCTGCCTGTGATAAGGCTAGTGTCCCTCTGGCTTCACATGCAGACAAGGACTCTAGGAAAATAGACAGTATGGCAAAGAGGATATTTGTCAGCTTCTTTAGCCATACGACTGGCAATTTTCAGGCTCGCTACGCTCCAGTACCAGAAGTCCTTGTGGCAGTCAATTTGGCCATAGCTCAGAAAGCCCCTCACCCCTGTCTGACGACCTAGCAGAAACTGCTAGATTTGGGCTAGAGGTGGCTAAGTACCAGTTCAAATGGCTGCTGATACAAATGACACTGCAGCCAGATGGATGGCAAACACGGTAGCCCAGAGGAGATTTGCCTGGCTAATGGCCACAAATCTCACTCAAGACACCAGTCAAGGCTCTTGATTTCCTTCTAGAAGGAAATGCTCTATTCGAGGAGTCAACAGTGGCCTATATGAAAAAGGTGGATGAGTACAAGGCCACATATAGAAGCAACTGTAAAAAAAGAAGGCTTTCACTGTCCACCAAGCCTTATGGAAGAGGGGCCAGGTCAGGTCCTTCTACACCAGGCTCTTTTCCAACCAGTGCACACCCCAGTACCAGCAGTACACAACAAGGGTACTTCAGGGGCAGGGGTAGAAGGTGCTCTAGGCGAGGTTCACAGGCCCAGCCTCAGCCCCAAGCAAAACAAACACCCTGACATGCCTGCTCAGGCTGACTCCTCCTTCCTGTCAGAGGCAGACTGTCTCACTGGCTAAGCATCACCACAGACAAGGGGTCCTGGAGGTAGTGAATCAGGGTCTGTCTCTGAACTTCAAATCCTTCCTCCTCAAAAAAACAGGGTTTTCAGTTCACCCTCTTTGTAGAAAAAAACTGCTAGAGTCAGAGGTTTGAAACCTGGTGCTGCTAAGGGTAGTAGAACCTGTCCCAACCCACCTCAGAGGAAGGGTTTTTACTCCAGGTACTTTCTCACCACAAAGAAAAATGGGGTGGCAGCCTATATTGGATCTCAGAGCTCTAAACAAGCATCTGGAAAAACAAAGTTCAGAATGGTAACTTTGGCATTGATACTGCCCACACTCCAAAAGGGACTGGTTGGCATCACTGAACTTAAAGGACACCTATTTCCACATCCCCATAAGGGAGTCCTACAGAAAATATCTCATGTTCAGACTCCCATCAGGCCATTACCAGTTTTCAGCCCTGCCTTTTGGCCTTTCTTCACCCCAAGGGTGTTCGCAAAGTGCCTGTCAGCAGTTGTGGCACACCTTCAAAGGCAAGGGGTCACAGTGTTCCTGTACTTAGATGACTGGATGGTGGTAGGGAAATCACCAGACCAAGTCAGACAATATCTACAGACCACCCAAGGGCTCCTGGAGTCTTGGGGTTCCTGATCAATCACAAAAAAATCAGTCCTTATTCCTGCACAAGTCCTGCAGTTCATAGGGGCAGAGATCAATACCCTACAAGGCAGGGCCTATATGCCTCTGGACAGAGTCAGAAATCTCCAGCTGATTGCAAACTCATTCAGTTTGCACAAGCACAAAATTGCAAGGCAGTTTCTACAGCTACTGGGCCATATGGCTGTAGCCTTTTCAAAGCCCATCCAGTAACAAGGACTTTGTTACAAGCACTTCAGTGGTGGAAGGAGACCCAACCTAAGAGGGGTTCCTTTCAGTAGAGTCTCCATCGGTGGTTCTCACAACAGATGCACCTCTCCTGGGCTGGGGTGCTCATTTGGGGATCACACAACCTAGAGTATTTGGTCAGCTGCAGAGTCCCTCCAACACATAAACTTGCTGGAACTCAGAGCTGTGTTTCTGGCACTAAAAGCTTTTACAGCATTGGTGCAAGGGAAGGTGGTGTAAGTCAGAACAGACACCACCACCACAATGTACTACATAAACAAGCAGGGAGGCACCAGGTCGGGTCCTTCTGCACAGAAGCCATGAAAATCTGAACTTTGGCTTACTCTTTGGGAGTATCCCTGCAGGCAATCCAGGAGGTGGGGCACTCCAGAGATGGACTTGTTCGTATCCCACCAGAACCACCGCCAGCCAAAGTATTGCTGCAGGCCACCAGATCAGGGTACACTGCCTCTGGATGCCCTGGCTCTGGATTGGTCAGGAAGTACCTGTATGCTTTTCCTCCTTTCCCTGGTATTCAGGGTACTGCTCAAGCTCAGGTCTCGCTCGGCATCTCTAATCTTGATAGCTCCAGACTGGCCCAGGCAGCCATGGTACTCTCTTCTGCTCTCCATGTCTGTAGCCAAACCAATATGCCTCCCTTGGAGGCACAACCTGTTAACCTCCAACCAGGGAACCCTGCTGTACCTGAATCTCAGGTCTCTCAATCTCAAAGCTTGGCTGTTGAGGACCTAGAATATGGAATTTACACTCTCTGAAGCAGTGCTAGACATTCTGAGAGGTTACAGGAAACCCTTCCACTAGGAAAACCTATTCTTCAAAATGGAAAAGGTTTTCTATCTGGTGTTTGAGTAGAGAATTGGTGCCAGTACAGGCTGGGGTATCAGCTGTTCTTGACTATCTCTGTCATTTACATTTCCTGGGACTGCAGCCCAGCACCTTGGAGGTTCGCCTGGCTGCAGTATCTGCTACATTTCTGCTGGAGCAAAGGTAACAATGGCATCAGACCCTATCTTAGGAGGTTCTTTAAGGGTCTGGCCCATTTGCATCCCCTCACAGGGAACCAGTTCCAGCATGGGACCTCAATGTGTGCATAGCTAAGCTCATGGGACCTCCTTTTGAGCCCATGTCTTCAGCTCACCTAAAATATGTCACATGGAAAACAGTTTTCTAGTGGCAATGACCTCTTCAAGAAGAATTAGTGAGCTTCAGGCTCTCTTCATTGAACAAGACTACATTTCATTTCATAGAGATAAGGTAGGCCTGAGGACAAACAGAAAATTCCTCCCTAAGGTTGTTTCTGATTTCCACCTTAACCAATCCATTACCCTACCTGTCTTTTCACTGAGCACTGCACTTCTGGTGAAAGAAGACTTCACAGTCTGGATGTTAAGAGAGCTCTCAGCTACTACATGACAGCAACTAAGGACCATGGCAGGACAGAAAAAGCGAGAAATTCGGTGTTAGGATTGAAAGCCCCCTTGGACCCCTCAGCCCACCCCCAACCAGCATCGGGGTGCGTTTGGGTCATCGGCTAACTCTCACCCCATCACATGTAAAGAAGCTGAGGAATAGGAGAATGGGGTGAGAGTTAGGACCGATGACCCCAAGGCACACCGATGCCAGTTGGGGGTGGGCTGGAGAGGTCCAAAGGGGCTTTCAACTAACTGCAATTTCTCACCTTTCAAGCAGGAACAACCCTAACTGATGCATTAAATGGATTTTTACCTCTAATTTTCCTTCTTTTGAGAATAATGATGAGAAATAGTGAATGTAATGCGAAAGGGCCCAAGGCGCTCCGCCATGTGATGTCTTGTGACATAGTAACAGGAACAGCAACGCAAACTGAAGCGCCAACAGTGGCACACATTATAACGTAAAAGTAAATGGTAAAGAAACTTTAATAGAAATGCAAGCACAAAGTGATGCCGAAGCGAACAGTGACTCAAATGGAAATTGAAGCGCATATGAAAACGCAACTGGTAACACGAACAGTGATGGCAGCGTATTTAAATGGAAATGTTAAGTGTCACAGCAAAAGAACGTGAAAGAGAAGAGAAATGGAAATGCAAACGCAAGCGCATTACGTAAACGCAAACCGTAACATGCACAAGCAGGGTACCACAATTGTAAATGCAAATGGTAAAGTTAAGATGAAGAATAATGCCAAAGGAAACAAGTTTAAATGGGAAACAGAAGCGTATACGGAAACACAAATCAAATGTGCACGTCACGAAACCGCACTGTAAACGAAATGGTAATGGTAACAGCAACAATAATGCCAAAGGAAAGAGAAATGCAAACGAGTACAGAACGCAAACTGCTATACGCACGTGTCATGGTACCGCAAATTTAAACGCAAATGGTAGCAGTAACAGCAACAATAACGCCAGAGAAACAGAACGCAAGCGCCGCATAGAAACGTTAAACTGTAACGCATGTGCACGGTACCGCGAATTGCAAATGCAACTGTAATGGTAACAGTAACAATAATGCCAAACGACACAAACACAAACGCAAGCGAAAACGCAAACTGTAACGCACATGGTGGCGCAGACGGTAACGGTGCCGCAATGGTAACGAAACACTACTGGAAATGTTAACTGGCACAGTATTGAAAGGGTACACCCTTCTTTTCCCCAAAAATGCATTGGAAAATACAGTGAAAGCAAAGAATGTATACATAACAATGGGCCTCGGAGCAGAAAATGAGGACTTGGAATATTAAATTGCTTATACCTCAGGAACCATACAATAGAAAAAATGTAAATTTCATATAATTATGACTTTCCTTGCTAGTTTGCATAGCTCATTTGTGATGAAAAGTCCGTATCTCGCACCGTTTCGAGATACAGGCCCCGAAAGGTGTGACGCGCGTAATGTTATCCAATGGAAAAGCATCAACCGGAGTGCCGTCACTGTGCCGCCTGTAATATTTTTTCACCAAACCACCAAAAGGCACATCAGTGGGATGTTGGCTTTCTTCCCTCAAATTTCAGCCCAAAGACCAACCCGTTATTTTGCAGCAGGGCGGAAAGGATTCCTATAATCTGGCGGACTCTGTAATGTTATCCTATGGGAAAAAGTGTCAACTTTGGAGTGCCATAACCTTGCCGCCTGTAATATTTTTCACCAAAACACTGAAAGGCACATCTGTGAGATGTTGGCTACGTTCCTCCAAATTTCAGCCCAAAAGACCAAACCGTTATTTTGCAGCAGGGTGGCAAAGAATTGCTGTCATTTTGCCATAGCTTGGAAAAGTAGTATCATGATCGAAAGCTTTTGCAAAATTTCGGCTAATTTCATGAATGCGACACTACTTTGTAACACTACTTTTTCCAGAAATTTGAAAAACATATTTCTAGGGTGTTTAACCTCAAAATAAAGACATGCCTAGCATCCTCAGGGTCTAACTAGGTAAACACAAAAATAATTATGTTGCTAGAGGGTCCCAAATTTAAATGCCAAGCATTTTTCTGATCACCAACTGAAAAAAAATGGTGGATTTACGAAAGTAAAGGGCCATTTGCGAAAGTAAAAACTGCATTTGTGACACTTTCGAACTTTTAACTTTTCCATTGACTTATAATGGGAACTTGTTTTTGAATAACTTTTGAAGCATTCAATATTTTTTCAGAAATCTTTGAAAGGCACATCGGGGACCCTGGTCACAAGTTCCCAAAGTTTCGGACGGTCGCGTAAACTGTGCGACCTGTAGGCACGAGCAAAGAATTCACCAGAAAGCGTAAATGCACGCAGCTCATGCTTAATAACTCCACAGCCGTATATCCAACCAGTACGAAAGTTGGCATATCCCAAGATATATGGTCCTTGATCAGCATTCCAAATTTCAGGCAAATCCGTTGAATGGTGGCAAAGTTATTAAGGTGCAAAGTTTGACCCTTTAACCTTAAAAGGCTCTCAACCCTATGGTAGCACCTACATGCTACCATAATATATATACACCATTTTGAGTACAGTTCTGGAAAACAGGGTTCACGTGTTTTCCCTCTTTTCAGGTGATTCTGACATTTTGGGGTCCTTGTTGTGTTTCTTCCTCCAGTTGGAGGTTTTTTATTAAGGGGTTTCATGGGTGTTAAATTCTTTATTATCTAAATTATACTGATCATTAATACTTCCAGCATTACGGTTCCAAGGCCTACCTTTCCTGGCTTCTAGGAAATCTGAGGAGTTTAGAACACTGGCAGAACAGGAAGCATTTGAAAAGTTGTCATGTGCAAAGAGTTCCATTATTTGCATGTGTTCTATTTTCTCCAGGCAGTCCTACCTAGAAGGCTTACTGTAGAAAGTTACAAATACCTAGTATCACTAGGAAGAAACAAGATTACTATGGTAAGTATTTTTTCTTCCCAACCTCCCCCATATTTACTAGTAATGGCTTTATGTTTGTCATAAAAAGATGCAATGAAAAAGAATAAGGGATGAACCATATTTAGACCTCCCATTGATATTGGAAGATATGTAGTATCTCGTTTAATGGAGTTAAGGTGATCTGCCCACAGGGCTTGAAAACATATACTCAAGAGTCTGGTCTCCATGTTTTTTTTGGGGGAGATATAACTGATATAAAGGAATAGTGGGATCAAATAAGCTTTTATTAGATATAATCTTTTCTTTTTCCCGCTTCCATTTGTTCCAATTTGTCACTGTATGTTGTCCTTGTGTAATCTTAGAATTCCAATTCAAAATGTCTAATTGGCCATCTCAAACTGTATACCTAGGACAGTAATGGGTTCTGTACTAATATGTATACCACTAACATTCCTTATTGGACCCTGAGGGTGTTCCGAGTTGTTTACCAATACATTTTGATAGATTTAAAGCAGCACCTGAAATTTCACCAAATATTTTATATAAACCAACGCTTCTATTACAGAAGTCTCATTTGCTACCAGTAAACTCATGCCATCTGTGTATGCCAAAGTTTTATACTGTATAGTGCTAGTATTGTTGGTTATTAGGAGTATAGTATTTAATGTATTTATTTGTCTTAGTAGAGGATCAAGGAAGAAAACATTTAGGATGGGGCTTAGGGGCACCCCTGACTTACCTCTTTTATACTGATCATTGGCCCCTCCATCCATTAGTGATGGGAACCGCCATGGCTGTGTTGTACATGCCTTTAATCCAGTTTATTACTTTATTAGAATATGGAATTTAGCTAAGGATAACCATAGAAATTCATGGTTCACAGAATCAAAAACTTACTTCTGATCCAGTGATTCAAGAAACCCTGATAACAGTCCATTATTTCCTTTTCCACTATCTCTCTTAAGAGAATTAAATGGTCAGTGATACTCTGACCTGGTACTGAACAGGATTCTGCCTCTGAAATAACTAATTTTGCTATATGTGTTAACCTTTTGAAACAATTTTGCTAAAATATTGAAGTCCATATTTAACAGACTTATTAGTCTCAATTTGTAACAATTTTATCCCTTTTTGTAAATACAAGTCAGACCTCCCATATTCATTTCTAGTGGCATGGATGAATGGTCTAACATATAATTTGTGTACTTGTGCTAATTCTGGGCCCAAATCTGGTTCTAAGAGTTTAAATATTTCATTGGGAAGACTGTCTAATCCAGGGGCTGTTCCAGTTTTAAGGATGCTATTACTTCACTTCATGATGCTGTATCTTTTTTGTACTGTATTTTTATGTCTTCAGGGATGTCTGGCACATCCACTTGGGATAAATACCATGGTGCTAAAACTATATTGGATTGTAATGGACCATACATTTTATTTGTGTAGTCTACTACACATTTTGTATACCTCTGTTATTTGTTTGTAGGTTCTGTTGAGCATCATATATTTCTACTATTTCCTTTTTTCAATACGTTTCTGACAGCTGTCATATGGACATATTGTGTCAAAGGGTCCTGCAGTTCCAAATCTTTGCTGATGGTGAAGCAGAGTTGCTTTTTGTGAATGCTATTCTGGCAATTCTTTCTTTATTAAACTTATTTGTTTTTTAATAATCCTGTCCTGTAGTATGTGTTAATGTTATTAATTTCTGTAATTGCTGATGTTTTCTAAATACTGTATATAGGGGCCCAGATATTCAAACTGGCCAGGCTGTGGTGCAAGCTTGGGGTAGCTCAACTTAACTAGCTAGGGGTGTGGACTGGGCGATATTAAACAGAGCTGCGCCATGGCTCAGCAGCATTGAATATCGCACCTGGCCACCCGTAGTGTGGATGGCGCTGTGGCACTGCGCCAGCGCAAGTGGCCAGAGTGGAGCATGGGGATTCGCTAGCGCAAGTTCCATTGCGCTATGCACACAACCGTGATATTCAAAACTTGACATGCAAATGGGACCATAATGCAAAGGCACAAATGGGGCCATTGCATATCGTCATCCTTCATTTGCATGCAGGTGCGCCCATCCTCGACCACTCTGCGCCTGGCGCTTGTCAGGCAGCAGCCGCCGGGGACCGACGCCCCTGCAGCCGGTACGTGCTCCATGCCCAATCGTGGGCTCAGTAAAATAATTAGATCCCGAATCCCTGGTGGTCCAGTGGACCTGCCCGCGGATCGCGGGCCAAGTGAAAAAATGTTATCCCCAATATCCCTGGTGGTCCAGTGGACGCTGTGTGCCCGATCACGGGCATTTGTGATAAACAAAATGAATAATCGCAATATCCCTGTTGGTCTAGATACTCCCTCACCGCCCACTGACCCCACCGCCCGCCCCTCGGACAGCGGGCGGCAGCACCCGCTCGCCGACTGACATCAATGGAAGGTAATGCCCATTGGTCCACAGCATGAGCCAATGGGCTGCAGCCTATACCGTGACTACACATTCCAGATATGTGAATGGTACCCAGACCACCAGGGATATTGCGATTATTCATTTTTTATCACAAATGCCGCGATCAAGCACACAGCGGTCCACTGACCACCAGGTATATTGGACATTGCTCTGTATTTTATCACAAATGCCCACAATCGGGCACACAGTGGTTCACTGGACCACCAGGTATATTGGACATTGCTCTGTATTTTATCACAAATGCCCATCGGGCAGATAGCGTCCACTGGACACCAGGGATATTGGACGGATTGATCTATTATTATTACAAATGCCCGCAATTTGGCAGTCGGCGCCCACTGGACCACTGGGGATATTGGACATAGGTCTTTTTGCAATACAAATGCCCGCGATCAGGCAGTCAGTGGTCCACTGGACCACCAGGGATATTGGGGATAACATTTTTCACTTAGCCCATGATCGGGCGGCAGGTCCACTGGACCACCAGGGATTTTGGGGATCTGATTATTTTACTGAGCCCGCAATCAGGCGGGCAGGTCCACTGGACCACCAGGGATTTCGGGATAACATTTTTTACTTAGCCTGCAATGGGGAGGCAGCGGTCCACTGGACCACCAGGAATATTGGCCAGATGTCTTTTTTTTAACAAATGCCTGCAATCGGGTATGGGGGGTTCCGCCAGGTGCAGCTGGAGCTCGGATGGCCACCCACAGGTGGCAGCTGCCGTGTTGTGCCCTGCAATGTGGCAGCTCACCTGTGGGTGGCCATCAGTTGTTCTTTTTTGGATCAACTTTTGCTGGCGCAGGTAGCGGTTGCGTGCATGGCACTGCACATCCCGGGCTGAATATCGGGCTGTGCAGGGTATGCATGGGCACCCCTACCTGCGCCCTGCGCCCAATACTGATGCGCTCCGGCGCGAACGGGAGTTAGCCGCACTTTTCCTTTTGAATATCACACCGGGCACATCAGTGGTTGCGATGGTATAACACTGTTGCGCCATGCGTAACCCTTTGAATATCTAGGCCAATGTGTATTACTCTGATTTTTACTAAGATATTTTAATAATTTCTGTAATTCCAGTTTTGTGTCAGTCCACCATATTTGTGGGTTGTCATATAGAATAAACACAGATTTTCTAGCAGCTATAAATTGTTTAATATTGAATAATATAACTTCCTTCTGTAATAGTGATATTTTAAATCTCCAAAACCCTGGTCCTTTCACTAATGGGTTATCCTGTCCAGTAATAATAGATAAGATACTATGGTCTGAAAATTATGCTACTGTTACTTTAACTGCAACAACTGGAAAATGTTGGGAAGTGAAAAAGAAATCTATTCAAGTTGTTAAAGGGCCTTTCTGAAATGTGGGGTTGGGGTTTTAGCTACAGTATGTCTAAGTATGTGTCTCTTAGTCTGGCTGTTTTATTAAAGATATCAGGAAGTTGGAATCACAAAACATTTTGTAGTTTGGCATGTTTTGATCTATCTTTAACTGATAGACCACAGTTGAAGTCTCCACCAAACACTACATATTGGAAGATGTAAGTATGGTTGAATTTTTTAAATAATTCAACTCTGAGTGCTTTAGTCTGTGGGGAATAAATATTAAAATCTGTAAGCAATATTGTATATTTTAACACCCATAATAAGAACTCTACCTGGAAAAGAGTTGGAATTCCTCGGTGCCCTGCCAAATTTCCCCATTTGCTAAAATACCACCAATAGCTTAATCTGGTTCAATGTCAGTTGGCATCCATCTATATCCCACCCCCGGACAAGGTTGAAAATAGGCAGAATTGTCTAGTCCTCCTTTCCCAGTCAACAAAAACTAAATAAATAAATTTAAAGAATCATTGGGGTTCCTGATCAGTGTCCAAAATCTGTACTTCAACCTGTTCAGGTACAAAATTTCATAGGGGCAGAGTTGAATACCCTGCAAGGGAGGGCCTTCCTCCCTCAGGACAGAGTAGACAATATCCTGCAGATTGCAGGATCCTTCAGTCTCAATAAGCCAAGGACAGCAAGGCACTTCCTACAGGTGCTGGGACACATGGCTGCAGCAACAGGAACAGTCCAGGGTTGCAGGTTTCAGATGAGAGACATTCAGTTCCACCTCAGGACACATTGGTGCCAAAGGAGGATTCTCTTGCAAAGCTGGTGTCCATGTCAAGGACACTGTTGCAGGCTCTGCAATGGTGGCAAGACAGAAGCAATCCCAGAGGGGTGATCCCATTCAGAAAGGAATCCCCATGTTGCTACTCACAACTCATGCCTCCCTCCTAGGGTGGGGGCATCTGGAAGAACATACAGTGCACATCACTTGGTCCCCTGCAGAGTCACTCTTGCACATAAACCTGTTAGAGCTCAGGGCAGTGTTTCTGGACCTGCAGTCTTTCATCCCTGGTGAGGTACAAGGTGGTACAGGTCAGGACAGACAATACCACCATGATGTACTACCTCAACAAGCAAGGAGGGACAAGGTCCAACCTGTTATGTACAGAGGCAATGAAAATACGGAGCATAGCATACTCCCTACAGGTGTCTCTGTTAGCCATCCACCTCCCAGGAAGACAATACCCTGGAAGATGCACTCAGGAGAAGCAGCTAAAACCACCATGAGTGGTCTCTCAACAGACAGGTACTGAGGTAGTGTTTCAAAGGTGGGACACCCCAGAGGTAGACCTCTTCACGTCAGAAGAGAACCATCAGTTGACCCTATTCTGCTGCAGACCACCAGCAAAGGGTACAGTGCCCATGGATGCCTTGGTGCTGGACTGGTCAAGGAGGAACCTGTATGCATTTCCTCCATTCCCTTTGTTGCTCAGGGTCCTGATCAAACTCAGGTACTAGCTGGCTACTATGATTCTAATAGCTCCAGATTGGGCCAGGCAGTTGTGATACTCACTACTGCTCTCCTGTCAGTTGCCCAGCCCATACACCTCCCACAGAGGCACAATCTCCTGACCTCCTCACAGGGAGGATCCTGTACCTGAACCTCAGGTCTCTCAGACTCAGAGCATGGCTCTTGGAGACCTAGAATATGCTGATCTTTCTGAGGGTGTCCTTAGAGTTCTCAGGGGCTCCAGGAAACCCTCAATCAAGAAAACCTATGCTTCTAAATGGAAGAGGTTTTCTATGTGGTATAATACTAACAGCATAGTACCTTCCCAGGCAGGGTTGCCAGTCGTATTGGACTATCTCACCCACCTACATTCAATGGGCCTACAGCCCACTACTGTTAAGGTCCACCTGGCAGCAGTCTTGGCCTATTTCTTGGTGGGTAAGGGTGTCTGTCTGGCTGCTAACCCTTTTTCAAAAATTCTTCAAATCAAATTTATTTATAAAAGCACCTTTCCAATGATCAAGGTGCTTGCACATTGGTCAAAGTAAACATACAATAAATTAAAACACAAATTATGAAACAATCTATTAAAAATTATTAAATCAAATCATTAATAATTCTCAGTGGCTCTATATATTAAAGTTATATCATTAGCTAAAATCATCAGGAAATGCTAGGCTAAAAGAAAGGTTTTAAGTGCTGATTTAAAACTCTGGACAGTTAGGCACTCTTACCCAATGAAGTAGAGAATTCCACAGGGGAGGGCAGTGAACGCAAAGTCATCGCCCCCCAATGTCTTCAGTCAGACCCTGGGAATCTCTAGCAATCCCACATTGGTGGAGTGGAGGGGCAGGAAGGGTAAGGATGAAGGAGATCTTGAAGGTAGTGGGGTCCCTGTTTGTGTAGGGGCTTTATAGATCAGAAGACCAACCTTGAAGGTGGTCCACCACTGTACTGGCAGCCAGTGCAGTCCATGGAGCACAGGCATATTGTGACTGATCCTAGAAGCACCAGTCACCAGCCTGGCTGGCGATTCTGCACTAGCTGCAAGCAGTGGATATCAATCCCTGGTAGCCCTAGGTAAAGGGCATTGCAGTAGTCGAGGCGACAGATCATGAAGGTGTGGACCAATGTTGGGAGATCATCTGGGGAACCAGGTGTTTCACCCAGGTGATATTCATTAGATGGTAAAAGAGGTCTTGACAACAGCTGACACTTATGATTTTAGGGTCAGACCATCGTCAAAAATAACGCCTAGGTTACGTACCCAGTCTAAGGTAGTCAGCTGAACACCTTCAAGCCAAAGCCCAGAGGGTTGTCCAGCTGACAAACCCACCTCCTGACAATCTAGGTCCACCACCAACACCTCGGTTTTAGCCGGGTTCAAGTGCAACCAGCTGGCACTCATCCAGTCCTGGACCTCGGACAGGCAGTTGTTAAACACCGAGAGGACATCATCCTGTTCAGGTACAAAGACATGTACAGCTGAGTATCATCTGCATAGCAGTGAAAACTCAGACCGTACCATCTAATACTGTCTCCTAATGGCAGCAAATACACTGCAAACAACATGGGTGACAAAATGGAGCCCTCATGGTACCACATGATAGGGGAGAGGGTCGGAGGAATAAATCCCAGAGACCACTCTCTGAGTCCTACCCTCGAGGAAAGATCAAAACCATTTGAGGACTGTACCTGACAATCCACAGATGAACTGCAGGTGCTCCAAAAGCACACCATGGTCCAAAGTGTCAGACGCTGCAGAGAGATCAAGTAGGACCAAAATGGAACAAGACCTCCAATTTCTTGCTATTAGGAGATCATTTAGCACCCAAACGAGGGTTGTCTCAATGCTATGCCTTTTCCTAAATCCAGACTAGAGAGAATCATAGACACTGTGGGTGGATAAATGATCTTCCAGCTGCAGTGCAACCACCTTCTCAACAACCTTGCCTGAAAGGCAGGTTAGAGATAGGTCTGTAGTTGGTCAGATGTTCTGGGTCAAGGGAGGGCTTTTCAGGAACAGTCACACAACTACCTCCTTTAGAGGTCAGGAAAGACCCCCTCTACAATGATCTCCAGACTATCTCAGCCAGGACTGGGCCGATTTCATCAACACCCCACAAGGAGATGCATTGGGCCTGGGTCCGAACTACAGCTAGTTAGCTGCAGAGTCTGGATAATCCTTACTATGCCCATGATATTCAGCTGGTCGAAGTCAGACCAAGCAAACCGGTGTTCGCAACCTCCTGCTGACCTCTGCAAGACCCATTAGAGGGGCCGAGCAGATCCCGGACCTGATGTCGGCAACCTTATCCATGAAAACCAAGCAAACTCATCACACCTTTCTTGAAGTGATTAGCTTATTTGCACCCTCCCATAGGGAGCTGGTGCCATCTTGAGACCTCAATGTCTTCATTGCCAAGCTCATGGAGCCCCTGTTTGAGCCCTTGGCTACAGCACACCTGAAGTTTGTAACTTGAAAGCTATCTTCCTGGTGGCTATCACCACAGCCAGATGGATTAGCAAGCTGGAGAGCTCAGGGTTGACTGCAAATCTCCTCCACGCACAGTGGTGCAGCTTCAAGGGCAGCAAGCCTGAAAGTGAAGCCAAAGTCCAAAACAAAAATGCACTCCTCAGCAAAAAACAGGCACACTTTGCAACAGTATAAATTTTGAAAGCTTTATTGCTCAGTACAAAAGTGTGCTGTGCGAATCGGACCACAAGCACTTCTAGCCCCGGCACTGGGACCTAGCCCTTCATCAGGGGCATCTTAGCCCTGTGTATAAGAGCAAAACTATATCTTATTTCATAGAGATAAAGTTAAGAGGGATTTGTTATCAAATTATTATTGTTTTTATTATTAAAGTTAAGAATAGCTTAGTTAGAGATTTTACCCCACAGGGTACAATGAATCTGAGCATTGTAGAACACAGCAGTTGGTAAGGGCAGCAGTTTGAATGGTGGCATGAGCCAATGGATGTTCCATCATTTGCATAAGTTCAGTTTCTCTCTGAGGCAGTTCAACACAGGAGGCTGACTGCTGCAGTTAATCATATTGTAAAATACCTTGGAAGAAACAAGATTACTTCAGTGAGTTAATTCTTTTCTGTCTCATAGAAACATAGAAACATAGAAGTTGGCCGCAGATAAGGACCATCAAGACCCATCCAGTCTGCCCATTTCTTTTACTACCTTATAAATGTGCCATCGGCCTTGCTCTGTCAGTGGCCTATCTGTTCATAGTCATTTGTATTGCTCTCTTATGCCTATCCCATGCCTGTTTGAAGCCCTGCACTGTATTCATAGCCACCACTTCTTGTGGTAAACCATTCCATGCATCCATCATCCTTTCTGTGAAAAGAATTTCCTCACATTCCCCTTAATCGGCCCCTCTAATCTCATGCTGTATCCTCTTGTCCTGCTATTTTTCTTATATTTAAACATGTTAGACTCTTTCACCTTGTTAATGCCCTTAAGGTGTTTGAATGTCTCGATCTCGACAGATGATTTTATGCAGTGCCCACAAATCACCCTCCAAGCCTGATTAATGAAATGATAGTTGCAGTGTTCATGAGGTGGGCTCTCAAAAGACTATGTTGAAAATTTGGTGAAAAATTCTAAACAATGGCAAAGTTACAAACATAAGTTCAAAACACCATTGAAGTACATTATATGGCACTTACCTTTATTCCTCAGTTCACAGTTCAGCTTTGAAGAGTGCAGACATGTCTCGGTCCACAGATGACAGTGTCTGACCTCCAATGGTAAGTTTCAGGTAAGGAGGAGGTGGTGAGTGCTCATTGGGAGGGTCAGGATGGGGACAGCGACAGTGAGGACTGTTTTCTTTTTTCAGGGGAAAAAAAGATGCCAGGGGACCATTTTCTTTCTTCAGGTACAGTTATAACTTACTTTGGGATGCTCAGAGTGGGCTCCCCAATGTCCCACACTACTTGAGGGGGACACACAAATACAGGGGATTGGGCACCCCTGATGTCGGCAACTGCATATGAAAATGGGTTTGAGGGGCATATGACACTCAGGGTGGGCATCCCGTGTCAGATTATGTAAATATAAATAATAAAATGGGACGGGGATTGGAGTGTGTGTGGGGGTGCCACTAGACACCAGGGAGTAAAATAAAATTAGGGCACTGCAATCGGAGGGTGGGGTGCCACTAGACCCAGGGAATATATTACTTATAGGGACAGTGTGTTTGGTGGGGGTCGCAATCAAACACCAGGAAAACGGCAGGGTGGCTTACCGCTCACACTGCAGCCAGTAGCAGGAGTTCAGCTGTGGCTGCAGAAGTCACGAAAATCAGCTGTTCTCATACACAGAGAATGAAGGGGAAGGCTCTCTTGCTAATCTGGGCACCAGGATTTTGAGTGCCCAGACAAACTATTTCTGGCCCTAATTTTGAAAACAAACATCACAATCTAACTAAACAGAGCCCCTTTAGCTAGGTTCTGGTGTTTGATTTTACAAAGAGAACATTGTAATGTATTTTCCACACTTTTAGATGCTGGAAAAAAAAACAAGATGGCGGCTCACAAAAAAGAACTGTTCTTATGAGAATTAATCCTTTTTGTGATATCAAATCCTTCAGAGAACTTTTACCTCTATCCTGAAAATGAACTTCCCAGAAGATGTAATGGGAAATTAAAAGCTGAATAACTGTGCGACAGTTTAATATTGTTACACCAAACAAACACTGGCAGTTCTGTTACCCAAGTTCTTTCTATCATTAAAAATCACACCAAAATTCCACATCATCTGGGCATAAGGTGATGAGGAAAAACTGCAAAAGTGGTGACTTTTAACTTTTACACTGTCTGTATCTCAGAATCTCACATCCAACCAGCACAAAACTTGCCATGTCAAGAGATCTACCCCACAGGACAGCACATACAAAATTTTGTACCAAATCCTTTGAACGGTTGCAAAGTTGTTAAAGTGCATGATTTGAGGTTTCACACTAAACAGGCTACTCCACCTAAATTTTATATATACAGTATATATGTATATATGCAACAGGAGTGGGCTCAAAACTCATTGAATAAATCCATTTATCTTCACAGCCGTTGAATAAATAACATTCATCCATATAGTAGCCATGTCACAATCACTCCAGAACTCATTTAGAATGTTCGACCTCAGTAGCAGTGCTACCCATATTCAAATCTGAATAACTTTTAAACAAAAAGATGGCATGGTACTGTGAGCATGAAAGTTGTTCAGCACAAAATTATCTACAAAATGAGTGATGTTTCATTTATAGATACCTTATAGATATTTTATAATTAGCAAAAAGAGCAGAAAATGCAATTGTTTGTTCACTTTTGAAAAACAAATGCAAAAAGATAAACAATCAAAAGCAAATGTTCCTGCACTGACAGAAAGCATCCTATTGCATAAATGAAAAAATGTGTTTTAAATATTTTTAAAAAGGACCACTGAAGGAGCACCTCTCACCTCCCAGGGAAGCGCATTCCAGAGAATCGGGCCGCTACACCAGACACTCTGTCCCCTGAGGAATTTAAGCAGGCTCAAGGCACTGATAAGAGGTTTGTTTCCACCGACCGGAGGGTGTACCCAGGAGTCTGGCACCAGGAGGTCTTGCAGGTAGCCTGGACCCAGACTGTGCAGGGCCTTGTATGTCAACAAGCGTACCTTGAACCTGATGTGCCACCATACTGGCAGCCAGTGAGGAATGTGGAGAACTGGTGTGATGTGCTCAAACCGGGAGGTTCCAGCTACCAGCTGGGCTGCCGATTCTGAACTAGCTGGAGGCGATGCTTTCAGCCTCATGGATAACCCAAGGTAGACAGCATTACATTAATTCAACCTTGATGCGACTAAGGTATGCACCAGTGTTGCCAGATCATACAGTTCAAGAAAAGCTTGATCCAGGTGATGTTTCACAGATGATAGAAGCCACTGTGTACAACAACCAACACCTGATATGCTAATGTCATCTTGGAATAACAGTGACCCCAGATTCCTCACCCCTATCTGCAGCTTGAAGAGCCATGCCATCCAACAAAGGAAGGATGGCACTACTACCTATTGCCGCCAAACTCGACCGATTCAGCTCTTCCAGTAACACCTCCATCTTCAAGGGATTAAGCCTAAGATAGCTGGCCGAATCTAGTCCTGGATTTCCTTTAAGCACTCACTCAATTCAGAAGCAGCCGCAGTATCATCAGGGGCACAAGATACATACAACTTAGTATATGGGTTCTAAAAGCAATACCCATATGGTGCAAGGAGGAGAAGAATACATCACCCTTGCAAGTAGCAACAGGATTCATCTAAAACTGTCAGCTGTGAAGTTCCTTGCCACCAGCTACACAGAAGCATTCTGGCCCTCGTTTCTGGAAAACCCTGGCCTAAGCCATGAGTGCCACCTTACATACTCATCTGTCAAACTGTACCCAAAATCATTGTCCTCTCAATCCATGGGACTAGCATCACCTCAGAAGAAGGTGCTCTGCTGAAAGCAGGCCCCTCTGTTCTGGCATATATTATGTAAACACCTTGCCCAACTAACTTAAGATGAATTGGGGTTCTATCATCCCTCTTCATGTCTGTGCAAGGCCCAAACCAATATGCCATGACCAAGGCAACCATGATCAATGTTGCACTGTTCTCTGAACTGCAGAGACATACACTATCTTTCCCTCTGTGTCGTAAGGCAACATTTCTATGAAAGACAAGTGTCAGTGGCTCAACAGGTTGTACACGTACCTCTTGAGGTTGGGAGATCAAAGGTTGTGAGTTCTAGCCTCACACCAGGAACTTTGGTTAAATCCCAATACTGACACTGTAGTACAGCATGAGAGGTGGTGCTTTCCTAAGGTGCTGTCTTTTGGTTAAGATGTTTAACCAAGGTCCTGTCTGCTTGTATTGGTGGTTGTTCAGGTGAACATTAAAGATCTGAGGCACATCTCGAAAACAGTAGGGGAATGTCCATGGTGTCCTGGCCAGATTTTCCCGTTTGCTAAGAACACCACCAACAGCTTAATCTGGTTCAGTATGTCAAAAAAATGAGGAGGGCCAGCCGGTGGCACTGAGGGCTGAGGCACTGGATGCCTTACCTCTTGCTGTGCCAGGGACCAGGGTTCAGGAATGACCTCGGGTCATTGGGAGCCAGCATGGGCAGCCGTGGGTGGCTCTCCCTCCTGGTGTGGATGCCTGCACTCACCATAGTTCTGCTCCCAGCATGTGGAAGTCCGGTGGGAGGCATAGGCATGAGGTGTGGTGGCAGTAGCCAGCGGTGGGGTGGAAGGGGCCAGCATGTACCCAGCATACACATGTGCCTCCACGCGCATACACGTCACGTGTCTGCGGGTCCGGTATGGGAGAAAAGGGGAAAAAATCAATGAAAATACTAATTAAAAAAAAAAATGAGGGTGGATGGGTGGCCAAATTCACTAATGATTTAGAATAGCTTGTGAGGTGGACACTTGAGAAGGACTAGATAATTACAAAGGAATTAGATTCATTAAGTAATTGGGCACATAAGGGAAAGATGCAGTTTAACCTGGACAAATGCATAGGTATGTATTTTGGAAAAAGAAATAAACTAGCCAAATATGAGTTAAATGGAAAAATTCTGAGGGAAAGTGAGCACGAAAGGATCTGGGGTGCTGGTTTCTAATAATTTAAAGAATGATGCTTAGTGTGATCATGTTATTAAAAGGAAATAGACTGCTATCCTATATAGGAAGGACATTTGTGAGTAGGGATAGAAAATGATGGTACCACTGTTTACATCTTTGGTAAGGCCCGCTTAGAGCACAATGTGCAGTTCTGGTGTCCATGTAGAAAGGAAGATGCGGTTAGATTGGAGGCAGTCCAGCGGAGGGCAACCAGGATGATTTGTGATATCAGAGGAGGGATTATGTGAACAGATTGAAAGAATTGAAGTTATTTTCATTGGAGAGGACAAAACGTGGGGACATGATCCTTGTGTATAAGGCAGTTAGGGATAGAAACATATCTGAATGTTTATGCATTCAACAGAAGGAATATGATATATTTTTAAATGCATGTTTATTGAATAATCAGGCATCATTACATACTACTTGTCTTAGATCACAGGGTACAGATTTGAGTTCATATTATACAAATCTTAACATACTACAGGCAACAGTTAATTCTTTCTTTTACTTTCTTTTAACCCTTTTCAGGCACAGTAGTCTAAGTAACCCCATTTTATTTCTTACTCTTTAACCTCTGAGAAGCATGAAGAGAAGTTCTGACATCCAGCTCCTCTAAATGAGGGGGTGTTTTATTTCTGTTTGTCTCTAATGTACAGATACTTGCCCACATTCTCCTCAGATTCTCCCTGCATGCCTCTCAACCTCCTGCCTCATAAATCAGGGACAAGGCTTAAAAAATCAGGGACAAGGGACCAAAATCAGGGACACATCTTCAGAATTTGTGATATCCACTCAGGAAGCTTGTAGAATAAAGGGCTTAATGTAAAATGCATTTTCTAAGGAAGAACGTTTGTAACTTTAATGTTTGACCTTATTTTGTGCTACAACCCCACTGTTAAGTCACAGAGCAAACATTTTAGGAGGGACAAGTAAAATTCTGAGGCAAAATCAGGGGCGTCGCTGAAAATCAGGGACAGTTGAGAGGTATGCCCCCTGTCAGAGTTTCTCTATCTCCATCACTTTCTGGCACAACATCTCTGAACCTGATCCATCTGGTCCATCTGTTCTACAAACAGAGAGTCTGGCATTGATCTTATGTGTCAGTTCCTCCATTTCTTGTATCTCTCCTATTATCTCATACCACTGTCCCAGTGTGGGTGTTTCTGGTGAAAGCCACCTTCTGGCAACAGCTTTGTGGCAGCCGCTACCAATGTTCCACAGGTACACCTGATCCCTGCCCTTCACCCTGCGGAACCAGGCCCAGAACCAGGTGTTTTACTGTTAGTGCCTCTGTGAGGAGAAAACAGCTTCCACGGCCTCTGCTATTCCCTGCCAAAATCTAGTGAGGGATGGTGTGGAAGGCTTAAGGGTAGCAAGAAGGACGCTTTGGAGGCAAAACATTCTTCAGTTCTTCATTCCTTTATTCACAGGTGGTTAGAAGGATTACTTCTTAGAAAATCACAAAACAAATCGAACTGAACATTTTCAAAATAAAACAAAATTGCCAACAGAGAGAATACAAATAATTGGGTCAGTAGAATAGACTACTTCACCTAACGAGGTGTTCACAGTTCATCACCCAAAGCAGATCTGACTTTAAGTCACATTTTTCTGGCATATAAAGGGTGCAGTGAAACCGGATTGGTTCCAGGCAACACCACGATAAGAAAAGCTTTCTTTTATGCAAATAAATCTTTCACATTATTTCCAAAATTTATGTATAATATAAGCATTAATATTTCACAAAGATACATGAAATAAAAATTGTCAGGACCTTGTTTAGGAGCATACGACAGGATCCGCCCCATCTTCTCTGCATAAAATACTGTTGAAACGGCCAGTCGGCTCTTAGTTACGCCAGAGAAGATGCGGAAGCTGCATCTCATAAACATAAAGGAACCTGATTTTACAATTGAAATTATTTACAGAACAGATTTCTTGAATCCCATTTCAGGTATGTACAATAATACCAACCAACTGAACCCCTTTATGAATTCATTCACAGAAACAAATGGGAGAAATAATAGCAACACGAACATTCGCACATTCGTGCAGTATTATGAGTCAATAAAACAAATGAGTCATTTCTTAAGTATAGCATCATAATGCTTTCTCAAAAGGAATAAGGGAACATTACTGAAGGGGTTCTATCTTAGTTCCCACACAGCTAACAGAGGGTTTATTTTATTTTGTTTTAGAGGTGGGACCTTCCAGTGTGTTTCAAAATCTACATGGAATCTCTCCCGACCTATTAGATCCTTTAAGCGCTGCAGTCACAGTATATACTTTATTTAAACTGGCTCCAAATTACGACACTTATGTTTCTGACACCCTAACCATGTTAGGAATTTTCAGGGCGATAGCCTATCTATACAAGACGCATTTGTTTATTGCCAGATAGCTCAAACTTATAATAATATAAACATAGAAACAACTATGTGGAAAGCGGGGTTAACCTCGCCCAGAACAAACTCTATTTCTATAACAGTATTATACTGTTACAAACAGTCACGAACCCACTGTGAAATAGGTTCTCCTTTTAAAACAATAAACACGATTCAACGGGTGATAGATGGCCAGTCTATACACCCTCGTTTTCAATATGGAACCTATAATGAATAAACACACAAGGACAGCATTCACTCCTCGAGACAACCAACACACATATAGCACCATAGAAAAAAAATTAAGGAGGGTGGTTTAATGTCCCTTCCACAGATGGGCACTGTCTAGTATGTGCAAATGACCTGCCTGTTCCTCCTCGCACTCCCTGCAACATTTCGATGAGTGCACATTGTCCCATTTGTTTTTACTACGAGTAATGAAAACCTTGTTCGAATCTTCCATTCGAATTCTTTCCATCTCTGGGAGTAGGTAGTTTTGTGGACTTGTGTATAAATATTTTCCCTCTTTTTCAGTAAGGGGTTCCCCAACTTTCTCTCCATCTGCCCTTGATGGAGCCAGTGTGCTCCTTCTTACCCCAGGAATTCTTTAGCATCTATTGACAGATGCAGTATGCCAGCTGGTTCAGCTGCCCAGGAGAGGAGGAGTCAATGCAAATAAGAAAGGCATTGGCCAATGAGGATAGAGATAGAGTAGAGTGCTGCCTGCAATCAGCCTGAGGGACCTCAGAATTTTTCTCCGCTGAACTGGCAACACTGCCCCAGAACTCTCCTCTTCAGAGACCTTCCTGTGCCATTTTCTTCCTTTTGAGTGCTGCTTTCAAAGTATTTTGTATATTTTCTCATTTACCTATTTTTACCGCAACTCGCCGAGTTCTGCGTAGTCGGTTTTTTTTCGTATTTCTTCCACTTCCGGCGGTTTTTCTGAGGTAAAAGTCACTCATGCAAGCGATAAATTGCGCTATTTTTATTTAAATCATTAGTTTTCAGTATTTTATGCTTCTTTTTACCGGTTTATGCTAAAATCATCGAATTGTTGTTTCGCACTGCGCTTAATTTCCATTGTGCACCTGTGAATTTCTGAACCCTCTTTTTTCTTCCTTATGTAAGTTTTATATATATTTGAAGGGTATTCCCCTTTTTCTGGGGAGACACCTTTTGTGTAACTGTGCAGTGGGCTTCTGTTGACAAGAGATGTGGAGGTGGTTTCTGTTCTTTTCTACTGTTGTGAAAAAAATATTTTTACCTCTAGTAAGGTTAATTTTGATTTGGTTAGCTTTGGTCTATCCTTTACCATGGCCTCTCGGTCTACCCTCCTCCTCTAAAAGTGCTGAGGAGGGTACCTCAAGTCAACACAAAATTAATAACAAGTCCTCTAGGGACTCCAGTGAAACTAAGTCTGGTAGAAGTAAAAATTCTAGCCAAGCCTCTAAAAGAGCTTCAGAGCAGGTTTCTGTGCCTGCCCTACAAAAAAGTCTAAGAAAGATAATAACACTACTGTCCCTCCTCCCGAAAAGCATTCAGAGACAACAGTAACTGATAAAAATGTGCCCTCTGCAGATAATTTAGCAAAAGCTTGGCATTTATATCAGACTTTACAATCTATGGGTGATATTTTCTAGGCTCCTATGGAACTGAGTGATTCTCTCCTTGAGGACCCCTATGCTCAGGGTTTTTATTTTGATGAGGGAGAGGATCATGGTGGTGAATCGCCTCATGGGGACCCTCTTATTCCTGACGGCCACCCTGGGTTGGTGCTAATGATGATACTGATACAAGTGAAGAAGTCCCTTCCTTTTTACATTTTAAAACAGATGGTGGACACCCTGGACCTGCCTCTCCAGAATGATACCGATCAGGAGATGGAAGATGACTATGTAGAGATGATGGGCATTTCTCCTCCTAAGAGGCTCATCCTCCCTATCCACAACACATTGAAGAGAAGTACGTTTAAGGTTCTGGAAACCCCTCAACTTCTACCGGGATAGACAGAAGGATTGAGAAGAAATACCAGCTCGGTAAGTCTACTGCTGATTTTCTTTATACACATCCAGATCACAGGGGGTAGTTCAGACAGCGGCATGTGACAAAGCTAATGTGTCACTATCTGTGCTTCCACCAGAAAAAGACTCTAGAAAAATAGATCTTATGGGTAAGAAATCTTATGCTACTGCCTCTCTCTTGCTGTGCATGTCTTCTTTCACGGCATACACAGCCAGATATCAGAGGCTCTGTTAAAAACTGTACTGGCCATAGTGCAACATGGGGGACACTATGCTCAGGGATGTTTCTGAAACTGTTAAACGAGCCTGGAAGCCACAAAGTACCAGTTTCACATGGCCATAGATAATAATGATACAGCCTCAAGGGTCATGGCTCAGGCTATTTCTCTCAGACGTTTTGCTTGGTTGAGAACTACTAGTCTTACCCAGGATGTCCAAGCCCAGGTGTTAGACTCCCCTTTGAGAATAATCTCTCTTTGGGCTCATACTGAAGTCTATATGAAAAGAATGGATGAGTTCAAACACACGTACAGAGTAATTCAGTGAAAGAAAAACCCCTCCTCTCGGAGAACTCACCATAGAGGGGTAGGGGCAGTTTTTCCCTAAGACATTCTTCCTTGCCACTATAACATGGATTTCTCTCAGATGAGAGGTTTTTCAGAGGTAGGGGCAGGAGGGGTCAAAGAAGAGCTAACCCCACTCCTGTTACTTCTACTCAGTCTAGACAGCAGTCTTCCTGACTCCTTTCTGGTCGCCTCCCTCTCCCATGGGAGGAGGCTCTCACACTACCTCCATTGTTGGCATCAGATTACTCGGACAAGTGGATTTTGGAGGTAGTGGAGCAGGGCCTAGCCCTTCAGTTTGAAAATTCCCCTTCTCCATAGGCTCCTTACAACCAAGACCTTCCTCCCTGCAGAAAGATTACTGCTGGAGGTAGAGGCCAAGAATCTTATGAGGGCCAAGGCCGTGGAACGAGTGCCGCTTTCCCAATTGGGAAAGGGTCTTTATTCCGATATTTCCTGACCCTAAAGAAAACGGGGAATGTTGACCTATTCTGGACCTAAGGTACAGTACCTGAACAAGCACCTGATGAAACCAAAGTTCAAAATGGTTTCCTTGACTCAGGTCATACACTCAATAAAGCAATGGGGCTGGCTAGTCTCCTGGATCTGAAGGATGCCTACTTTCATGTGCCAATAAGGCAATCCCACAGAAAGTTCCTCAGATTCCGCCTGCCCTCTGGGCATTATCAGTTTACATCCATGCCTTTCGGTCTCAGTTCTGCTCCCAGAGTATTCACCAAGTGCCTGGCAGTGGTTGCAGCTCATCTCAGAAGACAGGTAATCTCAGTGTATCCCTATCTGGACGATTGGCTGATTGTGGCCAACTCATCCCAGTCTGTTTCAGAGGCTCTAATTCAGACAAGACATATCCTAGAGTCCCTGGGCTTCCTTATCAACGAAAAAAGTCACTTTTCAGCCTGCCCAAATTCTGCACTTCATAGGGCAGAGCTCTTACCACCAAGCCAGAGGCCTTCCTCCCTTCCTACAGGGGTCGACTCTTTCCTTTCCTGCTAAACTCATTCAGTCCAGGCCAACCAAGACCAGCCAGACATTTCCTCAAACTTCTCGGTCATATAGCCTCAATGCCATGTAGTAGTACCAGGGCCAGATTCCAGATGAGGTACATTCAGTTTTACCTCAGGTCTCATTGGTCCCAGAGAAGAGATCCTTTACAAAACTCATCCCAGTCACAGAGATGTTTCTTCAGTCCATGGACTGGTGGAAAGACAGACAATCTCAGGTTGGGGTATCTTTTAACTCCCCAACCTTCCCAAATTTTGACTACTGGTGCTTTTCTCCTGGATGGGGGCCCATCTGGGGACTTGTCCATAAGCGGGTCTTGGACACCAAGGAATCCTCCTTCACATCCATCTTCTGAACTCAGAGCTGGGCTCCTCGCCATCAAACCCTTCGCTTCTCAGATCAGGGTCAGCCTGTGCAAGTAAGGACAGACAACACAATGACCATGTTCTACATCAACAAACAAGGAGGGACTCAATCAACCAAACTCTGCACGGAAGCCATGAGATTTGGTTTATTGCCTATTCCCTGGACATGTCTCTGTCGGCCATCCATCTCCTGGGCAAGGACAACATTTTGGCAGATGCCCTAAGTCGCATCAGTCAGGACCACCACGAGTGGACCCTCAACAAGCAAGTCCTTCACATGGTGTTCAGAAGATGGGGCATCCCAGATCTGGATCTGTTCGCATCCAGTCTGAACCATCATTACCCTGACTGTTGCAGGCCCCAATTCTGGGGACTATACCCACAGATGCGTTGACCCTAGATTGGATGGGAGGTTCCTTTATGCATTCCCTCCCTTTCCTCTTCTGTACAGAGTACTTCTCAAGTTAAAGGGAACAACTGGCCATCATGATCTTGGTGGTCCCGATTGGAGAGACAGCCATGGTATTCCCTTCCTCTCCTTGTCGGCCAAGAAACCCATCAGACTTCCTTTGTGTCTCAGCCTCCTGACTCTTCCTCAGACCGGAGTGGTGTTCCCCAACATCCGGTCTCTTCACCTCAAAGCCTGGTACTTGAGGAGTTAGAATTCCCAGACTCTTTGTATTCAGAGCAAGTACTGAGTGTTTTATGGATGGCTAAAAACCCAGCACAAGGAAAACTTACACCTCAAGTGGAGACGTTTTCTTTCTGGTGTAGGGATAAGGGCTTAGACCCTTTACAGGCCTCTTCTCCTTCCTTATTGGATTACCTGGTTCATCTTCAGGCAGGAGGTCTAAAGGCATCTTCCTTAAGAGTTCACTTAGCGGCCATTTTGGCCTACCTTCACTATTTCTCAACCATTTTCAAGAAGTTTTTCAAGGGACTTCTTCACTTGCACCTCCTGTAAGGGAACCTGTTCCCCATGGGAGCTTAACCTCTGTATAGCCAAGCTCATGGATCCTCCTTTTGAACCTATGGCTATGGCTGACTTGAAATTCGTTACCTGAAAGGCTGTCTTCCTAGTGGTCATTACCTCTGCCAGAATGATTTCAGAGTTGCAGGCCCTGTGTACAGATCCTAACACATTATTCCCCCATAAGGACAAGGTTGTCCTGAGGGCGAATGGAAGTTCCTTCCAAAGGTGGTCTAGGAGTTCCACCTTAATCAGTCAATCCCTCTGCCAGTGTTGTTTTCAGATAAGGTCCTCCCCAGGTGAACTCAAACTGCACAGCCTGGACTTGAAGAGAGCCCTTTCTTTCTACTTGGAGTGAACCAAGCAGTTCAAGAGGACAATCCAGCTTTTTCGAACGCCAAAGAGAACCATTTCCCGTTGGATCATTTCTTGTATTCAGTTCTGTTACAACAAGGTGGGCAGACAGCCCCTCTTGGGCTCAGAGCTCCACTCTACCAGAGGAACAGCTGCTTCAGTGGCAGCTTCAGGATATCCCATTGCTGGAAGTTTGTAGAGCAGCTACCTGGAAATCAGTCCACACTTTCACCAAGCATTATTGCTTGGATGTGCAATCCCGTTCAGATACGAAATTCAGCAGGCGGTGCTACAGAGCCTTTTTCCTAAATAGGTTTCTGTGCCCTCCTACCAACCCAATGCTTTGAAGTCTGCATCAATCAATAGATGCTGAAGATTCCTGGGGTGAGAAGAAACAATTACTCACCGAAGTAATATTACTTCTTCCAGGGTATTCTTTAGCATTATTGACACTCCCATCCTTCCTGCCCTGGAAACCTTGTCTAAAGGGCTCTGTTAGGGATTTAGCCAAACTTGCTAACTGGTATTGTTCTGAGTGATAAAATGTTTTCACAATAGTGGATTAGAATAGATAATTTGTGTGTTGTTGACAGTTTTTTGCCCCTGTTGGATACAGTTTTTGCTCTTTTTCAGCTTGAAATTCATTCTGAGGTCCCTCAGGCTGATTGCAGGCAGCACTCTACTCTATCTCTCTATCCCGATTGGCCAGTGCCTTTCTCATTTGCATTGACTCCTCCTCTCCGGGCAGCTGAACCCAGCTGGCATACTGCATCTGTCAATAATGCTAAAGAATACCCTGGAAGAAGTAATATTACTTCGATGAGTAATTGTTTCTTTCCTAGTTCTCTGATGGCCCCATAGATAGCTGCAATAAGGCCTTTATTCTCCTGGGAGTTCAATATGTCCCTTATGATCCCTTGGAGTCCCACAGGGTTCCAATCTCTGGTCATATTGTCTCTGCAGTTTTGAATATGGGTGTGGATTTGAAAATATCTGAAATGATCAGTTCGTCTTAGTCAAAATGATGTTTTAAGAATTGCTCAAACATTTTCAGGCCTAATCTGCCCCATTTTAGGAAAGTGAGGTCTTGCCTGGCGAGCGAAACTCTCCATCCCAGAGCAAACTATCGGTGAGTCCACATGTCCCCTTAGATTATATGCTTAACCCATATTCTGTGTACTGCTTCTATAGATTTTAACTGATTTTAAGGTATTTCCTTGTCCTTAGGCTCTACTGTAGGAGAATGCTCTGACCAGCAATGGGGCTCCTTTTGTATCTTTTCTTTTTTTCCAATATCATTTTATATTTTACAGTCACGCATCCTTATTCAAATTTTACCATAATGACAGGGTTACAGTTCATAGAGAATTTCATTAATATACATCAAGCACACAGAGCATTTTAAATATAGCTAAGCAGTTTCTTAAATTACATATGACTACTTCCACTCCCCTTCCCCTTGTGCACACCATCTGGACCAATCCTCCTCCACCCATTCACCCCCACTCTCCTGGTCCATTCCCTCTTGAGGCTCGTTCTTAGGGTGTTACATTGCCACCAGAGTTGCTACCGCCACTCCTGCTGTGAACAACTACTCTCTGTGTATTTTTGGTTGGTGGTTATGTATTCAAGTCGAAGAAGGCCTGTTTATGACTGGAGTAGTGTGCGAACTAGGGAACAAACTGTGGATCTTTGGTCATGATGTGCATTATCCATCTCCTCCATTTAATAGAGCAGAGGTCCAAATTACCATTTAGGTTGTATGTGATTCTCTCTGATTTATAAATGGGGTTGACTATATCTCTCAATCTGATATTGAAGGTATCTCTATAGTGAGCCACTGTTTGGCGATAGCTTTTTGCAGCTAGGAGGAAGATACCCATCAGATAGTGGCTGTGTGGGTTACTTAGTTCACATTAGAGGACATGGAGGACAAGAGTTCACTGGACAGATATATCTTGTGTCCGAAAAGCTCTTCCAATTCACTCTGTAATTCCTGTATAAAGGATTGTAGTTTTGGGCATGATCATAGTATGTGTGATTGATGTGTATTAGTGTCCCCGCATTCCACCAGCACCTTGCTGATCTGAAGATGTGATAGTGTGAAGTTATAGCTGGGGTACAAAGAATCTCATAAGTTGTTGCCAGGAGAACAATCTCCAAGTGTGTGAGCTAGTGATTCTCACCGCCGTGTGGCATATAGTGCCCCACAGCTGCAAGGATATTTGGGTGTCCAGCTCAGTGCTCCACTTTTCCCTCATCGACTCCGTATTCCCACCCATTGTTTCCATCAGGGATGCATAAAGGCTGACACGGCATGTGGCAGCACTTAGTATGCTCTATTTGTTGGAGGAGTTTCACTAAGTGTGGTGTTCTTCTGGGCTATGTACTGCCAAGGGAGGTTGTCATAGTAGTGTTGTATCTGTAGGTAACAGAAGAAATCCGATTGTTGCAGGTGGAATTCTTGTTGGATTTCCCCAAATGACATGAAATGAAGTCCTCTCAGGAATTGTGTAAGTTTTGTAAGGTGTGTGTCTCCATTGATGGAAGGCGTGGTCATTAAGAGCTGGGGAAAATTCTCCAGCAGGTTTATTGGGCATAATAGCACTAAAAATGGAGTGAGCTTTAGGGATCTGCGGGCAGAATGCCAGGCCCAGATTTGATGTGTGATCCAGGGGTTCAGGGTCAGTCTCCTGCCAAAGTGGGGTTTAGGTGGAAGATGAACCTCCTAAAGTCTGGAGGGCAAGCTCCATCCTTCATCTCTCTCAGCAAGCCGGGTGGCCCCATAAGATGTTGGGATATAAAGGATAAGAAGTGAGGCCCGATAGTATAATTTAAGATTAGGAAGCGCAAGGCCTCCGCGGGTTTTGGGTAGGAAGAGTATTTGAAGTTTAATTCTGGGATGCTTACCGCCCAGATGAATTCAGAAATAGCCCTATTCCATGAGTGGAATAGCTTGTTTGGGAGGTTAAGTGGGACATTCTGAAAAGATATATCGCCCTGGGGAGGATCACCATCCTCACCATTCTATTCTCTTTATCAGATTCAGAGGAGTATACTCCATCTTTCGAGGTCCTGCTTCATTTGTGTGGAGAAAGCCTGACAATTATTGTGCAGCGTCCTCTGCCCTGTGCGATAGATAGACACCAAGTACTTCAGCCTATTTAGCCCACACGAAATGGGTATCTTTCCTTAAGTGTCTCAGGGTTGAAGTGAAAGGTCAGGGCATCTGTTTTGCTAGTGTGTGAGTCAGTAGCCTGAATGGGCTCAAATTTCTCCAGGATATGGAAGACCGCTGGGATGGACTGCTGGGGTAATAGATGAACAATAGCACATCATCTGCGTAGAGAGAGCTCAGCTTCCTCCATTGTTATCCGGAGATTCCCGGGCTTGCCTTATTGCCTGTGCCAATGGTTCAATAAAGATAGCAAATAGACCAGGGGACAAGGAGCAGCCTGATGGGTCCCCCTAAAGAGGGAAATAGTCAGAGTGATGCTCTGACACTTAGACACATGCCTGTGGGAGGCATATAATGACTAAATGTTACTTATGAAGTGGGCGGAAGCCCATTGTGGCCATGGTGGCAAGAGGAAGTGCCATGACATGCAGTCAGAGGCCTTCTCAGTGTCTAGGCTGAGAAGGACTGCAGGCGTTTCAGGTCTGCATTTCATGGATTAGATGTAGGGCTCTCGTGTGTTGTCCGTAGTGGATCTGGAGCTTACAAAGCCCGTCTAATCCAGATTAATCAGTGCTGGGAGGACAGTGTCCATTCTTCGGCCAGGATGGACATAAGGTATTTGTAGTCCATATTAAGCACTGAGATTGGCCTATATGAGCCACAATGTAAGGGATCCTTGTCTGGTTTTGGGATAAGTGAGATCGCTTGCATAGAACCAACTGGGGGTGAGCCTCTCCTGTAGCACTTCATTAAGGGTATAGAACAGCAAGTGGCTTATCGATTGTGCCGTATCTTTATAGAATTCTGCCCCATACCCGTCAGGCCGGGGCTTTCTGTGTCTTAGATCTGGAGAAGGCCAGTGCCAGTTCCTCTGGGGTTACAGGTGCCAGCAGACTATTCTGCTGGTCCAGGAGAGTCTGGGTAAGTCCAACACTGCCAGGAGTATGCTGGTGGACATTGGGTCTGCCCTATGGTCAGGAGTGTAAGATTCCTGTAGTATTAACAGAAGGTTTTAGTTATATTGTCCAATTTAGTATGCAGGGTTCCCATCTGTGGGTCTCTTATCGCTGCTGTAGTGGACAATTTGCATTGTTAGCATAGCGGTATGCTAGAAGGTTGGAAGCCCTTGGGCCAACCTCGCCATATCTCTGCCTCACATTATGCCAGTGCTACCTCCGTCTGTTGGGTGCACAGTGCATCTAGATCTTTCTTAGTCTGTTTAATTTGGCTAGCACAGAGTAGTCACCTTGCTGGTGTACTATTTATAAGAACTGTAGTGTCTGTTCTAGCTGTGTCTGTTTCTCTTCCTCGCTTTAGTTAGTTGAGCTGTGTATTTTATCAGGTGACTCTAAGGCCACCTTCAGGGTGCCCCATCTGATAGCTGCTGAGATTTCTGGATCTGAATTTTCCTGAGTAATCTCCTCTATTTTCTAAGAAATTCTCTAAATTGTTCATTCTTCATGTGGGCAGGGTTAAATCTCCATCTTGTGTCACGCCTCTCTATTCCTAGATCCCATGAGGTTATTACGGGGCATGGTCAGGTGTGCTATTTCCCCCATTGTGGCATTGGTCAGTGTATTTAGGCTCTCTTTCTGCATATAGCAGTGATCTATGCGTGTGTAAGTTCCATGAACAGCTGAATAGTAAGAATACCCTCTGTCCCTCAGATGTAGAGATTGCCATACATCAGTCCAGCCCACCTCCCAGACAAATTGTTGAAAAAACTTGTGTGGGGCTGGCTGTTTGCCCATTTACGGCCCTAGTAAAGTCCAAAGAGGGACTAGGGCATATTGAAATCCCTGCCAACATCAGGGTGCCCTTGGTCATCTCAACCACCTTGTTAAGCAGGAAGCAATTGTTGGTGAGCTCAAGGCTGGTGGGAGGTATATATTAGCGAGTGTAATTCCCCGCCTTGTAGTACCTCTCTTGAACTATGATCAGCTGACCCTCCGGATCTGCCCACTTCCTCACCATTTAGAAGGGGTCTGGTCTGCAGTGAGTATGGCGACCCTCTTTTTCTGCCCCTTCCATCGCCGAGGAGTAGACCTGGGAAAACCCCTATGTTTAAGCTTTCCATGTTCCATAGGTGTCATGTGGGTCTCCTGCAGATATACAATCCCTGCTGTGGACTTCTTGACTAGGGAGATAATCCTGAACCTCTTAATCGGCTACCTAAGCTGTTAACATTTAGGAGTATATTTTCAAATGCTTGCTACCCTTTATCAACTTATACCTGGTTAGTATTTCATTCCACCTGGCTCGTGTCCATGTTATTACCACTGTCATTACTGCTGGAATCTGGTGACTGTTTATTATATTCTAAGGTACTGGTTCTCTAAGCTAGGAAAAAGGAGGAACCTGAAGAACATGGGGGCCCCTAACTAAAACCTGGGGGCAAAAACAATCCTTACATCATTAGCTTCACATATAGTAAAGCTACCAACTAGTGAACTTAGGTGGGGATAGCCCCTAACCTTGGTGGCACAGGTGTGTCCTAGGGCCAACAGGGCTACCAGACTCAGCCTGAGCCACAACCCAGCAGGAGAACTTCCATCAATTCAGTCAT
The DNA here is from genome assembly GCA_016271365.2 of Neoceratodus forsteri. Taxonomy (NCBI): domain Eukaryota; kingdom Metazoa; phylum Chordata; order Ceratodontiformes; family Ceratodontidae; genus Neoceratodus; species Neoceratodus forsteri. The sequence goes on from CM057449.1 coordinate 693,895,717, forward strand.
GCCACATAACCCAAAGAGGTTCTAGACCAACTTTGTGTAACCCCCGTAGATACAGGAGCCTCATGACACTTTTTAGTGTCTGCGGGAAAAAGGGAAAGTAATAGGAGATTTTGGGACATCTACTGATCTCACACTTGGCCCATTATTCAGCTGTGGTATGTGAGAGTGTTTGGTAGGAGTTATTGCTGTAGTCTGTTATCCAGAATTTCAATATGTCGGTGGAGAGCCCATAAAGGGCTGCAGGCATCTCACCCCAGCAGGGGGCAGGGAGTGTGCTGTCTCCCTCCCTCCCATTTCCAACTAGTGGTGTAATTGTAAAAGGAATTTAGGTGTCTTTTATTCTATTTCAATTCCTCCCCAAGAATCACAACAGCATTCCCTCATTCGTTAGGTATTAGTGAGTGTTGTTAAAAAAGGGGATGTCCCAGTTTGATAGGTAAAGGTTTAAGTGGATCCTTCATCAGTGAGGACTTCTGTTTGGGTCATGTATCAAGCCCAACAGCTGCTTCTAGGATCCTGAAAAGAAAACTTTTAGAAAAGCTTCCTAGTACGAGGAATGAAGTTGTGTTAGCAGGGGTTATGACCTGAAATCTGACAGAGCCAGCGAATTTTGCAGTTAGTGCGTAAGTGAGGTGAGGTGACTCCAGAGCTGAGCCAGAACAGTCCTGCTGGAAAAAATATAAGGAGGGAGAAAAAAGAGGCAAAATAATCCACTGAAGGGAATAGGAGAAAAGAGACAAGAGAAATCATTATTAGGTTAGTAAAGACTGGGACTTATCTGAGCATGCAGCGGTTGTACATTCCATCAATCCAATCATCGATGTAGGTCTGCTGGAAAAGAAAATGTCCTCAAGTGTTCAAACAGTAACTTCTTCTGAATTCCCTCATCGAGTCTGTTTCAATCGGGTTGTAATGTCCAGGTTGACCTATGGGTGGAAAGTCCAGCTCCACCGTGCAGTCTTCAGCAGGGTTTTCTGAGGCCGACTTGCAATAGGGGAGTACTTCTCGGTGGGAGTCGCTTGGCCCTTGCAGCGTAGGTTGGCTATTTGCAGAATGGCTTCCTTCCCTGGTGTCTGCGTGAGTCCTGCCCCTTACTCAATATTGCTGGGCCAGTTTGGAGGCAATCAATGGTTTCTGAACATTTGCCCTTGTGCCACCTCAATGTTCCACTTTTAAGTTCAGAGAGCCTCCACGCGCATTCGAATGTCTGAGTCCCTCAGGAAAGTGCACTGTCAGCTATGAGGTATGGGGTTCTGAGCGGAGGCCCACTGTCTTTGAGGCCCTCATCACAGGGATGTACTGTTTGCGATGAAGCATAATTTCAGGGGCATAGTCATTCTCTGGATAAAGTCTGTATGATTTGTACATAACAGTCCCTTGTTTCCATGCTGTATGGAGTACTGCTCTTCTCCTGGAACCGAAGAAGCGCACCAGGATTGTCCAGGGCGTGCTCCCTCAGCGGTTTGGGGCCTAACATGCGTGCGCCATCTCTATCTCCAACGAGAGTGGATCTGGAGTGTTTATCCCATCTAACAGAACCTTCCTGACAAAGTGGAGCATGTCGAACCCTCCGAGCCCTCTGGGACCCTGATATTCTTATATTGTTGTGCTGATTGTGACTTTTGGCATCCTCTGCTCTCACCTGAAGCCCCTGTATGTTTTGATGCAGCTGCAGGATATGATGCTCTCCGCCATCTACCCGACAGTTAACTTCTGTGGCCTGAAGTTCAAGGCCTAATGTTTCTGCAGCTTGGAGACATCTGTCGTAGCGCTGTTGTGGTAGATCTCATTTCTTTCCTGAAGTCCCGCAATTCATTAAGCACTAGGGACATCTGCCACTGTATCATGGATAGGGAGATATTTTGTCTGGGATCTGCCGCAGGCGGAAGAGGCGGAGGCCTGTGAGCCCTCACTGCAGGAATCCCTTCGAAAATCCGCCTTCATCCTTCTGCTCATCTGACTTTGCGCTTGGTAGGTCACCTCTTTTCGACATTTCTGCTATCCTCCATGGCTTAAGGTCTAAAATTGATCCAATGAAACAGTGGATTAGGAGGATTTACTGAGTGCGATGGAAGCCTGTTAGACTATGCTGCCATTGGGAGCGTGATGTCACCGGAATTCCTGTATCTTCTTTTTCAATTGCTTTCCAGAGTGCATGGTAACCTGGTACTGCCCATAACAATGCATTCTTTAATTGTGCAGCCAGGAAGTAGTCCTCAAATTTGGGACTGCTCTGCCCCCAAAGATTTGTTAGTTTGCATTACCTAGCTTTTTATTCTTGGTTTTTTCCCAGATGAACCTCATTAGCATTAAATGGCAAATCTTAAATTGTACGGGTATATTTTAATAAGTAGGCACTGAAAAAGGTATAGAAACCTGGTAAAATATTCATGGAGATTGTTTCTATCCTAGAATAAAAGGAAGTCTGAGGAGCTCCGATTTTGTGATGTCCTGCTTAATTTGTCCAACAAGAGGTCAAAGTTGTCTGAAAGAAGGCGGTTTAAGTTTTTAGGAATATATGTCCCTAAGTATTTTATTTGGGAAATTCCACTTAAGGAAGCAATTCTTTTGTTTTAGGGAGGGGTGTAGTAAAACTTTGGGATTTCTGTTTTCTTTTTATTTAGTGCATGCCCTGATAGACGTCCGAATTTGTTTAGTAGGTCCCACCTTGGGCAAGGATTCTTCTGGCTTTGTTATGTAAAGCAGAACATGATCTGCATACAAAGAAATTTTTATCCCCCGTCCTCAAGCCACTGATTCCCTGTTCTTCACTTATTGCCTGGGCGAGGGCTTGATATATACAGCAAATAACAATGGTGATAAGGGCATCCCTGCCTGGTTCCCCTCAGAAGGAATGTGATATAATATTAAGAGGACACAAATACTAGCTGAAGGGGAGCTTGACAGCAAAAAGAGAGCACTGATTTACTATATATATAGATACAGATTTATAAAATGGGTAGGAAATTGCAGCAATATCATTAGCTGAACAGCATCACATGATCGTGCATATATCAGAGCACGAACGCACACCTCAGAGTGGTGTATCTATTACAATATATAGATAGATATATATATATATATATATATGTATGTATATATATCTATCTATATATATGTGTGTGTATATATATATATATATATATATATATATATATATATATATATATATAGAGAGAGAGAGTGTGTATATATACATATATATATATATATTTTAAACAACAGGGTGCTCTCAAAACTCATTGAATAAATCCATTTATCTTCACAGCATTGAATAAATAAAATGTATCCATATAGTAGCTATGTTACAATCACTCCAGAACTCATTTAGAATGTTCAGCCTTAGTAGCAGTACTACCCATATTCAAATCGAATAACTTTAAAACAAAAACAGATTGCATGGTACTGTGAGCATGAAAGTTGTTCAGCACAAAATTATCTACAAAATAAGTGATGTTTCATTTATAGATACCTTATACTTTTTTATAATTAGCAAAAAGAGCAGAAAATACAATTCTTTGTTCACTTTTTGACAAACATATGCAAAAAGATAAGCATTCAAAAGCAAATGTCCTGCACTGACAGAAAGCATCCTATTGCATAAATGAAATATGCAATGGTGAGCTGTCAGATACATGAATTATCTACACTTGACCTTTTTGACCTCGATACCTCACTCATGGCATATGCCACTCAATGAGGTTACCCGAGGTCAAACAGCACTTGTGTAGATAAATCATTATCTGACAGCTCTCCATTGTATATCATATCTAGATCTATCTATATATATATATATATATATATATATATATATATTATAGAGGCAAAAACTCAGTTTAATGCATCAGTTAGGGTTGTTCCACAGTGACAAAGCAAGAAATTGGGTGTTAGGGTTGAAAACCCCTTAGACCCTCAGCCCACCCCCTGACGGCGCCGGGGTGCGTGTTGGTTGTCGGCTAACTCTCACCCCATCACATGTAAAGCTGAGGAATAGGAGAATGGGGTGAGAGTTGGACGATGCACCCCAAATACCGCACCCGATGCTGGTTGGGGGTGGGCTGAGGGTCCAAGGGGGATTTAACCTAACACTGAATTTCCTCGCTTTGTCGCCGTGGAACAACTCAACTGATGCATTAAACAGAGTTTTTTGTCTCTAATTTTCCTTCTTTTGAGAATGATGATGAAAAATAGTGAATGTAATGCTAAGGGCCACGCCCTCCTGCACGTGATGTCTTGTGACATAGTAACAGGAACAGCAAAGCAAACAGAAGCGAAACAGTGGCAATACATGGTAGCATAAATGTAAATGGTAAAGGAAACGTTAATATAGAAATGCAAGCAAGTGACACCGGCGTTAACAGTGACGCAAATGGACATTGAAGAGCGTGATGAAAGCTAACTGGTAATATGAACAGTGATGGCAGCGGTATTTTAAATGGAAATGTTAAGTGTCACAGCAAAAGAACGAAAGGAAGAGAAACAGAAATGCAAATGCAAGCACACAGTAAACGCAAACCGTAACGCGTATAGGCATGGTACCGCAATTGTAAATGCAAATGGTAAAGTTAAGATGAAGAATAATGCCAAAGGAAACAGAAAAAGAAATGGGAAAAGCGGTATGGAAATGCAAACTCAAATGCGTGACGGTCACAGAACCGCAATTGTAACACAAATGGTAACGGTAACAGCAACAATAATGCCAAGGAAGAGAAATGCAAGGCGTGAGTACAGAAATGCAAACTGTTATCGCGCTTGCGGTCATGGTACCGCAATTTTAAATGCAAATGGTAACAGTAAAAGCAACAATAACGCTAAAGGAAACAGAAACAAAGCGCCAGACGAACGTAAACCGTAACGCATGTGCACAGTGCTACCTTTGGAAATGCAACTGGTAATGGTAACAGTAATAATAACGCTAAGCGACACAGAAACGCAATAAGCGCAACTGTGAACGGTGCCAAAACGGTAACAGAAACGCTAACTGGCACAGTAACGAAAGGGCACACCTTCTTTTCCCCAAAAATGCATTGGAAAACACAGTGAAAACAAAGAATGTATACATAACAATGTGCATGAGCAGAAAAGAGGACTTGGAATATTAAATTGCTTATATCTCAGGAACCATACGACATAGAAAAAATGTAAATTTCATATGAATTATGACTTTCCTGGCTAGTTTTATATTTAGCCCCAACATTTGTGATGAAAAGTCCGTATCTACGCTTACCGCTTTCTGAGATACGCCCCAAAACGCCGACGGACGCCTGTAATGTTATCCAGTGGGGAAAAGCATCAACTTTGTAGTGCTGTCACTGTGCCACCCTGTAATATTTTTCACCGAACCACCAAAAGGCACATCAGTGGGATGTTAGCTTTCTTCCTCAAATTTCAGCCCAAAAGACCAAACCGTTATTTTGTAGCAGGCAGCAAAGGATTCCTGCAATCATGAGCGGACTCCGTAATGTTATCCTATGGAAAAGCATCAACTTTGGAGTGCGTAATTTTGCTTCCTGTAATATTTTTCACCAAAACAATGAAAGGTACACCTGTAAGATGCTGGCCACATTCCTCAAATTTCAGCCCAAAAGACCAAACTGTTCTTTTGCTGCAGGTGGCAAAGAATTGCTGTCATTTTGCCATAGCCTAGAAAAGTAGTGTAATGATCTGAAGCTTTCACAAAAATTCTGCGACACTTTTGTGAGATGCTGACACTACTTTATGACACTACTTTTCCAGAAATTTGAAAACATATTTCTAGAGTGTTTGACCTCAAAATAAAGACATGTCTAGCATCCTCAGGGTCCGACTAGGTAAACACAAAATAATTGTGTTGCTAGAGGGTCCCAAATTTAAATGGCAAGCATTTTCTGATCACCAACTGAAAACAAAATGGGATTTTCAAAAGTAAAGGGCCATTTGCGAAAGTAAAAACTGCATTTGTGACACTTTCAACTTTTTGTTAACTTTCCATTGACTTATAATGGGAACTTGTTTTAAATAACTTTTGAACCGTTTAATATTTTCCAAAAATCATCAAAAGGCACATTGGGACCCTGGCTGCATGTTCCCTGAAGTGTTCTGACCGGTCGTGCAAACTGTGTGACCTGTAGAATGCGACAAAAGAATTCACCAGAAAGCGTAACGCGGCATGCAGATCATGCTTATAACTCTGCAGCCGTATATCCAATGCTACATGAAAGTTGGCAGATCCCAAGATATATGGTTCTTGATCTTCCTTTCCAAATGTCAGCAAATCTGTTAAACGGTGGCAAAGTTATTAAGGTGCAAAATTTGACCCTTTAACCTTAAAGGGCTCTCAACTCTAACTATGGTAGCACTACCGCGCTACCATAATATATATATATCTGTGTGTGTGTATATATATATATATATATATATATATATATATATATATTTATATATTATATACAATGGGGTGGGAGCAATATCAGTGAGATAAACTCAGATATCTCCACTGGATGTGATATCTGAAACTGACGTCATTGGGTTAAAATAAATACCATTTATCACACTCCACTGACGTCAGCTCCTCTATCCAAAGAAACTCTCTAAAAAGGCTACTACTCTGCACCTGAGCACCTTCTAGCAGCAATCCCTGAATACAGCAGTAAATATCTGTCACCTAAAGCTCAGAAAGCAGCATCAAAACACGCTCTCCTCTGCTTTCTCAGACACGCAACAACGAATCATCTCTTTGGACTCTGATACACACTGAAACACATCAGAGTCGTACCTGAAGAATAGTGACCTCATTCAGAAAAAAAAGCACAAACAGATCTGCACCTACTTAAAAAAGAAAACTATCACCTCCTGAAAAATATAACAAACACTTACCAGTACACCAGTGCTACATAAACTGGCTGTGCAAAGACAAGTATGGAACAGGGAAAAAAAATTGCAGCAAATGTTACCAAGTTAATAAAATAAATAGCAAGTGCACCAAGTATAACACACATAAAGAACAAACACACAAGCACAAAATAAAATGACATTAAACCCAAATATTCTGACAGAAAAGAAACCAGGAAGTATCTGTACGACACTACAAACTGAAACCACACCTCAAAGCACATCAAGCTATCAAAATATCCCAGCCTCAGCTAACAACTAATCACCTTTCCACACTAAATCAACCAATAGCATCACACACACTCTCCATTCATACGAACTACATACAAGTCCCCACAGCACACAAACACAGTGCTCCATAGACCAAAGCATAAACACAAACCCAGACATATTACTAAAGCTCCCGACCCCATTGTATAAATAGCACCATGATGTGCAGATAAGCATGCTATGGAAAATATTCTCACTCCTGCAGAGTGGAGCTCTAGATACTCATGAGTATCAGGCTCATTCAGCAGGAATGAGAATATTTTACATATCACACTCCTGCCCATCATGTATCCTCTATTTATATACATATATATACACACACACATATATATATAAATATAATAGTGGCATGGTAGTGCCACTACAGTTAGGAGTTAGTGCCCATTTTAAGGTTTAGGGTGTGAAATTTTTGCAGCTTAATAACTTTGCCACTGTATGACAGATTTGCCTGAAATTTGGCATACAGGAGCGTATCATAGATCTCTGTATCTGCCCAGTTTCATAATGGTCGGATATACGGTTGTGAGCTATATAGTGCGCAGTAGAGTCATATTTACGCTTTTTAAGCATTCTTTGCTCACACCTCTACAGGTCACACTTGGGTTTAGTGACTGGGCCAAAAACTTCAGTGAACATGCAGCCAGGCTCCCCGATGTGCCTTTTGAAGATTTTGTGAAAAAATATTAAACAGTTCAAATGTTATTCAAAAACAAGTTTCCCATTATAGTCAATGGGAAAAGTTAACAAAAAGTTTGACAGTGTTGCAAATGCAGTTTTAGTGTCGCAAATGACCCTGTAGTGTCACAAATCTACCATTTTGTTTTCAGTTGCTGGTCACAGAAATGCTTGCCATTTAAATTTGGGACCCTCTAGGGACACAATTCTTTTTGTGTTCACCTAGTCGAGCCTGATGATGCTTGTCATGACTTTTTGGGGGTTAAACACCCCAGAAATATGTTTTGAAATTTTGGAAACAGTAGTCGTAAAAGTAGTGTCACACTTGTGACACTTTCATGATTTTTTGCGAAGCGTGATTTGCAACACTACTTTGCAACACTATGCCCAAAAGAATAGGAAATCTTTACCACCCTGCTGCAAAACAACGGTTTGGTCTTTTGGGCTGTAATTTGGAGGAAAACCAAGATCCTACAGATGTGCCTTTTGTGGTCTGGTGACAAAATATTAGAGGGCTGCAAAGTTACAGTACTCTGAAGTTGATGATTTTTCCATAGGTCAACATTACAGCCCCACCGACGCTTCGGGGCCCGTATTTGAAACGCTTGAGATATGGACTTTTGTCAGAAAATACTTGGCCCCCTCTCATTAGGGGCTAAGCATGAAACTAGCCAGGAAAGTCATAAATTATTTGAAATTTTAATTTTTTTCTACATCATACAGTTCCTGAGACATAAGCAATTTAGTATTCCAAGTGTTCATTTTCTGCTCCAAGGCCCATTATTATGCATACATTATTTGTACTCACTGTGTTTCTCAATGCAGCTATTGGGGAAAAAGGGTGTGCACTTTTTACTGTTACAGTTAGTACTTCCCACTTTCGTAACTGTTTGCGTTAGCATTCTGTCTATGCCACCATGTGCATTACCCTTCTGCTTTCATTTGCGCTTGCTTTGTGTTACTGTTACCATTTGTGTTTCCATTACTGTTTCTGTTGTGTTTTGTTTTGCATCCCATGTCCTTACCATTTGCGTTTTGCGTGCGTGCTTGCGTTTCCGTTTGCGTTACTGTTCGCTTTGGCGTCATCGTTGCTGTTACTCTATTTGCATTTCCAATTACGTTACGTTACTGTTTGCATCTTTGTCACCATTTGTGTTTCTGTTGGCCTTAGTGTTTGTGTTTTCGGTTGTGTTTCCGTTGTCGATTGCATTACTGTTTCCTTCTGCGGCGCCGTTGCCAATTCCATTTGCATTTCTGTTTGCGTTTGTGTTACCATTTGCATTTTCTTACGTTTGCATTTCCATTGGCGTTAGCATTTCATTACTGTTTTCATTAACGTTTGCATTTCTGTTGCAGTTAGCGTTTGCGTTACCAATTGCGTTACCATTTCTGTTTTTCATTAATGTTTGCGCTTGCGTTTCTCTTACCGTTTGTATCATTTACATTTGTGTCACCATGTGCGTTACTGTTTGTGCTTGTGTTTGCATTACCGTTAGCGTTGCTATGTGACTGGGCCCCTCGCCCCACCACCACATTCCATTCACTATTTATAGTGCTCATTCTCAAAAAGAAGGAATTCATGGCAGAAAACTCAGTTTAATGCATCAGTTAGGGTTGTTCACAGCAACAAAAGTGAGGAAATTCGGTGTTAGGTTTCCACCTTGCACCCAAGCCCACCCATCCCTACCAACAGGCATTGGGGTGTGTGCTGGGGTCATCGGTCCTAACTCTCACCCCATTCTCTATACTGCACCACCTCAGCTTGTTTACACATGGGATGGGGTGAGAGGACCAACAACCCCAACGCACACCCCGATGCCTGTTGGTGGGGACAGGGTGGGCTTAGTGGCAAGTGGCAACCCTAACACTGAATTCCTCGCTTTGTCGCTGTGGAACAACCCTAACTTATGCATTAAAATAGAGTTTTGGGCCATGAAAAAAAATATATATACATATACACATGCATACATATACACACACACACACACACACACACATACTATCTGTACATGTGGCTGTATTATAGTGGCATTAGGGTTGAGTACCCATTTAAAGTTAACGTGGAAATTTGCAGCTTAATAACTTTGCCACTGTATGACAGATTTGCCTGAAATTTGGCATGCATAGAGCAGTACCATAGACCTCTGGATCTGCCAAGATTTGTAGTGGTTGGATATACAGTTGTGGAGCTATATAGCACTGTAGAAGGTCATATTTATGCTTTTTCGCATTCTTTGCTTTGCCTACAGGTCGCCCAGTTTGTATGACTGGTCCAAAACTTCTGGGAACATGCAGCCTGGGTCCCTGATGTGCCTTTTAAAGATTCTGTGAAAAATAATAAGCGGTTCAAAAGTTATTCAAAAAACTAGTTTCCCATCATAGTCAATGTGAAAAGTTAACAAAAGTTCGACAGTGTCGCAAATGCAGTTTTAGTGTTGCATATGACCCCTGTAGTGTTGCAAATCTGACATTTTGTTTTCAGTTACTGGTCACAGAAATGCTTGGCATTTAAATTTGGGACCCTCTAGGGACACAGTTCTTTTGTGTTCACCTAGTTGAGCCCTGAAGATGCTAGCTATGTCTTTTTGGGGATTAAACACCCAGAAATATTTTTGAAATTTTTGGAAACAGTAGTGTCACACTTGCAACACTTTCATGATTTTTTGGCGAATGTCGTGGTTTGCAACTACTATGCGACACTATGCCCAAAAGAATAGAAATCTTTTCCCACCCTGCTGCAAAAGAACGGTTTGGTCTTTTGGGACGAAATTTGAGGGAAGAAAGCCAAGATCCCACATGTGCCTTTTATTGGTTTAATGCAAAATAATAGAGGGTTTCAAAGTTACATTACTCCAAAGTTGACTAATTTTCCCATAGGCTAACATTACGAGCGCCCACCGCGCCTTTTTGGCCCGTGATCTCAGAAACTTTTCAAGATATGGACTTTTTGTCAGAAAATGCTAAGCCCCTAATAGGGAGCTACATGCAAAACTAGCCAGGGACGTCATAAATTAAATGACATTTTAATTTTTTTCTACATCATACGGTTCCTGAGATATAAGCAATTTAGTATTCCAAGTGTTCATTTTCTGCTCCAAGCCCCATTATTATGCATACATTCTTTGTATTCACTGTGTTTCTCAATGCAGCTTTTGAGGAAAAAAAGGATGATGTGCTTTCGTTACTGTTACAGTTAGAGCTTTCATTTGCGTTTCCATAACCGTTTCGTTCCCGTCTACACCACCGTATGCATTACCTTTGCATTTTCATTTGTGCTTGCGTTACTGTTACCATTTTGCTTTCCATTACTGTTTCTGTTTGTGTTTTATTTTGCGTCACCATGTGCATTACCATTTGCATTTGATATTACGCACTTCCATCGTTTGTGTTTTCTTTGGCATCATCGTTGGTGGCGTAGAAAAAGACTTAGGAATATTAATAAATGATAAACTATCTTCCACTTCTCACTGCTCCAGAGTTGCAAACCAAACCAATGCGCTACTTGTAGGATTAATAAGACATTCATTTCAAAACAGAACAATGCCTCATGACCTTGTATAGGTCACATGTTAGCCCCACCTGGACTATGGATCCCGTTTTGGAGTCCTTATTTGAAGACCGATATTAACAGAATCGAACAAGTTCAATGAAGAGCTACTAAACTTGTCTGCCACCTTGCTCATCTTGATTATGACACCAGACTTAGAAAATAGGACTCTATTCACTCAAGCGTAGGCGGATCAGAGGTGATCTATTACAGTTGTTTAGGATACTGGAATCTCCTGCCCAAATGACAACATGTGGTATTGCATTTTTTCGTCAAGAAAATTGTGGCTAGACTCCACAATAAACAACTAGAAGTAAAAAGGCAAATAATAATAAGAGGCTAAATTACTTCACCATCAGAACACCTAGAATATGGAACACACTTCCACAGGATATAGTTGATTCATCAACTATTACAACCTTAAGAACAAACTTGATAACTGGATGGAAGATCAGAATTTGGGTAAAATGTTCCATGTATATGGAGGACAATCTCGATAGGCAAATCACCTCCTTTTGTCCTACAAACCAAGTAAACAAGTTACCATTAGCATTTGCGCCTCAATTGCGGTATCGTGGCGTGCATGTTACCATTTGTGTTTCCATACGCATTTGCGTTTGCGTTACTGTTTGCTTTGGCTTCATCATTACTCTTACTGTAACTGTTTGCATTTCCAATTAGATTACCATTACTGTTTGCTTGTTCGTCACTGTTTGCATTTCTGTTGGCCTTAACATTTGCGTTTTTGGTTACGTTCCATTGTCGTTAGTTACTGTTTCCTTCTCTGGCGCGTTGCCTTTACCATTTGCATTTCTGTTTCTGTTTGTTTTACCATTTGCATTTTCTTACCATTTGCATTTCCATTGGCATTAGCATTTCGTTACTGTTTTCGTTAATGTTTGTGTTTCTGTTGCCGTTAGCATTTGTGTTACTGTTTGTGTTACCATTTCTGTTTTCATTAATGTTTGTGCTTGCATTTCTCTTACCATTTGCATTATCATTTATGTTTGTGTCACCATGTGCGTTACCATTTGTGCTTGCATTTGAGTTACGCTAGTGTTACTATGTGAAAATAAAATCACATGGTGGGAGCGCGGGGCCTCTCTCCACCACCACATTCCATTCACTATTTATAGTGCTCATTCTCAAAAGAAGGAAATTCATGGCAAAAAACTCTGTTAATGCATCAGTTTGGGTTGTTCCACAGCGACAAAAGTGAGGAAATTCGGTGTTAGGGTTGCCATCCTTGCACATAAGCCACCTGTCCCCACCAACAGGCATCGCGGGGTGTGCGTTGGGGTCATCGGTCCTAACTCTCACCCCATTCTCTATACTTGACCACCTCAGCTTGTTTGCACATGGGATGGGGTGAGAGTTAGACCGACGACCCCAATGCACACTCCGATGCCTGTTGGTGGGGACGAGGTGGGCTTAAGGAGCCTGAGATAACAGCTTAACAACTCTTTGTTCACTTTTGTCACTGGGGCTGTCCCTGAAGTGCATCTCTGACAGGCTAAGGACCCTGGAATTATTTACAAATTTATTTTTGGTTGTGGTTTATATTGGCATAAACGTCCTGTTGGCTGGGACTAGAAAGGTATTGCATTGCCTCATAAACCATAGCGGTGCTACTTTCCATTAAGTTGCTCTGGTTGGTTTAGTCCAACAATTAGTTGCCATAATGGTAATATAAAATGGGGTGCAGTTCTTACTTGCAGAATATCCAAGTGGATTAGTACAGAGGTTACTAGGTTAGGTCCCTTTTATTTTTATAATAGGGAAGTTACTAGTTGAGCCTTAAGTTTGTTTAAACCTTGCATTCATTAAAATGAATGCTAAAGGATTATTGATAAAGATTTAGAACACTCCTGTGTCTTTATTAGTTCAAAGGAGTATAACTAAGCATTAGAATGGGTATATTAGAATTCCTTCTGCCCCCTTAAGGTGAGAAAGGAAAGGTTAGCGCTTAGAAACTAAACGAGCATTTTGTCTGGTTATAATATTCTGAACATAGTTTAAAGTAGTAGATAAGGGTTAGAAGAAGAAGAAAATAGAGTGCTGTGAAGCTTCAAAGAAAGTTGTTCTGACAGATTGAAATAACAGCCGACGGGAAAAAGGCTTGCATAGTAGTGCAAATGATATACTAATAAATAGGTCTTTCCTTGTTTCTTTCCTTTATATATGGGTGCTTGGAGCTTGAGTTATGCTCCTGTTATTAGAAATAAAAGGTATTGAATTGTTTCCAGTTTCTGAGATCCCCCTCGAGGAAGCCAATGTAACATTTATTTTGAGGGTTCTCTTGGAGAATCAGCGCTTTGTAAAATCCTTGCAAGGTGCTGTGTAGACAAATAGTTTAAGCCCTGTAATTAATTTTGCTGCACTTCGAGGGCTTGTTTGTGCCTTTTCTAGTTATAAAATATTAGAGGATCTTTTGGTCCACTCTCTTGTTCCCTGTTCTGCCTTTTGCAAATAGCTGTTAGGTAAAGTGGCTTTCTGTGTAAATAATTACCACTGAGCTCTTGCTTGTCGACTGTGCGTATACTGTGGCTGAGTTCCTGCTCAAGGTGCACAGTCGTGAAGACATTTAGCCCTTTAGTTCCATGCAAATACAACTGTTTTCTTTTAAAAACATGGAGGATAGCTCTACATACCCACGGAGGCGAATTCCTTTGGGTTGGAGTTCATTTGGTGTCTGTTGTGAAGCGAGGGCATTTTGGGCATTGTGGAGGTCTGAGTCTTCTGTTTCATCTGCAGCTTGTACTTAAGAGCTGGCGGCCATTTTCTCAATCATTTATGCTAAGGAAAAGGCGTTGCTTTTAGGGTTAGAAAACACATTAAAACCTTACAGAAAGAGTGTAATTCACTTCTGTGTATGGAATTAGAATGTCATAATATATTATGATGTTTAGACATGTTCTATAAAAATAAAATGATGCAAATAAAGAAGTATTATTTAAAATAAAAGTATAGGGAGGGACTTTGAAGTCACCTGACCCTGTATTGTATAAAAGTCGAACATTTGGTTTAGGATTCAGATTGCTTTTGGGTCTGGAGGTGAACTCAGGAATGCTGTTAGAGGTGCCTGTGTGAAGTGCTCTGAGGAGTGAGACTGTATGCATTACCAGATGGAAGACTAAAGGTGCAGGTCCTAATTCTATGAGATAAAATGTGACTGAGGCCTGGCTAGCACTGTTATTTGATGAAGAAGCTTGTTGTATAATGACTGTCTTCAGACTGTTTGGGCGCCACTGATGATCATTGTAGAAAATGCACCCTGCTAATATGAAGAACTTTTCTGTTATTTAATAAAACTTTGAAGCATATAACGCTCTGCTGTGGTGTCATCGTTATCTGTTTGACCTTATACACCTGCACCCTACCACAGAACAACCCTATCTGATGCATTAAATGGAGTTTTTGCCATGAATATATATATATATGATACATACATATGTATATATAATATGCAATAGGTGTGGACATAAATCCTATGTGAAAAATCTGAGCTACTATGTGTATAAAACAGAGAATAAAGTATGGGTCTGGGTGTGTAACGAGAATTTACACACACCGAGGGGTTTGATGCTACATAAACCCGAGGAAGCTGAGGGTGTGTGTAAATTCAGTTTTCACACACCCAGACCATATTTTATTTTATAATTGCTGGGTTTGTCTTTTTGCCTCAGCAATTATATATAAATGAATGTAGGCTGCCGCGGGTCTGCCTCCCCCATTCCATTTGACCATCCGGTCTGTGAGAGTGACTCGTGGTGCCGCTTTTAATAAATGTAAAACTCTTTTGGAGGAGTGAGCTGTAGAAACAGGCTATTTTTAAAGTTAAAGTTATTATTTTTTTTAAGTTAAGCTTACCGTTGAGTCTGATTGTAAGTGGCGGTTCAGTCTTCTGAGACCATGACGGCGTGCATTCTTAAGGGAAAAGCAGTAGTGGGGCATGGCAAGAGTTTAGGAAAACCGGTGGTATGATAGCCATTATAAACGCCCTTTATAACGGCAAATTACGCCACGGTTCCCCATGGGAAAAGGGCTGCTAGTTATTATTGTGAAATCTCACATTTATACACATAGTAGCTATGTCACAATCACTCGGAACTCATTTAGAATGTTCTGCCTCAGTACCAGTAGTAACCATATGCAAATGCAAATAACTTTAAAATGAAAAAGATAGCATGGTACTGTGAATTTGAAAGTTGTTGAGCACAAAATTATCTACAAAATGAGTGGTGTTTCATTTATAGATACTTTATAGATTTATTTATAATTAGCAAACAAACAGCAGAAAATTCAATTTTTCTGTTAACTTTTTGACAAAAATGCAAATAACTTTAAAATGAAAAATAATAGCATAGTACCGTGAACAGAAGTTGTTCAGCACAAAATTATCTACAAAATGAGTGGTGTTTCATTTATAGATACCGTTTAGTTTTTTTTATAATTAGCAAAACAGCAGAAAACTTCATTTTTATTCACTTTTCACTGTTTCATTTAATAGCAACCACTATGCTAGGCAGACATACACTAGGAAAGTTAACAAAAGTCCAAGAAATTATCATTTAAAAAGAAAGGTAAACAGTCAAAAGCAAATGTTCCTGCACTGACAGAAAGCATCCCTATTGCATAAATGAAATATACAGTGATGGAGCTGTCAGATAAATTATTTATCTGCATTTGTGCAGTTTGACCTCCAGACACCACACTAATGGCTCATGCCACTCATGAGGTTACCCAAGATCAAACAGCACTTGTATAAATAAATCATATATCTGACAGCTCACCATTGTATATCATATATATATATATATTTATATATATATTACATGATGGGCATAGTGTGATATGGAAAATATTTTCACTCCTTTTAGAGTGACCTCTGATATGTCCGTGAGTATCCAGAGGTCACTGTGTGGAGTGAAAATATTTTCCATATCGCACCTAGTGCACATCATGTATCTGATTTATACAATAGGGGCTCCTCATTTTGCAAAAGTTACCATTTATGCTGGTTTGTGCTATTGAATAAATGTCATGTCATCAGGTTATTAAACGGAGTGAAATAACAGCATTTATTCTCATAGTTATTCATTCACCCCATTGTATAAATATATATAAAATATATGTATGTATGTATATATATATATATATATATATATATATATATATATATATATATATATAACACACACATATATATATATATATATATATATATATATATATATATATATATGTGTAATAGGCATGGATATAAATCTATGTGATAAATCTGTGAGTCTGAGTTACTATGTGTATAAATGTAAAATTTCACATTTATACACATAGTAGACACATCATCACAGAGTTATACACATAGTAGTTATGTCGCAATCACTCCAGAACTCATCTAGAATATTCAGGCACAGTACCAGTACTAACCATATTCAAATGCAAATAACTTTAAAATGAAAAAGATAGCATGGTACTGTGAGCATGAAAGTTATTCAGCACAATATTATCTACAAAATGGGTGGTGTTTCATTTATAGATACCTTATAGATTTATTCATAATTAATAGAAACATAAATTTGATGGCAGATAAGGACCGTTTGACCCACCTAGTCTGCCCATTTCCCTACCTGATGGATAAGCTGCAGATTCTAGTTAATCAACAGTTTACTTCCTCCTACCCCCACTAGAATTGCTTTATGCCTGTCCCATGCATTCTTGAATTCTCCCACTGTTCCTGACTCCAACCTCCTCAGGAAGGCTGTTCCATGCATCCACAACCCTCTCTGTGAAAAATACTAACATTACCTCTGAGCCATCCCCATCTTCAAATTGTGCCCTTTGTTCTTGCACATCTCTTCTTCTGAAAGATACTACCCTCTTGTACTTTGTTAATTCCTTGAGATACTTGAAAGTTTCTATCATGTCCCCTCCTCTTTTCCTCAAAGGTATACTTATTAAGCTGCTTTAGTCTCTCCTCATATGTCTTCTGGTGCAGACCCTGCACCATTTTGGCTGCCTCCTCTGAACAGCCTCCACTCTGTCTATGTTCTTTGTGGAGATGGGGTCTCCAGAATTGCACGCAGTACTCGAGATGGGGTCTCACTAACTGTCTGTACAGAGGAATAACAACTTCCTATTTTCTACTGTTGATGCCTCCCTATGCATCCCAGTATCCCCAGCCCTCCTTACTGCCTTCTCACATTGCTTGCCCACCTTTAGGTCATCTGATATAATTACCCCTAGGTCTCTTTCGATTTTGTTGTTATTAACTCACCCTCTATTGTGTACTCTTCCTGGTTTTTGTTTCCCAGATGCATTACTTTGCACTTCTTTGCATTGAATCTGAGCTGCCACATATTTGACCATTCCTCCAACCTTGTCAAGTCCCTTTTCATTCTTTCCACCCCACCTTGTGTATCAACTCTGTTGCAGATCTTTGTGTCATCTGCAAAGAGACATACCCTTTCTTCCAGGTGCTCTCCAATGTCACTTATAAAGACATTAAAGAGGACCGGTCCCAGTACCAAACCCTCGGTAACCCACTAGTTAACCTCCTTTCTTCACTGTGGACTCTGTTTACTATTACCCTTTGTGTCCTGTTGTCCAGCCAGTTTTTATCCAGACTACTACCTTGGGACCCACTCCAAGGCTGGCTAACTTGTATATTAATCTTTTGTCTGAGACTGTGTCAAATGCCTTGCTAAAATCTAGGTAGGCCATATCCACAGCCCCTCCCTGGTCTACTACTTTGGTCACCCAGTCAAAGAAATCTATTAGGTTCATCTGATATGACCTTCCTGCTGTGAAACAATGCTGCCTTGGGTCCTGTGCTCTGAGTGGCCTCTAGGTACTCAACAATTCTTTCCTTCAGAAGTGATTCCATCATTTTCCCTACCACTGAAGTCAAACTAACTGGTCTGTAGTTTCCTGCCTCTTTCCTGCTCCCACTTTTGTGAAGTGGAATCACATTTGCCTCCTCCAGTCCTCAGGTACCACCCATCCTCCCATGATTTGTTAAAGATAGTAGTCTGTGGTGTTACTAGTTCTACCCTTAGTTCTTTTAGAATTCTTGGGTGAATCCCATCAGGCCCCATTGCTTTGGCCACCCTCAGTTTCAAGAGTTCTTTCAAAACCCTTTCTTCTGTGAATGGACTGGTATCGACCCCTTCAGAGTTTCTCTCTTGTTTGGTTTAGGTACCTCCCCTCCTCTTCTTTGTGAATACTGAGCAGGAGTATTCATTCAGTTATGTTACTTTTTCACTGCCACCCTCTGCCCTCCCTCCATTCCCTTTATTAAGCTTTAGTTTCCTCCTTGGTCTTTCTTTT
Source organism: Neoceratodus forsteri (assembly GCA_016271365.2). Taxonomy (NCBI): domain Eukaryota; kingdom Metazoa; phylum Chordata; order Ceratodontiformes; family Ceratodontidae; genus Neoceratodus; species Neoceratodus forsteri. The sequence goes on from CM057449.1 coordinate 693,914,408, forward strand.
GCTCCCTAATGTACCTATAAAGGTTTTATCCCCTTCTTAACTGAGTTGGCTATCTTTTCCTCAGTTTGGGCCTTTACTATTCTGATTGCCTTCCCTGCCTCCTCCTGCTTTAACTGATAAAGTTCTCTGTCCTGCTCCTTCTGTGTTTCCTTATATTTCCTGAATGCTGTCCTTTCTCCTTAACCATCCCTGCCACCTCTTTTGAGAACCATAGTGTTTTTTCCTTCATTTTGTTTTGTTGATTTGCTTCACACAAAGGCTTGTTGCCTCTGCATTGCTGTTTTGATTATTCCCATTGTTCCTCCACCCCTCCTTCTTGTCCATTTGCTAGTGCTTTTCTGAGGCACTCTCTCATTTCCCAAAGTCAGCCTTCCAGAAGTCCAATACTCTTGTTTTGTGAAGGCTTGACTCTATGGCTGTGTTTATTGTGAACCACACTGTTTGGTGGTCACTTGTTCCCAGATAGCTACCCACTTCTAAATCTGAATTAGCAAAAACAGCAGAAAATTCAATTTTTTTGTTACCTTTTGACAAACAAATGCAAATAACTTTTTATTTTCTATTTTTCCCCACCACCCGGTGCTGTACCCAACTCCCTGCCCACCCTCTGTCCGCCCAAGGTCTGCCCCCATGGAGTGCTGGCTTCCCTGCCAGGTGAAGTCTGCAGAGGGGGCCCTATACCCAGCCTCAAGGAATCAAGTCTTCATCGGGACCTGTGGGCGGCTTGGTTGGGAGGACCCACTATTGGGCCCTTGTGTCAGTATTGCTCCAGTCGGTGTATTTTTGGAATGTACACCCCTAAGCATGACATGCCACATGATGCCACAGCTGCCAGCGCCCATTGTGCTCCTCATTGGTGGGGCACCAGGGCTGTGATACCTCTTGGCTGACACCAGAGGTCAGGCCACCTCCGGCTATGGCACCCCCAAAGGAGCTGAGTAGTCCGGCAGATGCTCAGACTACCTCCCTCCGGTGGCCCTCTGGCACCAAGTCTGCCTCAGACCGGGTCACCAGTGTCACAAGCAGAAATCCAACTGCTGTGCCTGAGGGCCAGCCTAAATGTAAATAACTCTAAAATGAAAATAATAGTATACGACTGTGAACATAGAAGTTGTCCAGCACAATATTATCTACAAAATGGGTGGTGTTTCATTTGTAGATACCTTATAGATTTATTTATAATTAGCAAAAACAGCAGAAAATTAAATATTTTGTTAACTTTTTCAACAAACAAATGCAAATAACTTTAAAATGAAAAAGTTAGCATTGTACTATGAGAATGCCATTTGTTCAGCACAAAGTTTTCTACAAAATGAGTGGCATTTCATTTAATAGTAACCACTATGCTAGGCAGACATACACTAGGAAAGTTAACAAAATGTCCCAGAAATTATCATTTAAAAGAAAAAGATAAACAGTCAAAAGCAAATGTCCCTGCACTGACAGAAGCATCCCTATTGCATAAATGAATTTACATCGGTAGTTAATGACGATTTAACGCAGTGTCTGTTTGACCTCAGACACTCGCGAGGTTGCTCGAGGTCAACAGCACTTGTGTAGATAAATCATTTATCTAACAGCTCACCATTGTTTTATATATATATATATAAATAGGGATACCTGATGGTAGGAGGTGATATGCACAGTGATACTCACTCCTGCAGAGTATCCATGGCTCACAATGCAGGGTGAGTATATTTGTGCATATCACACAATCTGCACATCATGTGTGTGGTTTATATAAGGGAAGCTTCCAAAGTACTGTTATGTTTTCTTTATTGTTTGGTAACTGGGTATGTTTTTAGAGGTGACTTTGTAGAGTCACACAGTATGGATGTGGTTTGTAAGAATCAAACCCAGGTCTGGTATGCTGGATTTACCAAGCTTGTTTAAGGCTCATGACTCTAACCTCTAGGCTATACTGAGAGCACTGTTTGATTCTGTTCTGAGTATGTTCAAGTGTTTCTGAATGGGCTGGGAATATTACCCATTATAAGAAACAGGTGAATGTGTTTGGCAATACTATTCCAATTAGTTTCAGCAAGCAGTGAGGAACAGCTACTGTGAGGTACTATGATTTAGAGAGCAGGTTTTCTTGAACTGAACTTAAAATAGTAATGAGCTGGGAGTTTTACAAACCCTGTGGGAAACAGGTAAATGTTCTTGCAATGTTAAGTGAGTTACTTGGAAGTAGCAGTGAGAAACAGAAAGTGTGAGGCACTGTTATTTAGAATGCAGGATATTTTGAAAATGTAGTAATGGGTGGGAGTTTTACAACACTGTGGAAAACAGCTGAATGTCCTTTGAATGTTAATTGAGTTTCTTGCAAGTAGTAGTGAGAAACAGATTTGTAAAGAAGTTTAATTTAGTATGCAGGCTGGAGTGAGTGAGTGAGTCAGAGTGTGATAAATGGAAGATATTTTAACTCCAGTGATGTCATCACCAGATATCTCACTCTGGTGGAAATAGCATGTTGTAATATATGGATAGGGAAAATAATATAATCGAAAAGCATACAAAAAATTCCGGTAATACACTGGAGCCAAAGTGATAATACTATCATTGAAAAGTGATAATACTATAGTTCAGAGCTTGTAATACTATCGTTTGAGCACTGAACAATAGTATTATCACAAAATTCAAGAGCGCAAACTCAAGACCGTGGGTTTCTTCCTGACATCTCCAAAGTTGTGCGTGATGACGTTACTAAAACCACACCTCCTGATTGGATGCAGTTTCTTTGTGGGTGGGCCAATTATTTAAAAAACATGGCGGGCATCTCTCACTTAGTGAGAGAAAATCGTTCCTTGAGTTCACTACTCATGCCTTGTCTTCTACCTATTCTTCACACGCTTCAGCAAAAAGAACTAAAGGTAAGACTGACTACTAAAGAAAGGCATGAAACAAACCAAGCTAGCGGGTGGTCGACAGATGAACTAGTGGGGTGTATGCAGAGAGTGAGCCTCACTGCAGCGGGAACCTAGTTTCACAGCACCACATAAACAGCTATTAAAAAGAAAACTCGCATCCATATATTACAAAAATAAAAATAGGTGATTGTCTATCATCGGGAATAATACCATCTCGTGGTTCTGGGGACAAGGGAACCTCTCGAGCTTGGTCTCAAGGTTCTCATCCCCAGAACCTCTTGATGGTATTATTCCCTTGTAATAGACACTCGCCTATCTATTATTCTATTTTAATATATGGATTTATGATTTAATATGCTACTAAAGCATACAAAAATCCTGATAATACTATCACTCCCAGAGTGATAATAGTACACTTTAGGAGTGATAATACTATCGTTCAGGTCTGGTAATACTATCATTGGGACCTGAATGATAGTATACAACAAAACAGAACAGCGCAAGCGCTAGTTTCCTTCCAATGTCTCTAAAGCGTGTCCTCCACTTGGCCCGTTTTGTATGCGTACAGGCACAATAATTTAGAAAATATGGCAGCTATCTTGCTCACTTAGCAAGAGAAATTCTCCGACCTCGTCACAGCACTTTATTTTCTCCACTCCCACCTGCAGTCCGTTTTGACCATGGACATCTTGGCGACCCACATTTGCTAATTTTGATCACCCACATCACTATCTGGAGCACTGTGCAACCGCCTTCTCGACTCACAGCTTAGCACCCTCGAGGCCGAAAGTCCTCACCTATATCACGGTCAGTGCTGTTAACTTTACACTGCTGTCATACAGCGACAAAATGTCCCACACCTGATCCATATATTAAAAAAATAATATACACGGTGCATTGCGGGGTGATAACATCTCGAGGTTCTGGACACGAGAACCTCTCGAGCATCGCCTCGAAGGTTCTATGTGTCCAGAACCTCTCGATGCTATTACACACCAGTAATGCACGGTACATATACATTATTCTCTTTTTATTATCACTGTGAGCTCTCACCCCCACTGTATAAATATATATATATATATATATATAAAAAACCATAACCTGATGGTGACAGTGTGATACCAGAAATATTTGCATGAGTGCAGAGTGACCTCGAGTGATATCATGAGTGGTGGAGTGTAGTGGAGCCACGAGTGGTATTTCCTGAGGTCACTGTGCACTAATGCATATATTTCTACTATCACCCATCATGTGTGCAATTTATACAGTACTGGCTTGTAATATCTGCTGTGGTAAATTCTGTGTTTGTTCGTGGTGTTATTTTATCGGTTGTATGGCTTCCATGGGTGTCTTTGGTTTGTGAATGGATTTAGCTGCTGTTTTTATGAATAGATGTTCTTTCTGTATTTCTATTGGTCAGCAGGGTGAATAACTGGTGTTTCAGTGAATTCATTCATTGTTGCTGTCATGTGTTCTCTATGCGTCACTTCTGATCGGTCTGTTTTGGGCTGTGGATGGAGTTTTCATTGGGGAAACAGCATTTCCTGGTGTTTCTCATTATTTTAATGGTTGTGCTCTTTTTGGTGATGGAATAACTTTTATTTATTTTCAGTGTGTGCGAAGTGCTTGGTGAAATGGGTGCTTGTGAACTTTTTCCTCATCTGGTTTTACGTCACCGGCTCTTCACAGGGATTTTTGCTCATTTCAGATGGCATCACAGGATAAAAACAGCAGCATAAAGATTTGTGAAGGTAACAATTTCTGTTACTGGGTGCTGTCTATTTGGGTGTCACTGGGAGGTCTTGAAGGATGAAGCATTTCTGAAGTTAGTCAGATTCACTGTCTGATTGCAGGATAGGAACTTGTTGAGGATGTTTGAAGTAGTTCCCCACACAAAAAAATGGGAGTGATGCCACTGATGTAACAAGTGTGATAGTATCAACTGCTGATTTAGGCACTGTGTGTATAAATGTCTGATATTATCACAGTGCCTCACGACAGCAGGATTTATTCCACTGGTGAGAATACACATTTTATCAGAGGAGGTATCACCTTACCTCTATTGTATGTGTATGTATGGATATATATATATGTGTGTGTGTGTGTGTTGTGTGTGTGTATTATATAATATATATATATATATATATATATATATATATATATATATACACACACACACAAATATTCATTGCAAAACTTTGTTAATGCATCAGTTAGGGTGAAAACTATAGTGACAAAAGTAGGAAATGAGGCATTAGGGTCCAACCATGGCACTCTCACCTTCTCAGGTTCCCACCCCTACCACCCCAAATCCCCCACCCTCCACACACCAACAGGCATCGGGTAAAATAGGGTCATCAGGCCAACTCACCCCATTGCACTATACTGTGGTGTGTAAGGTTCTTTACACAAGGAATGGAGTGAGAGGCCTGATGACTTCATGACTGTTGGTGTGTGGAGGTTGGGGAATGGGTGGAGATGGTAGGTGGGGCGTTAGGATTGGAAACCCTAACTCCTCGCTTTCCTGCTTTTGTCACTGTGGTTTTCACCTTAACTGATGCATTAATGAAGTTTTTGCAATGAATTTCCATACTTTTTAGTTAGTAGAATTATTCTATATGTACTTTGTGAGGGTGCTGCTGATTATTACATGCTTTAATTGTTTTGTTGCACAAAGGTGACTTTGAAACCATTATGCGGCACTCTGAGCAGCAGTATATCAGATGATGAAGACTGATATTGGACAGATCAAGGATGGAGTATCACAGTAGAATCAGCACTGTATCCACCAGATGGTCCACCTCCTGAATCTATGGCCCCCACAACTACCCACAAAACAAAACCAGACATTTGCAGGGCTATGCAGCAGATGCCCCCAGAACACAAGACAAAGCATTTCTGAGTGTGAACCTAGCCCTCCCCCTTCCCTTTCCCTCAACCCCACCAGCAGCACTCTGAATCACTGCTTTTCTGTGAAACCAGCAGAGAAACTGAATAAGCAATCCCTAGCCAGAAAACATGGAGAACTACTTGCAGGAGTGGACCTACCTGGAAATGATGAGGTACAGTACACTGCTGTATGATTGTTCTCAAGTTTCAGTACTGAAGTACACTAAAACTGTGCTACAACATGACGCTACTGATAAACACTGTCACTTTCTGAAGTCCTGGCACACTGCTTTTTATTTGTAGTCTTCTGTTTTTGTCAGGTTTTTAACCACTTACCTGCCAAACACGTGTACCACCAAATCACCGTGCTTCCTATAACTCACCCACAACCTCGCTCTATCTCACTTCCGGTCCTCTTCATTCATGACCATGTCCTCACAGCACACCGCAAAGTGCCATATATGCAAGGAAAGTAGTAATTGAAATCACCTTAATATATTAATGGTAAAAATATTCACAGTGCCTCACCACTGAAAACATTTCAGATATGGTATGCATAATACGCAGAAAAAAAAATACAAAACAGAAAAGTCACACTCCCGGGATCAAACTCCACACCATGGCCACTTCAACCCACCATCTATTCCACTGGAGGCACCAAGCCTGCTTAGTAAGGTCAGTGCTATATAATGATGATTATGATTTGTAACAGTTGCAAAAGTCATATTTTGGTACCTTGCTCAAATTTCCACAACTGTCACTTTCAGCTTAACACAGCAAACACTGTTCAAAGCTTTAAAACAGCTTTAAAAACATATTTATTTAGTCAAGCATTCCTGACTCTAGTGCATGAATTCATGCTTGGTATATGATTTTTAACTTGCTGAAAATGGATATTTTTTATTTTATTTGATGAATATTTAATGTTTTTTAAATGTTCATTTATGTGGTTTTATGTACAGGCGCTTTGGCTTTGGAAAGCGCTTTTAGAAATAAAGCATTGATTGATTGAACATCACATTCTAAAGTCCTGACACACTGATTTTTATTTTTTAAGTAGTCTTCTTTTGTTGTCTTTTTTTTTTTTTGCCATTTGGCCACCAAACACGCATCAGCAAACTACTACCGCCTACAAGTCATCCACAATGTCCTCTGCATGACTTTCCTCCTCTTCATTCATGACTACGTCCTCACAGCATGCTGCAAAGAGGCATATCTGCAAAGAAAGTAGAACCTCAAATCACCTTTATATATTCATGGTAAAATATTCACAGTGCTGCACCACAGGAAACACTTCACATATGTTAAACATAATACGGGTGGGGGACAAAAGGAAAGTCAAGCTTCCCAGGAATTGAACCCTGCACCCTGCCGACTCCATCCCCCATCTATTTCACTGAGCCACTCAGTCTGTTTAGTGAAGGTCAGCTCTCCATGATGATGAGTACAATTTGGAACAGGAACACTTGTAAAAGTCATATTTTCACACCTTGCCAATTTGAGTGAAATCATACCTTCATACTACACAGAAAATGGTTAGGAACAGGGGCACTTGCAAAAGTCATATTTTGCACCTTGCCCAAATTTGCACAAATCTTACTTTCATGCTAAACACTTAAACTTTCAATTTCCCATTATTTCCTATGGGAAAAGTTAATAACTTTGAACAGAATATTATTTTTCACCATACCTTCAAAAGGCACATCTGTTAGGTAAAGGCTTTCTACCCTGAAAATTGCAGACCAGTACCTAAATCCGCTCTGAGATACACGTGGAGAAAAAATGGCCAAACCCTGGATTTTTCTGTTTTTTTCAACACTTTGTATCTCAAAAACTACACAATGGATTTGTACGACATTTAGCATATTAAGAGACCTACCCTGGCTATTAACATACCAGATTTCATGTAAATCCTTCAACTGTTCCAAAGTTATTCAGCTTCAAACTTTCAAGTTTAACATAGAAGTGCTATTTCACCCTAACTATACTGGAGTGACCACGCCACTATAGATTTATATATATATTTTATATATATGGGTCTGATGACCCCAAGGCACACCCTGATGCCTGTTGGTCTGTGGAGGGTGGGAGGGTAGGTTTGTAACCCTAACATCAATTTCCAGACTTCTATTGGTGTACGTCAACCCTAACTGATGCACTGACAGAGTTTATTGCAATGAATTTCCCTTCTTTTGAGAAAGTGAAATGTTACTTATATGGTATCCATAGTGAGCATGGGCCTCCAGGCCCTGCACTCCCACCCATTCATAAGTGTAGCAGCACAGAGCAGGAGGCCCTGTGCTCCCAGATTAGCCCTGTGCACCCACTCACCCATAAGTACAGACAAGTAACCCTGTACTGCAATGTGGCAATATCTCAGTAACCATAGCTACTTTAGAAAAATTCTTTGCAGTTGTATTTATGACCTGGCCACCTCCATGCATGATTAATAAACACTCTGCGCTTAGCAAAAATCCATATCTAGATCCGTTTTCAGATATAGCCGCTGAAAGGTGCCGCTACCACCACAGTGTTATCCTATGGGAAAAAGTGCAACTCGGAGTGCTTTAACTATCAAACCAGTGTCAATTTCTTCACTAAACCAGCAAAGGCACATCTGTGGGGCAAGGGTTTTCCACCCTGCAAATTTCTGCCCCAAAGTCCTAACCATTGTTTTACTATGAAGTGGCAAATAAACTGTTTTTTGGTAGTTTACCTGCAGAACTTTTGCTAAAGTTCGTGGACTTCTCAAAAAGTACCATTGGTTTAGCTGGGGAGCTTTGCAAAAGTAACTTGGTATAACTTGGTATAAAAGAACAGAAGAAGGTCAAGCCCATCAAGACTGTTCCCACACATTGTGGAACTTTAGAAATGTTGTACTGTGGAACTTTTGCAAAAGTCCCACCATTTTAGATGCTGGACTTTCGGTAAGTACCCTCAGAACTTTCACGAAAGTCTGTGGTACTTTCATGAAAGTTCCATGGCTAAGATGCAGAAAAGTTAAAACATATTCCCAGGCATCCTATGTAAAACTAATGCCAGGGTCGTGTTGTTAGGGCTCTGATTAGGTAAACCCAACTGCTAGTGTTTACCAAAGGGTAGTATTTTGAACTACATCATTTTTATGTGTTGTTAACTGAAAACAAGATGGTGGGCATGAAAGTACTAAACCCATTTGCAGCAGTAAAAGTGCTTTCACAAAAGTAAAAGTGCTTTCAAGCTGGACATATATTTCTTTCCATAGGCTATAATGGAAACTTACATTTTAATAGCTTTTGAATGGATTAATATTTTCACCAAACCTTCAAAAGGCACATCAGTGACCCAGACCCCATCTACTCCTGACAATTACAGACCAGAAACCCAAGTCGCTTGGTCTGTAGCCCTGAGCAAAGAAATAGCACAAAAGTGATGTTTTTCACTTTTGAGCACTCCACAGCTCTGCAACTGTACCATCCACTGGAACAAACGTACTAGATCCAGAGATCTATGGCACCAGATTGCATATACAAAGTTCTGTCAAACCGTCATACAGTTGCAAAGTTATTAGTGCAACATTTTGGCTTTAACATAAAGTAGCCATATAGCCCTAACTATACCTGCACTACCGTGCAGGTATATATGTATTACAGTAAACATCATTAATGCATCAGTCAGGGTTGTCATTACAGTGACAAGGTTTGAAATTAGATGTTAGGTTACCCAACCTGCCCCCCACTCTTCCACACACCATCAGGCATCGGGGTGTGCCTTGGGGTTGTTGGTCCTGACTCTCACCCCATTCCATTTGTAAGGAAGCTGAGTGGTACAGTATAGGACAATGGGGTGAGTTAGGCCCGACAACCACAAGGCACAACCCGATGCTTGCTGGTGTGTGACAGTGGTGGGAGGTAGGGTTGGTAAACCCTAACATCGAATTTCCAAACTTTTTACCTGTAATAACAGCCCTAACTGATGCATTAATGAAGTTTTTTGCAATGAATTTCCTTCTTTTGAGAACATGTAATATTACTCGCCTTTGGTGGTGGAGCGCAGGGTCAGAGCACAGGGACCTGTGCTCCCACTGCATACATTTTGTAATTTTCTCTGATTTTCATGTGGTCTGGGCTCTGCGCACCCATCTATACATAAATGTACTGATATTTTAACATCGCATTTTCGTGGGAGTGCAGGGCCCTACTGCATAATGTAGGGGCTCTGAGCTCCCATTATTGCATAATGTGATCCAAATGTGTGAGGGCAGGGTCCTATGGGCCCTGCACTGCCATGTACCCATAAGTATAGAGACATAGCGCACACCCAGAGCCAGGCCCAGATTAATGGATGTGGGGCCCTACCTCCAAGTCATATTTTGTGGCATTGGGGCCCCTAAATGCCAACATCCCACTTCTTCCTCCTGCAAAAGTCAGATCTTTCTGTGAGCATCATGCATACCTTGGCCCAATTGTCATTTCTGACCATGCTTGTGTGTGCCTTACTACAGTGCTCTGGTTGAAGTCCACTTCACCTCTGCACTGGTGCATGGACACACTTCTACTCAGCAAAGACATGGCTTCCTGATAAGATAGCTCTATTTTTATCAACAACACCCCTGACATAGCAAAATTGACACTCTAATACACATAAAGGCTATCTCAGGGATGAATTACGCATATGCTTTCCATGCCAAAAGAAGCACCTCAAAGAAATATCTGGTCTCAAGGTAAAGTTCAAGCAAAAGAGCAAGAATACCATGGCTATGCACTCTCCTCAGCTACACTGGGAATGAATGACCCATGTTACTGTAGTCAGATATCAAATAACATGCTCTCTGACTCCACCAACATGACACAAAGAACTATACAAAAACAGCTCACAAATATTAGGAATCAATCAGAGAGAAGGCCAGTAAACTACTTAGATACTATGCTGTAGACAGAGTGACAGATAGATGCTTACAGAACTAAGCTTCAGTGGTCTACTAGGCATAGCAGTAGCATATATCTTCCATCAGGACAAGTCACTTCTAAGAAACAAACTGAAAAGGCATTTGAAGCATTTTATACTGACCATTATCACTGACAAAGAGGCCCTTGCTCTCCCATTTACAGAAGTTTCTGGCAACCACTACTATCCCAAAAGTCTCCCATTCTATGGTAGAAATCCTGGAAGCCCCATAGGCATTCAAGAGCTCCATGGTACAGTCGGTCTGTTTTCAGGTTCCTCTCTCCCTCCCCAGGCCCTAAAGATCCCCAACCTTCTCCAACTGGTAAGTGCAAGCAGCAACAGAAAGCAGCATCAGATTTTATTTTAACACATCCCTGTACTGTTACCTCCTGGTGGCTGTAGCCTCTGGCTTTCTTCTTGGCCTGTGACTGACTGATGTCTGTGGTACTCGACTCCTCCTCGACCTCACAGGAGTGGACCAGTCAGTCCAGAGGAGAGAGGCCCACCGCCCAGGTGCCCCCCCACCCTCTCTGACTACAAAGCAACAGCCAGCACGCAACACTGTACCACGACAAGATGACCAAAAAAGATTACGATGCCTGGCTGGGCTGGACGGTGGTGGCGAGTGTCTGAGTGATGATTCCGTGACTGCTGACTGCAAACACTGCCCACTCTAGTTGTTCCGCTCTGTGTTTTTCTGACTTTTTGATCAATCCTCGAGATCGAGATGATCCCTCCCAGTGCCCCACCATCTGCGATCTCTCTCCACTAGTCACTGCTGCCCAGCCAACATGCCCTGACACCATGCACATGCACAGATTCCCACCGCTCCCAGTAGCCACATCTCCGGAGGACCTGCATGAGACATGGTTGGTTGTGTGGGGTCATGTCAGGCAAAGAGGCAGGTTGGATGAAAGGTGGAGCTGAGCGCCGCTTGAGAGACTGAGAGGCCACGAGCTAGGGGGTGCTTTTATTTTGGCAATTGACAATTTTTGCTGCTGCAAATTAAAAATAATGACATTATGACAATGACCCTGCGTCCCAGCGGCCGCATGACAGTATGGCAAGTTGTACGGCCGATCAGCGGCTGTGGTCGACGGTAGGAAGTAAATACTAAAAGATACAGTGTTGTGGGGGCATCCTGAACCACGGGCCCTACGCCATGGCATAATTTGTGAAGGTAACCGCCATGCCTAGAGCCATTCCAGGTAACCCTTGTAAGGTAAAAGTTACAATATCTCAGGAACCCTTAGGAACTTTGGAAATAATTCTTCACAGTTGCATTCATGGCCTGGCCACCTCCACACAAGTGCAGCACTTAGCAAAAATCCATATCTCTAACCATTTTGAGATATAGCAGCCAAAAGGCACCATGACCGCCCACAATGTTATCTTATGGGAAAATTGCCTTGGGGTTGTCGGATCTAACTCTCACCCCATTTTCCTATACTGTACCATGTCAAATTTCTTACACCTGGAATGGGTGAGAGTTAAGCCAAATGACCCCAAGGCACACGCCAATGCCTGCTGTCTGTGGAGCGAGGTGTGGGTGGGCTGGTGGGGTTGGATGGGGATGTTAGGGTTCAACCTTAATATCTCATTTCCTACTTTTGTTGCTTCAACCCTAACTGATGCATTAATAACATTTTTGCAATTTACATTATATATACTGTATATATATTATTGGGGCACGGTCGCTCTCTATATTTAGGGTTATGAAGTCACTTCTATGTTAAACTTGAAATTTTGCATGTTAATAACTTTGGACATGTTCAACGGCTTTGCATGAAATTTGGTATGCGTGGTGGGCATGGTAGATTTCTTGATTTACCAAATTTCATTCGGTCAGACGTGCTGGTTTGTGCACCAAATGCTGAAAATGCACTTGCGCCAGTTATGTGGGCAGTTCTTCGGATTTTGTCCATGGTGCTTGTGTGGCCATTGTGTGGCATGCCATTCTGCAACTGGGCAAGTTGAAAGAGCTTGGTCAAGAAATATGCCACTTTTTGTTTGGTGAAAAATATTAATCCATTCAAAAGTTATTAAATTTTTAAGTTCCCATTATAAGTCTATGGGAAAATTTATATGGTTATTTATGAAAGAAGAATGGGGTTTGGCCATCTGGTCGCTCCTCATGTTCAAAGAATGCGGGCTCACGATCAAAGAATCTTTGATCGTGGAGGAATTCGATCACGACAGCAGCCATCTTGTTTTTATTTCTTTGCGGTCGGAAAAACAAATATCTCGCTCAGGGTGACTCCTGGAAGTAAAACTTGCATGGGTTTGCACAGGGGCTTCGCCTATCGAGCCATGGCTGTGGTTTCTTGTAATTCTGTCAAAAATAGAGTTTTCAAGTTTTAAAATCTTTGATCGCTGCTCGCAAACAATCTTTGATCGCAAGTCTACAAATTCTTTGATCGTGAGCCTGCAAATTCTTTTGATCATGAAATTTCTTTCACCGCGATCTTTGATCGTCAGGGTGTGACTAGATGGCCAGATTAAAATAACATTTCTCAGCCCAGGGTCACTTATAAACACAAACTAGGATGGGTTTTGCTCAGGGGCTTCATTCTGTCGAGTCATGGATGTGGTTTCATGTATTTACATGTAAAATTGAGTTTTAACATTTTTTATTCTTTGATCATGAGCCTGCAAATTCTTTGGTCGTCAGCCTGCAAATTCTTTGATCGTGAGATTCCTTGATCGCGATCTTTATTCGTGAGGGAGGGACTAGATGGCCAGATATGGACGGAACAGATAGCCCAATTTTAACAACTTTTAAAATTAAATATCTCAGAAACGGTTTAGTATTTTAACTTGAAATTTGGAGGGTGTTGACGGATGTCCTCAAGTGTGAATTGTGCTGTTTAGGTGTCAGAAAATACATTTGATGTGAGATATTGTGTGGTGCAGTTTACATTTTGTGGACAGCGCTTACATTGTGGTAGTGGCTGGAAATTTATAGGGTAGCTAGGCTTACTGCCATGGACATGCTTTTCAGTCTTTAGGTGCTTAAATGTAAACAGGTGTGGAATTATGCCACCTGATGAATGAAAATCTCAAATTTTAAAATGTTATATATCTGATATGGTTTGGACTTTTAACTTGAAATTTGGAGGGTGTTGAGGGATGTCCTGTACATGTGAATTATGGTATTTGGGTGTCGGAAAATTAATTTGCTGTGGAGATATTGCATGACACACTTTACGTTTTGTGTATAGTATTTTGCATTGTGGTGGCTTGAAATTAATAGAGAAGCTAGCCTTACTGCCATGGAGGTAATTTTCAGTGGTTAGCTGTCTGACATATAAACAGATGCTGAATTATGCCACTCTGATGAATGAAACTTTGTTTTGTTTCAAGGTGGTTTGGGCCCGCCTCCCACCAATATGCGCTCCCAGCAATAGATATGATACTGCTCTTGTACTGTTATGTTAGAGCAGAATTTGAAGTTGGTGGGAGCATGGGGCCCAAAGGGCCCGTGACCCCACCAACTTGGCGACTTTTCTACTTTTCTATGCTTTCAAAAGATAAGGAATTTCTATGTAAAAACTTTGTTAATGCATCATTTAGGGTTAAAACACAAGAAGTAAGGAAATGAGACCTTTAGGTTGCCCCTCCCCGTGTACCCCCCATCCTCCCAAGATTGACAGACGCCTGGGGTGTTTCATTGGGTTGTGAGGCCCAAATGACACCCCATTCTTCTTACTGTGGCTTGTGAATATGATTACAAATGGAATACTTTCCTGCACACAAAAGAAGCCTTCCCGGATGACTGCCATACATGCCATATGGCAATCACAGAGGTAAGAAACAAACTGGCATGCTCTAAACTGCCCATAACCACATCTCCCATTTGGGTAAGGCCCACAAAAATAAGGCAGCTGCAACATGCCTCACCTTTTCAACTTTCTCCAATCTCTGAACCTACAAGAAACCTGACCTCAGATAGGAGCCAAGAAGGCTAAAGCCCGAGACTGGGAGAGTCAAATTGCACTCACAGCATGACCCACTCCAATACGGTATATGTGCATGTGGCACCCACTTAATTGTCATAGATATGTTACAGAGTCACTGGGCATGGTTCTGAGGCACTGCCCCCAGAAAAGTGGACACTGAACCCCCCAGCTGGGGTAACTGACTCACTTGCCCCCACATCCCTTCCTTATCTCGTCATATCACTAAAAACTAATGCTTAGTACTACCAGTGAGACTTACTTTTAGAAAGAACACTTGGCAACCAGGGTGGAAACAGACGAGGTGAGGATCAGTGCCAGAGCCTCAGTGTGAGCCTTAACCAAGTACAAGCAAAATACGGAAGGAGTAAAGTGGTGGAGGTGTCGCTTTGAATATCACCCTTCCTCCTCCTCAAAGGAAACAATCTTCTCCTTTAGACAAATATGTGGTCTGGTGGGTCAGGATTCTCCCAGACACCCCTCCCTGTAGTCACCTCTGACCTTCCATGTCACTAAGGGGGCCACCTGACAGTCAGAATGAGTAAGATCACCCTGCTCCAGTGCACCTGGACATGCCTATAGAGCCCCTCCTTGACCTGAAGGGTCCATTTGGGAGTCAGGTGTCTTGACAGGGACAGTCTGGGGCCCCACCCATTGATCCTCCATCAAAACTTCTGAATGATGAGAAGTAGAAAATTAAGGTTTTTGTGCAACTCAGCTTAACCACTGCCAGACAGTACACAGGTGCACACCCTCAAGGGTCTAGCCTGGGAGGGAACAAATTAAACATGTTTCAGTGCATTGTAGTCAGAGAGGACAGATCAGGAGCAATGAAAGGTCAAAGTCCCCCGGCAGGTCTTAACTTTCTTGTGAGGGACTGTCCACAATAAGCCTTGGCGCTAATTGATCTGTCAACCCTTGCCAATGCTTATGTCTTACAGACTTATACATTTGTGAGGCTGCCTTACCCAACATCAACCAGAGTAACTCCCAGAGAGCACGGATCTAAAATAGCCTCTAGCAAGACCTGATGTCAATCCTGCTAACACACAACAATCTCCAGCATCTAAGAAGCCTCCACAACAGTCACTGCTCCCTCCCAAAGCAGCCTAATCTATCTGCCTATCTTCAAAGCATCTGTGCTCAGTAAATAGACCCTACTACTTGTTGCACTCCCTCCCTCAAAGTTCCAGATGAAAACATTGGATGAGTAGCCAGAGAGGGGTCTGCAGTGAGAATGTAGGCAGGAAATAATGGCAGACTGGCTGGGCCAAATGGCCCTTATCTGCCACCAGATTCTGTTTCTATGTTTCAGTGACACTGGTCTGAGTACCTACATTCCTACTGGCAGAGGAAGTACAAATGCCTGCTCAAAGCCCCACCCCAGCAATGTGGTCTGCGGTCCTCCCCCAATACTCACTGATGCCACTGTGCTGCTCTTCTTTCTGTGTAACCTCCCAGTGAGTGATGCAGCTCTCTGCTGTGCCATAGTTCTCACCGAGCTGACCCCAGTACTGTAGATATACTGTTGGCCTGGTGTCCACATTGCCCTGGAAAGGTGTGCCTTCGGTACTATCCCACATGAAGATGTGAGCACATGCATACTGGGGAGGCTCAGACATGTAATGTCATCATGTCACCTGACATGGTGCCAGGCTCGGGAACATGGACCTGCTGGGAAAAACTATATGCATAGGAGGCAGAACATAGAGGCATTCACAAATGCAGATGACCATTGGCAGAATGCCAGCGTGCAGCACCATTAAGAAGGTGGCATGCTGTGTTTAAGGCCATTTTAATACATTGGAGGGCAATGTCTGTAGCCGCACTGTAAATGACAATACCATAGTTCATGTGAGAGACCACAGAACTGTGGATGGCCGGTTCAGTGCTTCAAAATGAGATTTTGTTCCTGTACAGAACTCCTAAACACTGGTAATAGCTTTGGCTGTTTGGTCAATGTGTTGGGTGAAAGACAGGGCAGAGTCAATAGTTATACCCAGGTACTTGAAATGGTAAACCAGTTCAAGAAGGGAGCCAGTGTCATTAATGATGGTAAGCGGAAGGTTTGTGACTGCTTTGGGAGGTTGAAATTAACATTGTCTTAGTCTTGTTATAATTAAGGATGAGCTTATTATCCGAAACCACTTCTCTGCAGATGTAAAGATTGCTGAAGTTGTTCCTGGAGAAGTTGAGGGTCCATGTTGCTGGTAAAATTACAGCATCATCAGCGATAGAAGTATGTGCGTAGCAAGCTCCTGGTAGTGAATTGAGGAAGATGCTAAAGCAATAGACCCACGATAGATCCTGCGGGACTCCAGAGCATACAAGTTTATCATCGGACAAGACGCTACCATTTTTACCTGTTGCGCTCAGTTGCATAAGTAGCTGGAGAACCAGCTTGTAGTGTTGAGGAAAGACCAATGGAGAAGAGTTGTCTGATGAGGAGATCGGTTGACAGTGTCAAAGGCCTTGGTAAGGTCTAAGAAAGTTACCCTACCAAGAGCCCTTGTTCCAGAGAAGTATTGATAAGCCTGTAAACACCAGGAGTGCAGTGATGGTACTATGCCCATGCCTGAACTCATGCTGTTGGGGACATTGGAGTTTGTAGTTATCCAGATACTCTACTGAGTTGGTCAGCTACAATGCGCTCCAGGGCCTTAGAGATTAGGGGAAGAATAGAGATCGGCGGTAATTTCCCAGCAGTGCTTTCGTGCATACTCGTGTGCCCTACTGCTGATTTCCAAAGATATGGAAATTGTGACTGAGAGAGTGACAGGTTATTTTGGTAAGAGGTGTGAGGATTTCCTTGAGGGTATGGGCAACAAACTTTAAGTCCAAGGAACCCACTGAATCTAGTTTTTCCCCAGTACCTTCTCAAGATAATGTCTGGCTTCATTTATAGACACTGCTTTGAAGTAAAATGGTGGGTGGTCTCGGGTTGGTTCTGGACAGCAGAGTGCATACCTGATGAGGTAACCACAAAGTAGTCAGGAGAAGAATGTTGCTAAGGTCTGTAAATGCTTTGTTGAAAGCGTTTAGGATCGCTTTGGATCCACGGTAGGGTGCCTCGATGTTCAACACGCTCGGGGTAGTTTTGGGGTCTTTACCAGTGATGCCTTGATGTTCTTCCAGAACGTCCTGCTATCGCTCCAGGAGGTGGAAAGGGTTTCTTTGAAATACTGGCTTTTAGCAGAATGGCTAGCACAGGTACACTCATTTCTTGCTGCTTTGTACTCTGTAGGTTAGCTTGTGTCCCCAGCACTCGAGAAATGTGCCAGAGTAATCCCTGTGTTTTAGTAGATCAAGAAGAGCAGGGTGATCCAGGTATTATGGGTTCTCTGATTTTGTAGTTTTGAAGGGGCATGCTTATTGCAAGTTGCTTTAAAGAGGTCAATGAAAAGTTCCAATGCAGTGTTGATGTTGCTGGCTGTATATACATTAGACCAATCAGTGATCCTCAGGTCAGCTTTCATTAGCTCAAGGTGTCCAGGAATGAAGACCCAGCTAGTGACAACTCTGGCAGGGGGCTATGTTGTTATTGGACCAGTAAACTTGACAGGGAGTGATCACTAATACAGTCGGGTAGGACAGAGGTGCCCTTGATATTATCCAGCTGGTTAGATAGCACCCAGTCCCGTAAGGTATTGGTCCCAGTTTTGTAGTTCCTCCTGCTTGGGCTTCTACAAGCTATGAAAGGTGGATAGCAGATATCACGTCCTTGGCATCAGTGGTGTTAGAGAGCCAGTTTATATTAAAATCTCCAAGTATTAGAAATTCTGAGTGAAGACTCATCCTCTTAAGGTGTTTATGAAGGACACAGAGCCAGGTTTAGTGTGCCTTGGAGGGATGCAAACAGAAAGCATGGTGAATGTTTTGTTGTTGCACCAAGACGCAACTTAATGGCCAGCATTTGATTAAATCACCATAACCAGGGAGGGATCCCCAGGCCCTGAAAGTGTCCTTTATGTAGATCACACATCCACCACCACGCTGAGAAAGGTGATCACATCTAAATACTGTGTAGCCAGAAAGTAGGATTGCTGCATTAGGGACATTAGGAGTAAGCCAGGTTTCTACTACCGAGAGTATGTCTGATGATGTCTGGGGTCCATACTTGCAGTCTGTCAAGTTTTGGAAGAAGGCTGCAAATGTTTAGTGATGCCACTGTTAGACCACCAATATTTCTTGGTGAGTGGTATAGCAGTAGGGAGGTCCAGGAATATGTTGTATATTACCCAAAAGCAGCACTATTAGTCTTTTCAGGTATTCCTTAAATAGTTTTGGGAGGGGCGTAACCTACGGTTAACGGAATCATGGGAGGTTCCCTGCTTAAAGGAGATTTGATAGAAGATTGCTAAGGTGTCATGCCAGTGGGGATGACAGAGTCAAGACCATTGGCATAGGGTGAGCCCCATGTAGCTTATGTGTGGAAGAGGACAGATTTAGGGGCAGGTTATGGTACTATAGGTATCGGTCATGGCACTGGTTGCTCCCGAGGGGCAGGTAGACACATGCCTGCAATTAGGAGTCCTGAGGTGTGAACAGGGCCAATATGGCGGTTCCACAAGGTGATGAGAGTAGTGGTAAAGCATATTTGACTGGCGCAACAGGAAGGAGAGGAGAGGAGAGGATGGCAGTTCCTTTGAGGTAGCTTCCCTCAACTAGGCCCTTAAAGACAAAGTACATGTAAAGTTGATTTAAAATGAAAATGCTGATGGTAAATTACATCCAGGGAAATGATGAACTGTTGAGATCCAGCATCACATAATGTGCTAAAATACCCAAAAGGTGATAAACTGTGGCCTGGGCATATGCAAGATGTAAATCCTTTGTCTGTATGTTTCCTGTGATCTTCACAGTCCTCAGAGACAAGTACAGTTCCTTTAGGAATAGGTCAGATGAAAATGTTGATTCAGTCACAGGACCCAGCATCACCAAGTTTGTCAGACTTATTTGCCAGACTCATTTTCCTTGGGATGGCTTCCAAAAGTTGATTTAAATGAAAAAGCTGGTGATACCTGAAGGAAATGATGTCCTAGTATTGGTCCCAATCTTTCCCTTCCCCTTATACAAACATTTTTAATGTGCATTTTAGGGTTTGATTAAAGTGCTCAACAAGACCGCTCTGTACGAGGGTGGTTAATGGGAGGTTCTTATGGCAGTGATACCTAGTAGTCGGTACAGCTCCTTCAGTAATGCAACACCAAAATTACTACCCTGATCAGTAATAATCTTTTTAGGTATGCCACGCTACTGAAAATTTTGGCAAGCTTTGCTGCCACTTTTGAGCAGTGACAGTATGCACACGAACTGCTTCTGAGTATCGAGTAGTATAGTCACATACTGCCAAAATGAATCGATTACCTTTTTACTTTTGTCTAAGCGGCCAACCACATCCATTGCAATTCTCTCACAAGGCACATCTATTAAGGGTAGGGACACCAGGGCACCTTGTCTTTTTAGTGACTGGGGCTACTTTCAGACACTCAGCACAGGAAATGCAATAGATGGCAACATCTTCATGAATTTCAGGTCAGTAAAATCTGTACAGTAATCTGGCAAGGGAGCAATCCCTCCCAGTGACCAGCCATAGGACTATCATGTGCTGTCTGTAACAACTCAGATCTATACTTTTGTGGCATAATCAATTGTTCTATCTGTTCCTGTGTTTGAGATTTAACCCAAACTCTGTACAGTAATCCATTACATTTTTTAAACATTGGTTCACCCTGTTTTGGTTTCACCCCAGCTGCTTAAAATAACCATGGAGAGAAACATTGTTAGCTTGATCTAAAACAAAATCACAATCAGTTATCAGTTTAGTTTCAGCATTTTCATATACTGACCCCTTATGTCCATCAGTCTTTTGTTGCCACTGTTTCTTCAGGTGTTTTCTTTCTTTCCTGGACTTCAGAGCTTGGAGCTGTGCTCAAACAAGTCCGTATCAAAATCACTGAAAGGAAACGAGTTCCCACCATCTGAGATTTTCTTTGCCTGTGCTCTTGTCATCACAGCTGCTGAAACTGCAGGTTTTGTTCCGTCTGTGATTTTATTTATTTATTTAGTTTTGTTGACTGCGTAAGTGCACTAGACAAATTCTTGCCCATTTCAGAGTACGACCGAGGAGAGGGGATACAGATGAATGCCAACTGACCTTGAACTAGATTAAGCTGTTAGTGGTACTTTTAGTGAATGGGGGAAATTTGGCCAGGGCACTGGGAAAATTCCCCATCTTTTTCGAGAAATGCCATGGGATCTTTAACATCCACCTGAACTACCACCTGAACAGGCAGATGGGACCTCGTTTAATGTCTCATCCGAAAGACGGAATAACTTAGTAAATACTGGAAAGTCATTTCCAATAATCACAGGTACAGGTAACTTTGATACTACCCCGCTTTCATTTGGTGCGACACACCTATTAATGTTCAGAGTCATTTGGGTGGTAAGATAGTATCGAGTGTCCCCATGGATGCAGATGACACCAGTTACCTGGTCTTTTGGCGCAGTTCTTTTCGAGAACTTCAGTATGCACCAGGGTTTGTCTGCTTCCAATCAATAAGTCCCTTTGCAGTTTTATCTCATACCTTGTTATCTGTTAAGTACTTGCCCCAATTTGCTAAGGACAAATCTGCTCCAGTGTTATCCTCTTTACTACGGCAGTTTCTTGCAATATGGCCTGGCTTATTACAGTTATAGAAGGTAAAGTCTTGGGTGCAGATTTGTTACCCCACCAGAGTTCTTATCAGATTTGGAGTTAAATCAGTAAAAGAGGTCTTACTGGTGCTTGGCAGTTACCTTGCTGCTGTGGCGTGCGTCTGGCCATGGTAGTCTTCAGCCAAAGAAACGTCCTTTTCTCACTTTCTGGTCAGTGTTCTTGTACCCAAAGTTGTACATCTGTAGGCAAGATGTTACATAGAAAGACAGGAATTGACGCAGATAAGGGACCGCTAGAGGCCTATCCAGTCTACCTATTTTCCCTACCTATTGCAAAGCCACAAACCCTACTTGATCTCCGGCTTTACCACCTCGTGCTCCTATCTCTAGGTTCCCTGTGCCTGTCCCATACATTTTGAATTTCCCACTGTGTTTGCCCCACCACCTCTTCTGGAAGTCTATTCTATGCATCCACCACCCTTTCCATGAAGAAATACTTCCACACATTACCCCTAGTCTACCACCTTCCAACCTCATGGCATGCTCTCTCATTCCTGAACATCTCCTTTTCTGAAAGATACTACCCTCTGGTATCCTGTTTATGCCCTTGTCTCTTCTCTCCTCCAGGGTATACATATGAGGTCTCCAGTCCCTCTCATATGACTTTTGGTGCTGGCCTTTGTTGCCCCTTGAATGTTTCCACCCTATCTATGTCCTTACAGAGATGCGGCTCTCACAACTGAAAACAGTACTCCAAATGAGGCCTCACAAATGATCTGCACAATGGCATCACCACTCTTTTCTTCTTTTGGTGATACCTCTCCCTATGCACCCAGCATCCCACTGGCTCTTCCCACAGCCATGACACATTGTTTGGACACCTTTAGGTCATCAGATATGATTACCCACAAATCCCTTTCCTGCTTGGTGACCATCAGTATCTCTCCCAATCATGTAATTCTCCCTGGGTTCTTGTACCCCAAATGCATGATTTTGCACTTTTCGCATTGAATCTCAAGCTGCCACTCTCAGACCATTCCTCCAGTTTACCTAGGTCCCTCCATTTTTTCCACCCCTCCCAGAGTGTCCACCCTGTTGCAGATCTTAATGTCACCTGCAAAGAGGCACTCTTTCCTTCCAGCCCTCTGCAATGTCACTTATGAAGACATTATACAGGACTGGCCCCAGAACTGATCCTGTGGCATCCCGCTGGTCACCCTCCTTTCCTCAGATTGAGCTCCATTTATCACCACCTCTGTCTTCTATCACTCAACCAGTTCCTAATCCAGTTTACCACCTTGTGACCCACTCCCAGGCTGCCCAGCCTGTTCACAAGTCTTCTATGTGGAGCAGGTATTGAAGGCCTTATTGAAATCAGGTAGGCCACATCCATTGCTTCCCCGGTACACCTCACTAGTCACCCAGTCAAATAAATCAATGAGATTTGTTTGACATGACCTTCCTGCTGTGAATCCATGCTTTCTCGACCTCAAAGATTGTGTCATCATTTTGAAAAGCACACCATTATTATGAGCTTTAAATAGCTCAGCGCACATCACAGACCATATTCAAGGTCCCAGGGTGGAGCAGCAGCACACCAGGAGGTGGTTGCAGTACTGGGGACAGAGAAGTAAAGGACTATTTTGTTTAGAAACATAGACTTTGACGGCAGATAAGGACCGCTTGGCCCACTTAGTCTGCCCGCTTCCTACCTACAGGATAGGCCGCAGATCCTAGTTAACCAACAGCCTATTTCTTCCTACCCCCACAAGAATTGCCTTATGTCTGTTCCATGTATTCTTGAATTCTCCCACAGTTTTAGACCCACAACCTCCTCAGGAAGGCTGTTCCATGCATCCACTACCTCTCTGTGAAAAATACTTCTCTCATTGCCCTGAACCGCCCCTCTATCTTTAAATTATGTCCCCTTGTTCTTGCATGTCTCTTTTTCTGAAAGATGCTACCCTCTTGGACTTTGTTGATTCCACTAAGATACTTAAAAGTTTCTATCATGTCCCTCTCCCTTCTTTCCTCAAGGGTATACATATTAAGCTCCTTTAGTCTCTCCTCATATGGCTTCTCTTGCAGACCCTGCACCATTTTAGTTGCCCTCCTCTGACTGCCTCTATCCTGTCTATGTCCTTGTGGAGATGGGGTCTCAGAACTGGACACAGTACTCAAGATGGGGTCTCATCAAATGTCTGTACAGAGGATAACAACTTCATATTTTCTGCTGGTGATGCCTCTCCCTATGCCTCCCAGTATACCCCAGCCTCCCTACTGCTTTCTCACATTGCTTGCTAACCTTAAGGTCATCTGATATGATTACACCCAGGTCTCTTTCCTTTTGTTGTTGTTACTACCTCCCCCCAATTGTGTAATCTTCCCTGGGTTTTTGTTTCCCAGGTGCATTATTTTCACTTCTTTGCATTGAATCCTAGCTGCCATACTTCTGACCATTCCTGCAACCTTGCCAAGTCCTTTCTCATCCTTTCCACACCTCCTTGTGTATCAACCCTGTTGCAGATCTTTGTGTCATCTGCAAAGAGGCATACTTTCCTTCCAGTCCCTCTGCCATGTCACTTATAAAGACATTAAAAGGACTGTACCCAGTACTGAACCCTGTGGTACCCCACTAGTAACCCCTCTTTCTTCAGAGTGGACTTCATTTACAGTTACCTTCTGTGTCCTGTTGTCCAGCCAATGTTTTACCCAGGCTACCACCCTGGGACCCACTCCCAGGCTGGTTAATTTGACTATTAATCTTTTGTGTGGACTGTGTCAAATGCCTTGCTAAAGTCTAGGTAGGCCATGTCCACAGCCCCTCCTGGTCTACTACTTTGGTCACCCAGTCAAAGAAATCTGTTAGATTCTCTGACATGACCTTCCACTGTGAAGCCTGCTGCCTTGGGTCCTATGCCCCACTGTCCTCTAGGTACTCAACAGTTCTTTCCTTCAGAAGTGACTCCATCACTTTCCCTACCACAGAGGTCAAACTGACAGGTCTGTAGTTTCCTGCCTCTGTCTTGGTCCCACTTTTGTGAAGGGAATCACATCCACCTTCCTCCAGTCCTCGGTACCACACCATCCTCCCATGATTTGTTAAAAAGAGTAGTCAGTGGTTTCACTAGTTCCCCTTAATTCTTTTAGAATTCTGGGGTGAATTCCATCAGGCTCCATTGCTTTGTCCACCTTCAGTTTTAGGAGTTCTTGCAGAACCCTTTCTTCTGTGAAAGGACTGGGATCCTCCTATCAAGAGTGCTTCTGTTAATTGGATTAGGCACTTCCCTCCTCTTTGTGAATACTGAGCAGAAATATTCATTCAGTATCCCTCTTTTCACCGTCCCCTCTGCCCACCCAATCGCTCATTCTATTTAGCCTCACTATCCCTCCCTTTGTCTTTCTACGCCTCTGATGTACCTATAAAAGGTTTTATCCCCTTCTTAACCAGGTTGGCTATCTTTATCTCAGTTTGGGCCTTTGCTATTCTGACTTCCCTCCTGCTTCCTTCTGCCTTAACTGGTACAGCTCTCTGTCCTGCTCCTTCTGTGTTTCCTTATACTTCCTGAATGCTATCTTTTCTCCCTGACTTTCCCAGCCACCTCTTTTGAGAACCATAGTGGCTTTTTCTTTCATTTGATTTGTTTATTTGCTTCACACAAAGGCTTGTTGCCTCTGTGATGGCAGTTTTGATGATTTCTCATTGTTGCTCCACCCTCCTTCTAGCCTGTTTGCTAGTGCTTTTCTGAGGCACTCTCCCATCTTGCCAAAGTCAGCCCTCCTGAAGTCCAGTACCGCCACTTTGTATGGCTTGACTCATAGCTGAGTTTAACGTGAACCACACTGTTTGATGGTCACTTGTTCCTGATGGCAACCCACTTCTAGATCTGAGATCCTCTCACTGCCCCCATTTGAGAGTATGAGGTCTAAGATTGCTCCTCATGAGTGGGTTCCAAACTGTCTGAGGCCTGCCACCTGTAGGGCATCAAGAATGGCCCCGCTCTTGGATGTAGCTGCAGCAAATGTGCTCAGTTAACATCTGGCATATTCAGGTCTCCCATCAACAGTATCTCCCTTTCTCTGCTATCCTAAGAATGCCTTCTATCATATCCTTGTCCACTCCTCCCCTAACATGGGGTCTGTACACAACCCCTGTGTGGATTGTGGTGCCCTTTCCAGTCTCTAAGGTGACCCACAGAGCCTCCTCTCCTCCCTGTTTACTCTTTTGTTCAGTTGCTTTTATCCCTTCCTTTACACAGAGAGCTACTCCTCCCTCTTCTCCCTGCCTGTCTCTCCTGTAGGTTATGTACCTTGGAATGTTAACATCCCATTCATGGTTCTCTGTGTACCATGTTTCTGTGACTGCTATGATATCCAGGCATTCCTCTTCCATCAAGGCCACCAGTTCAGGGAGCTTGTTGCCCAGACTACGGGCATTGGTACTCATTACCCTCCATTTCCTGATGGCCTTACTCCTTTTGCCCCATCCCTGTCCTTCTTGCCTTTATCACTTTCCCATTTACCCTGCCCTTCTCCCTATCGACACTCTATGTTGGTGTTTACCACACTTACTACCGTGATTTGTTTGGGGCTAGGATTTCCCTGCCCTTTCCAGTGCCTCCCCATGGCTAGTTTAAATGCTTCACAATGAAGCATTTAAACCTATCACCTAGGATCCTGGTTACCCTCCTGGACAGATGCAGCCCATCATGCCAGTATAGGCTTGCATCACTCCCAGTGGACCCCCAGTCCCCAATGAAGCTAAATCCTTGAGCTCTGCACCAGTTGTTCAACCACTGATTGAATCCCATGGTGCAGAACACCTAGCCTCTCCTACGCCATAGATGGGCAGCACTTCCGAGAAGGTTACCGTGCGTGCTACTTGTCTAAGGCCCTCCCAAATTCCATAAACTCTTCCTGCACTGCTCTAATCCCTTTTTAGCCAGGTCATTTGTCCCTAGGTGGACAATGACATCCAGCTCCCTCCCTGTGCAGCTGCTCCGCAATCTGAGGATTCGCCCTGTCCCTCCAAGTCTATGGTGCCAGGCAGGCACCTTACCTCCCTCTCCCTTCCTCCCCAAGTTCTACCTTCCTAATAATGGAGTCCCCACCAGGAGTTGTTTACATCCCTGTGGGGTCCCATGCCACCTCTCCTGTGGGTCTCCTTTGTGGAGGTTCCCATCATCCTCCTTGGTCTCCACTGGGGTGCCTCATAGAGGAACCACACTTTGCCAGAATGGCATAGGAATTGTGGAGCGGTATAACTGGAGGGATGCACCTCAGTTCCACCACCACCACCACCCTCCTGAGCCCACTGTAGTCCAACCGCTCTTCTTCTTGGCAACCTCTGAGGCAACGGCAGTGGCACTGGTGGTCCCTGAATGGAAGAGGAGGTCCCACAAATCCTGGCCAACTCAGCCTGAGATGAGCAACCTTCTCCCTCAGCCCAGAGAGGTGCCTGCAGATGGGACAACACCGCATCCTCCAGAATGTCTCCCAGAAGACTGCTGCTCCACAGCCACTGCACTGCACCACTCCATCATGTCTTATTTCTGCCCTTAACTGTTGTTTGGAATCCTTATTCTTTCCTCTTTTTTCCTTTCTCTACTTACTTTCTGCCTCTGTGCCCTTTAAGCTCCTGATTGTCCTGTTCTGAGACAAGAAGATCCTATATTTCTGTAGACCCCTTACTTGCTCAGAGGCAGACCTCCAGCAGCTAGAGGGGGCCGGAGAGCTACTCTTGCCCTTCTAGGATGGTAGGTCTTTGGTGGCTCTGTGATCACTCACTTCCTGCTCCCAAACAGGAAGTTCCTGTTGTCAGTCAAATCCTGTGCCCATAGGTGCCGGAACGGGGCCACTAGGGCCATGGCCTTACCACTTTCATAAGTGGCTCTATCACCTTTTGCAATCATGTTAATGTATTTAATAGGGGAGAATTTATTCCTTACATCATTGGCCCTACCACTTTTCAAACCATTCTGGCACCAATGCCTGTGCCTATAAAAGTAGAACTAGCTTTGGGTGGGAGGAAGGAGGGCAATATAGTCCCAGTAGGCACTCCTTCCTCCTGGTGTCTTCTACCAAGCTTCTATCAGAATCTTTCTAAGGCAGTCTTTAAATTTAGCTTCCTTCTAGCTAAGCCACCTCCTGCTTACTAGATCTTTCTACAAGTAATTTAAACTGCACATCTATCAAGCCCTTTCAGTCACCTAGATTTACACACTAGATAACTGTTCAGATAACCATTCGGTTCAGTTAACTCAGACAAACACACTCATTTTTTTGTTTTGTTTTGTTTGTTAGTTTGTTTTTACCCTAAATTAAAGGTCCAAGTACAAGAGTTCTGCTTCTTTAGTCCCAGTAGAGAAGTCTAGTGCGAGGTACAGTGTTCTTTTGTTTATTCATTTCCTGTTGGAAATAGCTGTATTTGGGGTGGCTTTACTTTAATAAGGGAAGGAGTGCACTACAGTACATTGAATGTATAGTGATCATTTTACTTTATTGATCTTTCTGGTGTTTTGCCATGTGGGATACAGAGTTCTGCATAAGTTACTTTATGTATCGTTCTGTGGGTTTTGCTGTGCGGGGTACAGTGATCTGCTTAATTTGCTTTACATTTCTTAGTGGGTGTTTAGCTGTGCAATGTACAGCATTCTCCTTAATTTACTTTAATTAAGTTTTGCAAGGCACAGTGTTCAGCCTTGAGTTACTTTCATTACCATTTTGCTGTAAAATGAGGTTGGCAGTGTTCATCAGCCGTATTTGCTGATTGTTTCTGGGGCTGCTGAGCAACTCCCATCCACCCCTAGGCCCTCTCTACCTTTACCTGATCTTCCCTGCTACTTCCTGCTGCATCATCGGTAGGAACCTCCCATACCTCTGCTAACCAACTGGGCCAAGAGGCTAGACAGAACTGCTTACAGACATCTGTGAAACAAGGATAGATCCATCAGGAGACATTAGCAAGTATTTGAGGGCACAGCACAATATCATAGAATGATACATGAAGTGGTACAGTGCAGTGGGTACAGTGCAGCAGTCTTCAGATGGACATTCTGGGAGCTGCGAGCTGCCCTATCTGCAGACACCTCTGGGCTGTGGGCGGAGGTGACCAGACTCAGGCTGAGTTAGCAGTGCTGGTGTACCTTCATCCGCAACCAGATGACACCAGAACCCCAGAAAATGCCACAAAGATTACCTAGGAAGAGGTCTGGATGGACTAAGGTAGGCTTGGGAGGGGGGTCAGCTGAGTATCCCCCATCAGTCCAACCTAAGAACTGATACACTGTTCTTCAGGAGCGGAAGTTCTCCACAGGGGATTCTGAGGTTGCGACCAGGAGGATGAGCAGGCCAAAAGGAGTATGGCACATGGGTGGAACCCAGAGAGTCTCAGGCTGATATGGGGAAGGCACAAGGGCACAAACCCAGAGAACCTAAGAGGAGGAGGAAACTTATTCTAGTGTGGGACCCAGTTGTTTAACACATGGACCTAGGAACAGACAGCACAATGGAGAGAGAATTTAAGTGTCTCCCAGGAGGCACAGCTCATAAGGAGGGGAGCAGATCCACAGGATAGCTGGGGCAATGGCAAGGAGGGAGGACTCAGTGCCATTGTCCATCTGGGGATAAAGACCCAACAAAGGAGAGAGCAAGCATAAAGACAGTTCAGGAGGAATTCAGAGAGCTGGGTAGGCCTCCAGAATGTACTGCTGTACCATTACTTAAATAGTGGTCGACTAATAGGAAGCTCTTAGCTGGAAGCAACAGGTCAGACACAAGGGCACCTCTAGGAGGCATACCTCAGGAGCAGTCCAGCCCTAGTCTTATTGTCTGCTGTACCCACCACTGAAACAGTGGTTGGCTAAGCCAGCCCAGTGGCACTGACAGTTGAGGTGCTGGATGCCACACCTTGTGCCACGCTGGCAACCCATGTTCAGGATGTGCCCAGGCCAGCGGGGTGGCTGGGGAGAGAAGGTTGAATGGCTTGCCTCCTTCTCCAGGTGGAGTTAGATGGTGTGGTGGACGGGAAGCAGCAGAAAAGGTCAACGCCGGCAGAGGACAGGAGCGGATGCACGCCTCTGCGTGTGTCTGGCTCATTGATCTTCACTGCACACTGACATTGAGGGGCCGAACAACAGAACAAGAGAACTCCTCTGCACCCCTCCAGGTGATGAACCCATGGCACTACAACCGCAGAGAGGAACCTGGCGCAGATTCCAATGTGCATACTCCAGGATCGAGATTGGGAGATTGGGGTCCTCCCCACCCTGCCTGAGGGTTACCAGGGATCTAGAGGTAAGACTGGAGTGATGCACCCTAGGAACAGACCACCTGATCCTCAATGTGGCATGGTGCTTGGGAGTTCCAGAGAGAGAGAGAACGTGCGAGAAAGAGAGAGAGAGGATAAAAAGAAAGTAAAAAAAAAAAAAGAAAGAAATAGTGGTTGGCTAATATAAAGCTCTTAGACAGAAACAACCAGAAGCAACAGCTCAGACACAAAGGGCAACCCTAGGAGGCACATGCCAAGTGTAGTCCAGCCCCTAGCCTTACTGTCCTGAGCTGCACTGATCTTCACCAACTGGGAAAGAGACTTTCTCTCCTCCAGTCTCTAGTTGTGCTACTAAGTGGCAGACCTTAACAAACTGATTGGTTTTTTCAGCAGGAAGGAGTAACAAAGGTTAATTTGAATAATTATGTACTCTTCTTTTTCTGGCACACACACGGATATCGCTGGCTGCCAACACTGACAGGACACTCTTCAATGGTCACATCGTCTGAAGGCAGGGCTGCTGTCCATATGCTCGGAGATACATCACCTCAGGGCTCAGCTGGAGGGATGGGGTGGAACAGCATCCGTGAACCACCTACAGGAAACATTTCTTTTAGGAGTGCACTCCACATCGCTGACTCCAAACCAGCATACCTCTCTCCCAGAGAATGACCAGGCCTGGGGATGGCAACTGGTTGCAGGAAAGGGGCAGAGCTTGGGCAACCTCCCAAACCAACAAAGCACTCTAAACACAGCAAACAGGTACACACCTCTTACGCCCATACCATCCGTGAACGATGGAGGATGTCTCAGGCCAAAGGAATGCCAAATGCAACAGGATAGCAAAACAATATTATAAACAAAACCTCAACAGGAAAAAATCAAAATCATAGGGACTCAATGATTCGTAGTGTGGACCCCATCTGAGACAAAACAAACATGCAGATGTGCAGATCAAGTGTCTCCCAGGAGCATCCACTTGAGGACACTGACCGAATAGCCAACATAGTTAAAAAAGAAGAAGAGGGCTCAAACATCCTGGTCCACCTAGGGACCAATGACCTTGCTTAGCCGGGTCGGTCTAGGGAGGTTAAAGACATCGCTGTACAGCTTAAGTGAGAAATTGGTTTCATTTTCATCCAGCATTGTATTCTGAGATTCTGCCTGTTTGGGAAAAGGGAAGAACAGGCAGAAAACTCGGAGAGAAAGATATAAGCAAACCCAATGCATGGCTCAAGGACTGGTGCCGCACAAAGGAGCACCACTTTGTTGGAAACTGGGGCAACTTCTGGGAAAGAGAGTTCTTCAAATTTGATGACCTCCACCTGACTAAAGAGGTAGTCAGAGCACTCAACAGAAATCTGATGTCCACGTAGGACACTGAAACTAGCGGAGGGGAGATGATGGTAGCTCTAGGAGAAGCACATACACCTGCTGTCTCTCCCCCTCCAGCTAGCACCAAATCTACACACTCCAGGATAGCAAAAGCAGATAGTCGAACATAAAACCCTTTCCAACTCTGGTGTTGACCATCACAATGGAAAGGAGGAACCATAAACAGGGAAAACTACAAAGAGATGAACAATAAGATCAAGGGAGGCATGACAAACAAAGCAGCACAGCAAGAGTGGTCAGCACTATGCCTCAATGCACGCAGTCTGGCTAACAAGATGACTGACCTCACTGTCACAATAGCTGAGGCAGGACTAGACTGGGTGGCCATGACTGAAACATCGTTCACAAATAATCATGGTTGGGAGGTGACTATCCAGGGTACAACTTGTTTGAGAGATAGGACTGGGAAAAGGAAGGTAGCTATTTATGTTAAGGATACCATCAATGCTACAGAAATGCAGCAAACACTAGGGGAAACAGAGGATCTATGGATCACAATATGGGCCAGAACCCATTCAGGTAGGAATAAGCTACAGACCCCCAAATCAGGAGGAAGCCAGGGATAAGAAAATCATGGAAACCATCCTCCAGATGTCAGGCAAGGGACATGGTGCTGGTGGGGATTTCAATCTGCTGGACATAGATTGAATACCCACACAGCCGCATCACGGAAGAGCAGGGAATTTCTAGTCACACTACAGGAAGCAGGCCTAAGTCAACTAGTGACATCACCCACAAGGAGTAACGCTGTTCTAGATCTGATATTCACAATAGCTATAGGGTTACGGGTAATGGAACCACCTGGGCAACAGTGATCATAATATCGTATGGTTCAGGGTAAAAGGACTGTAGACTCCACACTCAAAACTGAAGGTCCTTGACTTCAGGAGAGCAGACTTCACAAACATGAAGACCTGCTGAGAGACAAATTTAGTAACTCCGACAGAAGGGAGCATTGAGAAATATTGGACAAGGTTGAAGGATGCAGTATCCATGGTCTCATCACAGAGTGCCCGCCAGGTTAGTAAGAACAAAAGGAGAAAACCCACTATAGATTTTCCAAGGAGGTGGCAAACATGGAGAGAAAAGCTTATAGCTTTCAGAAAGTACAAGGAGTCAGGAGCAAGGCAGACAAAACAGAATATAAACAGAAACTAAAAGAGACAGTGAAAGTGATAAGAAATACTAAGGCTCAAACAGAGGTTATGATAGCTCAGGAAGTGAAAAAGGCAACAAAACCTTCTACAGGTACATACGTGAAAAAGGAAGACCAAAGGGGCATTGTTAGAATCACATAAAAAGACAGACAAACCACAGAGCAAGATGGGGAGAAGGCAGAGGCACTCAGTGAGTACTTCTGCTCAGTCTTCACACAGGAGGCAGGCGGTAACAGACCAACAATAGGCCTAAAGAAGTTATACGATTGAAGGAATAGACACGGTGCCTTCACAGAGGAAAGGATCCTGGAGGAAATAGACAAGTTAAAGGTAGATAAAGCTATGGGGCCAGATGGGATACACCCAAGAACACTGAAAGAACTAGGAGGGAACTGGCAGCCCCTTAGCAATGCTCTTCAGCAGATCATTAAGGTGCTGGAGGATTGGAAGAGTGCAACAGTAGTACCACTCCACAAGAGTGGAAGGCAGAACAGCCAGGTAACCACCATCTGGTTAGTCTAACGTCAGTCGTGGGAAAGCTGATGGAGTCCCTGCTGAAGGAAAGAATCGTAGCTTTTTGGAGCAAACTGGTCAGCTCAACAAAATCAATATGGTTTCATGGCAGGGAGGTCCTGCCAGACAAACTTGGTAGATTTTTTCAATTGGGTCACTGAAATAGTGGATCAGGGTGGGGCAGTGGATGTGGGTTACCTGACTTCAGGAAAGCTTTTGACTACGCTTACACAGGAGACTAGTCAAAAAACTGGAGAACATGGGAGCTGGGGCTGAGGTTACAAACTAGGTCAGAAACTGGTTACATGGGAGAACTCAGAGAGTATTAGTAAATGGCATTCTGTCTGTAGAGGAGGGTGATTAGTGGGTCCTGCAGGGCTCTGTTCTGGGGCCGATCCTCTGCAACATATTCATCAGTGACATTATGGATGAACTGAGAGAAAGGTGTGCCTGTTGGCAGATGACACCAAAATCAGCAACAGGGTAGGCACAACAGAGGGACAGCAAAGCATGGAAGCTAGTCTCTGAAAACTGGAGGAGTGGTCCAAGACCTGGCAATTGCAATTCAACACCAAAAATGCAAGGTCATGCACCTGGGAAAGCATAACCCAGGGAAACTACTGAATGGGAGGGGAGCAGCTGGTGGATGCCAGGCAGGAGCGAGACCTAGGGTGATCATATTAGATGACTTCAAGGTCAGTAGATAATGTGAAAAGGCACACTAAAGGCTAGTGGTATCCTGAAATGCATAAGGAGGGGCATCATGAGCAGAAGGCATGAAATAATCATGCCCTGTATCAGTCTCTGGTCAGGCCTCACCTGGAGTACTGTGTCCAGTTCTGGAGGCCACACTTCAGCAAGGACATAGATAAGCTGGAGACAGTACAGAGAAGAGCAACAAAGATGGTGAGGACTTGCATCAGAACCTGTACAAGGCAAGACTGGATGACCTCAAATTATACTCCCTAGAACAACACAGGAATCATGGGGACATGATAGAAACATTCAAATACCTTAAAGGCAACAATCAGGTGCACGTGCAGAACCTCTTCAGGTAAAGGACTACAGCAGGACTAGAAGACGAACCTTCGACTTTAAGGGAGGAAAGTGCAGAAGCAATACAAGAAAATTCATCTTCACAGAGCGCATTGTGGAACAATGGACTAGCCTGCCGGAGGGGTGGTGGGAGCCAAGACAGTGGGGAATTCAAGTGGGCATGGGACAGACAGTGTGGGATACACAATCAGGAATCTAAGTAAGGGGTAGAAAACCAAGGGCAGACTTGATGGATCATACTGTCCCCATCTGCTGACAACTTCTGTTTCTAGGTAAGCAAACTCTGCTACAATTTCAGAGATCCTATCTGGCCAAGGAAGGGAGGCAAGAAATCAACGATCAAGAAGTTCAGCAATTGGCTGGGGCTGGTGCTGGGAAAGCAACTTTGGCTACATTGAGACTGGAGACCCACTTGGACTGATGCACGCCTGTACAAGCGGAATGGTCTGCATCCGTCCAGTGAGGGAACTACAACCCTCAATGAACGGTTTAAATACTTCTTTAGTGAACATTTAAACTAGCCGGGGAGGCTATCAAGTACGGAGACTCAACCAGCCCACCCCATAGAATACGGGGAGTTACAGCAGTGGATTAAGAGAATAAGTATATTGAGGATGGTGGGGGGACCCCATCCTCCATCAAGCTTGTGTATGAAATTGAGCATATAATTACACAGCACTGGGACTCATAATAATATCACACAAAGTTCATGTGAAGGAGAAGCTTGAAAATTGAGGACAAATGCAACTCATATTCAGACTTCTGAAGGAATTTCAAAACCATCCACTCATTTCACTATGGGGGTGTCCTCTCCTTATTCCTCACCACAGCTCAGTCTGTTGAGGACTGTCCAGATATGGAAACCAGAGAGGTTGTTTCACTGCATGGTGTCAGGGGACATACTAGTGTAAATTACACTGCAGCTTTGCATTATCCCTTTTGATAGCATGTATTCTCAGAGTAATATCTTTAGCCAGTAGACAAGAATTTAGGATCTGCCTCTCCTACACCCATTATCTAAAGGGTGGGTGCTGGAGTGGGATCTCAGGGGCTTGAGGATCATGACACACTTTTCTATTAGGTTCAACTCTTGCCCTCATTACCCTTCCCTATCTCTGCCTTATTTTAATTTATGCAGCTATCACCCTACACTCCTCCCTTCTTTCCTCTTTAAGGATCAATGGGACCCTGAGGAACCATCTCCTATTAGGAGATATTCCTCCCTCTGGTGGGTTTTACACCCAAAACAGGCCTACCATCAGGGACAGGCCTGCCTGTGGAAGTCCACCATCCTATTGTACAGACAGTTAAATGTTTTATTCTTATTGATCAGTTAGCCAAAGCCAGACCCGGTTGGTCGGTGCAGGCTTTGTTCGAGCAGGCACATTTTAGGCCTCACAGATAGTTTCCGTTCCCGACGGGATTGTTACAGTACCTTTGCCCCTTTCAAACACGGTCTGTGTCATATTGTTTGGCCTACTTCAGATCAATACATGCAGTTTGCTCCTTTGTTTTTATGGTCATATTTTGAAATGTATATATGTTGGTGGATAGACTAGATGTGGGGAGGACGGGTGGGGTGATTGGGTTATTTCTGACTGGGGAACAGTGGCCATGGACCCTGATTTACTCTATTCCCCATGGCTAATAGCTTCATAATTGTCTCCCATAATGTGAATGGCCTATCCGGCCAGTCAAGAGATATAGAACCACAACTACGCTTAAGAAACTACACCTGGCCTATTGCTTTTACAGAAACCCACTTAAACACACCTAAACATATGAAACTAAAGAAGTTTGACTTTTCTCATATTATGGAATCCTCCTACCAAAATGGTAGAAGAAGCGGTGTGGTGGTGTTGGTTCCCAGGTCCTCCCCATTCACTCTGATAGACTCCTATACAGACAAGGAGGGTAGACTTACCATGGCCATACCCATAGGTAGTATTGAGAATCATACATATACAATTGAAGTATTTGTATCCCGCCAGGCAGTGACGATCGACGATCCAGCAACTTATAGACACAGTCCTTGTGCATACACAAGGAACCTTGATATTAGGTGGAGACCTGAACTGTCAGCTAAATCCTACTTTAGACACCTTGGCCTCCCGTCCATCCACCATGACATCTAGACAGAAGCACCTTCGGAAATTGTTAAAAGAAATTGGCCTGATAGATATATGAAGACAACTATACCCCTCCTCTAGAAATTTACATTTCATTCTCATGCACACAGACATTACACCCACCTGGACTATTTTGCATCAGTAAAGAACATTTAGAACAAATTCATCACTCTGATATTAAAAATATATATCTCGGACCATGCCCTGCTAACCCTGGAGTTAACAACAACCAGAGAAAGAAAAACACTTACTGGTGCCTTTAATAACTCCTTATTGAAGGACCCCATGTTCAAAGACTTACTGAAAGAAAAGATCCCAGAAATTGTGAGGGCAATACTCACCACAAACCTCACCCAAACTTTATGGGACACAATAAAATGGTACTCGCGCTACATCATTGCTTACACTGCTAAAAGAAACAACAAATGGAAGCTGTTGAAAGCCCTACAGGACAAGTTGCAATTTTAGCAACTGGCACATATGCAAGGATGATTCACTAGAAACCCAGTTCAAACAAACCCAACAAGCAATCCAAAACTTACTAAATTAAAAGACTGAACAGGCCCTGCTATGGCTTAGACAATGATATTACAAAAGGGGTGGTGCGAGCAGCTCTAATTTAACGCGACTGCCTTAGGAGTCAAGCTCAGCAGACCCACATCTCCAAAATTAAGGACCTATGGATGGGGAAAATAGCTTTCCTGACCTCTCGATTCAACAAATCTTCCACCAGTACTACACAGAATTATACACGGGCCCTAACCTATCTTCTCCTACTCAAATCGAGCTTTCTTTTCCAGACTAAACCTACCAACCTTGAACTCAGCCCAGATCAACACACTCTCGACCCATCACACTCTGAAGTTCTTTTAACAATCTCAGATCTTAAAAATGATAAGACCCTGGGTCCTGATGGTATGGCTAGAGTTTTATAAAGCTGCTTGGAATCTACTTAACAATCCCTTCCTTTCAGCTCTTAAGGAAAGTCACTCCACCAGTGAATACCCCATTTCATGGTTACAGGCTGTTATTCTGGCTATTTTGAAACCTGGTAACCTCTGTGAATCATACCTCCTATTTCGGATTTAAATCAAGACTATAAAATTTATATGAGCATCCTAGCACACTGCCTAGATGACATCCCCACTTTAGTACATTCCAATCAACCAGGCTTTATTAAGACTCGTCAAACTACTGACATTAAATGGATTTTATATCTAATCCCCATGCTAATACCACCAAAACCCTTTAATGATCTTAAGTCTTGATGCACAAAAGCTTTTGATAGAGTATCATGCTTTTCCTATATTACACCCTTCAAAATTTGGTTTCCGGAGGATTTGTTACAGAACATCAACGGAATTTACTCCCACCCGTAGCCACAATTAAAATTAATGGTTCCCATTCCTCTAGATTCCATTTTTATAGAGGCACAAGACAGGGCTGCCCCTTATACCCATATCTTTTCGCCCTGTATATGGAACCAATCACGTAATAACAGACAACAGACCCCTTATCAAGGGTTTGCATATAGGGGATGAGGAGCACAAGGTCACATACTACGCGAATGACCTCCTACTAT
The DNA here is from genome assembly GCA_016271365.2 of Neoceratodus forsteri. NCBI lineage: Eukaryota > Metazoa > Chordata > Ceratodontiformes > Ceratodontidae > Neoceratodus > Neoceratodus forsteri. Next base: position 693,951,810 of record CM057449.1, read on the forward strand.
ATCTCACAGATCCAGATTCCTCACTCCCAGCCTTAACTCAAAGCTTGACTGAGATTGAGGAGGTGTCTGGCTAGAAGTTAAACTCAAACAAAATGGAGGTCCTCTTTATACAGAAGACTCCTTCACAGCACGTTAAACAGACATATCCATTTAAGTGGGGAAATCCTCCTCTATTATCTAGGGATACATATTGTGGCAAATCCCTCTTGGGTCTTCTCCTAAATTATGACCCTTATTTCTAAGAGAAAGGAAGACCTTAAATGTTGGACGATCTTCGTTGTCACAGATAAACCGCACTCAAACTATCCAGATGAACATCTTACCCAGGATTTTATATATCATGCAAAATATCCCCTGTGTTACCTAAGATGGAAACAGTCGGGTGTAACAAAATTTTCTAGGGACATGGATATGTTGTTCATCCACACTTTCTGGCAGGTATCCTTGCCGCTTTAAATCTTGCCAGAAGGTCTTCAAGCTGGCTCCTCCCCCCACCGGTGGTAAAACTCGGCTCCCCATGACGCCAGATCTTCCTTACCGCTTGGAAGCTCAGGTTTCTCCTTAACGCCTCATGATAAGACTGGTTCCTATTTCTTCGGGTCTACCCGGAATTACTTTTAAGGTTTTCAAGACTTGGTCATTTATTTCCCTACATGACTCGCGATGGACAAATCGACTCGGTTCGGAGGTGCCCATGCAGGCAGAAGATGTCTCGGACAGATCCGCACTCCACGTCGTCTACTGCTTGGGCCTTGAGCATGACCCTTGAGCTTCGCGACCTGTGCTTTTCCTTTTGGCCTCGTCCTGGAAGACCGCCACCCATTTGCAACTTGGGCACCCGAGAAACGTTATCCTCCGGTAAAGTCGGCGGAGGCCCGTTATGTTTCCGCGCGCGGGCTTGGCGGATCAGCTTGAGCAGATGATCGCCTCGAGGAGGAGGCGCGCAGGCCGCATCTTCGCCTTCCTCGGCAGCGGCATTTATCCCACTCTCCTTGGGATCCTCCTATTCAGCTTTCTTTCAAGGAGCTCTGTCTGTCTCTGTCCACTAAGGAGAGGGACCATCATCTTCAGGGCCTTCCTCTCGGTCCAAGAAGAAGGACCACAAGGTAAGTCCTCTGTCGATGCTCTTTGGGAGCGGGAGAGGTCCTCTCACCGAGTAGTCGATCATCGACTTCAGTCGATCCTTCAGCTCGCCATTGGCCTCATGGCGCCCCGCAGGTCAGTTGACCGAGACTCCTGTCGATGCAGTCGAGATTTTCTCGACCCGCCGGATGGGTTGTTGACCGTAAAGCCGAAACCCTCACTCCCGGTTCCCGGTGGAGATGAGGTTTCCGTGGACTTGCCCGTGCCTCCGGTTCCTGAGTCCACAGTTGAACCCTCCGAGCCGAGGGAGAGCGGGTTTCCGCCCTGCCCCAGAACCCTCCTCAGAAAAGCCGAGGTTCAGCGGTCTCGGTCTCGACTTCTTCTCAGTCCAGCCGATCCTGCTGTCATAGGTGGTCTCAGTCTCGGTACCGCGGCAGGCGGTGTCGCCCATCCTTGTCCTCCTCCTCGGACGAGGGAGGCTTCACGTAAGTTCCGCTAGCGCCATTGGACCTCATGTGCAACAGCTTCTTCTGTCCGGGAGCAAGCCGACATCACGCCTTCCCGGCTATCAAGTGGTTGTCACCGGAGCGGCCGGAGCAACCCTCGCCTCAGCCGAGGTGCCTGCTCCCAGGCCTGTTGCTCGACCAAAACCGCTGCCCCATCGATTCTGGTGGAACCTCCACCTCCACAGCCGTTGTTTGGGGCCCCGACCAAGAGTTCTCGGTCGGCCCAGGGTCTGCCCCATAGGCTGTCTGTCACCTCACTCCCGATCGCCCTCAGCAGGTGGAGGGTGGCTCAGGCCCAAGGCAGCTCTTTGTGGACTCCTCTGAGTCCGACGATGATTCCTCCCTGTTCTCCAGGCAGGTTGACTTGGAGTCCTCGGAGGTCAGTCACTGGACGATAGCCCATCATCCTTCATGGGTTTGCTTAGACTCATCTCAGAATCCACCAGGATGCAGCTCGAGCCCGTATCCAAGCAGGCCAAGTACCCCCTCACGGAGATTTTGGACGAGGGAATTCTCTTACGGAGCCTTTCGGTGGCCAAGGCCATTGTGGGCCCCGACCTTGGAGCTCTGGCAGTGTCCTGCTTCCTGCCCTCGCCTTCGGCCAGGATGGCAAGGAAGTATGCGGTCCCCTACTGGCTCCCTGTCCAGTTTTCGAACATCCCTCAGCCGAGGGATTGGTTACCAACAGCGTCTTCGGCGTGCTGGGCGCCAGGGGCGTGGACAAGCCTCCCAACAAGGAGTCCAAGTTGGACTTCGCCAGGCGCAAAGTCTCGCTCGTCCTCCTTGGCCTTCATCAGGCCAGCTCGGCCATGCTGATAGAGCACCTCTCTCATGCCCTGTTGGGTTCTGGACGGGTAGTCCTCATCTCCCAGCTGACCTGCAGACCACGGTTAAGCAAGTGCGGAACCAGGGCAGGGCAGTGGCCAAGCAGCAACTTCAGACTGCTTTGGACATCAGTGACTCATGCGCCAGGTCAGTAGCGGCCGCAGTGGCTGTGCGCCATCGGCATGGCTGAGGATATCCACCTTCATAGCGGATACCCAGCACAAGTTGGCGGATGTCCCTTCCTGGGGACCGACCTCTTCGGCCCTGGAGTGGAAGGTCACCTCCAGAGGATCGAAAAGTCCAATGCCACTCTGGACTCAGTCTCATCCATCCAGAGGGACAAGGGCCGCAGACCGCAACCCAAGCCTTTCGTCTGCCTGCGCCCAGGCACGCCTGGCCCAGCAGCATCAGGGCCAGCAGGCTCACACTTGGCATCCCAAACCCAAGCCCGCTTCCTCTTCCAGGAAGCAGGGAGGGAAGGCCCAGGTGGTCCCTCGCTGGTTCCTCCTCCAAGCCTGCTCAGTGACGGATTGAGGGTGTCGCCCCCAACCTCGTCACCCCACCCCAGGTTCCCCGTGGGGATGCGCCCGCCACTTCTTTCCGCCTGGTCTGGCAACCACAGACCGGTGGGTGTTGGAGTGGTAGGAAAGGGCCTGCCTCTGGAGTTCGAGCAGGCCCTGCCCTTCCGAGCTCGCCGCCCCAGGGGCCTTAGTCCGCAGCCTCGCTGTTGGCTCGCCGAGCCGACATCGCTTGCTCCTCGAGAAAGAGGTGATCAGAGAGGTGCGGACCCTCCTCAGACCCGTGTTTGTGTCCAGGTACTTCCTGGTCCCAAACGGACGGGGCTGGCGCCCATTCTCGACCTGCATGACCTAAACAAGTTCCTAAGGTCTTGGACCTTCAGGATGGTCACTCTGGCTCAGATAATACCATCCCTGGAACGCAGCATGTGGTTCTGCTCTGACCTACAGGACGCTGTTTCACGTGCCTATCCATCCGTCTCACCAGCGATTCCTCCGCTTCTGAGCGGAAGGATCCTCACGAGTTCGAGCCATGCCCTTCGCCTTTCTCTTGCTCCCAGGGTCTTCACCAAATGCATAGCAGTGGTTACAGCTTTCCTGCGGCGCAGAGGGTCCGGGTGTACCCTTACCTGGATGATTGGCTGATAGCTGGCCCCTCCAGACAGGAGGTGGGCGGTCCAGAGATCTGGCCCTCGGGTTTGCTCTCAAATCGGCCTCCTCATCAACGAGGCCAAGTCGGAACTCGGACCGAGCAGGTGATTCTTTCATCGGGCAGAGCTCAACTCTTCGAGCCAGAGCACAGCTCGCGCGGACAGGGCCGAGGTTCTTTCCTCCTTTGCCCAATCATTTCTGGTTGGGCAACCGCGCCCTGCCCAGGACTTCCTGTGCCTCCTGGGTCTCATGGTGGCCTGCACCAGTGTGGTCCGCTGGGCCCGCTGGCACATGCATCCCCTTCAGTGGGACTGGCTAGCCAGTGGTCACAACACTGCGATCCATTGGACCAGCTAGTGATGGTGACCCAGGGATGTGGAACGCCTCCAGTGGTGGACCGCTCCAGCTTATCTGCAGGAGGGCATCCCATTTGTCCGCCCCGAGCCGACGGTCTCTCTATCGACTGATGCCTCTCTGATGGGTTGGGGTGCCCATCTGGGGAGCACAGAGCGCACGGCCTCTGGTCCCCTCGAGTCCCGATGCCATATCAACCTGCTGGAGCTGGTGGTTCGCCTAGCCTCACCGCCTTTTGCTCCGTTTCACGGGGTCAAGTGGTTCAGGTCCAGACGGACAATACCACACCATGTACTACCTAAACCGCCAGGGTGGGACATGCTCCGTGCCTCTGTGCAAGGAAGCTCTCCGCATTTGGTCACTGCAGCAGCCCGGAGGCGATCTCCTAGCCATTCATGTGGCAGGAGCCTCAACACCCTGGCCAATGCCCTAAGCCGGATAGGGGCTGTGTCCCACGAGTGGTCTCTCCTGCCAGAGGTAGTACAAGATCTGTTCTCCCATTGGGGCACACCTCAGGTGGACCTGTTTGCCTCAGGAGAATCACGAAGCTGAGGCTGTTCCATGCCCCCCCAAGCAGGGCTCGCTGCAGGGGATGCCTTCTCGAGGCCGTGGACCCCGGCCTCTTCTACGCCTTTCCCCCATTTCTCTTGATCCACAAGGTGCTTCTCAAAGGAGACAGGCGCAGGTGATTCTGGTAGCCCCAGACTGGCCCTGCCAATGCTGATATCCAGATTTCCTCAGCCTCAGCTCCAGGCTCCCAAGGCAGCTTCCAGCTCGCCCGGACCTACTCTCAGTCAATCAGGGAAGGTGTTCCATCCGGATCTTCAATCCCTGCACCTGACGGCCTGGTTCCTGGGCTGGCTAGAGTTCCAGGCCTTGGGTCTTTCCGATGAGTCCTCAATGTAGTTAGGGCATCCCGTGGGAGTCGACCAGAAATGCTATGCCTTTAAATGGAAGAGATTTTCCATTTGGTGTCAGGGTAGGGCCTGGACCTTCCTTCTGTTCCTTGGCAAGCATCTTGGACTATCTATGGTCCCTTTCTCAGCAAGGGCTTAGGTCGGCGACCCTAAAGGTGCACCTGGCAGCCATCTCTGCTTACGGGCATGGGCGGAAGCATGTGGCGCGGAGAAGGTGGTCTGGCGCTTTTCAAAGGCCTCGATCATATTTCCCTCAGTGCGAGAACCTCCACCTCCGTGGGATCTACTGCTGGTATTGGCAAAGCTCATGGGCAAGCCATTCGAACCGATGCACAGGTGTGATCTCTCTCACCTGTCATGGAAGACCACCTTCTTGGTGGCTATCACGTCAGCCAGAAGGATGGGAGAGCTCCAGGCACTTTCCATTGAGTCTCCTTACCTGGTTTTCCACAGGGACAAGGTCGTCCCTGCCCCCCACCTGAAATTCCTTCTGAAGGTGGTGTCGGAGTTGCACCTTAACCAGGTGTTGACTCTGCTGGTGTTCTACCCCAATCACACCTCGGAGGCTGAATATAGGCTCCATACTCTGGACCCTAGGAGGGCGCTCGCTACTATAAGGAGCGCCTGCTGAAATTGGGAGAGGTTCGCCAGCTGTTTGTCACCTATGCTGAAGCCGCACCTGGCAGACCTGCAACCAAGCGGACGATAAGCAGGTGGGTCACCTCCTGCATAGATCTCTGTTATAGGTTGGCGGGCATGGAGCCTCCCAGAGGGAAAAAGAGCTCATTCTACCCGCCATATTGCTGCATCAGTGGCTGCTTCCAGGGACGTCTCTATCCAGGAAATCTGTAGGGCTGCTACCTGGAAGTCAGCACACGCCTTCATCACCACTACCACATCGACCTTGAGTCACGCCGGGATGCTGGTTTTGGGGCCTCGGTTCTCAGTCTCTATTCCCTAAGTAGGGGTGTGCCTTGCCTCCCTCCTCCTGGAGAACTGCTAGGAGTCTGCCAGAAAGTGTGGATGAACAACATATCCATGTCCCTAGAAATACAGGTTATTCACCTGTAACAGGAGTTCTAGGAATGGTATATGTTGTTCATCCACATGTTCCTGACCTCCCAGCTTGACGCACTACCTGAGCTTCCAGCGGCCAGATCTGGCGCCATGGGGCGGAGCTGAGAGTTTTACCACCTGGGTGGGTGGGAGGAGCCAGCTTGAAGACCTTCCGCAAGATTTAAAGCGGCAAGGATACCTGCCAGAAAGTGTGGATGAACAACATATACCATTCCTAGAACTCCTGTTACAGGTGAGTAACCTGTATATTTCTTCCTTTCTCTGGCAAGGAAAACTGCCTAGAATTCGCCTTTCTAAACTGACATTGGCCAAGGAGAGGGAGGCCTATCCCTCCCTAACATACAGAATTACACCTTGGCAACTATGCTAACTCACCTCACCTATTGGTCCTGACACCCAGACACACACACCCTTGGGTCATGGTGGAGAGATTTTCTCCTGACTGCCCCTCAACCAAATGACAGTCTTCCAACCCTTTCAACAGCTCCAACCATAGGAGAATTTCTGTTACACCACCAATATATTACAGGCCTGGAAGGCATACTTTAAAAACCTGCCAATGCCAGCAGGGCTAGATGGCTGAGCATACCCTCTCTAGACCCTTCATTCCTCCCAGCACGCATGGACCATGGGTTCCATCGCATGCCTTATGGGCCTATCTTATGCCCACCAGTTTTGTGTAAGGATGGCATGCTTAAATCCTTTCAACAATTGCAATCTGAGTATGGCCTACATCGACAGGACTTCTGTTGATATCTACAGATAACTAATTTCTTAGTAAAAACTTTGGGACCAGACATTACAACTATATTGCATCCCCTAGCTTTGACTTTGCTAATGCAGGTTCAGGAGGAAATCCAACCAAGACATTTAGTTTCCCAATTTTATAGATCCTTAAGGGATTCCCCTGATTCAAGCTGGGATGGGGTTTCACGAGACCTGGGAGGCGGACATTGTGATGGGTGATACCACAAGACGACTTGGGCGGGAGATCTGGCACCACCAACACCGCATTACCAGTTCTTATACATGGAGGAATTTGATGGAAGACAGTGGCAGGTTTTTCAGGACTCCTCAGATTACAGCCAAGTTCCACTCCACAAGGATGCCACATGCTGGAGGGGATGTAGAGTGAGGTCGCAACATGTTCACATCTTCTGGTTTTGTCTTGTGCTGGCTCACTTTAGGGAGGGAATCACAACATCCAAGACTTATTTCCAAGCTTAGAGTCCTTACCTTGGAATTAGCCCTACTACTGTATTAACCAAAACAATTCAGCTCTAAGCAACACACCTATTTATTTTGCATCTTCCTAATGGCAGCTAAAAAGTGATAACTCAGAAATGGCTAAAGCCTGAGTCTCCCACTATTGTCCAATGGGAAGATATACTAGATGACATTTACAAAATGGTATGATAGAATAACTAAAAGATAGGACTCACTCCCTTTTGAACAGATGGACAACCTGGCTACTCTATAGTGGAGCATGAACCAGAATTTGTCCATATGTAAATAATAGGGAGTAATCAAAAGAATTAAAAGGTGTCCTAGTCCGGACACCTTAGGCTAGCTCAAAGTACCTAACTGAAGCATGGTGCTGCTGTTAATTAATGGGATGGTTCCATGGGCTGCAGTCCTCCCTAAGCTTAGTTAAATTGATACTTTCAGGATTTAACCTACCAAGTAATGTCCTCGAATAGTTTTATACTAAAGGCCAGACCCTACCAGCTCTTTCAATGATATTTGTCAATTGGGACATATGACTTTATTTTAACTATGTAATATATCATGAGATAATATATGACATGTGAATGACCTGGATGCTGATGTACTTGATCTGCGTATTATAACGATGATGTCTTTTCATTGTACATGTACCTTCTATAAAAACCTTGGTTCAATAAAACTTAAGTTTAAAAAAGAGCAGAATATGTATATTGCTGATAGCACCAAGTTACTGGTAAGGACACAACAGAAGCGGAAATTCAATACTCAGATGCCACCAAAGCTAATGGAAAGAGATAGCAGGACAAAAACAGAATGGGGGGTAGTATATGGAAAATCATGCACATAAACAACCACAACCTTCAAACAAAGTCCCAAACCTAGTGGCAGTAATGATATAGGAGGATCTGGACATAGTGGCCATAACCAAGACATGGTTCACCAGTAACCACAGCTGGGAGACTAATATACCAGGTTATGCTTTGTTCAGAAGGGACAGACTGTGCAGGAAAATGAAAGGGTAGCCCTGTACGCCAAAGAGGATATCAAATTAACCGCAATGCAGAGCAAACATGAGCGTATAGTAAAGAAGAAGTGGGGAACTACAGGCCAGTTAGTCTAACCTCTGTAGTCAGAAACATAATGAAGGCACTCCTTAAAGAAAGAATAGTAGAACACCTGGAAGCCAATGGACTGGTGAATCCCAGGCAACATGGGTTCTCTGCAGGATGACCCTGTCAAACTAATCTGATAGATTTCTTTGTGGTGACAAGAGGCAGTAGACCAAAGGGAGGGTGGTAGATATTGCCTACCTCATTTTCAGCAAAGCCTTTGATATGATCTCACATAGGAGACTGGTCAACAAGCTAGGCAGCCTGGGGTTGAGATGCAAGGTGGTGAACTAGATTGGAAACTGGTTAAGGACAGAAAACAGAGGCTGGTGGTGAGTGGAACCCTATCAGATGAAAGGGAGGTGACCAGTGGGTACCTCAGAGGTCAGTTCTGGGGGCTAGTCCTCTCAATGTCTTCATCAGTGACATTGCAGATGGGCTGGAGGAAAGGTTTGCCTGTTTGCGGATGACCCCAAGATCTGTAACAGGGTGGATACTAACTCAGGATCGCCTACCGAACTAGCTATGTGCTCACTCCTTCAGCTAGACTCGCCATAGCCTGTGGAATATTACTTCCCTCTCACCCACGGGTTGCTACGATGTCTCCACCAGCACCGAGTCTCCGAAATGGGACATTAACTACAATAATATCTGTCACTTTGCATCCAGCCCCCTGGCTCAAACATCATTGTCTCTCTCCTCTACTCTGATCTAGGATGGCTTCCATCACTATGCGCTTGGGTCCATTACTGATAACATTATCAGGTCCCGTACCCCAAATTCACTGGCCTGTCTCCTTCCCTACCAGAAAATCCACTGTGTGCGCTCTGCTGCAAACATGCCTGTCATCATTCGAGACATCGCACAAATAAAGGGGTTGAGCCTTTGCCTGTCATGCACCTCACTACTGGAACTTACTGCCTATAACCCTGCGCCAATTCGAATCTCACAACTCCTTTAAGAAAACTCCAACAACATCTCCTCTCCTCCTATATATGCTCCTGTTTCAAACCACCCTAGCCTCCTCTAACCCTACCCCTGCCTGTCATCATCTAGGAGCCCAGGGCCAACCCTGTCTGTGAAACTCCTTCTCCACTTTCACTTCCTCATTTCTTCACTTCATTACCCCACTTCCTTCCCCTCCCTCCAGGTTATCCTATCATCTTTCTTCACCTTTCTCCCAAGCTCCTCCCTTATCAGTCTATGAATGGGGCTATCACTCTCACATCTCCTTTTTCCTTATCACTTGCACAGTTTCTGATTGCATAATTTTGACCTTATTGTGTAGTTTGTGTGTAAATATTAATTACTATACTTAGATCTTACTACCTCAATTTTCCTATACTGACCTGACTATATTTTGTATTAATCTAACCTAAAGAGCTTATTTTGGTTAAACTACCTCAATTTCTTTGTCTCATTCTGCTGTTATGTCATCTGTACTATGTATCACAATTTCCTGCACTTTGTACGATGTATTATGATTGTTTTTTAAGTTTTGTCTCTGTACCTCACTAGTCGTGCCTGAAAATAGTCTTTCTGGCTAGTGCACCTACCCGGTAAACAAAAACTAAATAAATAAAATAAAACACTCTGGATGGGGTGTAATGGATGAGAAGAGACCTAGAATTGCTGGAGAGATGGTCAGGCATGGCAACTAAGGTTTAACACAAAGAAGTGCAAAATCATGCATGTGGGAAGAAGGAACCCTGGGGCAAGCTTCAGGTTGGGGAGGGAGCTACTGACAGTAACTAAGGAGGAGAGGGACTTGGGGGTCATAATCACAGATAACTTGAAGGCCGCTAGGCAAACAGCAACGGCAGTGGAAAAGGCCAATGGGATGCTAGGTGTATTTGGAAGGATAATCATGTCAAGGAGGGAGGTAGTAGTTCCACTGTACAAGACCCTGGTGAGACCGCACCTTGAATACAGTGTACAGTTCTGGAGACCACACCTTCAAAAGGACATTAACAAAATAGAGACGGTGCAGAGGAGGGTGACCAAAATGGTAAAGGGATTACATCACCAGCCTTACGAGGAGAGAGTGAGGGACCTCAATTTGTACATGCTGGAACAAGGGCAGGAGAGAGGTGACATGATAGAAACATTCAAGTACCTCTAGGGCATTAACAAGGTGGAAGAGGACAACATATTCCAGATTAGTGGCAGTGCCAGAACAAAAGGACATGACATGACACTGAGGGGTGGCCCCATAAGGGGAATTTCAGGAAGTTCTTTTGTATGGAAAGGGTAGTGGATGCATGGAATACCATGTCTCAGGAGGTGGTGACAGCCTGTACAGTGGCGGGCTTCAAACATGCATGGGACAGAAACAAAGGAATAATAGAGATAGGAAGAAAAAGCTAAAGCCAATGACCAGATGGGGTCACTGGATGCTTCATTAGGCAGATTAAACAGGCAGACTGGATGGGCCTAGCGGTCCTTATCTGCCAACAGCATCTCTGTAGCTATGTAATTAGGGTCACCCTAGAGAAAGGAAAGGAACAGCAATTTGGGCAGGGGTAGTCTACAGACCCCAGTTCAGCGGAAGGATGGGGACAAATAATGCTGGAGAACATATATAGTATGACGACAAGGGGTGGTTCTGCTGATGGGGACTTTAGCATGTCTGACGTGGACTGGTCCATCCCACAGGGGCCTCAGCCAGGACAAGTAACATCATGGACTCACTACAGGGGCATAGCTCAGACAACGGGTGAGGAGCCCACCAGGGCAGGGTAATTCTGGATATGGTCCTAAGCAATGGAGACGGGATTGCAGGTCTCCAAATGGGGGACACTGGGTCCAGTAACCACCACGTGGTACACTTTAACTCAACACAGGGATATAGGCAAACCATACAAAGGCAAGAATCTCAGAAGAGCTGACTTCTGTAAGATGGGAGAAAGTGTCAGAGAACAACCATAACTAAGAAGGATAAACTCCACTGCAAACAGGTCTTGGATTATTTTCCATTCTTAATTGGACATATCAAAGGGGCAACAGTTTGTGGCTCCGCCACTCAACAGGCCCCTACTGTGTTTCTATAATCAATACAAAAACATCTTGTTTAGTCCCTTCATTCTATATATTATTTCATAAACATTTTCAATTGTTCACCACTGTACCCAGAACAACCTCATAACATTGTTATATACACCGTGACCATGCTTTTATTCATCTCTCCATATTATTATATGCATATATATCTTGTATCCTGACTTCTTAGTTCAGTCCAGGACCAGCGAATAAGTACCACAAAATGATGATGCTGTGTCTTTAAATCCATGCAGTCTATATAAAAAAAACACTCTTAGCACTGTACTATGCTCACTCCTATATCATGAGTTCTATTTCATCTGTTTCACTTTATTTTGTAAAGCCTCTTCAGGTTTACTGCATCTGTTAAATAAATAATTGGAAATTATCTTTATATCTGGGCTTTATGTAGTGCCCCTTTTAACAATGAACCAAAGTCTGCTTAATGCTCACCCACTCCACAATGGCTTTTGTTTATAAGGCCCGTCTCTTGTTAAAATTCTACAATCTATTGAATACAAAGGTTTGCCGCTTTAGTAAAAAACCTTCATTTTCATTGTCAAAGTGAACTTATTACACTGCCAAAAGAGGTATGCCTTCAACTGGTTTCACAATAATTATCCTGGCTCTCTTATATGGCTTTAATGTTCTAAACAAACTTCGCTGGCTGCTGACCCAGGTATCTAAAAGAATCAGGCTGTTATATTCCCAGTCACTTTTATCAAAGTTTACCTATTTTTCAAAGAAAGCTTTAAACTTGTGCTTATTTTTCAGAGTTGCAGCTCCACAGGAATGCCATCCCAAGATGAGGGAGCGCCTGCACTGCAAACACGGGTTTAAACTCACCGGAGGTGGGGGAGCTGCCAACATCATCAGTCATGTCACACAGGCTCTGCACCCTGTGTTGCTGTTAACTGTAACCTGATTTTCTTTACATTTTAGAAAGTGTCAGAGAAACCCTCAAACAGGAAACAGACAGATGGGGAGTTGAGGAGCAATGGTGAATATTAAAGAGGCCATTATTAGGGTCATTGAACAATGCGTCAGGGTGACAAATAAAGGAAGAGAAGGAGGAAACCACTTGGTTTTCCAGGGATGTAGCAGAAAAGGTAAGAGCCAAAAGGACAGCCTTTAGGAAATATAAGGAGACACAAAGGAGGAAGACAAGGAGGAGGAGTACCAGAACTGTCTAAGAGGCAGGAAGAGTGGTAAGGAGCACAAAGGGCAAACTGAGGAGAAATAAGCTCAATTAGTTAGGAAAGGGATAAGACATTTTACATGTACATTAATGAGGGAAGAAGAGGCGGGGCATCACTAAACTCAGAGGAGATGAGAGACACTGTAGAGGAGATCAAAACAAGGCATTAATTTTAAACAAATATTTCTGCTCATCTTCACAGTGGAAGGGAGGGACAGGGACCACAGTTAGACAATATAGACACAGAAGAGGGGTGGACATCAGTCCTTTTATGGAAGAGAGGGTACTAAAAGAGCTCACAAAGCTCAAAGTGGACAAAGCTATGGGTCTGGATGGCATACATCTCAGGATCCTGAAAGAACTAAGAATGGAACTGGCAGCCCCACTGGCAGTCCTGTTCACTGAGTCCCTAAATACTAGCATAGTCCCCAGGGACTGGAGAATAACCCATGTGGCCCCCTTCACAAGAGCAGCTGCAAAGAAGAGGCTGGGAACTACAGGCCAGTTAGTCTCACATCAGTAGTGGGGAAGATCATGGAGACACTCCTTAAGAGACGAATTGTGGAACACCTAGAATCCATAGGGGTGCAGGATCCAGGCAGCATGGATTCACAGCAAAAGGTCCTGTCAGACAAATCTAATTGATTTCTTTGTGACAAAGGTAGTGGACCAAGGTGGGGCAGTGGATGTCACCTACTTAGATTTCAGCAAAGCCTTTTGATATTCTACATAGGTTGGTTAACAAGCTGGGAGGTCTGGGGTGGGCCAAAATGTGGTGAACTGCATTAGTAACTGGCTAAGGACAGAAGGCGGAGGGTTTTGATAAATGGAAGCCAGTCTGAGGAAATGGAGGTGACCAGCGGAATTCCCCAGGGTTCCATTTTGGGCCAGTCCGCCTAATATCTTCATCAGTGACTTTGCAGAAGGCCTGAGGGAAGGTTTGCCTGTTTGCAGATGACACCAAAATCTGCAACAGGGTTGATACACCAGAGGAGTGTTAAGAATGAGAAGAGATCTAGAGAAGTTGGAAAGATGGTCTGAGGTGTGGCAACTAAAATTTAATGCAAATAAATGTAAGATCATGCACGTGGGGAGTAGAAACCTGGGGAAAGTTACAGGATGGGGGATGCTGTCAGTCAGCAAGAAGGAAAGAGATCTGGGGTCATCATCACAGATGACCTGAAGGCCAGCAAGCAGGCAGCAAATGCAGTGGGAAGGCCAGTAATATGCTGGGTGTACAGGAAGGAGCATCACAAGTCAGAGAAGGAAGTACTGGTTCCACTGTACAAAACACTGGTGAGACCTCATCTGGAGTACTGCATGCAGTTCTGGAGGCCGCACTTTCGAAAGGACATACAGCAGACAGGATGGAGACAGTGCAGAGGAGGACATCCAGGATGGTGCATGGTTATAAGACATACAAAGATAGGTTAAAGGACCTAAATATGTACACACTGGAACAGAGGAGGGATTGGGGGACATGATTGAGATGTTCAGGTACCTCAAGGGCATAAATAAGGTGAAAGGGAAAGTCTCTTCCAGTATAAACAGAGTACTAGAACAAGGGGTCATGACATGAGATTAGAGGGGGCCACATAAGGGAAATGGGAGGAAGTTCTTTTTCACTGAGAAGGTGGTAGATGGATGGAACAGCCTGCCCCAGGGAGTGGTGGGAGCAAGCACTGTGGTGGGATTCAGACCTGCATGGGATAGAAATAAGAGGGCTATATGGATGGGAAGGAATGGCTTAAGCAGGTGACCAACTAGTGGTACCAGCCACCATTACAGGTAGGGAACATGGGCAGACTGGCTGGGCCTGGTGGTCCTTTTCGCTGACAACTTCTATGTTTCTATGTCTTGGATCTTGTCCTCCGAGGATTTAAGATGTTCCGTGATCCTTTCGTTAATTAGTGATTCCATAATGTTCACCATTATTGAGGTGAGGCTGACTGGTCTATAGTTTCCAGCCTATTCTCTACTCCCACTTTTGTGAAGAGGGACTACATCTGCCACATCCCTCCTCCAGTCCTCTGGAACCACTCCTGTATCAAGTGATTCATTGAACAGGGCTGCCAGTGGTGCTGCCAGCACCTCCTGTAATTCCTTAATATTCCAGGATGTATCCCATCCGTCCCATTGCCTTCTTCACTTTCAGTTTAGTGAGTTCCTTTAGGATTCTCTTTTCTGTAAATGGACTGGTGTCCACCTCCTCCCATATTTGCTCATGTTGTTTAACTGTGGTCTCTCACCTTCTTCTTCTGTGAATACAGAATGAAAATATGTGTTCAGTATTGACAGTTTTCCAGATCCTCTTCCACACACTTCCTTTGTTTCCTTAAGCCTTATGATCCTACCCATATTTCTTTCACTAATGTACCTATAAAAGTCTTGTCCCCTTTCTTACCTCCTGTGCTATTTTTTCCTCTGTTTGCGCCTTTGCGCCCTGACTGCTTTCCCTGCCTCCTCTGTCTATCTAGGTACACTAACCTGTCCTCCTCCTTCTGTGTTTTCTTGAACTTCCTGAAAGCCATATTTTTCATGTTGATGAACTGCTCCACTGCAAGTGTATCGATGATCTGTGGGACTGTTTTGCCCTCTGGTTGGAGCCATTTAATAAGGAGTTCTCAGAGCTGGGTGAAGGCTTCTCGAGGATTGTCGACTGAGTGGTACTTCAGGGACCGGAATCATTGTAAGTTTAATATCTTTAAGTTGTTTGTGTCTTGTTGCTCTGCTGAATCTGTGCCAGATCCTCCAGCTTTGATAGCTTGCAAGGCATCCAGCCATCGCTGCTCCAGTTGCTGCATCTCTTCTCCTCACTGTGCCTCTAAATGCTGAATTTCTTTTCCTCTGTTTCTCTCTTCTCTGTTTCTCTGTCTCTTTTTGTTGTATAGCCCACCATTTGAAAAATGCAGTCAGGTGTCCTGCTTGTCACTGCCGTTCTTTTTTTTCCATGACTGGTGCTGGCTGGACAGTCTCAGCTTGACTTTTGTTTCTGCTTCTAGTTTGGCTGCCATTCTTCTGGTAATCACTCCTGGGCTTACGAGAGTATGCACGCGTAAATCCCACTTAGGCTGACACCATCTGTCATCAAGGCATAGGTCAGGAAGCATAGGAAGACCAGGAGTAGTTGTAAAATTCTCAAGTAGCATTTTATTATTATCAATAGTAGAATAAAATAAAAACATGTTCAGAATAGCTATATACAAAGGCAGTACAAACAGAGAAAACAAAGTCCTTCATCTGAGGGTATTTCTAATTCCAAGTTTCAGTCTCAGCCTCTCACACTAGCAAAAGCATTGCTGCTCTTTTATAAGTCTTTGCCTGAGAACTCATTAAGAGATATCCTGTTTCTCAAAAAATGTTCTTGTTAGTTTCTCTGTAGGTAACAACCCTGAGAGGAGCTCAAACTGCATCTCAGGTTAACCCCTAAATTCCAAATAGCTTTTTGCAAACATTTCAACAATGTAACTACATACACGCCAAACAAAGGGATTCCAGTATCACTTATCGCTCACAGAAAGATTCACATATATTTTACCACCGCAGATATGCAAGGGGAAGAAAAGACAGAAACAGTAAGTGAAGCCAGAGAGACTGTGAGACACGAGAATCACAAGACCATCAGAGTGATCAGTTCCCAGGTCTCATAAGAACATTTAGTTGCAACCAGACAGACAAGAGATAGAAAAGGAGAGGAGAGGATAGAATAGATCCTTACATTCAACTCTTTCTGCATAACAAATGGGACAGGGCCTTATTCAACCCTGTCACAGGTGCTAGTAATTGTTATAAGGTTTTCTTGAACTGTTCAATTTTGGGGATACTTAGTTGGAAATTTGTTAGCTCATTTAACCATAGCAGTGCCCTAACAGCAAAAGAGCATAAGGCTTGGGTTGTTCTGTGATATGGGACAGTCACTGCATTCCTGGTTATATTCCTTGTCTAGAGATATTTGGGGAGCAGAACCAGGAGGTTCTGGATTCTTGCTGGTGCCAGGCCTAATAGTGCTTTCTTACCAAGGAGGCATGTTTGGAATTTTATTCTGTCCTGCAATGTGTGCCATTTGGTCTGGGTGTAGAGGGTGCAAGTGTGGGTTAGTCTATCTGCACCAAGAACAAATTGACAAGCCCTATTTAGGGTTGGTTGACCTGTTGAGGACAGTGTCAGAGGCTGCACCATAAATTGTGATTCCAAAGTCAATTAAGGGAAGATTGAGCTGGTAACAGCTATCCATTTGGTTTCCTACGTGAGGTTATGCTCTGCCTATGTAAAGTCCCAAGTTTGTTATTGATTGTACAACTAAGATGTCTACATTGGGGCACAAATGAAAGGGCATCATCATCAGTTGTGACACCTAAACAGAAACATAGAAATTGATGGCAGATGCCGCCTGGAGGCATAGAGCGTTGAGGTGTTAGATCCCACACCTTGAACCACGCCGCAGCCCAGGGTCGGAATAAGCCCAGGCTGCCAGAGGTCAGCCGGGAGGAGAGGATTGTGCATCCGGAGGACAGCTCTCTCTCTCTCCTGGGAAGGGTGGGGATTAGAGCCACTGCAGCACTGGCTCCTGGTGGCAACTGGGTGGTGGCATGGTAGCTCAGTTAGCAAGGGATGGTGGGGCAGACTGGATGTACAGTGTGTGGGTGCACACGCCGGATGTCCTAGACATCATTGCACACCCTGCCCTGGAAGAAGGGAAGAAAAGGAGAAAAGAGAAATCCTCTGGGGTGATGAGGCCTCAGCCTACTGGCACCACACCAGATGCACCAGGATTCTCCTCCAGCCTGGCTCACCAGGAACTCCCCAGTGTGTGAGGTATGTACCCACTGGGTTTGAGACCTGGGTTGTGTGCAGGGAACAGGTTGAGAGCAGGAGCTGCAGCCGGAGGGCACCGGAGGTCACAGGGCTAAGGGCACTATAGGTAACACCCCAGCCAAGGAGGTAGGTGCACAAATAGTAAATACAAAAAAAAAAAAATTGATGGCAGATATGACCAATAGGCCCATCCAGTCTGCTCATATTCCTTACCTACTACCAAAGCCACAGATCCAACCTGATCTCCGGTTTTACCTTCTCTTGGTATCATTAGGGTTCCCCATGTCTGCCCCATGCAGTTCTGAATTCCTCCATTGACTATGCCCACCACCTCTGCTGGGAGGCCGCTCCATGACTCCACCACCCTTTCCACGGAAGTACTTTCTCATGTTGCCCTTAGTCTACCCCTTCCAGTCTCATGTCATGCCCCTTGTTCTAGAGAACATCTCCTTTTCTGAAAGATGCTACCTCCTGTACCTTATTTATGCTCTTTAGGTATTTGAAGGTCTCTATCATATTCCCTTTTTCCTCCGCTCCTCCAAGGTATACATACTGAGCATCTCCAGTCTCTCCTTATGTCCTTCGCATTTTGTTGCCCTTCTTTGAACTGCCTCTACCTTGTCTGTGTTCTTACGGAGATGCAACCTCCAGAACGGACACTACTCCAAATGAGGGCTCACCAATGATTGTACAGTGGCCTCACCACCTCTTTTCTTCTGCTGGTGATACTTCTCCTATGCACCCAGCATCCCACTGGCTCTTCCCACAGCCTTAGCACATTGTTTGACCCCTTTAGGTCATCAGATATGACCACCCCAGATCTTAGTTGCTGTTAGTAACTCCTCACCCATCATGTAAACCTCCCTGGGTTCCTGCACCTGAACTGCATGATTTTGCACTTCTTCACATTGAATCTTAGCTGCCACACTCTTGACCATTCCTCCAGTTTAGCTAGGTCCCTCATTTTTCCATCCCTCCCGGAGTGTCTACCTTATGGCAGATCCTAGTGTAATCTGCAAAGAGGTATACCTTCCTTCCAGCCCTCTGCAATGTCACTAATGAAGATATTAAACAGGACTGGCCCCAGAACTGATCCCTGTGGCACCCCACTGGTCACCCTCTTCCTTGGATTTTGCTCCATTTACCACCACCCTCTGTGTTCTATCCATCAACCAATTTCTAACCATCTTCACCACCTTGTAACCTAATCCCAGGCTGTCCAGCTTGTTTACAAGCCTATGTGGAATGGTGTTGAATACCTTGCTGAAATCCAGGTAGGCCACATCCACCTCTTTCCCTCTGATCCACTTCCTGGTCACCCAAATCAAAGAAATTATCAGATTTATTTGACATGACTTTCCTGCCTTGGATCCTGTGCTCTGCTAGATTCAAGGTGTTCCACTACCCTTCTTTTAGCAGTGATTCCATAATTTTCCCCACCACTGTGTTCAGGCTGACAGGTCTATAGTTTCCAGCCTCTTCTTGTTCCCCTTTTTGTGGAGGACATCTGCCCTTCTCCAGTGCTCTGGAACCACTCCTGTATCCAGAGATTTGTTGAACAGGGCTGTCAGTGGTGCTGTCAGCACCTCCTTAGCTCCTTTAATATTCTAGGATGTATCCCATCTGGTCCCATTGCCTTGTCCACTTTCAGTTTTGTGAGTTCCTTAAAGACTCTCTCCTCTGTAAATGGTCTGGTGCCCACCTCTCTCCCAGTCCTGTTGCTTACCTGTGGGCCTCCCTTCTTCTGTGAATACTGAACAAATATATTTGTTCAGGACTGATGCTTTTTCCTGGTCTCCTTCCACCCACTATTATTTCCTTTTAGCCTTACAATCCCCCAATCTTTCTCCTTTCACTAACATACCTATAAAAGTCTTGTCCCTTTTCTTCACCTCTTGTGCTATTTTTTTCCTCTGTCTGTGCTTTCGCATCCCTGACTGCTTTTCCTGCCTCTCTTTGCTTCTCCAGATACACTGCCATGTCCTCCTCCTTCGTGTGTTTCTTTGTATTTCATGAAAGCCAACTTTTTGCCCTTACTTTCCCAGCCACTTCCTTAGATATTTAAAGGTGGTCACCTGTTCTACAGCATACGGTACTAAGATGTCCTACCAGGACCTCCTTGTAAATGAGCGTGCTCAATGGAGTTTTCCTGCAAATAAACTTGAAACTGTTCTACAGTAGTACCATTCTCATTGTGGACTGTTGGGGATGAGCTTTTCTCTTATGTGGTCCGGCAAATAAGTTTTTGTCTTCTGGTAGTTTAAGACCAGTTTACTTTAAACCAGTCTTTGAGTGGAAACTACTCTGTAGGTTCCCAGTGATGTCTTGGCAAGGGCTGCTGGTGAATATAACAGCATCATCCATAGAAAGCAAGAGCCTTGATGTGGGGCAGGTTATGGGGAGGCTATTTATAAAGAGGCTGAAAAGGAGTGGTCCCAATATAGATTCCTGTGGTACCCTATGGTGACGTTTTGTAATCTGATAACACTCCATTAATTTTGACTCGCTGAAATCTACCGGTAAGATAGGTGCTAACCCAGGATACAGTGTCACGTGAGAGACCAAGTGAGAGAAGTTTGGTAGTCAGGAGCGTGTGGTTGACAAGATCATAGGCTTTGTTAGGTCAATATAGACTGATCCAACATGGTGGTTGTCGAGGGCTTCATGCAGATAGTTGGGTGTATTTGATTAGTGCTGTTTTCATGCTCTGCAACTTATGAAAGTCCTTTTGTTGTTGACACTGTATGCTGTATTCACTAAGGTAATCGACTAGCTGATCCAATACCACTTTTTCTAGTGCTATAGACAGTGGCAGAGGGTGGAGATGGGTCTAAAGTTGTGACAGTGAAACGGTCCCCATTTTTATGAACAGGTATAATTAGTCCTGTCCTGTTTTCTAAATATTAGGAAATTGGGAGTACTGGAGGGACAGATTTTTTTAACTTTTTATTTATTGATTTTATGAGCTTACAGTAGGTGCTGTAAAATATGAAAAAGATGAGGTGCTGAGACCTCCAGGCCTCATGTACAAGCCTTGTTACATATGACTATAATCTTTGTACATGCAGTAAATATTCTCATAAGGCATAGAAAGGCTGCATAACAGTTCATATAGGAGTAAATTTTGACCAGATTAAACTATAGGTCAGTGACACTCTTACCAAAATCAATATCAACAGTATGTATTAAAACACCAGTTTATCAAATCCTCGTAGAATTGTAAACTACTGGAGGCACTGAGAAGCCAGGAAAACATGGATAGAGATAATATTTAGATGTCCTGGGCTCAATTATGCTATGTTATAAAAACCACAAATCTAGGTATGGGCTAAACCACCCCTGTGGGTTATTAGAATCTTTAAAAGAATTGCACTTAAAGTTTTCAGAACTGAGCAGTGTGTATATATACACTCATCTGATTTAAAGACAAGAACATCTTGCAAAGAACACTGAGGCAGCTCAGCAGAGCTGGAAGAAAGCCAGGTCAGCAACACACATGCTCATTGTTAATGCAAAGCATCATGGTTGCATATAACACACAGAGAAGAGAAGAGTTTACTTGTTCAGAATTGCATGGTGCCGGAAGGCCACTAACTGTGTGAGAGGCCTTTGGCACCATGTAATTCTGCTTAAAGTTGAACCAGCATAACATTCTGTAGTGATTCTGCATATGTAGCCCATGATGCTTTGCATTGTGTGGGCATGTGTGATTTTGTATTTTCTTGAAACTTGGCTTCCCAGCCAAATGCCCTTTGGGTAACCCTTGCCTCAGTGTTTGCTATCAGAGGTTCTTTGTCTTTAAATAGTTTTTATTTTAATGGGTTCATCACAACATAACCCAGACAGACCGCCTTAGGGTACCTGGTTCATTCCACTGGGGTGTCAAACAGATGAGGCATACTGATGAGTCCTGGTAGGATGAAACACGTGTCTATGTCATCTGTTTGCACCCTTGCAAACTGTGTGAGAGGCCTTCGCACCATGCAATTCTGCTAAAAGTTGAACCAGCATAACATTCTGTGGTGATTTGCAAATGCAGCCCATGATGCTTTGCATTGTGTGGGCATGTGTGATTTTGTATTTTCTATACACTAACTGTTTTACCATGTCCACTAAGCCATATAGACCATCTTTAAACAAAGCTATTAACTAGAGCAGCACATGGCTAACCTAAGGTATAAGCATAGCAAAAATATATAAGTATTCAATCAAACCTTGAGAGCCTTAGAAAACATTTGTTTATATGGTAACTCACCAGACCAGCTCTTAGGACAGAAATTTAACAGTGCTCCCCACCTCCCATAGGGAACCCCAACCACCATGCTAAACAATGCACAAAATTGTTAACATTAATTGTCCCAGCAATTAGGAGAATAATCAGTTAAGCCTGCTTCATCATCGGAGGAAGCGTCCTCCACTGGATGTAATTTAGCCATCCGCTCCTCCATAAAGTCCGCTGCCTGTTTAGGGTCCACAGATATGTGAGTCTTAGATTTGTGATGAACTTCCAGCCTCACAGGAAATGTAAGTTGGGCTTGGATGCCATTACTCAAAAGTTCTTTTTTATTTTTGTAGTTCTTTCTTTCAGTTTTGTGTCTAGTCCACAAGTCTGGAAAGAATGCCAAATGGCTATCCTACCAGACAGTGTCACCATCAGCCTGTGCAGCTTGTAGGAGAGGATTCTGGCCTCAGGCAATGACAAGCGTAGCCATCGCCGTTAGAGCCTCTGGGTCATCATCACCTCTACATGGCGCTGTAGGATAGCAAAAATGTTTGTGCCGTCACTCCGAACCTGGGCTAGAAGTTGTAGGGCCTTAAAGATCAGTTTAGAAATAGTAGGAAAACATTCTGTACGTCCCCACAAGTCGAGGTGGAAAGCCCACCACATGCACATCAGCCTGGTGCTATGTATTTTCCAGCGTCTCGATTTTTCCTCTGAGGAAGTTTAGGTATTTTACAAAGAGGTATTACACTCCTCCTGATGCGTGTTAGTCACATGGATCTCAGCGATCGCCTGTGAGTGTTCTTTCACCATATTGTCATTTTCAGAGAAATTAGCCTGCACGGTCGACAGCTGTTTGTTCGTTTCCTCCCGTTTGCCTGAATTTTTTTATTAAGAGTGCCCTAATTTGCACTGATGGAAGGTCTGGTGCAACAAGGCCCACTAGTTGAAGTCAGCCTCGATCCCAAAGAGCCCGCGAGGAGAAAGGAATACATCAAGGCTGCATGCTCCGTGTTTGCCATCCTTTTTAGGCCCACTGCGTTCTTACATATTTTAGCAAGATTTTGTTGTAGTTAAGTCCTCGTTAGTGTATAGGCAACCATTGGTTAGTAAACTTTAACTTCTCTATGAACAGAGCTGGTCTAGGGAGCTTCGCCATGTTGTTGCTCCACAGCGCCCTCTCGGAGGGACAAATTGAATATTTTTGTTAAGGGACAGCAATCTCATCAAGGGATAGAGTGATCAGTTTCATAACTAGTGTGTGTCTGCCTATTCTGGTTTTGCCTAGAACTCACTTGACATAACTGATAGTATCTATTACTGATATGGTTTTAAAGTAAAATTTGGGGTAGCTAGTGCCATTAATGGGATTCAATGTCTGGTCATGGTGCAACAGGTTAGTGGGGTCAAGCTGTGGATCAGGAGGGAGAACTGCACTGAGACCAGTGAAGGCATTATTAAATGCATTTACTATTTCACTGGGGTCTAGGGTGATAGACCCATTGACATTGAGCATATTTGGGGCTACTTGCTATCCCTTCTGAGGAGTTCCTTAAGGTTGTGTCAGAAAGTTTTCCTACTGTGCCAAGTACAGGTCTACATTTCTTTGTAGTATGCAGCCTTTGCTTGTCTGATGTCCCTAGTGCAAGGGCATTATTGCATGCTGCCCTATAATTCTGGAGGTCCACAGGTGACCTTGAGGCCTTAGCTCAGAGCTATAGGTTGTCCCTGTTCCTCATCTAGGTGAGGAGTGTAGGGTAATCGATTCGGGCAACTTTCCTTTACATTCTCTTCTTGAAGGGCAAATTCATTGCAGGTAGAATTGAAAGTAGTGATGAAAAGCCCAGTGTGGAGTTGTCAGTGGTGCAATCCTAGGCAACTCCAGTCTAGTTTTCTAGATAATCTTGAAGGCCCCTACTAGTCCTCTCCATAGGACCCTGTTGTAGACATGTTTGGGAGGGACTTAGTGATTTTGAGGACCAGGTGCAAAGTACTGGGAGTGATCACTATGACATCCGCAGTACTTTTTATGTTGTTATCCGATCTGGGTTTGTAATTAATACCCAGTCAATGAGAGTACTAGTGCCTGCTTTGTAATTTGTTCTGGTGCTGTCATTCACCGCCTGGTAAGGTAAAGGCTGGCCAGTTGGTCTTTAGCTGATAGGCTTGATTCATTTTATTTATTTATTTATTTAAAGGTTTTACCAGGAAGCAGGCTACTGATCGACTCCAGACGTGTCTTGGGGGATGGGTAAGAGTGCAGTTAGCTGTGTTGAAAGGACAAGCATGAATACACAGTTCAAGAAAAGGATTATGAGAGAATACAGTAAGCATACATGATCAAAATACAAGACACAAAAGTACAGAACATTACTTAAATACAGTGCATCAGCAATTAGTAGTGCAAGGCATGTAGAAACAGACAGAAACTACAATATACATATATTTAAAACCTTCGGGTTTAACTTATACATACACAATAGGAGGATGCTGGCCCTGGGGACAAGATTATTTAGCACATGTGCAGTTGGAGGAGTAATGTAATTTGAGGAGGAGCTGAGGTGCTGGTGGTGGATGCATGCCAAATGGCCGTAGAGAGGGAGTTCCATAGTTTAGCATCGATACCTGAAAGCTGCCTGGCCTGCAGCTGTGGACATGTGTGGTACAAACAGGAGCCTGGCATCATTGTTTCTCAGCACATACGCAGAATAGGGTTACCAACTTTTAAGAAGCCTAAAGTGGGACATTTCCTACTGAAATGTGATTTTTCACAGGACAATATGTAAACTTGACCAATACAGCAGACTTGTTTTCCTCTAAATAATTGGAATTAAGACTAAATGTTGTACTTTTTGGTTGTTTCTACTGTTTCTTATTATTTGAAGGTGTTTTAGTTAAGATATTATAGTTCTTGCAACATTTAGAGGAAAATCAGAATTTTTTTCTAGTAAAATGTCAGGACATGTATTATTTTTCATGTTTTTCTGCAGGACACAGCTGCTCAAATCAGGACTGTCCTGCAAAATAGGGACAGATGGTAACCCTAATGCAGAAAGGGTAGGAGTAGATAATTTAGGTGTGAGGTAAGTGGGTAGAGACTGGGCCCAGAACTTGGCTGTGAACCGTGCAGTGTGTCAGTCTTCAGTTCTGTAGGGAGGGAATCCAGGGACTGATAGAGGACGCAGTGGTGGGTGGGAGGAAGACAGTCAAGAGCGAAATAGCAGAAGGAGTGGAAGAGTGAGTCCATTCTGGCTAGAGTGGACTTGGGAGCTGCACTGTGGACTACGCTCCATAGTCAAAGATTAGGAGGATCATTTTCTGTTCAATAGTACGGTGAGCTGGCAGCGCGATGCAACCATGGTTACGGTATAAAGCGCTCAGCTTGAGGTGAGTTTCTTGTGATGGCATTGATATGCACAGAAAAGTCAAGGTGCTGGTTGAGGCAGACACCGAGATATCTAAAGGAGATGCAGGCCTCCAGGAAGATCCGTCCAGGGTATGGAAATTTGGGGTGGAGGGGAGCACGAGAGTCTCTGCCTAATACTGTGAGGTCATGGAGACTGTTTTTGGCATTTAGTGAAAGCTGATTTGTGCAAAATCATAGCTGAACATTATTGAAGTCCAGCTGGAGTCTGGTCACCACATCAGTGGCCGTTGGGCTGGAGGTATACAGCACAGTGTCATCCATATATATGAATGGATGTGTGAGGGCAAGCAGAGGGCAGATCATTAAGAAAGAGAGAAAACAGAAGCAGTCCATGTATGGAGCCCTGTGGCACCCCAGTGGTGACTGGGAGGGAAGCAGAGGTGGTATTTCCAATGTAGACCAATTGGGTTCTACCGACCAGGTAGAAATGAACCAGTTGGCCCAGTTTATGTTGAAGTCACCTGTTACAACTGTCTCCCAGTTTGGCTAGCATAAGAAAAGATTTGGCAAATGTGTCAATGGCAGTCTGCTTGCCTCCCAGGGGGTACGATACCGTCATTATGATAACATTTTTTACCACCTTTCCTTAATAGCAGTTTCACTGCCAGGCTCACTCAATCATCTGAGTGGGGGCTAAGGAGATCCTTTGTCTTTAAGAGAATCTCTTCCATTAGGCCACACTTTGCAACTGTACCTGTCACCACTAAGACCACACGGAAAATTTTGCTAGCCGGGAGCCTCCAATGACCACATTATGCATCAGTGTCTACATAAACGTGGGTGGCCTCATCTCCTCAGTTCCCCGGAGACTAGACTGAGGACCTACATTTCTGGGGAAATAGGAGATCAAATCAGCACCAAGCACACTAGATGAGAACCGGTGCTGAACAGAACAATCATGGATTAGACCAAGACAGAAATCTGTGATGCCACCCTAGGGAGGGGACAGAGGGAGGAATGGCAAGACCTTACTGAAGAAATTCTGTCAAACAGCTACTGTTAACTGTAAGAATGTAACTATTCTACCTTCATCAAGGATATCACTTCCATTAGGTCACACCTTTGGAATGAGTCCCAAGCAGTCCTAAAGCTAACCGGGAGGGAGGTACACTGATTCAAGACAGTAGAACCTAAAGTACATCCAGGCCGCAACCTGCTCATCTATGAGATACAATGCCCAGAGTGCAGTTCTTAGTGAAGGTGTAGACAGTGCTCCATGTGGCTGCAGCACAAATATCAGCAGCAGAAACATTTCTGAAATGAGCAGCAAAGTGGCTATGCCCCTTGTGGGCGTCCCATGAATGGCACTAAGAGGTTCCTTACCATACTTCCTATTACAGGATGTATACAATGTGCCAGCCATTTGGTGAGGCACTATTTAGACACAGGGTGCCCTCTTTCCCAGGGTGAACACTACAAAAGCTGAAGACTTTCTGCAGTCCTTGGTACGATTCAGATAGCATCTCAATATCCTATGAACATCTAAAGTAGGAGCATTGCCTCACCCTGATTGGCATGCTCAGGGTAATAAACAGGACGATCATTTGATTCGTGTAAATCCGACACCACCTTTGGTAGAACCTTAGATTCATATGCAAAGAGACTCTGAAAAATCAAGGAGGTTCACATAAGGGCCTACAGCTCTGAAATCTTTTGAGCAGAAGAAACTGCAACAAAAATGAGGGTTACTCACCAGTAATCTTAGTTCTAGGAGTAGTGTATGGTGCAAATCCACACTTATGGCGGTACTTCCTTCCCTTGAATCTTGCAGGAAGGACTTCAAGCTAGCTCCTCCCAACAACCCAGGTGGTATCCCTTTGGCACCGCCCCATGATGTCAGATCTTGCAGGCTGGAAGCAAGGATCGGCGTACCACTTGGTCAAGGAGGTCGGTGGGAGTTGTGTGGATGTGCACCACATACCACCTTAGAACTATGGTTACAGGTGAGTAACCCTCATTTCTAGGGACATGGTGCACTATCCACACTTCTGGCAGACTCCTAGCAGTTCTCCGGGGAGGCACACCGCCACTACTTGGGGAAGAGAGAATGAGAACCCAGGCCACAAACCAGCATCCCAGTGTGACTCAAGGTTGATGTGATAGTGACAGATGAAGGTGTGCTGACTTGCAGGTAGCAGCCCTATAGATTTCCTTGATAGGGACATCCCTGAAGCAGCCACCGAGGCAGCAGTATATCTGGTGGAATGAGCTCTAAGTCCAACGGGATTCTCCCTACCAGCCAGCCTATAGCAGAGGTCGATGCAGGAGACTATCCACCTTCCAATCATTCGCTTAGCTGCTGGTTTGCCAGATGTAGCTTCAGCATAGGTGACAAAGAGCTGGCGAACCTGTCCCAACCTGTGCCTTATGCTCCATATAATAAGTGAGCATTCGCCTCAGTTCCAACATGTGGAGCCGGTGGCTCAGCCTCCCAAGTTAGGCTGGTGAAATACACCAGAAGGTAAATCACCTGGTTAAGGAGAAACTTGAACCAACCTTCGGGAGGAACGTCGGCGGAGGACAGCCATGTCTTTGTGGAAACCAAATAAGACCCTACTGAAAGTGCCTGGAACTTACTGATCTTTCTGGCGAAGGTGATAGCTACCAAGAAGGCAGTTGTGCATAACTACAAATGGCTTGCCATGAGCACTGCCAAGGCCAGCAACAAGTCCCAGGTATGTGGTGTCTCATGCACCGGTGGGGACGAGTGGTCAAGGCCCTAAAAGTGCCCAACCACCTTCTCCTGTGCCACCATCAAGATACCAGCCCATGCCTGGTATGCAGAGATGGCTGCCAGGTGCACCTTGAGAATCATTGACCGTAGGCCTGACTGGAAGAGTGACCACATAATCCAGGATGCTTGCCGCCAGGCAGGACAGCAAGTCTAGCTCCTTTTGCCCTGACAAATGGTAAATCTCTTCCATTTGAAGGTGTAGCACTGGCGAGTTGGACTCCTTGAGAGGCCTCAATGACATAGGAGGACCTTAGGAGACCCAAAGCCTGGAACTCTAGCTGCTCAGGAACCAGGCTGTCAAGTACAGGGACTGAAGGTCTGGGTAGAGGACTATCCCTGAGAACAAGCGAAAGCAAGTCCAGGCAGAGAGGCAATCACCACGGAGACCTGCTGCTGAGGCTGAGGAGATCAGGGTACCAGAACTGGCATGGCCAGTCTGGGGCCACCAGGATCATCTGTGCCTTGTCACCTGAACCTTGAGCAGCACTTTGTGGATCAGGGGAAAGGGAGGGAAGGCATACATGGGGCCCAGGGTCCAGGGCCTCATGAAGGCATCCCCAGCAGTGTCCCACACTGAGGGGGGCAGGCATAAACAGCCTCAGCTTTGTGTTCTCCTGGGATGAACAGGTCAACCTGGGAAGTGCCCTACTGGGAGAAAAGGTGATTGACTACCTCCTGATGAAGAGACCACTCATGAGACATCTCAGCCCATTTGGCTAAAGGGCATCTGCTAGCTGACTGGAGGCAATGGCCACATGGATCAAGCAGAAGATCGGTGTCCAGACTGTGGATGAGGGTCCAGGTGCAAATGGAGTCCATCCCACCCTGCCTGTTGAGGTAGTACATGGTTATCATGTTGTCCATTTGGACCTGAATGACCTGACCCCACACTACTGGAGTGAAGGCCATCTGAGCTAGATAAACTGCATGGAGCTCCAACAGGATGATGTGACATTGGGACTCCTTGGGGTTTCAGAGCCTGTGGCCCTGTGGTCCCCAGGTGGGCTCCTTCCCATCAGAGAGAGATGTCGGTTGAGAGAGTGACCATCGGCTCTGAATAGATGGACACACACACTGCTGTCAGATTTCAAAAATATCTCGCCAGGCGTAATTTCATTTACAGAAAATAAAATGGCTAACTGTTTACGACAAAATAAAGACAAGGCAAAGCAAAATCAACAGTTAATAGCACTGTCTGCAAGCAAAGGTCTCTAGTATAAAAGCTAGCATTCCCAGGCTGGGTAATTATCCCACCTGAAATATAAGATTTGAAAATATAAGCAGACCTTGTTCAAACCGATCAGTAGCTCTCTAACCACACAGCATCTAATCTGTGCACTAGGTTGTACTCCTTTTATACCTGGAGTCAACCAGGTAACCACATCAGACTCTTCCCATTCACCTAAGAAATACAGTTTATTACACTAAACAATAATTCTTTTATAGTATGATGTAATGTAATTGTGTATGGATTTCCACACCTCAAAAAAGTTGTTCTGCTTTAGTAGTGGCGTGGCTACTAGCAGAATGACTTTTTGTTCTGCGTTAGTAACTCGTCACAATGCATCCGCCACCAAACAGCACTGTTCATTGGACAGGTGGCGGTTAACTAGTCCATGAGCGAGGTGGCCAGCCAGCCGGAGACTTAGGAAGTGCGGGTCTCCAGAACAAAACGCTGCCACAGTTGAATAGTAAGTTGCTTTTTTTTTTTGGCACCGTACACTGTAAAGAAAAGTGTATGGGAGCCCAAATACACAACCGCATTATATCCTATATAACTTTCAAAACCTTCATTCTGTTTCTTGTAATGCAAGTAACTGTCTGAGCCTTGAGTTGACTAAAACAGTTTGTTACTTACAAAAATAAAACCCATTCTAGGTTCATGCTCCTCTCACAGAGCTGTCTAGTGTATAAGAACAGTGAAGACAAGGCTGTCTGGCTCTTATAGTAAAACTGGAGGGCAGTTGTGAAGAACTTGCAACCGAGGAATGGAGTTGAAAACCCAAACAGCCTCAAAGTCTGAGCTGAAAATATCTTTTAGGGTAATAAAAGCAAATGCAAGCTTCATTTTATCGTTTCTTCCCTTTGTTGGGTTGTACAAATTATTTTGGCCTTATTTGGGCTTAGCGCTTGTGTTAATAGCACGGAGCGCAATGCCCAGCTCGAAAACCAATTTCAATTGAGATAAGTCCTTACGTAAAGGTGTATCAAATACACATAATTCACATATTCAGATTAAGCACATGTGTGCATTACTGTTTGCTTTATTTCCTACAGTGTTTATTTAAAACAGTTTCCTGTAATTTCAGTGCTCCTTGTGAGCAGTTCAATGTAAACTATGAGGCGAGAGAAGCGGACTTTAGGCACTTCAGGAACAGATTCTGTACCCTCGCACAAGCGACAGCCAAACTTTTCCTTGCAGCCAACTAATGCATCCACTTGCTTTCAGTCCAGGTAGGCTTACTCAATGCATTTTCTTTCTTTGCATGCAAATCCTGGACCTGGAGGGATCCTATTCAGAAGAATGTTTGGCTGACTTTGCAGTTTTATTTCTGCCACACTAACCAAAGACATGCGGTCCAGGTAAACACGGTAATAAAATAAATATATATACCAACATAACCTGGACTCGGGAAGAAGTGGGGTTTGTTTTATACATATGTCCCACTTATTAAGAAGTATGCGCTACTAACCAGCAGCAGGACGCAAATTGACTCCACAGAGCACCCTCTTGTCAGTTGCTACAATACTGTAATAAAATCAGCAAGGGGGTTGCCAACATTTTCCTGTTAGGGACTACAGGAGAGCTTAAAATCATGCAGGCATGTGGGCTACATAACCCAAAGCGGAACATGCCATGCTTCCTATTGCTATTTCTTTATTGAGATGCACTTTTATTCATGTTATTAGTGCTACGGTTCACACAGAGGTATACCACCACCTCTAATGCTGTTGGGGGTACATGGAGCATGTTTATACCTGAGCAGACCGTGGGAAAAACAGAGATAGAAGAAGAGATGTCTGCAGGTGGCCTACCTGCAAAGGGAAAGGACAGTTAAAGTAGAAAATAGCAGAGGTACTGTTGTGAACCAGACTTCAATAGGTCGGTCTCTCAAGATAAAAACAGCCCACTGTGACACATTCCTCCCCATCTAAGAGGAAACCAGTTTTTTTTTAACCCCTACTATTTACAGGACAGGTTTCTTACATACCATCACGGATATACCGCAACCAGGCACAGTGTTTTCTGATCTCGCAGGAGAGATTGAGCTTTAGCTCACCCGCCTCAAAGCTCCACTTCGGTCCCTAAAACTCAAAAGTAAATACAACAAGTAATCTTACAACAAAAGGTCAAAGGCTTTCCTCTTAACCATTATCATTATTCTTCACCCTGAGGTCTGATTGTGCCTTCTGAATGTCTGGGTCTGCCCCAAACGGGACATGAAATCTGCATTTCTATGTGCAGTACCTGGTCTGTGTCAGATAATAAAACCTATATGGCTGAAGAGTCGGGTACCACATCATTTTATATGGATTCTCATCCTTCATAACTTGCAGCCAACATAGTGGGTTGTGATCACTCATCAGTTTGAATTCAGAGCCCCTCAGATAAACGTTAATGCTTCAATAGCCCACTTCACTGCAAGGCACTCTTTTTAAATCATGGAGTACCTGGTCTCCCTCTCATGCAGCTTATGGCTAATGAAGATGATGGGGCGTTCCTCCCCTCAAACATTTATTTATATTTATTTATTTATTAAATTTTGGTGATCAGGTAGGCTCACTGAGCCCCGAGGTCCCTTTTCAGGGGCGACCCTGGATTACATGGTAAAATAGGACATACAGTGAGAGTACAAATAAATTTGTCAGAGCAGCAGACACACTTTGTAGCTGTAACATGTTTTGTAACAGAGTTAAGATTTACAAACATTTAAACACAGGCAACGCCAGACTTTGAGTGAAATGAGCTGGCATAGGGCATTCAGCAATTACAGAACCCTGGTGAGGATAAAAGGTGAATTAAGTAGGTGAGACCAGCTTATTGTAGGCTGAGGCATATACTTGGATAGAGAGAAATGGGGAGGTTTCAGGTACCATGGCAGTGGCAGGTGGTGGCAGTGAGCAAGTAGGCCTTGAACCTAGTGCGGAAGGTTTTGATCGAGGGGGCATCCTACACCCAAGGTGAAGTTTGTTCCACAGGACGGGCAGTATAGGAGAAGGACTTGTCCCCTGCCTTGGTCCTAACTCTGGGAATCTCAAGAAGAGTTTTGCCTGAGGTCCGAGGTTACGTGGGTTTTGCTTGGTGGTAATGAGTCCAGAGAGATTAGGTGGGGTGGTGGAGCCAATTAACTTGTATGCTAGGCAAAAGTAGAGGGTACTGGAGGCGAGTTTCAAAAGAAGGCCAGTTGATAAGTGCAAGAGTGTCGCAGTGGTGACTCCTGGACTGGGACTGTGTGGGCAAAGTGAACCACCTTGTTATATAGACCTGTAGTCTATTGAACTCAAGCTTCGCCATGCCCTGAATGACCGGGCTGCAAAGGTCAGTGTGGGGAGGAGGATGCTGGAGGCAATAGCAATCCTAGCTTTGGGAATCAACTGTTTTTGAGGCAGTAGAGGGTGCCAAGTTTTCCATGTATGGTTTGGTAACTTGATCGCCATGGTCCTTTAGTGTGAACCCTTGGTCCAGGGTGAGGCCTAAGTATTTTAGGGAGGCTACCACCTCTATGCTGTACCCGGCCCTAGAGGTGAGTTGTAGGAATTATGTTCTATCTTTGCCAAGGGATCTTGGTCCAAACAGCATGGCCTTGGTTTTAGCTGTATTCAGAACCATTCTGTTCCTTGTTAGCCAGTTCTCCAGTGACAGGAGGTGTTCTTGGAGGGAGGGGCAGAGGGCATAAGTTGTCCGTGGATCGTAGATGACGGCATCATCAGGCGTGCTGAACAACAGCACTACCCCCACAGTGGCCATTCAAGTCATTTGTGAACAGGGAGGAGAAGAGGGAGGACCAAGGATGGACCCTTGCGGTACTCCCTCATGTAGCTGAAGTGGATCCGATGTCTCATCTTTCCATTTAACCTCTGGGTACGCCAGTTAGGTAGCTTTCAAACCACTTGAGAGCATGGAGCTCAAGGCCTATGTTGCATAGCTTGTGTAACAGAAGGTTGTGGTCAACGAGGTCGAAAGCCTTGGAGAGGTTGATGAAGACCGCCCCAGTATGGATCCTTTGTCAGTATTCTAAGCACATCTGCTGAGAACTTGGTTCCATGTTTTGCTCTGAAGCCATGCTAGGATGGGGCAATAAGCTGGTGCACCTCTAAATAGTCATGAAGCTGCCCATAGACCAACTTTTCCTGGATTTTTGCCAGGATACAGAACAGGGAAATTGGCCTGTAGTTGCAGATGGGTTCCTGATGGTCCCCTCAGAATAGGGACAACATTGGCCTGTTTCCTCTGGTTTGGAACAGTACCCGCCTGTAAGGACCAGTTTATGAGCCAGGTCAGAGGTCTTGAGAGGGCTGGTGCTCCATTCTTCAGCATCCTGGGAGGATCCTGTCAGGCCCTCCAGAGACCCTAGTTTGCAGGGACTTTAGGAGGGTGAGGACCTCTTTCACCCTGACCAGTCTCAGATGAAAATTTGGACGGTCAAGGTTGGGGGACACTTGTGTACTGGACCCGATATTTGGAGCAGGGAGTCCAGCCTTGACGGAATCTAGGTTAGTGAAGTGGTGGTTGAGGCCGAGGCAATAAGGGTCCATCATTTAGTAGCTGTCCATTGACCTCTATTGGGCCATGTGTGGACTTGCTTTCTCCCTTTAGCAGCTCATTAATATGAGCCCAGAATAGCTTTGGGTTGCCTAGATTGGTTTTCTGGAGGTGGGTGACATATGCCCTTTTGCGAGTTTGATGGCACGCTTGCATTGGTTTGTAAGGGCTTTAAACATCACTAGGTCAGCAGGAGAGAGGAGCACTTGAACTTTTCCAAGCTTTGTCTTGGCTGATCATCATGGCCTTTAGGAGGAGTGATCCACTTGTGGCAACTGCTTTTTGCCCGAAATGTCTTCGTTGGAGCAAAGGTTTGCCGCCTTTCATCAGAGTTTTCTGAAAGAAGGCAACAGCATCATCCAGAGTAGGGAGGTGCCTTAACGGACTCCAGTCAATGTTACTAAGGAAGGTATTGTATTGATCAGCTGAGAAATTTGAGTAATCACGCATTGTGATGATTCTGGGTTGGGTCCTCATGCCCTGTTCTTCCATACATAGTAGATCAGTGAGTGGTCACTCAGGCATCAGCCATGGTCCCTGCTCATCTGAATGTTAGAGGGTTTGACACCAGAGCCCAGTCTAGTACGGTGTGATTTGAGACAGTACTGCCCCTATACTAGTGTCAGAAGCATCTGTCTGTACTATAGAAGACAAGGAAAATCAGGGCTCCTTAGTACAGGTGAGGAACACAACCCGCCTTTATGTGGCAAAGAACGCTTCTTCACATGCTTGGGTCCATTTAACCTTCGATGGCTTTCTTTTCTTTGTGAGGTCTGTTAGGGACTAGCTAATGTGGCAAAATTAGGCACAAACCTCCTGTAATATCCAGCCAGCCCCAGGAAGGATCTTATGTGCTTTTTTGGTGGGCCAGGGGCTATTAGCCACCTGTGACATCTTTCCTAATATCTGGCTTTACGTGGCTATTCCCTATCAAAACCCCCAGATACTTAAGTTTCCTGCATTGGCACCGAGCACTTAGCTGGATTAATGGTTAAGCCAGCTTTGTGATGGCCTGTAATACAGCAGTGAGGTGTTTCATATGCTCTTTCCAGCTAGGGCTGAAGACCATCACGTCATCTAGGTAGGAGGCTAATAGGCCATGTGGTGTTTCAGGGTTTGGTCCATAAAGCACTGGAAGGTGGCAGGGCCCCATGCAAAGTAAAAGGCATTGTCATGAACTGGAAGAGCCCTGCTGGGGTGCTAAAACAGTCTTATCTCTAGATGTACTGTCTAAGGGGATCTGCCAGTACCCTTTGTGAGATCTAAAGTGGTGATAAACCGCACATTTCCAAGTCTGTCCCTCAATATCATCTATGCGTGGCATTGGATAACTATCAAACTTGAAAATGGTGTTTAATCATCTTAAATCAAGGCAGAGTCTTATGCCCACTTCTTTCTTCTCTACCACCATTATGGGAAACGCCCACTAACTGTAGAGGGTTTAATTACTCCAAGCTGTTGCATCTTCCTGACTTATTTAACAACCTCCCTGAACCTTTTCAGGTAATCTATACAGTTTTTAATGGGGTTGTTCTGGTAACCCTAATGTGATGCTTAATTCCACAAGCCTTGCTAGGTATACAGATAAATGTTTGTTGGAACTGCTGCAACACCCTGTCCAAATCTCTTTGCTGTTGGGGGTCCAAAGTAGGGTTAACAGTTAAATCTTTTAATTCTTCCTGCTTCTGTAGCCTTTGATAGGCGACCTCCAATTCACTCTCTGGTTGGTCTGGGTACACATACAGGGCAGGGGTAGGTCTTTCATATCATCATTTTAGGAGGTTGGCATGATAAATTCTCCTCTTATGCCTCCTGTCAGGTAATTCAGTTTCATAGTTTACAGGCCCTGTCTGCCTATTAATGGTGTAGAGGTTCTGCCACTTCATCTTTAGTCTATTTTCAGAGGATGGCAGCAATTACAGGACCTTATCCCAGGTTTGAAAACTTTGTTGCCCACTCCTGATCGTAATGTACCTTTTGTGCCACCTGTTTCTCAGCATTTTGCTGGTGTGCTGTCATAATATATTTCATTAGCCTCTGCCTCAGCTGTGTCATGTATTCTAGGGTATTGGTAGGGCCTATCTCCCTCCTCCCAATGCTCCTTGATGACATCTAGGAGCCTCGAGGGCTCCTGCCATACAGCAATTCAAAGGTGAAACCCGTAGAGGCCTGTGGCACCTCCCAGTAGGCAAACACTAGGAAGGGCAGATATAGGTCCCAAGCCTTACCCTCATCCTGCACAAACTTACGCAGCATCTTTCTTCATGGCCTGGTTGAACCACTCAACCAGACCATCTTTGTGGGTGATATGGGGAAATGTGGATGGCCCCTATCTTTAGTATTTGGTACAATTCTTTTAACAGTTTAGAGCAGAAGTTACTCCCTGATCTGTCAATATCTCCCGTAGGATGCCTACCCTACTAAACAGTTTTGCTAACTCGACAGCAATTTTCTTAGCTGTGATGGTCCTTAGGGGAATGGCAAATGGGTATTTGTAGTGTAGTCACAGATGACCAGGATTAACCTATTCCCCTCAAGCTTTTCTGTAGGAGTCCCACAATGTCCATAGCAATGCGTCAAATGAAGTAGTGATCAAGGGAGGGGCGAGGGGTACCTTCTCCTTCTTACTGATGGTAGCCACCCTCTGGCACTCCTCACAACTGCAACAGTATTCCACCATGTGATCATGAATAACTGTCCAGTAAAAACGATTAAGGAGCCTACTCAGAGTGCGATCCCTACCCAATTGACCAGCAAGGGAATGTCATGAGCCAAGTGCAATAACTGGGTTCTATGTTTTTCAGGAACTAACAGTTGTTCTGCCACCTCCCCAGTTACAGGATTTATACACTCTCTGTATAACAAATTCCCTTTCATGATACACTTTGGCCCTTTATGATCCTGCTTCCCCACCTGTAAAAGGAAGGGTTTCAAGGTTACATCATTCTGCTGCTCAGTACCAAATCACATTTTTTACAATGTAAAGTATTTCTGAACCAAAGTCTATACATTTTTTGTCCATTGCAACTTTTTCAGTCTCTTATTCCTTTTGACTTCTGGTTTTCCCTGGGGCTCATACACCTCGTCTTCAAAGGAAAAAGTGAGATAATTGTCCCTCTTGTTTAGCCTGGGCTCGGTGGTGACTACACATGGCTTGTCGGTGTTAGCCAAAAATGTCTCAAAATCCAGGTGATAATGTCCAAGTATAACTGGGACGGTAGGTGGGGACAAGACCAACCTTCATTCAGTAAGTAGTCTCGGATATGAAGATCCATTGTAGTGAGGGGTAATAATATGTGTCATCATGTATACATACAACACCGTATTAGGACCTTTAATATTATCACCCTTACCAGGTTAGCCCTCACTAGAGTTTGTCTGCCACCTGAATCTATGAGTCCAGTCACTTCCTTGTCCCCTGTCTTGACAGGTATGATGTACTGTCCCCAATTAGCCAAGGCTAGGTGTGTAGTCTCAAGTTTTTTTGTGCAAAACCTAGCAATATGCCTCTTTCTCTGGCACTCTGACAGATGATATCAGAGTTATATGTCCTCCCAGACCTAAAGTTCTTATTGCCCCTGTAGCTTGGGTAGTAGAAGGGTTCTTACTGTGAGTTGGGTAGCACCAGTTCCAGAATGTCCCTTCTGCCTGCTGGGGCATGCAGTGAGGTAGTCTTCCGCTAAAGTGATGGTCTTTTCCTCTGATTTGGGGTGGTGCTCCTCACTCACACCTGCATATCCTGAGGGAGCACTCTGACAAATTGCTCCAGGATGATGGTCTCCAGAACCTGCTGAATGGTCTTTAAGCCAGGTTGTAGCTACTTATAACAAAGTTTCCTTCAGCCTCACAAAGGCTTCCCAGAGGGCATCTGTTGCATGGAATTTTAAAGTCCAAACCCTGTTGGTATCGCCTCCGGCTGATGTCATACCTCTGAAGGATTTCCTGCCGGACAGAGCCATAGTTCTCAGCCTGGTTACTGTCCATATGGCTGTAAGCAAGCTCAGATCTCCCAGTTAGATAGGGTGCTAACCTGATCACCCATTGGTCTCTAGGCCAATTGCATGCTCTTACCACCCTTTTAAAAGTCATCAAGTAAGCCTCAATGTCATCTGACTCACTCAACTTTGTAATTTTAATGTCCTGTGGGTGTCTGCAGCCTGAGGGGCAGAGGAGCTCCCATGACCTGGATACCCCAGAGAGAGTATTGGACCACCTCTCCTCATTCCACTTCCGGTGTCTGTCTCTCTCTTCTCTCCAGGGCTAATCACTTTACATAAAGCCATCTCTATAGTTCCTGTAGTCCTCCGAGGGTCCCTCTCAGATGGTTCCTCAGTTTCAGTATCTTCACCTTCCTCCTCATCCAGCTCCTTCTTGGTCTTGGCCTTCTTCTTGTCCTCCATGCCTGGAAGTAGTGGCTCCCCCAGCTTCTGCGCCATGGTCCTGGTCAGTACATCCTTGGGTCTTGTCAAGTCCGCTGATTGCACTGGCTACATACAGTGTCCACCTGGATCTCAGCTGATATCCTTGTTGAGGTATCACTGCCTTTAGATATTCCAACTATCCCACCTCTGACACCAAGTGTGAGGTTGGTGGGAATAGATGACACACTGATGTCAGGTTGCAAAAACATCTATGCCAGGCATAATTTTATTATTTACAGAAAATAAAATGGTGAACTGGTTACGACAAAATAAAGAAAAGACAAAGCAAAATCAACAGTTAGCAGTCTTTGCAAGCAAAGGTCTCTAGTATAAAGGCTAGAGTTCCAGTATGCTGGGTAATTATCCCACATTAA
Source organism: Neoceratodus forsteri (assembly GCA_016271365.2). Taxonomy (NCBI): domain Eukaryota; kingdom Metazoa; phylum Chordata; order Ceratodontiformes; family Ceratodontidae; genus Neoceratodus; species Neoceratodus forsteri. Next base: position 693,990,071 of record CM057449.1, read on the forward strand.
ATATGAGGTTTGAAAATATAGCAGACCTTATTCAAACCAAGGTCAGTACCTCTCTGACTTATTAAGAAGTATGCGCTACTAATCAGCAGCAGGACACAGACTCCACATGGCACCCTCTTGTTGGTTGCTACAATACTGTAATAAAATCATCAAAGGGATTTTTCCAACATATTTCCCTCTCAGGGACTACAAGAGAGCTTATACAATATGCCAGATGTTAAATGGAGCACCTTGCTGCAGCCACATCCAAGTGCAGGGCTATTCTTGATGCCCCACAGGGGCATGCTCTCAGACAGCTAGTGTCTGAACACACTGGGAGGAGCAATCTTAGACCGGGTACTCTCAAATGGGATGGAGAGGATCTCAGATCCAAAAGTGGGTAGCCATATGGAACAAGTGACCACCAAACCATGTGGTTCACAATAAACTCAGCTGCAGAGTCAGCATTACAAAAGTGAGGGTACTGGACTTTAGGAGGGCTGACTTGTCAAATGGGAGTGTCCCAAATGCACTAGCAAACAGGCAAGAAGGAGGGTGGAGCAACATTGGGAAACATCAAACTGCCATCACAGAGGCAACAAGTCTTATGTGAAGCAAATAAATAAATCAAAATGAAAAAAAAACACTATGGTTCTCAAAAGAGGTGAGGGAAGGTTAGGAGAAAAGATAGCATTCAGGAAGTATAAGGAAACACAGAAGAAGCAGGACAGAGAACTGTACCAGTTAAAGCAGAAAGAAGCAGGGAAGGCAGTCAGAACAGCAAAGGCCCAAACTAAGGAAAAGATAGCCAACAAGGTTGAGGAGGAGAATAAAATATAGGTACATTAGGGAGTGAAGAAAGTCAAAGGGAAGGATAGTGAGGCTTAATAAAGAGGAGGGTGGGTGGGCGGGCAGAGAGGGCAGTGAAATGCAGGATACTGAAACAAATACTTGATCAGTATTCACAAAAGAGGAGGAGGGGAGGTACCTAATCCAATCAATAGAAGCACTCTGGATAGGGGGTCAATACTAGTCCTTTCACAGAAGAAAGGGTTCTTAAAGAACTCCTAAAACTGAAGGCGAACAAAGCAATGGGGCCTGACATGATGCACCCCAGAATTCTAAAAGAACTAAGGGAGAACCAGTGACACCACTGACTACCCTTTTAACAAATCATGGGAGGATGGAGTGGTACCTGAGGACTGGAGGAGGGTGGATGTGATTCCCCTTTACAAAAGTGGGAGCAAGACAGAGGCAGGAAACTACAGATCTGTCAGTTTGACCTCAGTGGTAGGGAAAATGATGCAATCACTTCTGAAGGAAAGAGTTGTTGCATTACCTAGAAGCCAGTGGGGCACAGGACCCAAGGCAGCATGGATTCACAGCAGGAAGGTCATGTCAGATGAATCTAATCAATTTCTTTGACTGGGTGACCAAAGTAGTAGACCAGCTGAGGGCTGTGGACATACCTACCTAGACTTTAGCAAGTCATTTGACACAGTCCCACACAAAAGATTAATAAACAAACAAATTAGCCAGCCTGGGTAGGGCCCAGGGTGGTAGCCTGGGTAAAACATTGGTTGGACAACAGGACACAGAGGGTAATAGTAAATGGAGTCCACTTCAAAGAAAGGGGTTACATAGTGGGGTACTGCAGGGTTCAGTACTGGGTCCAGTTCTTTTAATGTCTTTATATGTTACATTGCAGAAGGACTGGAAGGGAATGTATGCCTCTTTGCAGACGACATGAAGATCTGCAACAGGGTTGATACACAAGGGGTGGAAAGGATGAGAAGGGACTTGGCAAGGTCGGAGGAATGGGCAGAAGTATGGTAGCTTAGATTCAATGCAAAGAAGTACAAAGTAATGCACCTGGGAAACGAAAACCCAGGTGAAGAGTACACAATGGGGAGGTAGTACAACAACAAAAAATGGAAAGGGACCTGGGGTAGTCATATCAGATGACCTTAAAGGTTAGCAAGCAATATGAGAAGGCAGTAGGGATGGCTGGGGGATACTGGGATGTATAGGGAGAGGCATCACCAGTAGAAAACAGGAAGTTGTTATCCTCTGTACAGACAGTTGGTGAGACCCCATCTGAGTACTGCGCGATTCTGGAGACCCCATCTCCGCAAGGACATTAACAGGATGAAGGCAGTCCAGTGGAGGGCAACTAAAATGGTGCAGGGTCTGCAACAGAAGCCATATGAAGAGAGACTAAGGTTCTGTCCACATTAGCGCTCTTGAAATGTTACAGGCAAGAATAAAACATTACAGGCGTTCCTAGACACATTTCACGTCCACATGTAACGTTTTCCAATACGTGTCAGAAAACGTGTTTAAACCCTGATAGTATCAGGGTTTTAGCACGGTTTTCACATGGTTTAAAAATAAACAGGGTTACATGATCAGTGTGGATGGGAGTCCATGCCATGTTCACTGTGCTTCAGACCGTATTGGTCCTCCGAGACGGGAATGCACCACCTCTAACACCATCACCCTGCTCCCGTAAGCTGTGCCTCCCACTGCTGGTGACCTCCCATCCATCCACATTTCCCAAAATCCAGCAGCTGTGTTTTGCCTGAGGCCTACCTTACAGGCTTTTTCTTCAGTTACAGGTGCTGATCCTGTTCTGTCCGCATCTCACACTCCAGCAGTGGTGGCGCTGCCATGTTTAAACATCCTTTGCATGGCAACGCCCACTTGCATGCTGGGACTTGCATAGTGCCATTAGCATGTCCCACAGTGCACTATTGGGCTACGTGATGGAACTCACTTACTGAACCATTTTCCACAGCACGGTTTACTTAGGAGTTTGGACGCGCTTGTCAGTAGGGTTCAAAACAGAGACCGCAGGTGGACATGCTAGCACGGTAAGTGCTGTAACATTTTGAAAATGTTTCAGTACAGATGCCAGTGTGGACAGGGCCTATAGGAGCTTAATATGTATACCCTTGAGGGGAGAGGGGACATGACAGAAACTTTTAAGTCACCTCAAGGAATCAACAAAGTCCAAAAGGACGTTCCAGAACATCTTCAGAAAAAGAGATGTGCAAGAACAAGGAGACACAATTTGAAGATAGAGGGGGATGGCTCTGGGGCAATGTGAGGAAGTATTTTTCACAGAGAGAGTGATGGACACATGGAATGGCCTTCCTGAGGAGGTTGTGGGGTCAAAACAGTGGGGAATTCAGAATGCATGGGACAGACATAAGGCAATTCTTGTTGGGGTAGGAAGAAATAAGCTGTTGGTTAACTAGGATCTGCAGCTTATCCAATAGGTAGGGAAATGGGCAGATTAGGTGGGCCAAGCAGTCCTTATCTGCTGTCAAAGTCTGTGTTTCTATGTTTCAATGTAAACCATGCAGGCATGTAGGCTACATAACCCAAAGCTGAATATGCCATGTTCCCCTTTATCGAGATGCACTTTTATTCATGTTACATTAGTACTACAGTGTACACAGAGGTATACCACCACCTCTAATGCTGTTAAAGTGTGTGCTGGGGGTATGTGGGAGCATGTTTATACCTGAGCAGACCTTGGAAAAAAAATAAAGATAGAGGAAGAGATGTCTGCTGGTGGCCTACCTGCAAAGGGAAAGGATAGTTAAAGCAGAAAATAGCAGAGGTGTTGTGCAACAGACTTCAATAGGTCGGTCTCTCAAGATAAAACAGCCCACTGTGAGACTTGGACATTGTGCATCCCTGGTCCCAGAGACCAGTTTAACTGCCACCTGCAAATCAGCAGGAAGGCAGGGAAAACAGGTTACTCACCTTTAACAGTAGTTCTAGGAGTGTCATATGATGTTCATTTACACTGTCTGGCAGTTGCCTTTCCTTTAATACTTGGCCAGAAACGTCTTCATGTTGACTCCTCCCACCCAAATGGGTGGTAACTCCCTCAGCTCCACCCCATGACGCCAGATCTTGCCCGCTGGAAGCAGAGGTTGCTACCAAGCTGGGAGGTCAGATGGGTCCGTGTGGATGAACATCATATACAGTCAATTCCACTTCTGTGCAATTCGGTAATAGTACATATTCGCTTGTGTACACACAAACGGCAGGACCCAATTAATTCTCTATTCTTTTTCATTATTTTATCCTGATGTGTGCACTGTCATTTTGGTTGTGGTGCACATTTTGACCAGAACTCACGGTCTGTGTCATTAGGAAATGATTGTGTCCTTAATTTCTCTCTCAGGTGGTGTAATTAGGTGTCAAAAGGTTCTATCAGTATTCAGTCTTTCAATAGCTTGCTGCTGAGCCGCTGTGAATCTGGTAATTGTCCTAATTGATTCAATAGCTCTGTCACCTGTAGCCTGCTAGCGCTTACCTGCGAGCTGTTGTCTCAAGTCGTGCGGGTTGATTTTTTTTTTATCCTGGCTGCCATGGAGAAGTAAGACAAGCTAACATTACTGACTTTTATCAGACTGTTCACAAGAACAATAAAACAGTGAAGCGCCTGTTTTTATGCTTTAACTAACTTCATACAGTACCGTAAAATGTGTATTTTGCACAAATTTTAGCAATTTAGCACTTTATTGACTAAATTAAAGAACATATAACTGCATTTCGTCAAAGGCTGTTATTTATACAAACGTGAAAACCAAAGCATAACAGAGGTAAATTCAGTTCTATGCAATTTCGAAGTGTGCACAATTTTGGCAGGTCCCACCATGTGCACACATCTGGAATTGACTCCTAGAACTACTGTTACAGGTGAGTAACCTGTTTTCTGGGGATGTGGTTATGATGTTCTAGCCACACTGTCTGACAGACTCTAGCAGTTCTCTGGGAGGAGGAGGCAAGGCGCGACACCCCCTACTTCAGAAACAGAAACTGAAGAACTGAGGTCCCAAAACCAGCATCCCGGCGTGACTCGAGGTCAATGTGGTAATGGGAAATAAAGGTCTGTGCTGACTTCCAGGTAACAGCCCTGCAGATTTCCTGGATAGGGACATCCCTAGAAGCAGCCAGTGATGCAGCAGTATGGTGGATGGAATGAGCCTTTGCCCTCCGGGAGGCTCCCTACCTGCCAACCTATAAATCAATGCAGGATGTGATCCACCTGCCAGTCGTCCACTTGGCTGCAGGTCTGCCAGGTGCAGCTTCAGTGTAAGTGACAAACAGCTGGTGAACCTCTCCCCAAACTCCAGCCATGCACTCTTTATAATAAGAGAGCATTCGCCTCAGGTCCAAATATGGAGCCTGTGTTCAGCCTCCGAGGTGTGATTGGTGAAGAACACTGGTAGAGTCATCACCTGGTTCAAGTGAAACTCTGACACAACTTTCAGGAGGAACTTCGGGTTGGGGCACAGGACAACCTTGTCCCTGTGGAAGACCAAGTAAGGAGACTCAACTGAGAGCCTGGAGCTCACTGATCCTTCTGGCTGATGTGATAGCCACCAGGAAGGTGGTCTTCCATGAGAGATGAGACATGTCACACCTGTGCATTGGTTCAAATGGCTTGCCCATGAGCTTTGCCAAAATCAGCAACAAGTCCCACGGTGGTGGTGGTTCATGCACTAGACGGGACATGTGGTCAAGGCCCTTGAAGAAGTGCCAGACCACCTTCTCCTGTGCCACTGACTGCTGACCGGCCCACACCTGGTAAGCAGAGATGGCTGCAGGTGCACTTAAGGGTCATCAACGAAGTCCCCTTGGGAGAGAGACCATAGGCAATCCAAAATGGTAGCCACTGGACAGGTCAAGGGTCCAACCCCTTGCCTGGACACCAAATGGAGAATCTCTTGCATTTTAAGGCATCTGGTCGATTCCTTGCAAGATGCCTCCACCATGGTGAGGACATCTTCGGAGATACCCCAAAGCCTGGAACCTAGCCACTTAGGAACCAGGCTGTCAGGTGCAGGACTGAAGGTCCAGGTGGAGTACCTTCCTGATTGATGGAAAGCAGGTCCAGGCATGCTGGAAGACTCCTTAGGAGCCTGTTGCTGAGGCTGAGGAAATATGGGTAACCAAACTGTCGGGCTAGTACAGAGCCACCAGGATCACCTGTGCCTTGTTCCTCCTGACCTTGAGCAGCACCTTGTGGATCAAGGGAAGTGGAGGGAAAGCATAAAAGAGGCCTGGGGTCCACGGTCTCGAGAAGGCATCGCCCCCGCAGCAAGCCCTGCTGAGGGGGCAGGCACAAAGCAGCTCAGCTTTGTGTTCTCCCAGGAGGTGAACAGGTCCACCTGAGGGGTGCCCCACTGGGAGAACAGACTGTGAACTACCTCTGGGTGGAGGGAACATCATTATATGTTTCACCATCTGGCTGAGGGCATACGCCAGCTTATTTGAGGATTCTGCCACATGGATGGCTAGAATCTGCCTCCAGGCTGTGCATGAGGGTCCAGATGTGGAGAGCTTCCTTGCATAGAGGCAAGGAATGCGTTCTGCCATGCTTGTTGAGGAAGTACATGGTCGTGGTATTGTCCGTCTGGACCCTTTACCACTTGACCCCTGACAAATGGAGCAATGCGGTCAGGGCTAGCCAAACCACCTGAGCTCCAGCAGGTTGATGTGGCATCAGGACTCCTGGGGTCCAGAGCCTGTGGACTCTGTGTTCCCCAGGTGGGCACCCCAGCCCATCAGAGAGGCATTGATCATCAGGATGACCATCAGCTCAGGGCTGATAAATGTGGTCCCTTCCTGCAGATGTTCTGGAACTAGCCACCATTGGAGGTGTCCTCATCCACTGGGTCACAGTGACCAGCTGGTTAAGTGACCTTTGTGCTGGGACCATTGGCTGGCCAGCTCCCACTGGAGGGAGCACATATGCCAATGGGCCCATCAGACCATGCTGGTGCAGGCCGCCATGTAAACATAGAAGGTGCAGAAAGTCCCAGGCAGGGCACAAGTGCCCAACCAGAAATGACTGGGCAAAGGAGGAGGGAACCTCCACCCTGTCCGCGGAGCTGAACTCTTGCCCAAAGAAATTGATCATCTGCGAGGGCACGAGTTCTGACTTGGCCTGCTAATCAGGAAGCCAAGGTAGATGCAGGCATAGAGGGACAGGTCCCTGGACTGCTCCATCTCCAGCTTGGAGGGATCTGCTATCACCCAGTTGTCCAGGTAGGGTACATTTAGACCTCGGCACCTCAGGTAAGCTGTCACCACTGCTATGCATTTGGTGAAGACCCTGGGGCCGAGGAGAGGCCAAAAGACATGACTTGAACTCATAAAGGGTACCCTCTGCTTGGAAGTGGAGGAACCCTCAATGGGACGGATGGATTGGGACATGAAAGAATGCATCCTGAAGATCCAGAGAGCAAAAGCACATGTTTTGCTCCAGAGATGGTATGATCTGGGACAGTTACCATCCTGCAGGTGCGAGACCTGAGGAATTTATTCAGGTCATGCAGATCTAGAATGGGGCGCTAGCCTCCCATCCGCTTTGGCACAAGGAAGTACTTGGAGACAAACCCTGAGTGTTCTGGAGGATCCACAACTTGACCATGACCTCCTTGTGGAGGAGTTGAGCTATGTCATCTCAAAGAGCTGACCGAGTGACTGCAGATACCTAGTTCTGCCATGGGGAGCAGGCTCGCTTGGAGGGTACTGCTCGAATTCCAGAGGTAGACCCTGGCTGATCACTTCCAGAACCCACCTGTCTGTGGTAACAGTGGACCAGATGGAAAGGAATTGGTAGAGCTGGCCCCCACAGGAGGACTCAGGGAAGGCATGACAGGTATGAGGGTGGCAACCACCATCCCGTCACTAAGTAGACTTGGAAGAGGAGGATCCAGCTGAGGAGCCACGGGTCCCTTTCCTCTCGGCTTTTGGACCACTGGAGGCCATGGACTTGGCCTGAGGTCAACCAGGACTGATCCTGCTGGCCAGACTGATGCTGGGCTGGTTTGGCCGCAGGGGTGGAGGATCAAAAGGGCTTGCACTTCTGCTGCTTACAGCCTTTGTTGTTCTTCCGGCTGGATGTCACAGAGTCCAGGGTGGCATTGGACTTTTCAGTGTGCTGGAGGTGACACTCACACCAGGCCCAAATAGTTCAGTGCCCAAAAAGACATCTGCAGCTTGTGCTGGGTATCTGCCATGAAGGTCGAGATCTGCAGCCAAGCCCTATGGTGAATGACAACCGCAGCCACCACTGAGCAGGCACAAGAATCACCAACGCCCAGAGCCATCTGAAGCTGCTGTTTTTCCACTGTCCTACCCTGGTCTCAGACCTGTTTAACCGTGGTCTGAAGGTCCGGGGAGGTGGGGATACCTCATCCAGGGAGCCTAAAAGGGCGTGGGAGAAATGTGTCATCACAACAGCCAAGCTCACCTGATGGAGACCTAGCGAGGAGGCATAGATCTTCTTGGCCAAATGGTCCAATTTCTTGGACTCTTTGGTGGTCTATTGACATCCCTGGTATTGCCGAGTGTCAAACACTGAGTCAGCCACCAACCCCTCAGCCAAGGGTGCTCTATGAATCCTGAAATGGAACTGGTGGGCACCACATACTTAAGGGTCATCTGGGCCGAGGGCACAGGGCAAGCAGTTGGACGCTGCCAAACCTCCAGGGCAGGGTCAACAATGGCCTCAGCCACTGGGAAGGCCTCTGTTGGAGAATCCCTCTGTCCAGAATTTCATGGGGATATCGAGCCCGCTTTTGGACAGGCTCCAGCTTCATCCCTGTAGATTGAGATAGGAGGCAAAGAATGCCCATGAACAAAGTAGGGTCTTCGTCCGTGGAAAGATCCCCAATCAACTCCATGTCCAGTGGATGGGAGTGCAAAGAGGAATCCTCAGACTCTGAGGAGTCCACATAAGCGGACGGCCACCTGTGTCCTTGACCACCGCAGACAGTCAGGTATAAGGATGATTGACAGCCGATGGGGAAGCCTTAGCCAGTTGAGACTCCTTGGTCAGAGCCCTGGCCATCAGCTGTATAGGTGGCAGTTCCATCACAATCGGTACAGAAGCCTGCTTTGGCCTAGCCGACATGTCTGAACCAGCTCTGCTGGGAGGAACGGTGTGGACTGTCCCCACAGGGGAAGTCGGCGTTGGTCTTTGGGTGATGGCCACATAATGGCTGGGGTGGTAGCCGGTGTCTGCTTCAACATGGACAGAACCAGCTGTTGCCACATAAGGTCTTCGTAGCATTGATGCACTTGTGCTGAAGTCTCCTCACCCGAGAAGGACAAAGATGAGTAGCAGCGGCACTGCTTACCATGGTGTCGAGTGCAAGACCGCTGATGTCGAATTGGATCTACTCAACCCGAAGTTGAAGATGACTGAGATCTTGACGTGGTGCCGATGGTGGGCCTTGGATGGAGCCATGGTGCCGCAGCTCTTCATGGTCTGGGTCGATGACCCGACAGGTTCAGTTCAGTGGGCTGGGCCGACCCATCTGTGGTCACAGGTAGGACCGAGTCTTAAAAAGAGAGTTGCCGGCCTCTTCACATGACAACCGTTGACTTGTCGAGAAATATCTCAGGCACATAATCGACCTGCATCTCAGCCAACTGGTCCAACAGGGTTACCGTGAAACCAGCTGCCAAGGCCACGGTTTAGTCGTAGTCACAACTGGAGTTTCCTGAGAACAGGAACTTCCTGGTCCCAGGAGCTAATGATAGTCTTCTCTTTGTCCTTCTTGACCCTACTTGCATGAGCAGGAACTGTGCAACTCAGTGGGGTCCTCCTCTAGTCGAGAGGTACTGGCACAGTTACTTGAAGGAGGCCGAACAGATGGAGCCCAACTGGAGTGGAACAAAGGCCAAGGCAAAAGAGAATTGAGCAGTGTCCTGGGCTGCCTCCTCCTCCTCCTCAAAGGCCTTGAGCTGTTCTAACTGCTCGGCACACCCGCAGCCACAGAGACCACCCAACGGGCATCCTTGGATTTGACCAGTGGGTATCCTTTCTCCAGTCAGCCCAACTTGAGGCAAGCAGCGCAGTTGTCATGACAGCTCAGTTGGAATGACCAATAAAGTCACAGCCCTGCAGATCATGATCATGGCTCCAGACAGTAGATGCACAAGATGTGAGGGTCTGTATGGGACATCTTCATCAATGCACCACCAAACCTGGAAATGGTCTTCTTCCATCACAATGACAATCAAAGAATAAGGTGATGACAAAACTTGAAACGAGTTTTAGAGTAAGTTTTGAATGTAAATCCTAAGATTTGAGCACCAGGGCCTACTCAACATGAGAGCGGTAAGGAGGGAACCTGAACCTTCCAGCAGAAAGGAAGATCTGGTGTCATGGGGTGGAGCCGAGGGAGTTACCACCTGGGTGGGTGGGAGGAGCTAGCATGAAGACATTTCTGGCCAAGTCTTGAAGGGAAAGGCAACTGCCAGACAGTGTGGATAGAATATCATATCCACATCCCTAGAATAACCTGGTCCAGCATTCCCAAGAGAGCATAGAAAAGTTGGCCATCATAATGAATGAACTGGCCTGCCGAAGGCCCAGGGACAACACAGCATAGACCTTTGTAGACCCATGGTCTAGCTTTTATAACTCATCTAGGGCTTGTCAATGTACCAGGCAATGCCGTGCACCAAAACACTATCTGCGACTCAAACCTTCTGCTCAAAGATAGCCAGTGAACCTGGGAAGAGACCCAGTAGGCACTGTATACTTGCATACCATACAGGCTGGACTGCATTGGCTAGGAGGCAGGTCGCTGCCACAGCTCCAGAGTGGAACCAAGGATGGACTCTGCAACAGGAAGGCAACCCCAGGGGAAGTTATCCACCAAGATCTGTGTCAGGGGGTACTTAGCCTGCTTCTTAGGTTCCAGTGAGATCTAGACTCTAAGATTAGCGGCACACAGCCCTGAAGAAAGCAGGCCCTTGCTCTGAAGAAAGCTCCTGTGGGTTATGCTGGGCCCCTAGGCAGTAGATGCAGAGTGCGGATCGGTATGTGACATTTTCTGGGCGCATGTCATGCACCATTTGAAGCCAGGACATGATTTGGGTTTGTCCTATTTCATGGAGAAAATTAAACTCTAAATACTTGTACATTTTCTTTCTCCGATGGAAGGTCTCCAGGCTTCCACACTAATGGACTGTACCTCCTGATGCACTCATGCAGGCAGGAACCAGAACACTGCAGCCTGGATATCCACCCTCCACTTCCTGTGCTCACCAGTTCTTCCTAAAGCAGTCCAAATGTGGTAGCACTACAGGAACTTGGAAACAAAAGGAAATATCCAAAATTTGGTCAAATGGTCTACTTTGTACATTCTGGGAGAAGAAGCCCGAGACCAGCCGTTAGAGAAAGAAAATTCACAGGTATTTAAATTTTGTTTTCTCTCCTAAGCGGTATCCGGCTTCCATATTGATGGGATACACAAAAGCAGTAAATCCCTGACATCCCAGGTGGGAAGAATGAAATTGCCTTTTAAGGGTCCACCACCACCTGAAGAACTCAGCAGCCAAAGACACCTCTCACGAGGCTATCACATTCAGTTTGTAGAATTTGGTGAATATGTGAATAGACGACCAGGTGGCCACTCTGCATAGGTCTGCTGGAGAAGCCTCTCTGAAATCCGCCCATGAGGTGGCCATAGCTCTGGTTGAGTGGGCTTTCACTGGGCCAGGCAAAGGTAATCCAGCCTGATTGTAGGCAGTGGCGATGGTGGAACAGATCCATCTGGCTACAGAGTCTTTAGAAGCTTTTTACCCATGTTTTGTCCCCAGTTAGAATGAACAAACTAGAAGTTTTTCATATGGATTTCATTCTTTAATGTACACCTTCACTGCTGTTCTGGGATCTAGCATCTGAAATTCCCTCCCTTGTCATTTTTCAGGTAAGGACAGAAGAAAGGCGGAAGCAAAACCTGGTTGCAATGGAATGGAGACATTACCTTGGCAAAAAACTGGATCTGTTCAGAGGACTATGGAGTCCTGATGAAAGACAGTATAAGGTTCTTTAGTCGACAAGGCCCCAGCTACGCTGATTCTTCTGGCTGAAGTAATAGCTATGAGAAAGGTGACTTTCATCATGAGATGCATAAGGAAGCCCTTAAGAGGTTCAAAAGGAGCCTTGGGACTTCCGGTGACGCCAACACTTGGGATGGTGGCTTGAGTTCGATCAGAGTGCCCTAGTGATTAAATCTGCTTAAATTCTCAGATAAAACTAACGAAAGTCAGAATTTTAACTGAAATTCAACTCAGAAACCTTACCTCATATGAGTGATTGTAAATTCCTACAGGTCGCAATACTCCCCAGTGGTAAGAAACATGCCTAAAACTACATGGAGGCCACGTGATGCTAGTTCTGTGATCTTGCATGCCTCTATGTATTTGGCCGGTTCGAGCAATGAAAGCGAAGGACACGGCTCAGACAGAGGGAAGGGCCTAATCAGTGCTGATAGCAGGGCCATTATGAAGATGCTGTATAAAATCAATGGTAAAGTAACCAACATCCAAAAGATTTAAATAAGCTTGAACATTGTACCTCTGCAGTAGAATCTCATGTAGAAGTCTTGCAAGCTGAGCATAAGGTGATGGAAGGGCCCTTTACTACTTATACAAGAGAAAGAAAACTGTCAGCAAGGGCAGACGACACGGAGGCCTGTTTATGAAGAAATAACATACTGTGTTTGGGATTCCAGAAGGGCAGAACAACCAGACATGCCAAAATTTCTTGAGTGCTGGTTACAACAAAAACTAGATTTATTGGCAGACTCAGAGTTGGGCATAGAACAGCCCACCGCTAATAGCTCCAAAACCGAAAGTAGAGCCCCGGGCCGCCTGTAATAATTACATTCTTAAGCTTCCTAATTAAAGAGAAGGTATTAAGACTTGCCTGGGGAAGAAAAACTTGAGTTTTGATGGCCAAAAAGTATACATCGATCAGGATTTTACCTACTACATTGGCTAAAAGGAAGAAGGTCCTCACATGGTAAAGCAACTCAGGGAAAAGAGACTAAAATGCAGGTCAGTACCCAGCAAGGTTGTGGATTCAGGATGGAGTTTCAACTAAATCCTTTGAATTGCTGGTAGAAGCTGCACCATTTTTGAAAACGCAAATATACAGGTACCGGATCTCCAGGAGTAGTTAGAGAGGCCAAAGTGGAAGACCTACTGTGGGAAGTTACGAAACAAAGAAGGCCAAAGAACAACAGTGTAATCAAAGGATTCTGTCCCTATACTCAGACCTAACAGGGCAGCTTAAGAAAACCCAGGTACCTGATAAGACAATACCAAAGCAGTCTTATGAGGTGCAAATTTTATCAAAGGAGAAGGTTAACGGGACTAGGGGTTGGCTGTTGTTGTTGTTACACCCACTTGGAGACCCCTTTGATCCCCTCTTGCACATGGGGCCTACTTAAGAAGCAGAGGTCCTCACCATGAGGCGCTATAGGCACACAGGCAATCATTAGACATTTTCTTTTCAGTATATTCCTGGATCCTGAAACCCTAGACACACTCTGCAAAAGACTCAGAGACTTAAGATGGACAGAACTCGTTTATAATTTACAGAGGTTTTAACAGGGAAAAAAAGATGGTATTTTGGTTTAAAAAGGGCATGCTAGACCTAACTTAGAAAGGTAAGTAAAAATCTACGGTCCAAGAATTTTAGAGAAAAGCAGAGATTTGGTAAGGGTCACTATGGCCATTTTGAAGGGTTAATTTCTGAATAACTAGGAACGGTAACATATTCTGAGATTAAACTCATGATATACAGGGATATAATATGTAAGAGTTACACAAAGGTTCAAACAGAACTGGTTTACATTGTAAAAGGTCTAGGTTTGGTTTGGAATTGTTAAATCTTAGCATAAGGCTTGGAAAGATTTTGTGGGGAGGGGTTCAGATACTACCCCAGATTATTGTTTCAAATCTAACAGAGGTTTATAGTTATATTAAATCTGATCGATAATTTGGCCGGGGCCCCTGATCAGAACCCCGAAGTTCAAATAGAAGGAGAAGTACTTGGGTCATCGACCAAGGCTTCAGGCCAAAATAAGCAGGGCGCACCTTCTGTAGAAAAACTATTCTACAGGGTGCTAGTGAGCATCCTAGAGGGACTTCTGACTGCTCATAAGTTAAACTTACTGGTTCTTTCTCTACACAGTTAGGTTATTGGGTTATGGTGTAGAGACAGTGGCGGTTTTAGGCACAAGCAACCAAGCGGTCGCTTGGGGCCAGTCACAGAAGGGCTTACTGGAAGTAGAAATATAAAGCAGAAACCATCTTGAAATGCAAAAAGTGTCAATCTAAAACCATAATTCTTAACCCAGGTATTCTTTCATATTCCTTACTCTCTGCCCAGAGATAGAACATTATGCAAATGACAGAACCTATCATTGGCTCATGCCACTGATTCAAACTACTGCCCTTATCAGCTACAACGCTCCACCAACATATCAGATTTCTTTCTGCCTGACAAGTCAAGATGCCTCGAGACTACCCTCTCAGTCGCTCCTTGTGTGGTTCTTCACTGAAAATAAGTATTTTAATTATGCCTACTGCTGCCTTTAATTCTGTTTAAATTCTACTGTTAGTTTAGTGCTTATTTTAGTGTTTTGGTTTAATTTTCTCGGTTCCTCACGGTTCGGTATAACTGTTGGGGAACCATGCCTTAGATCCCTTTCCAGAGCTTTTATTTCTTATCTCCAGTTCAGTTTAGTTATTTTTAGTATTTTATTTTAAATAAATTCTTGCTTTGTTAGCTGCAGCCAGTTCAGTGAACCGCTAACCCAGTTCAAGTTATTCGGTTCTCAGTTCAGTATTGGAACCTTCACCAGTTGCTGAACCGACCCAACCAGAAAAAATAAGAGTTTACTTTATTTGCGGTTCTGTTTTTCTTAATCAGTTTGATGATGGCAGAAAAACCTAAGAAAACGCTGGACCCCAGGGTTTAAAACTGCCTTAAGTGTGGGGACATTGCCTGCCCGGTGACACTGAGAACTGAGGCACTGGACACCACACCTGAGCCACGCCCGGTGACCCACATTGGGGAATGAGTGTGGGCCACCAGGGTTGGCAGGGAGGAGATGGATTGAGCGTCGGCGGACTACTCTTCATCTCCGGGGGTGATCTGCGGTTGGCGCACTTTGACCCCTGGCAGAGGCTGGGGCTTAACGCTACGCTGCCGCAAGCGGAGGAATGGGAGCTCAGCAGATGCTTTGGTGGGACACGCGCTGGTGCGTGGCAGCCCACTGCTGGTGTCACTGCAGCGGCTAATGCCCATAAGGGAGAAAATATGTAGAAAAAGACCCTGGTGGCTGGTCATGGTGGCTTGATGGCTGTCCCCCGCACGCCATCTCTGGAGGTAACACCCTGAACTGAATCCTGCTTGGCAGGTGAGTAGGGGCCCCACAGTCCTGCCATGGGGGGTAAGCTGTGGAGTTGCACGGGTGAGGGCCTGAAGGAGCAAAGCATGGGGATGGCAGCTGGATGAGGAGATGACCAGGCCAGGGAGAAAGATAAAGAAAAAAAGTGGGAAGTTTTTCCAAGGCAGAGAAGCATGGTTTATGCATGATCTGCCTTGAAATGAATAGTTTTCTGCAGATTGCAAATCTGCTAATCATTTCCACAAAAGACAATTGACAAGAGGCTGGAAAGGCTTCCAAGAAAACTTGAGAAGGGTGCTACGGTTCTGACCAACCCACACCCTTTAAACGGGGTGAAACCTCACTGTCCAAACTGAGCACCCCTGACAAGGGTGACGCAACTTCCAGTAAAGGATGGGTGAACTGGCTGACTCCTCAGTTCCTACCAAAAAGACAAAGAAAACAAAGCACGTTGAACCCTGACTGAGAAACCAAGGGGTTTCATCTGTGCCTCACAGCCTGCCATCCTCAGAAGAGATTGCCCAGGCCATGAAGGCCATACAGGCTTTGCAGGGTCTTATACCTGCTCCAACTTCTCCAACACCGTTCAAGTCCCGGTTGATCTTTCTGTCCCAACTCCATCCCAGGAGCAGATGCAGTGTGAGGAGTATGATTTGCCTGAAATAGATGAGGGTGAACCTATTGAGGCTGAGATCTCACCTGAACAGGAATTTGGGTCTCCTTCTAGAGCAGAGGATTTTCCTCTCATTTTTCCTTCATAAGGAAAATAATGGAAGCCCTTGATCTGGCTACCACAGAGGTTATACAGGATGAGGAAGAGGCCAAATACATGAAAATGATGGGGTTAACACCCACAAAGAAGATATTACTCCCTATCAACAAGTTTTCAAAAAGACTTGTTTAAGGTTTTGCAAACCCAAATTCTGTCCCCCGGATAAAAAGGCAGACAAAAAGTACCAACTGATCAGACAGGGGCTTTGTTCTCTCTCTCACCCTGATCATCAAGGAATAATCCAGCAAGCAGCCTGTGAGAAGGCAAGGGTGCCATTAGCATCACAACCACCTGAGAAAGAGTCATGCTAAATAGATAGTATGGCCAAGAAGGGCTACCTGGTATCCTCACTGGGAGTCAGACAGGCTAATTACTAGGTTTATTCTGCACAGTATCAAAAGTCACTGTGGCAGTCAGGATTGCACGTGGTAGATAAGGCTCCTTTGGGCCTCCCGGATGATTTGGCTGAGATAGCCAGGTTTGGGCTGGAAGCAGCAAACACCAATTTCAGATGGCAGCAGATGTCAGTGATACCTTCCAGATGGATGGCCCTTACCATAGCTCTTAGGAGGTTGGCCTGGTTTAGATCACTAATCTTACACAGGATACCCAAACCAAGGCTAGGATTTTTCTGTGGAGGATCATTCAATATTTGGCCAACAGACTGAGGCTTATATGAAGAAGGTGGATGAGTACAAGGCCACCTATAAGAGCAAGTCAACAAAGGAGAGACCTCCTTCTCCTACAGGTCATACAGAAGGGGAGGCAGAGGTGGAGCAGCCTACACCAGACCTTTTAATCAGGCCCGGGCTGTCTCTCAATATGAGCAATACCCACAGCAGACAAGGTAGTTCAGGAGGCAGGGGTAGAAGGGGCTCCAGGAGGATCCCAGACTACCCAGGCCCAGCCCCAAGCAAAACAGAATCTCTGACTCAGTGGTCAAGGCCCCCTGCCCTATCCCAGTAAGGGGCAGGCTGACTCACTGTTTCCAGGCTTGGGAGTCCATTACCACAGACAAGTGGGTCCTGGAAGTGGTGAGTCAGGGTCTGCCCCTAAGTTTCAAGTAATTCCTCTTTGAGAACAAGGGTGTACAAAACCAGCTTCCTCTTGGAAAAGAAACTATTGGAGAAGGAGGTTCAAAGCATCCTCCTGTTAAAAGCAGTAGAACAAGTTCCACCTCAGCAGAAGGAAAGGGTTTCTACCAAGATACTTTCTCACCAAAAGAAAAATGGGAGTGGTGACCTATTCCAGACCTCAGTCTACTGAACAAGTACTTAGTAAAGCCAAAGTTCAAGATGGTCACATTGGCAGTTATTCTGCCAGTCATTCAGAAGGGAGATTGGCTAGCATCTCTGGATCTGAAAGATGCCTATTTCCACATTCCCATAAGAGAAGCTCACAGAAAATATCTCTGATTCAGACTTCCATCAGGACATTACCAGTTTTCAACCTACTCTTCAGTCTCTCCTCAGTCCCAAGGGTATTTGCAAAGCATCTGGTAGTGGTGGTGGCAGCACACCTAAGAAGGTTAGGTGCATCAGTCTTCCCTATCTTGATAATTGGCTTGTAGTGGAAGCTCACCCAGGCATGTGCAAGATCACCTGCAGGTAACACTAAACCTGTTACATTCACTAGAGTTCCTGGTAAATCCGGAGAAATCTGTTCTCACTCCAGTACAGGTTCTGCACTTCATAGTAGCATAACTGAACACCTTAGAAGGAAGAACCTTCCTCCCTCAGGACAGTGCAAAGCATCTGGCAAATAGCAGCTTCTTTGAGACTGAATGAGTCAAAGCCAGCAAGACAATTTGTGCAGCTTCAAACAACATGAAGTCTTGCTATATTATGACTGATGCAGTTTGTCCCACCATTAGAACTGCTCCGGAGGTGAAAGAGTTAACTTCATGCAGTGCATGGAACTTAGAGCGTGAGCTCGGTTAGAGAAGCTCTGTCAGGGTAATTTCAAACCGAAACTGTCAGATTCTTTACCGCCTCACTGAACAGTCGCCTCCGGAGATTCCTCCTGCTGCTCGTTCATTTTCTCGGTTTAAAGTGTTTTTCTTGGTTAAATTCAACCGTGATATTCTTTATTTTAACCGCAAACCAATCGGTTCAAGCTCTGTCTATGGTATTGTAAGTAATAGATAGTTTTCTGTGTGGAACTTGTAATGTTTATCGGTTCGGTTTGAACCGATCAAATTGTATTTAAACTTTATTCTGAAGCCTTTAAGGCTTGTTAGAGTGTGTTCCGGTTCTTATCGGTTCTAAAAACGGATTTCATTACGCTTTTTCCATGACCCGTGACACGGTTGGGAACCGATAAGGTGTCTTGCCTGGCACTGCCATCAAAAGGGCAAGTTTTTGGTTAGGCTGGCATTATGTCTGAGAAACCCAAAAGAAAACCGGCCCACTGGGTTTCAACACTGTAGTGTCTGTGGGAAGCTTTGCCAAGGCTGACCCACACACCACATGTGTTTATCTGGGATTTGACCACCTCAATGCAGACTGCCAGATTTGCAAGAATTTCCCTGCAGCTACCCTGGTTAAGAGACTTGGTAGGCTCAGGACGAGAGGCCAAAAGTCCGCTGACCGGATGGCCAGCCCGTTCGGTGCCAACCGAACTGGAGGAGTGCCTCTGACCAGGGCCAGACTCTCGGCAAACATAAAGCTGACTCTGAGGAGCCAGTTCCAGCAACGAGAACTAGAAAGTCAGCAGGTGTGGAGTCCAAAATCCTTCCCCAACTGCTGCAGAGATAGCCAGGGCAATACAGATTGTCCAGTCACTTTCCCTGCTTCCTCTGAACCGCCAATATCTGGCAAAAGGTCGGTTCGGTCGGTTCCACCAGTTCAAGAATATGATATAGAAGAGTTTTATGAACCAGAGGAGGGGAGGATGATTATGATCAGTGTGAATGTGACTTTGAAAGTCTGGATGTGCCCATTGAACCGACATCTCCCCAGACAGACCTTTAGGTGAATCTCTCCTAGGCTTGCTGAGTCCCTTCTCATTTACTGTTTTATAAAAGTTGCTGAAACCCTCCAGCCTTTTAGAGGAGGCTTTGGATGAGCAAGAGGAGCCTGACTTTGTAGAGATGATGGATATCCCAGAGTCCAGGAGATTGTCTATCCCTTTACATAAATCTTTTAGGAAACAAACAATAAAAATTTTAAAAGCTCCTAATTCTGTGCCTCCTGTGGATAAAAAGATGGACAGGAGGTACACTTTGTCAGTCCTGATACAGAATTTCTTTCACAGCAATGCAGTCATGTTAGGTAGTTCAGGCTGCAGCCTGTGATAAAGCTAATATTCCCTGGCTTCACATCCTCCTGACAAGGACTCCAGGAAGATTGATGCCATGGCCAAAAACAATACATGGCAGCGCCTTTGGGACTCAGACAAGCAAACTATATGGCTTATGTTAGAGATACCAAAAATCTAGATGGGATACTGTCATGGTTTTAGCTAAACAGGCCCCTGGCCAGCTTGCAAAGGAGCTGGAGCAGGTGGCTGTTGATGGTATTGAGGCATCTAAGGTGCAATTCCATGCTGCAGTGGATTCTAATGATGTATCCTCTAGAGTCATGGCTACATCTGTGGCTTTTCGTAGATTGGCCTGGCTCAGGTGTACTACTTGTCACAGGATACCCAGTCTAAGGCTATGGATTTTCCTGTGGTGGGAAATTTCTGTTTGGGGAGCAGACAGAGAATTATATGAAGAAAATGGATGAATATAGAACCACTTATAGGAGTGCACAAGCCAAGGAACGGCAAGCCACTCCTCAGAGGAAGCCCCAGGGTAGGGGCAGGCCTCACAGGCCTTTTACCAGACCCAGGCCTGCTCTTCAGCCTATGTTCAGAGGGGTTCTTCAGAGGAGAGGAAGACGGGTACGAGCAGGCCTGCTCCCACCCTCAGCCTAAAGCCCCTGCCAAACAGGCACCCTGATGGGATGCCCAGGGTCGGTCTCCATTACCTGTAGGGGGCAGGCTGGCTTACTTCATCCAGGACTGGCAGCTTTAACTTCAGACAGGTGGGTCCTGGAAGTAGTGAGCCAGGGTCTGGTTCTCAGCTTCAAAAATTTCAAAAGATGAGAACCAGATCCTTTCCACCTGCAAACCCTTTAGAGACTCTTGCTTTGAAACAGAAGTCTCAACCTCCTGGCTCTCAGAGCTGTAGAAAGGGTTTCTCCTCACACCAGGGCAAGGGTCTGTACTCCAGGTACTTCCTTACCCCAAAAAGACAGGAGAGTGGCGCCCATCCTGGACCTAAGATATCTGAACAAGCACCTTTAAAACCAAAATTCAAAATGGTGACTTGGGAATGATTTTACCTCCCAAGGCCAAGGGACTGGCTAGCTTCCCTGGACCTCAAGGATGCCTACTCCCATGTTCTTAGAAGCTCCCATCGAAAGTACCTCAGATTCGAACTGCCCTCAGGCCATTATCAGTTCAGAGCAATGCCCTTCGGCCTTACCTCTGCCCCAAGGGTATTCAAAATGTCTGGCAGTAGCAGTTGCTCATCTAAGAAGGCAAGATTGCCATCTTTCCCTACCTGGACGACTGGCTCATTGTGGGTCAGTCTCCAGACCAGGTCAAATCACACCTGCTAGTTACCCAGCAGCTGCTTACCTCTCTGGGCTTTCTTCTGAATCTTCCAAAGTCTGTTCTGGAACCTGTCCAGGTACTCACCTTTATAGGCGCAGAACTGGACACAAAGCAGGCAGAACCTTCCTTCCCCTAGAAAGGGTAAGGACCTGCGGTGGCCCTGGCCTCGTCCCTCACTCTGCAGGTCTCTCGACCAGCAAGGCATTTCCTGCAGCTCCTAGGACACATGGCTGCTTCCACAGCTGTAGTGCAAGGAGCAAGATTTCAGATGAGGACATTCAGTTCCATTTGACAGCCTTCTGGTCTCAAAGAAGAGATCCCTATCCAAGTTAATCCCAGTGACTGAACCCTGATCCAGGCCCTTCAGTGGTGGCAGGATCAGAGCAATCTGAGACAAGGGTGCCTTTCATCCCTCTGTCCCACTCCTTGACCCTACTACAGATGTGTCCCTCTTGGGATGGGGAGCTCACATGGGCGACCTCTCCACCCAGGGGTTATGGTCCCCTCAGGAATCTCTGCTCCACATCAATCTGTTGGAACTCAGAGCTGTTTTTCTAGCACTTCAGGTTTTTCTGCATCTGTTCAAAACAAGGTGGTACAGGTCAGAACAGACAACACCACTACAATGTGGTACATCAACAAACAAGGGGCACTCGGTCTTCGGCCTTGTGCACCGAGGCGATAAGTTGTGGTCTCTGGCTTATTCCCTGAACACTTCCCTCATAGCAGTTCACCTCCCAGGCAAGGACAATGTCCTGGCAGATGCCTAAGCAGGATTTCCCAGGGCCATCACGAATGGTCACTGGATCCCCTAGTACTGGGGATAGTTTTTGCCAGATGGGGCACTCCTCAGATAGATCTTTTGCAGCCCCAGACAATCATCAACTTCCACTTTTTGTTGCAGACCCCAGTGTTGGGCTCAGTCCCCTGGATGCCTTTCTCCTCGATTGGGAAGGAAGTTGCTCTATGCCTTCCCCTTCCCTCTCCTGTTCAAGGTGCTAGTCAAAATCAGGTCTCAGCCCTGCAAGATGATTCTGATTGCTCCAGACTGGGCCAGGCAGCCCTGGTACCCACTCCTTCTGTCCTTAGCAGTCCATCTTCCCTGTGTCTCCCCAGGAACCACAATCTGTTAACCTGTGCTCAGGGAGAGTCTGGTATCCAAATCTCAAATCCCTCAACCTCAAGGCCTGGCTCTTGAGGAGTTAGAGTTTGCTGATCTACAACTTTCTCAGGGTGTTCTCAAATCTTGAAAGCTTCTAGGAAGCCTTCCACCAGGGCTACCTATAACTCCAAGTGGAAAAGGTTTTCCATATGGTGTTCTGGGAAGCATATTTCCCGAATCTGCTGATTTACCCACTGTTTTGGACTATATGGTCCATCTTAATTCTTTGGGACTGAGACCAGCTACCCTGAAAGTGCATTTGGCAGCTGTCTCTGCTTTCATTTCAGCAGGAAGCCCTCTTCTCTTTCTGCTCACCCTGTATTTTCCAAGTTTTTAAGGGATTGCTTCATACCAATCCTCCATTTCAGGGACCCTGCCCTGCTTGGGATCTTAATGTTTGCATTGCTCAGCTGATGCAACCCCTTTGAGCCTCTGTCTTCGGCAGAGCTCAAGTATTTGACTTGGAAAACTGTATTTCTAGTAGCCATCACTTCTGCCAGGCGCATAAGTGAGTTACAGGCTTTATCAGTGGAGACTGACTCTATTTCCTTTCACAGGGATAAGGTAGTCCTCAGGACTAACAGGAAGTTTTTGCCTAAGGTGGTTTCAGATTTCCACCTTAACCAATCTATTTCACTTCCAGTGTTCTTCACTGACCATTCCTCCTCTGGTGAGAGGAGGCTGCAGCTTAGATGTTAAGAGGCCCTAAGTTACTACATAGAGCGTACAAGGGTCACAGGTTTGACTCCTCCAACTATTTCTCACTTATGGTGAGGTTGGGAAAGGGAGACCTGCCACTAAGAGATCCATTGCCAAGTGGATTGTCTCTTGTATCCAATTTTGCTATCAAAAACTGGGTAAGGATCCCCCTCAGGCCTGAGGGCTCACTCTACCAGAGGTACAGCTGCATCTCTAGCTGCTGCCAGAGACATCCCTATCTTGGAGATATGTCAAGCAGCTACTTGGAAAACAGTACACACTTTCACCAAGCATTACTCCCTGGATATCCAGGCCAGGAGGGATGCTCAGTTTGGCACAGCCGTGCTTCAGAGCCTATTCCCAAGTAGGTTCTGTCCCTCCTCCATGGAGGTACTGCTGTGTTTAGTGCATAGTCATAATATAGCAAGACTTGTTGTTTGAAGAAAAATTACTCACCTTAGTAATGTTGTTTCTTCTAATGGAGTCTTGCTATATTATGACCTCCCCCAGCCTGCCCCTCTCAGAACTTCTACTTTGGGTATGGGGTGGCAGTCCACTGTTGGCACTTATTGATGCCCCTTTTATGTTTGGGTGTTGTGTTTTATTTATTTATTTTATCTTATTGTTTCTGGTCCCTGACTTGAGTCTTGTGTTGGGACCAGGAAAATGTGTGAATATTTTAGTAGCCAGTTGGCTAGTGTAGGTTACAGCTTCCACACAGAGCCTTAGTGAGTTTGGCTCAGTAAAGATCTGACTTGTTCTGCTTGAAATTACCCTGACAGAGTTTCTAACCGAGTCTTATGCTTTTAAGTTCCATGCACTGCATGGAAGTTAACTCTTTCACCTCCGGAGCAGTTCTAATGGTGGGACAAACTGCATCAGTCATAATATAGCAAGACTCCATTAGAAGAAACAACATTACTAAGGTGAGTAATTTTTCTTCTGGGACACATGGTTGCAACAACAGGCACAGTTTTGGGTGCCAGGTTCCAAATGAGAGACATACAGTTTCACCTTGGTACATTGGTGCCAAAGGAAAGACACTCTTTCAAAGCCAATTACAGTAACAAGAACATTGCTGTAAGCCCTTCAGTGGTGGAAGGAAGCAGACAACCTCAGGGAGGGGGTATCCTTTCAATGAGAAACCCCATCAGTCATTCTTACAATCGACGCCTCCTGTTAGGGTGGGTACCCACTTAGGAGAACACACCACTCATGGAACCTGGTCCAGTGCAGAGTCACTCCAGCATATAAATTTTTGGAGCTGAAGGCAGTGTTCCTGGCACTGAAGGCATGTGCACCACTACTACAATGAAAAGTGGTGCAGGTCAGGACAGACAACAGTGTACTACATAAACAAGCAAGGGGGACAAGGTCAGCCCCTGTACATTGAAGCAGTGAAGATCTGGAGTTTGGCTTACTCACTGAAGGCCTCCCTACAGGCCATTCATGTGCCAGGGAAGACAATACCTAGCAGATGCCCTGAGCAGAATCACTCAGGCCCACCACAAGTGGTCCATCAACAAGCAGATACTGAAGGCAGTATTCAGGAGGTGGGGCGCACCAGAAATAGATCTCTTTGCATCCCTCGAATCATCATCTGCCCTTTGCTGCTGTAGACCACCAGCCAAGGGTACAATCCCGCTGGATGCTTTGACAATGGACTGGTCAGGAAGAAGCCTATATGCTTTTCCTTTTCCCGTCATTTTCAGAGTTCTGATCAAACTCGGGTCACAACCTCAGCCAATGATCTTGATAGCACCAGACTGGGCCAGGCAGCCATGGTACCCTCTATGATTCTTCATGTCTGTAGCTAAACCAATACATCTACCCAGGAGGCACAACCTGCTGATCTCCCATCAGGGCAGGATCCTGTACCTGAACTTCAGATCTCTTCAACTCAAAGCATGGCTCTTGAGGACTTAAGAGTTTGCACACCTAAGTGCCCTGGATATCCTGAACGGCTACAGGAAGCCTTCTACTAAGAAGACCTATGCTTCAAAATGGAAGAGTTTCTCTGTTTGGTGTGCTTCAAAGGTACCTCCCCTCTCACGTGGGGATACCAGCTGTCCTGGATTATCTTAACTATTTACACTCCCAGGGCCTGCAACATACATCCCTGAAAGTGCATTTAGCCTCAATATCTGCTTACATTTCTGCTGAGGAGCACCTCCATGGCATCCAGTCCCATTTTCAAAAGGTTTTTAAAGGTCTGTGCCATTTTCACCCACCTATTAGGGAACCAGGACCAGCATGGGACCTGAACATATGCATTACCCAGCTCATGAGGCCCCATTTGAGCCCATGGCTCCAGCACACCTAAAGTATGTTACCTGGAAAACTCTTTTTCTGGTTGCTCTCACCTCAGCTAGAAGAATTAGTGAGTTTCAGGTCTTGTGTGTCTAGAAGGATTATCTTTCCTTTCACAGAGACAAGATAGTATTATGGACAAATAGAAAATTTCTCCCCATGGTGGTCTCTGACTTTCATTTGAACCAGTCCTTTACCATGTCAGTCTTCTTCACTGAACATACTAGTTCAGGTGAGCGCAGACTCCATAGTCTGGATGTCAAAAGGGCATTAAGTTACTACATGACCCACACCAGAGATCATGGGCAAGACAAACGGTTGTTCCTGACTGATGGGGATGTGGGTAAAGGTAACCCAGCTTCAAAGAGGTCCACTTCTCACTGGATAATCTAGTGCATTCAGTTTTGCTATTCAAAAGTTGGCAAGGAGCCCCAGCAAGGCTGAGAGCTCATTCCATTAAGGGGCATAGCTGCAACCATGGCAGCAGCCAGAGATGTTTTATTAGTGGAGATCTGTAAAGCAGCTACCTGGAGGAAGGTACACACCTTTACTAACCACTATAGTCTAGACACTTAATCCAGAAGTAATGCCAGGTTTGGCACAGCAATCCTGCAAAGCCTCTTTCCAAAAAGTAGGTTCTGTGCCCATCTCCAAAGGTATTGCTTTGAAGTCTGCAGAAAATTAGGAATATAGAAGAATACCTGGGGTAAGAAGGAAAAATTACTTACCATAGTAATCTTGTTTTTTCCAGGGTATTCTTCTATATTTATAACTCTCCCACCCTGCCTCCCTTCCAGAACCAAAGCCTCTACACTCCTAACTGAACTTTTAGATATGGAGTCCCAAACACTGACATACGTTGTTTAAACCCTAATGGGTGTAGTTTTTCCTTCCTTCTTTTCCAGGTGATTCTGGCATTCGGGGGTTGGTTATGTTAATATTTGTAGTTTCTACTAGACAGTATAGTTTTGTTGTAGATAGATAGATATAATTATAGTTAAAATTGCCTTGCAGGCTCCTTAGATATCTGATACATTGGTGAACGTTGCAGCTGATAAGGGCAGAAGTTTGAATAGTGGCATGAGCCAATGATAGGTTTTATCATTTGCATAAAGTTCTATCTCCGGCAGTTCTACTTAGGAGGCTGACTGCAGAGAGTTAGGAATGCAGAAGAATACCATGGAAGAGACAAGATTACTACGGTAAGTAATTTTTCTTGTTGTCATCACCATTGCATTCATAGAATTCTTATCACTTTTGGATGTGGATTGGAGAAGGAGGATGGGGGTGATGTGAAGCAGTGTATAGGGCACCACAAGTATTTCTGCTTGGGGTGCCATTAGGTCTTAAACCGGTTCTTGTAGAGATGTTTGAAATGGTTGTTAATCATGGTTATATGTATATGTGCATTTCATTAATTGTATGTAATGTGTTAAATGTTTTCTTTATTTTGCTTTTTTAGTACCTGGAAACAAGGGATGGGGTTGGGGGTGGGGAGGGATCTTAATGAAGATAAAGTGTTCAGTTGGATAGTTTAAATATTTGTGGATGGAATGTAAAAGGGATCAATAATGTGGTTAAAAGGACAAACATTTTACAAGAACTAGAGCGAGTCAAATGCGTATATAGCTTGTTTACAGGAGACCAGGCTTTCCTCATGGAACACCTAAAACTTAGGAGTGCCTGGGTGGGGAGTATGCTGATTCTCATCCAAAGGCAAATAAGCAGGGGTGGTGATCCCGGTTAGGAGAGGATTGCAGTTTCAAGTTACTCAGGTGTTTTCAGAGGGGGTGGTAGGTTTGTGAGGAGATATCAGGGAAGTGGTCAGGATGTCTGTTACACATAATAATCTTTGTATGCCCCTATACCACCCACGGAGGAATTTTTCAGATGGACTTTCCAACACATTGCTTCTCCCTGAGGCTCAGCTCCTGTACCTGGGGGATTAGAACTGCGTAGAGGACCAAGAACTAGATAGAAGTGCCCAAAATAGAACTAGTTTAAAGGAAAACACTGGGAAAGACACAGCTTTCCTCAGATACTACATAAACTCTCAATTAGTGCTTTCAGACAGCAACAACTTTTTTAATGATTCAAAACAGCTACCCACAACTTTCACTTTCTGTTGCTTGCAGTCACCATCTCATGAGCAGCAGTGAGATTCTTGAGCTCACTGTATGCTAATATGTCTCTTTCATCTCTGCTATTGGTTGGCAGGACATATTAGCATAAAGTGAGCTCCAGGAAGCCTCTGCTGCTCATAAGATGGTGGCTGCCAGCAATATAAAGTAAAAGTTGAAGGCTACCGTTTAAATCACTAAAAAGCAATTGGAGGTAATTTAAAAAATTTACTGCCTGAAAGCACTACTCAGGCATTTTTGCAGCGCCGGCAAAGCTGTGCCTTTTCCAGTGTTTCCTTTAAGAGCTGGCTCAAGGTTATTGAAAACTCTAAGAATAGTCCAGATCCGATTGCCCCACCAAACAAAAGAGTGGAGGAGTTGCCCTTTATTATAAAGAACATCTCAATGTCTCTGTACTCCAGTCTTGGATAACAAATCACTGTGAAGCTCTGCATACGGTTCTACAACTAGGGGTGATAAAAGGCTAAATCTGATCTGTGCCTACAATCCTCCAAAGGGCTCTCCTTGGCTTAAATGGGCTCTTGGATAATCTGGCCACTCTAAAGGGTAGATCTGAAGTCATACTAATGGGAGACTTCAACCTAGACCTATTAGGAGTCACGCGTACATATACTGAAGCTCTTGCCCGACTTAACCTCGCTCAACTTATCTCTAGCCCTACACGCATCTCTTCCAACTCGAGCACCAACCTCTCCTGGACTGGATGGCTACAAATAGAGCAAATAAAATAATTGCTGCAGGGACCTTTTTCGGATTCTATTAGTGATCACCTGCCTACTTTCTGTATCTGGAATGGTCACTGCCTTAACCCCCCAAAGAATCATTCAATTTCGGATTTTGCCAAACTAAACTGAACTGCACTTCTCAAGGATATTAATAATATAGACTGGTCTCCCATCTATCACACTGATGATGTAAACACTGCACTTGAATACCTGATGTCTCAGCTTCTGCCCTTCAGCATCTGCACATCCTCTGAAAAAAAGGTGTCTCAGGGTCTCCCTAATAAATGGCTAAAAAGACCTCCTTCAAACCATGATAAAAGAGACAAGGCCTGGACCTTGGCAAAGAAGTCCCAACAATCAGAAGACTAGGTTAACTATAGACAACTGAGAAATGCCTGCAAAAAGATATTCGGAAGGCTAAAAGGAGCTACTGCCTTAAGCTTCTCCAGTCTTCAGCGGGTGATACCAGGGGTTTTGGAACCACATCAAAATTTCATTGGGCAAAGGCACAAGACAGCCATTACCGATATGACACTGAATGACGACACTGTAATAAGTTACCTACTATTGCTAATGCTCTAGTGCACATTTGGATTCTCTGAATACACTGAGAAATTCAACCAACTTCTTTCACCTCCTCCTGAGGTGCAACTTTTGCATGAAACCCCTTTTCATCTCACATTAGTCTCCTCCACCGAAGTGCTGCATCTCCTTAAATCAGTATCCACTTATGGATCTGCTGGCCCGGATGGGCTACTGCCAAGCTTCTGAAGCAGGCAGCCCCTGCCCTTGCTGTTCCTATTGCAAGAATCTTTAATCTTTCCATAATAACCCAAACAGTACCAACATTGTGGACAACCGCCGCATTGTCCCTGTTCACAAAAAGGGATAACCAAAATATGTCAAACTATAGACCGATTGCCATTCTTCTACCCTAAATAAACTTCTCGAGAAGGCCATCGCTACTCAGGTCACAAATTACCTGCACCTTCACAACCTTATATCCCCTACCCAGCACGGATTTCAAACAGGACACAGCACCACAACTGCACTACTTCAACTGACAAATGCAGTCCTTACAGTGATGGATAAAAGCCTGCTCACTGGGGCTATATTTATCGATCTCACAAAGGCATTTGACCTTGTGAATCACTCTCTGCTACTTTCCAAACTGTCCCGCCTTGGCTTTGACCTGTCGACCATCTCCTGGTTTGATAGCTACCGCTCAGGGAGGTTGCAATTTGTCCAAATTTAATCCGCGCCTCAAATCTTTCTATTACCTCTTTGGAGTCCCCCAAGGATCTATTCTTGGCCCACTACTTTTCTCCCTTTTCATTAACAACTTGCCCTCCCTTCCTGCTCCTCCTCATTGATCCTTTATGCTGATGACATGGTGCTTCTCTCCAGTGGTAAAGATCCCTTATCAGTAAGAGCACATCTTCAAGCAGACTTCAACTGCTTGCAGGAGTGGTTACTACAGAACAGACTCCTAATGAATGCTAAGAAAACCGTAATTATGCTTTTTGGCCCCTGTCAAGAATCAGATATCTTACTCCAGACTTATTGATACATTCTCTAGATGACTCTCTTGAATTCGTTACCTCCTTCAGGTATCTAGGAGTCACTCTCGACCCATCTCTTGACTTTAACCTCCACATTGCGGCTACATGTAAGACAGTTTACTCAAAACTTGATCTTGCCTTTAAAAGTAGGTCCTCCCTCAATGATGTTGCCCGGCTTGCTATTGCACAAGGATTTCTCCTCCTGCTCTGACATATTGCTCTCAGGTTTACTTTAAAGCTAGCAAAGGAGCGCCCAGAAATGGAGCACCTGCTATAACAGGATATGCAGATTTGCTCTCTCCGCCACAGACTTACCCATCATTGCCTGCTCTACTCGAAACTAAATTGGCTCTCCCCAGACTCGCCAGACACTTTTCTGCAGGGCTGTACAATTGATAATATGATCAGAACAGGGTTCCCTAAATACCTTGCCGAACTATTAACTCAGCCCTCCCAAGCATACCTCCTCAGGACATCTGCTCAAACCCAACTTGAAATTCCCAGATATCTCACAAAAAGGAGAACGATCCTTCGCCATATCTGCCCCCACTCCTGGAACTCCATTCCTCCCACATCAAGCTCTCCAAATCCCACAAGGCCTTTAAACTGGTCTTCAGGCACACCTATTAGAATCCGACTGCTGCTCTTGTGCTGTAAGTTGAGCCTCTCTCTAGCATTTTCTCCTCCCTATGGCACTTACTGATTTCCTGCTGGTCTCCAAAATCTGAAAATTTCCCACATTCAGCAGAAATCCTATTGTTATAATGCTACTTCATTTAAGTTTTGTTTGCTGTTTGTCATTTCAGTTTAGTCATTGATGTATCATCAGACGAAAGTAATTAATGTAATGTTATCTGTTTCTCTTTGTCATCACTGATAATGAGTGTACCTGGCTGTATACTGTTCAAATGTTTGTTCTCACCTCATGCCAGGCCATGAAATATCTTTAATGTTGACTCTGGTCTCCCTGTCTGTACTCTCCGGTCGTGCCTGAATATAGGCAACATTGTTGTCTAGTGTACTTACCCGGTAAACAAAACCAAATAAAATAAATAGAGGGAGGCCTAGTTGACCCATAAAGGATACAGAATCCTCTATGAAGGAATTTACATTCTATTCCCCAGCTAGCAATTTGTATTCCCGCTTGGGTTATATACCCAAAAGAAAATAGCACACACGATAGTGGAAACAAAGGCATGCCCCTTGTTCCTATCAGACCGTGCACTGATCCTGTACAAGTTACGGTGGGAACCTCACATCATGGAGGTTTAATGCAGCTACTACAAAATAAAACTTTAGAGACTCCACATAAGAAGTTATTAAAACTTCATAAGAGAATGATATGGAGAGACACCAATAAAATTTGTGATGGACAGCATGAAAGCAGTGGTGAGAGGTCATGCGATATCACAAGCAGTTTTCATCAAAAAATGCACCAGGAGGGATTGTAAGGGTAGAGTAAATCTCAGAACTTTAGAAGCAGAGCATAAAGGACGAGATGCACAGTATTAAATAAAATCAAAGAGGCCAAAGAAAAGTTAAACACCCTAATATCAAGGAAAGCAGAAAATGCAATCAGGTTTTTAAACCAAAAAATTAATGAAGGTGGGGAGAAGACAGGAAGGCTACTTGCCCTCAGACTCAGAAAACAGGAAGCGGAAAGATATGTGGCAAGGATAAGGAAGGGGATTGGGACGAGGAAGGTAACAAACCAGAGGAAATAGCAGAAGAATTAAAAAATATTATGCTAAGTTACATAGGAAAGAAAGGCAGGAGGGACATACTGAGAGGATTTTTGAGTTTCTGGAAGGTGTGAAACTCCCTAACCTTTCCAAAGAGCAGCAATAGTTTATAGAGGCTCTTTTACTGAGAACAATATAAAAGAAGTGATAAAGTCTTTAAAGGCAGGGAAAGCCCCGGACCAGATGGCTACATTGTAGAATTTTATAAGGTTTTCTCCAAGGAGCTGTCACCATTACTCACCAAGGTTTGCAATATAACGATGAGGAGGTAGTAACTCCGGATACCTTGGGTGGCGGGCAACAATCTCAGTGCTGCCCTAACCAGGCAAGGAGGTACTTCTTGTGCAAATTTTCACCCATATAAATTCCAGGGATGGATCTCAAATATCTATCATGCCCCCACTGCCAAGGTCAGGGTTAATGGACTATTCTCCCAGGAGTTTAATTTTGAGAGGGAACTAGACAGGGATGTCCCTTATCCCCACTACTTTTTGCACTGAGTATGGAGCCTTTAGAGGCCAAGATCCGCCAGGACCCAGATTATAGGGGCATTAAGGTGGGAGGAGGAGTTCATATTTCGCTACGCAGATGACACTTTGCTATATGTTTCAGACCCAGAGAAAGCCATATCACACATACTAGACTTGTTGTCTCAGGTTGGTAGTATGTCAGGTTTTAAAGTAAATGAAGCTAAACAGAAATGTTGCCTCTTCGCTTCTTCAGATGGGGTCAGATTACCCACCTTAGGTAACTTCAACTGGGCCAGCACTGGCTTTAGATATTTGGGGTGGATTCCACGAAAGATGGGACAATTATACCAAACAAGTTACCTGAAGTTGTTAAAGAAGTCCAGGCAGATTGTGGCAGATGGAAAGAGCTTCCTCTATCTCTAATGGGAAGGGTAGAGGTGGTACGAATGAATCTGTTACCCGGTTTCTATTCTTCTTCTCCTTGATTCCTCTCAGACCCCCACTTTCTGGAAGAAACTTAAGACTACTGTATCAAGATTTGTATGAAGGAAAAGGCCTAGAGTGAGAGGGGCAGTTCTGACAAGTACGAAAAAGAAGGGGACTGGGCAGACTTTAAAGGGTATTTTGGGCTGGACAAATACAACATATTATTCCCTATTTACGGGGTTAACATCCCATGTGAGTTGAACTACAGAAAGAGACAAGGGGCTGGTGGATTTTGGTGATCTGGTATATATGGATCAAAACAACCTGAGATTATTAGATATGCCAAGTCCATGGCCACAGGGATTAAAAAAAACTTGGAGAGAGATCTGTTCAAAATTTTATCTCAAGCTCCACTTAAGGGGAGACACTCCCCTTAGAGCGTGTCTAGATTTTCTACCATTTAAATTATCAGGTTGATTAAAAGGATAGAACTCAAAGGGTCTCTCAACAATAGGTCAGTTCCAGAAAGGTGGAGTTGAAGTCATTTGCACAGCTGTGTGGGGAGTTTATCTTTCCTCCAGAGATTTTTTTCATTTTCTATAATACAGGCATTATTTACAAGATCCCAACAGGGTGGCACAACTAATCTCAGACCCTAACCCACTGAAGCTATTACTGATAGATACGGCTAAGGGACAAGATACTAGGAGGGTGATATCCAGAATATATAAGTTTTTAACAGAACTAAAAGTGGAGGAGGCAAAGCCAATTAAAGATAAATGGCAGTCAGAAACCCAGCTAGCATTATCAGATGAAGAATGGGTAAATGTATGGTCAGGAATTTCAATGACAATAGCTTCACCTTCACGGAGGGACTTCCAGTGGAGGGTAGCAATTAGACATTTTCGCACCTCAGACATTACAAAACATTTGAGGTGGGTTTCTCAGAGATGTGTTGGAGGAGATATCACGAGGCAGGCACTCAAACGCACATCCTTTGGTCCTGCTCGATGATAAAGACATACTGGAAGAGGTGTAGAGAGAGGTAGAGGAAGTATTTGGATTTCCTTCCACTGGAACTTCAAGTTTGGGTATTGGAATTGCCCCACAAGGAGTAAGTTCCAGGTCTCAGAAATATGTTTTATATAATGGTGGCACTGCCCTTAAAGCTATAACACAAAAATGGTTATCCCCAGCACAACCTACAGTGGAATCTTGGTTAAAAAACTGTCAGTGGATAATGACTATGGAACAGATGACAGCCAGGATCCGGCTTCAGAAAGATAGGTTTATCAGTAGCTGGCTGCCATTCTTCCATTATATAGCCAATAAACAAGGGAAAGACATTGTAGATATTCTTGCTGAACAAGAACAATGAATGATGTATTCTCTCTCTCCGGACCTCCTTCTGCACCCTAGTCTCACAGTTTAGTAGGGAAGCACCCTGCCCTAAATCACGTATTTAGAAAATGAACTATTTCCCAGGTATGAGTTGTCTGTTGTTAGGATTAATTTATTTAATTTTATTTAATTTTTATTTTTATTTTCAATACAGGTTGAGTAAGTGTAATAAATCAACTATGTCTACAGACATAACTGCAACAAAGTAATTAGGAAGTTAAACACAATGCCAGAGGTATTGACCATTTTGGCTGATTACTGTTTGTTGGATAAGTTTTCATGTTAAAACTGTCTTTATGTAATGTATGTACATTTTGTATGAAGAAAAACTTTAACAAAATATAATTAAAAAAAGGAGCCTTGGACAAAGTTTTGAGAACCAATTGAGTCTCCAAGGGGCACCCTTGGTTTGATTGGTGGGCATTTTAATGTTGCCACCCGCATAAAAAACTTCTAACATGTGGAGGGGAACTCAGAGACTCCTGAATCCACTAACATGAACGCCCCAAAGGCAAAACCTGAACTTGTAAGGTGGCTGGTTGCAGCCCTTTGTCAAATCCGTCTTGCAGAAACTGGAGCAGAATAGGTAATGACATTGGCTGGTTTTGTATTTGTTTGGATTGAAGCCAGAAATGAAAATTACGTGACCTACCGTAATTCTTGATCTTCTTGGACGAAGTCTCCACCACTCATTCACACTAGTGGGACTACGCCAGAGGTGCTAGGACTGAGTGGGGCCAAAATCTTCAGGAGGGCAGGTGCCAAGGTACTGTAGGACCATTCATGCACAACACCATGAGACTGCCATATAGGCTATCGTCGACCGACCTCCAACCACCTCAGTACCTTTTTACTGAGAAGGTGCAGCATAAACTAACCTAGTGAAACTAACCCATGACAGTCATAAGATAGTCCGAATGACCCATATAAGAAGGGTCAATACAACAGTGTCTTCACAGCCCAGCCATCGAGGGAGTGAAGACCAAAAACAAGATAAATGAGCTTGGGGATGGTGGGTGGGCATGTGAATGAGTGGTGGAGACTTCGTCCAAGAAGATCAAGAACCTATTCCCTCCCCTGGGAATCAAGGTAGTACACATATGTGCTCATTGCACAAATACAGATAGAATACACTGGAATACCTATTGATGACTGGGGGACTATTACTCCCCACGTAAAAGAAAATCATACCCAAGCGCAGATGTGATTAAATATTATCTAAGAGAGATTTTGTGTAAGATATGGATAACCTGTAATGAAGAATGTACACCTAACAAGTTCTGCTACTGTATAATTGTATAACCTATCATCTGGATAAGAAAACTTTAATAAAATCTAAGTATCAAAAAACCCAAGAAGATCAAGAATTACGGTAGGTATGCAATTTTCATATCTTCCTGGACATAAAGTCTCCGTCACTCATTCAAACTAGTGGGAGAGTACCGAGCCAAAATAATCCCCGAGAAGGGTGGCAGGAGAGAAAGGAGCTCACTCAGGACAGAAGTCCATTGAGGATTGTCCTACCAAGGGACAGATGCTGTCTGGCATGGACATCCAGGGTGTAGTGCTTCACAAAGGTGTGCACAGAGCTCAAGTAGCTGCATTGCAGATGTCTGCAATGGGCACATTCCGTATTTCTGCCAGAGATGCCATGACTGCTGTAGTAGAGTGGGCATACACCCTGCCTTCCAGCTTGACCTGCGCCATCAAGTAGCAATGACGGAGACATGCTGCTAGCCACGCTGAAATACACCTAATGGCAACTGACCCAGTCGGGCCATGCTGAATGAGACAAAGAGTTGCTTGATTTGTGGATCTCTTTCGCTCTGTCAGTGTAGAACCACAAAACTCTTTTACATCCAGAAAATGAAGGGTATATTCCCTTCATTCTGGAAGTTTGCATAGCAGGTTGGAAGGACCAAGGGCGGTTAAGGTGGAATTTCAAGACTACTTTTGAAGAAATCTAGGGTGAGTTCTGTGAACCACCTTGTCCTTGTGAAATACTGTATACTGGAGGGTCTGTGACCAGGGCGTGTATTTGTGGATGTAATGGTAACAAGGAAGGCAGCCTTCCAGGTCAGGAACTTCAACTCGCAGGTTGCTACAGGCTTGAAAGGTTTATGAGTGAGCATGTCTAGCACAAGGTAGATATCCCAAGTGGCTACCAGTCTCCTGACCGATGGCCTAGTGTGGAGGACACCTTTAAGAAACCTTTTAACCAAGGGCAGCTGAGTCACTGACATATTGTAGATAGGCTCGTGGCAAAATCGCACAGAGATGTACCTTCACTGTCAAGTATTGTAGCCCTGTATTTGACAGGTCTAGCAGATACTCTAAGACTTTATTTGGTGGGCAAGAAAAGGGGTCCAGGGATGACTTTGCTCACCAGATGTAGACTCGTTCCACTTTGCCGTGTAAGTCTTCCTAGTGGATGGTTTGTGTGCTGCTAGGAGAATGTCTGAGACTCTATGGGAGATGTCAAATCTACCCACTTCTATCTCCTCAAGAGCCAGGCATGGAGATGAAAGGACCTCAGGCTGGGATGGACCACTGGGCCCTGGGTCAGAAGGTCCATTTGAAGAGGTAGTTGTCTTGGTGGAACATCTGATAATCTATTGAGTAACAGAAACCAAATCTGACGAGGCAGTATGGGGCAATGAGGATCATTCTGCCCCTCTGCCTCCAGCTTGAGCAACACCCTCAGTTTGCTATTCGCTGTTTGGTATGTAACAAAAACTTCTGTAACCTCCTGTCTATCATATTGCATTTGTGTTGCTGTCTATGTGTTGAATCCACTGGAACTGGCGAGAGCCTTTGGAAATGAGTCCTTGACTCAAAGGGTTGTAATTCGATATGTATAAAAAATAAATAAATTAATGGAAGAGGAGGAAATGCGACAGAAAGCATCTTGTCCACTGCAGTCTGAATGCATCCTGACAGAAAATGCCAGGTTTTGGATTTCTGGAGCAGAATAGAGGCAATTTTATGCTGAGTGGGGATGCAAAAAGGTTCAGGTCCGTGTGCCCCACTCTTTGAAGAGTGTTTGCACAATGTTTGAGTTGAGACACCACTCATTTGGATCTGTCTCCATTCTGCTGAGGCGATCTGCTAGATCGTTCTGGACTCCAGGCAGGTAGACTGCCTGGATCAGGGCTTCATGTTCCAGGCACCATTCCCACACTCTCATCGCTTCCCTGCACAGAGTGAGTGTGTCCTCCCACTTGTTGATGTAGTATAACATTGCCTTGTTGTCCGTCTAAAGGAGAATTACTTTGACAGAGGATATCCTTCAGGGCTTGGACAGCGTACAGGACAGCTCTCATTTCCAGGACGTTTGTGTGTAGTTGAGACTCGTCCTGATGCCACAGACCCTAAGTGTGGAGATCCTGACAGTGAGCTCCCAGCCGATTAGAGATGCATCGGTGATGATGGTGATCTGTGTCTCCAGCATGGCAAAGGGAAGCCTTGATGAAGGTTGACCTCCTGAGTCCACCAGGTGAGCAACCACCTTAGGGGTTCCGTCATCTTTTTTTTTTTTACTTTCTTTTATTAAAAGTTTAAACCAATACAGTGTATTTGGGGTACAAGATACACATCTTAATACATATCCAGATATTGTCTTATAAAATCCATGTTGCATTTGAGGGGTTCCATCATCTTGGTGTGAAAGGACTGTGGATGTGTGGTCAGGGACCACTGAGTACTGAGCATCCACTGAGTGGTTCTCATGTGAAGATGAGCCAGAGGCACCATGACCACTGATGATGCCATGAGACCCAGCATCTGTTGCATTGAGAGAGCTCAAACCAAGTTGTTCTCTTTGATGAAGCAAGCCATCTGGAGGATATCATTTTCCGTCCTCCAGAAGGAAGGCCCTTGCTCTGGAGGTGTCCAGGACAGCTCCTATGAAGAGGAGTTGTTGAGAGGGCTGTAGCTATGATTTTCCAGATTCAACAGAACTCCCATGGATGAGAGGAACTTGGAAGCCATGGCCACCACTTCCTGTGTCCCTTGTCTGGATGAGCTTGCTAGAAGCCA
Source organism: Neoceratodus forsteri (assembly GCA_016271365.2). Lineage (NCBI taxonomy): Eukaryota > Metazoa > Chordata > Ceratodontiformes > Ceratodontidae > Neoceratodus > Neoceratodus forsteri. The sequence continues at coordinate 694,027,354 of CM057449.1, forward strand.
GTTGTCCAGATATGGGAATACTTGAATTCTGACTTTCCTGAGATGCGCTGCAAGTACTGAAAAGCACTTTGTAAAGACTCGAGGTGCCCAGGACAGCTCAAAGGGCAAGACTCTGAATTGGTAGTGTTGACCCAAAACCACAAATCGGCAATACTTGTGGTGAAGTGGGTATATGGGAACATGTTGGTAGCGTTCTGCATGTCCAGGGAGGCCAGCCAATTGTTTTGATGAATCAGAGGGAGAAATGTACTGAGCGATATCATCTTGAATTTCTCTTTGAAGAGGAATTTGTTTAACTTCCTTAGGTCTAGAATAGGTGTATACTACCTGTTTTCTTTGGAACTAGGAAGTAATGGAGTAGAAACCTGTGTCCTGTTCCTCCTGTGGAACTACTTTTACTGCCCTGTTGTTCAGAAGGCCCTGAATCTCGGAGCGAGGAGGTCTGACTGAGTGATACACAGTCTGAGCTGTCATTTGGGTGGATGATCTGTAGGGGTATCTGGAAAATTCAGAGAGTAACCCTGGTGAATTATCCTGAGGACCCATTTGTCCGATGGATGGACTTCCACTGGTTGTAAAATTGAGTTAGACACCTCCCCTACTGCTGAAGACGAATCCTCCTAGGACAGTTGATGTGGGCCTGGACCGGATTTTCAGAGGGTGGCACTAGTCGCCTATGGGCCCTATGCCTTCTGCTGCATTTTCTTTTGCAACCGCGGGCTTGGTTCTTGTTGAAAGTTTGAAACCCCTCTGCCTTTACCATGAAAGGACTGACTATTATGGAACTGCTGGCGTTTCTGCCCCATTGAGGGTCTGGCCTGGCCATCTTAATAGCAGTCCTAGTTTTCAGAGTGGCCTCCAGTGCCTGCTCCATCTGTGGGCCAAACAGGGAAACTCCATCAAATGGAAAATTCATGACTCTCTGTTGAGCATCATTTGTGAACCCTGAAGACCGTAACCATGAGTGATGCCAGGTGCATATCCCAGCTGGTGCTGCCCTTGAGGCAGTATCAAAGGAATCCATAGCAGCCTTAAGTTGATGATTTTGGACTCAGTGCCTCTAGTAATAGTCTGGAGAAGCTCTGAACTAACGCCTGACTCTGGAAGAGCCTCCACAGTGGCTTTTAGTGAGTGCCAGAGGGTATACTCATGTTGTGAGAAATAGCCCTGGTAGCTAGCAATATGCATTCCTAGGGTAGCAGCAGTGAACATTCACTTCCCAAGGTGTCTTCCTTACGGATTCTTTTTTACTGTATGAGCTGTAAAGTCCTGAGGAAGAACAGCTTTGTTATTTTTGCCAAGACCACTGTGGCATCTGCAAAGGCTTGAAAGGCCAGAATTGGTCTATCCTTAAGGGAGAGTGTTTCCTGTCTATGGACTTAGCCACAGGAGGAATAAGCGCTGGACTGTCCCACAGCATTTGTGAAAGAGTCTTGAAAGAGAGCTGTACCAGAGGTGTCAACTCCACAGGGATTTCTGGGACATACAGATATTGAAGGTGCAACAGCTTCCCGGATTTATTTATTTATCAAGTCTAGATTACAAATACCTTTGATCCATGGCTCTTTACAAAGGTTCCACATCAAAGAAATACAAATTAGGGGAACATCAAGACAGGCATTACAACAATGTGGACATTGCAAACAGAGTACAGATTAATACAGTTCAAGGGTAGCATTGTAACAAGGCAGCCAGCTGCATTTGTCAGAGAAAATAGACAACAGATAAGAAGTGCCAGAGTCATAGGGAGAGGGAAGAGGGTGGGGGAGAAGGAATGTAGGAAGGGTGGCAAGAGGGTGAAAAGTGCAGCATTGGGTATACCAAGATGTGAGGTAGAATCCAGTGAGGAGGGAGGGGACAACTAGAGCAGAAAGGAAGTGGAGAAACAAGGTTAAGTTGGGCAGTCACAGGAGCTGTTGGTAGTGAGATAGTCCGAGCCTAGTTTTAAAACATACCAATAGTTGGGGCAGAGGAGATGGTTGGGCTGAGGCCATTGAACCAGAGTGGTGCTCAATAAGCAAAAGAGCGTTGTCCCTGTGAAGTGTGACACTGGGTGACTTTCAGTAGCTGTAGCGTGGATCTCCTAAGGCACCATTTGTTAATTCGGTGTTGTAACAGAGTTGAGACCCCAGAAGGTGCAAGGCCAAGGTAGATTTTTTTAACCATGGAGCAGGTGAGAAACTTTATGTGGTTTGATAGTTGGAGCCAGCCGGTCTGAGTGTACAGGTCACATGTGTGGGTGAGACGGTGAGCACCAGTGATGAGCTGACATGCTTTATTTAAGGCAGTTGAGAGGCATGTAAGGGTTGTGGTTGTGGCCGAGCCATAAATGATGAGACCGTAGTCTATTACAGAGATCACAGAGCTCAGGACTGCAACCTTCAAAGCTTCTGGCGTGAGGTGTGGTCTGTGTTTGTAGAGGAGACCAAGCCGTGTATTAGCAGCTCTAGCTACATTATCTACATGAAGTCCATAGGAGAGATTAGGGTCAAGCTGTATCCCTAAGTATTTGAAGGACACCACCTGATCTAGAGTGTTCTCCTGGGTGGTGGAGATAGCCAAGTGATGTAGCTTGTGTGAGTTATGAGAGCTGCAGAAGAGCATAGATTTGGTTTTCTTGTTATTGAGGACCAGTTTATGATTAAGAAACCATGTCTCTACAGAACTGAAACCAAGTTGAAGGTTGTGTTGAAGAGTTGCAGGATCTTTGTGAGTGGAGAATACAACAGCATCATCGCATATAGTATGATCTGCTCAGAGCAGTGGTAAGGAGGAGTTTAAGAAAAGGCTAAAAAGGAGGGGTCTTAGTACGGATCCCTGTGGGACACCCGAGCTTAACAGGCAGGGTGTTAGAAAGAGCGTCCGAATTTTTACTCTCTGCACCTGTTTTCTAAGTAGCTTTTAATCCAGAGAGAAGAGTCAGCTGATAGCCGCGCATCCAGTAGTTGGTGTGTTAGTAGTCCAAGGTGTACTGTATCAAGGCCTTGGAGAGGTCGACGAAAACGCCCCTGTGAGAAGGCCGTTGTCAAGGGATTTGTGCAAAGCTCCAGTAAACTCAAGAAGGGCTGTGGTGGTGCTGTGACCTTTCCAGAGCCGTGTTGTTGTGACAAGGTATATTGTATTTATCCAAGTGGTCGGTAAGTTGATCAGTCACGATGCGCCAAGTGCCTTAGAGAGGGGCAGTATGGAGATAGAGGCGATAATTTGAGTGAATCGTCTTGTCCCCACTTTTATGGATGGTGTCATGGTGGCTGTTTTCCATAGGTCGGGAATTTTCCACAGCTGAGAGAGAGTTTAGGATTTTTGTTAATGGATGAATTACCTCATCGAGGGTGAGCAACAGAAGCTTAAGGTCCAGGGTGTCGCTACTAGATCTAGATTTAGAGATAGCTGCAGTAATATAGGGTGAGCTTCATTCAGCCTTACCTTCCTGAAGTAGAAGAGGAGATGGTTAGACTGAGGGCTGAGGTATTTGGGGACTAGGCCCTGTTTTCGAAAAAGTCATGGGGTAGAACAGCACTAAGGTCTGAAAAAGCCATGTTAAAGATGTTTACGATCACTGGGGTCAAGGGTTGAGGATCCATCAACCATTAACATGGCCGGAGAGGTTTTGGCTGCTTCTCTGTGACATCCTTGATATTGTCCCAGAAAGCACAACCATTTCCCCATGTATTGGTGAGAGCGCTTTGTAATAGGTGGATTTCATTAGTCGATGGCTTTGTGCAGGCATTTCGTGCTTGTTTGTAATTTTGGATGTCCAGTTGTTTGCCAGTGGCCCTGGCAACTGCCCAGAGGTGATCCCTTAGTTTCAGCTGTGAGAGAAGAGCCACGTGACCCATGGGTTAGAGATTTTGTTTTGCGCCTTTTAGCAGGGGCAAAAGGTCTTGAGGCTTTGTTGAAAATTTAGATGAAGTGATCAAGAGCCAAGTTAACATCTGTTGCTTCATAGATGGGTAGCCAGTCTTGTAGAAGCAGGTGTTGTTTGAGATGTGGAAGTTTTCCACGAGGAAGGACTCTGCTAGTGATAATTTTGGGAGAGGGCTTAAGGAATTTGTTAGACCATGCACACATGACTGGGGAGTGGTCACTGAGTGAGTCTGGGAGAATGGTTGTACGAGAAACCCTTGTGGGGTGAGTGGTGAGGACCCAATCCAAGAGGGTACTGGTGCCAGTCTTGTAGTTAATCCTAGTAGGGGAGTTCACCATTTGCGTGAGGTTAGCAGCTGAGATGGAGTCTTTATAGGCACTGGCACTCGATGCTAACCAGTTTATGTTGAAATCCTCTAGTAGAATAAGTTCAGCTTCAGGAGGATGAGAGTTGATAAAGTTTAGGATGTCGTTGAATCCATGTTTAGGGTCCCTGGGTGGGATGTATACGGAGACAATAGTCAGGGCTTTATGGTTGGGACCTAGGACGATTTTATTGGCAGAATCTGGGCTGAGGCAGAAAGTGATGGAGTTACTACAGGGTGCCAAGACAGGGAGTCTTTGATATAGATTGCACAACCACTGCCTTTTGGATATCCGGTCCAGCCTGTGGACATTGTAGCCCTGTATTGTTACTGCTGAGTCAGGAAATTTAGGTGTCAGCTAAGTTTCCACCACTGCAAGGATGTCAGTGTTGTGTTGGCATATGAAGGCTTGGAGTGCATCCAGCTTTGGTAGTAGGCTGCAGATATTAATGGTTGCAAGGATAAGGGCACCTGGAGTTTGTGTGTAGCCTGAGCTTCTAGGGCCAGGATTGGGATGGACGCTGCCTGAGATGAGAAGGAGGAGGAGTTTTAAGGAGCAGAGTCGCAGCTCTTTGAGAGATAGTTTTGATTGTTGTTTCCTGGAGTAGAAGTTGCAAGGTTCCAGGCAGTGTCCCATATGGACTGCAAGGTGGTACAGTGTAGAGAGGTGGCCACACTTGTTGAGAGTAGTGGTTGCTAAGTAACCAGGAATATCCAAACGGTGCACCAAGCACAAGTCTTGAGTGGAAGTGAGAGTTCCCTTGGAGTAGCAGTGGAAACCAGAGTAGAGGGTGGCGGGGTGGTGTGGGGTGGGGGTGGCTAGGACCAGGGAGAGAGAAGAGGGGGCCAGGGCAAGGAGGAGGAGGAGGAGAGGTGAGAGAAAGGCAGAGAGAGCCCACATGGCTTACGTGATCAGATAAAGAGATAGAGATATAGCCTCTAGTGGTGAGAGGATATAATCTGCTAATGGAAAAGTCAGAACTTAAAATGACTGTAAGGATTAAACAAATTATTAAACCCTAGCACATAAATTCAACTAGAGACACAGAGGAGATACAGTAGTTAGAGGTGTGTTCAGCAGGAGATAGTGGGGCCACTTGGAAATCAGCTTCCACTGGTACCAAATCCAAAAGTCAGGGCTAGTACCTTGCAGTACAGAGGATTTCTGAAAAACTGTTTAGGTTCCAGAAATTGAGGGGTCCATGGCCTGGTCAAGGCACGCTGGATCAACCTCAGAAGTCTGGAGAGAGATGATGGAATTTATATTCTTCAGGAGAGATTTAAAGATAGGTCCTTGACCAAAGGCTCTGCTGACATAGAGGGCTTACTTTCCACTCCAAAGGAGGAATCTTCATTGAAGTTGTCTCCTAATCACAGTTCAGGATCAGACTCAATATCATTTCCTACTAGCCCAGGAAGGATAGTATATAAAGGAAAGGAGGAAAGAGAGCAGGAGGAGATGCTTCTTGAATCGGAGTTGAAAATCCTGGCACTCGATGGCGGCGCGGTGTCAAAACCATGCTGGTGCCAGATGCAGCGCCGCGATCATGGCACCGCCAAAACTGGAGTCGAAGGCAGACTGCAACTAGCGCCTGGCAGCGCCTGAAGACCCCAACCCCAATCCAGGGGCACCCAAGGCTGAAGATCCGAAAACATGAGTAGGAGAAGGCAGTACCTGTGCTGGCCCTGCACTGCAGCTATGTGAGGGAGAAAAGCATAAGAGCGTGGTATCAATGGCACCAAAGAAGGTGCCACGCGACTAGGCTGACCCAACCATCCTGCCTGTGGATCCAAACCCCCAGGCCCGTGGTTGGCTCCCCAGGCATGGAAGTCGGAAACCGCTAAACCCATTGCTCCATAAGAGTGGCCCAATGATGAAACTGCTCATCGGAGGACCCCCATGGGGCGGGAAGGACTCCAGAGTCAAGGATGATGGCCAGGAACCAAGGCTGCATCAGGGTCAGTCTGTGTCCCCGCTACCGGCTGATCTTCATGCAGACATACCAGAGGGTGACCCGAGTGGTACCACTTCTTCAACCGTGGGATGAAGAAGAATTCAAGGCCAAGCAGTGCCGGGTCCCTGACCTTGATCAGTAACAGGCCCTCTTCTTTTGTGCTTTCAGGAGGACCGCCCTTCTTCCTGAGCACCAGACTGCCCGTAGTCAGACCCCTCCATAGGGTGGTGGACCAGACCCAGCCCTGCTGCTGAAACAGCTTTCATGAAGTCTCCCTACCATCACCAGCCCTGCTCATGGTCGACTCCATCGAAGGCAGGCTAAAAAGACTTCTTTGTTCTTCGTTGAGACGAAAGAAAACTTTTAAAGAAAGAAAGAAAAATATACTAAGACTAATCAAATATTGCCGTAGTATAGATGTGAAGATTTGACTCGGTGGCAAGCAATATCATCACTGAAGTGCACTCAACAGTGGGGAAAAAGGAACTGAGGCAGCTGGAGGGTCGATGCCGAGGTAGCCTATACAGTGTGAGCCAGTCTCACGGTACCATGCATGTGTGGTCCTACCTTGAGCCTGGACCTCCCAAAGATTTTTGCTCCCACTTGGTCCTAGCGCCTCTGGCATAGTCCCACTAGTGTGAATGAGTGGTGGAGACTTTATGTCCAGGAAGATCAAGAATTTTCTCCAAATATTGTAATATACTTTAGAGGAAGATGGGCGACATGAGGAACCATCATTTCAATCACAGGAGCTGTGTATCCGACCTCTGAGAGTTTTCTGCTCAATCTCCAGGCCAACAGGGACAGGTTGCACAGACTGGGATGTAACACAGGACCTTGATGAGGGTCTGGGCTGATCTGAAAAGTTAGAGGTGGTTGCTTTGACAGACGAATCAGAAACAGGAACCATGGACGCCAAGGCCATCGCGAGCAGACTAGGATCAGCTCGCCAATCCAGCTCTACTTTGTGGAGAACTCTGGAAAGAAACAGTATGGGGAAAGGCATACAGGAGACTGAACTGACCTCAGTTTATGGAAAAGGCATCCTGAGCCACCGCTAGTTTGTCCTTGGCCAGGGAGCAGAATTGCTTGACCTTGGAGTTTAGTGGCAGGTGAAAAGATCTACCTGAGAATTGCCCCAATGTTCGTTAGGATTTGGAAGGCTGGTCCTTCAGCTCCTATTCCCTGGCAGGACATCCTTGCAACTGAGCCAGTCTGCCGTGACATTTTCCTGACCTGGAATGTACACCGCCTTATGCTTGCCAGGTGATGCTCAGCCCATTGAAACAGATTAGATTCCTGAGCATCCGTGAGCTTCTTGTGCGCCCTAATGACTGATGTATGCCATCGTTGTTCAATTGTCTGTTAGGGTCTGTTAGAATCAGCACATCCTGGTTGAAGACTTGCTGTTTGAAGTGCAGTAGGGCTAGGCATACTGCTCTCATTTTGAGAACATTAATGCTGCACCTTGCTTCCAGCAGAGACCACTTGCCTTGAGCCGATATCTGTTCCAGGTGTGCTCCCCAGCCCCTGAGGCTGGCATCATAGTGATTCGTATTTGGCGTGGATGTCCAACTTCAAGACCCTTCATAATATTGGTCTTTGAGTCCACCAATGAAGGGAAATCCTTATCTGACGAGTGTGACAGGGTAGAATAGGACCCTGTCCCATTTGTTATGGAGAAAGTGTTTAAATGCAAGGATCTTTCCTTTTCTGTCTCTTCTCTGTCTGGTTGCACAACCATATTTTCCTGTGAGACTTCAGACTTGATCAACCCGAACAGGCTCACAGTTCTTTGCCTCTCACTGTCTCTCAGTTTCTCTTGCTGTCTGTTTTCCTCCCTTGCATATCTGCTAATATAAAAATACATGAAAATCATTGTATGGAAATGTACTGTAACTGATATTGGGATCCCTTGTGTTTGGAAAATATATAGCATTGCTGTTGAAATGTATATAATTATAATTTGAGATGACTGCAAAAGCTATTGAAGCTAGAGGTTACAAGAGTTAAATTTTAAACCTTTTGCAAAAGCTGTGCAAAAGGGCCTCAACTCAAGAAGCACACTGTGTTCTAGCAGTTCCTGCCTGATATTTACAAATACAGGATTGTGACAGGGTGGAATAGGACTCTGTCTCAGTTGTTAGACAAAGTGTTTAAAATGCAAGGATCTTTCCTTTTCTGTCTATTCTCTGTCTGGTTATGAACACAATTTTCCTGTGAGACTTCTCGGATTTGATTACCTCAACAATCTCGCACTCTTTGCCGCCACTGTATCTCAGTTTTCTCTTGCTGTCTGTTTTCCTCCCTTGCATATCCGCTTAATATAAAATGTGTGCAAATCATTGTATGATATTGGGATCCCTTTTGTTTAGAAAATATATAGTGTTACTGTTGAAATATATATAGAATTATATTTTGAGATGATTGCAGAAAGCTAATGGAAAACTCTAGAGGTTACTTTAGTGCAAATCTTTGAGCCTTTTGCAAAGGGGCCTTTCAGCTCAACACTGTGTTCTAGCAGCCCTGCCTGATATTTACAAAAACAGGATGCTTGCTAAGGATGGGGTTGAAAAGACTTATAAAAGAGCTAAGCTGCAACTGCAAGAGAGATTTGGAGAACAAGGGACACAGAGACTGAAAAAATCTTTATTTTGCCTTTGTAAATAGTTATACTGAACAAGTTTATTTTATGATACTGCTAGTGTAATAAATAATTTCTGTGAATCCTACAACTGCTCCTGGTTTTCCTATGCTTTCTGACCTGTGCCTTGATGACAAGGATGCTTGCTAAGGATGGGGGTTGAAAGGACTTATAAGAGCTAAGCTGCAACTGCAAGAAAGATTAGAAGAGCCAGCCTGGTGATGCTGAGGGTTGAGGCGCTGGACACCACACTTCACGTTGCGCCGCGGCCCGGGTTGGGAATGAGCTTGGTTCATCGGGGTCAGCAGGGAGGACTGAGATTGAGCATCAGGAGACCGCTCTCTAGTCTTGGGGTGGGCTGTGGACTTTACACTGTGCTGCAGCAACCCCTGGGGATGCCTGGAGGTACCACAAGCAACAGGTGTAACTGGGGGCACGGCAGACGCCTGCACATATGTGCATGTCATTGCATGTCCAGATTCCTACGGGAGAAAGAACAGGGAAAAATATGGCAGCATGGTTCCATGGCAGCTTGATGGCGCAGCTCCACCAGCCGACAATGCCTGGAGGCATGTGCCGTACTGGTTTCCTCACCAGGCGCGGGGCCATGGGGGCCCCTTTCGTAGGTGTAGCTGCATCTGCCAGCTGGGCATGCGAGCTTCAGGGTCGGCGGCGGAGTGGAGCGGTGGCTGGATTGGAAGCAGGGACTGTGGCTGCAAGGAGGTAAAAACTGTTAAATAAAAAAGAAAGATTAGAAGAAAATGGACAAAGAGACTGAAGTAAAACTACTGTATTTCTCATCTGTACATAGTTATTCTGAACAAGTTTTTTTTATGTTACTGCTACTGTAAATAAATATTTTGGTGAATTCTACAACTGCTCCTGGTTTTCCCTATGCTTCTTGACCTGTACCCGATGATAGATGGTGTCAGCTTAAGTGGGATTTACACTGTGCATACCCTAAGACAGGAGTTTTGTGCCTGGGTACTGGACCTAGCACCAGGGAAGCACAGAGGAAGGTATGGATTCTGCAGCAGCAAGTCCAGGAGTGGTTACCAGGAGAATGGCAGCCAAACTAGCAGAGACAGAAGTCTAGTCTGAGATTATGCGCTAGCACAAATTATGGAAAAGAACAGGCAGTGACAGAACCTGAAAGCCTGATGGACTTTTTCAAATGGTGGGCTATACAAAAAAAAAAGACAGAGAAGCAGAGGAAAAGAGATTCAATGTTTAGAAGTACAGAGGAGAGAAGAGTTGCAGCGACAGGAGCAGCGATGGCTGGATGCCTTGCAAGCTACCGAAGGCAGAGGATCTGGCACACATCCAGACGAGTAACAAAATGCAAACAACTTAAAAGCTATTAAACTTACAAAGTTGTGTCCTCAGATGATATTGAGGCATACCTGACAACTTTTGAAAGAGTTGCCACAGCAACAATGGACAGTCAGACTGGTACCCTACCCGACCGGAAAGCCCAACTTGCCTACAGCAATATGGACATTGCACAGTAAGAAAACTATGACCTGGTGAAAAGTGAAATCCTGAAAAGGTATGACATCTCCGAGAGACTTACAGGCAGAGATTTGATCTCTGAGGTACAATTCGTTGACAATCCTCGAGAAGCTTTCACCCGACTCAGAGGACTCCTGATAAAATGGCTCCAACCATAGACCAAAACACTCCCACAGATTGACACATTTGCCATGGAGCAATTCATCAACATCTTGCCTACAGATGTGCAGCTGTGGGTAAAGGAACACCAACCAGAGAGTGGAGAACAAGCTGTTTCTTTGGCCGAGGACTACCAAGCCTGATAAGAACTCTGGTGGGGTAACAAATCTATGCTCAAAGACGTTATCTGCTATAACTGTAATAAGCCAGGCCTTTTACAAGAAACTGCCATAGTAAGGAGAGTGGCACTGGAGCAGATTTGTCCTTGGCAAATTGGTGCAAGTACTTAACAGATATGAAAGTTGGGGATACGACTGTGAAGGGACTCATTTATTCAGGAAGCAGACAGACCCTAGTGCATGCTGAGGCGCTGGCAAAACACTGTGCAAAAGGACCAGGTACTGGTGTCATGTGCATCCATGGGGACACTTGACACTATCCCACCACCCAAGTGATTCTGACCCTTAAGGTTGTGTCACACCAAATGAAAGTGGTGGTAGTACCTAAGTTACCTGTACCTGTGATTATTGAGAATGATTTTCCAGGATTTACTGAGTTGATCAAAGAAGGAGTAATCCTGCTGTTTTGGCAGCTGTGGTGACAAGAGCTCAGGCAAAGAAAATTTCAGATGGTGGGATACTTTTCCTTTCAGTGATTTTGATTCAGACTTGTTTAAGCACAGCCCCAAGATCTGGAAATCCAAGAAAGAAAGATGATGCCTGAAAAACTGTGGCAGCAAATGACTGATGGACATAAGGGGTTAAAATATGAAAATGCTAAAACTAAATTGTTAACTGACTGATTTTCTTTCAGAGTAAGCTAACAATGTTTCTCTTCAGGGTTATTTCAAGCAGCTCGGATGAAACCAAAACAGGGTGGACCAATGTTTAAAAATGTAATGGGTTACTGTACAGAATTTGGGTTAAACCTCAGACACAGGAACAGACAGAGCAACTGGTTATACCACAGAAGTATAGAACAGAGTTGTTACAGATAGCACATGATGATCACATAGCTGGTCACTCAGGGAGGGATCATACCCTTGCCAGATTGCTGTGTAGATTTTACTGGCCTGGAATTCATGAAGATGTTGCTACCTACTGTAATTCCTGTGCTGAGTGTCAAAAGGTAGCCCCAGTCACTAGAAAAGACAAGGCGCCTGGTGCCCCTACCTTGATAAATGTGTCTTTGAGAGAATTACAATGCATGTGGTTGGTCCATTAAACAAAAGTAAAAGGGTAATAAATTTATCCTGGTAGTATGCAACTATGCTACTGATACCCAGAAGCAGTTCCAATGTGTACTGTTACAGTTCCAAATGTTGTAGCAGAGTTTGCCAAAATTTTCAGCAGAGTGGGCATACCTAAAGAAATTATTACTGATCAGGGCAGTAATTTTGGTGCTGCATTGTTTAAGGAGTAGTACAGACTACTAGGTATCACTTGCCATAAGAACCTCCCCGTATCACCCTCAGACAGACGGTCTTGTTGAACGCTTTAACCAAACCCTAAAGTGCACGTTAAAAAGGTTTGTAAAAGGGGAAGGGAAAGACTGGGACCAATACTTGCCTTACCTACTTTTTGCTTACAGAGAAGTGCCACAGGCATCAATAGGGTTTTCACCATTTGAAATGCTGTATGGCAAGCAGCCAAGAGGACAACTGGATGTGATAAAAGAAGCGTGGGAAGATAACCCCACCCAGAAACAATCTATAACATCTTACATGTGTGCCCTAAGAAAGAAGCTGGCAAAATATGTTGAAATTGCCCATAGTAATCAGGAAGAGTCCCAAAACCAGCAGAAGGTATATTATGACCATGGGGTAAAAGAAAACATTTTCAAGCCAGGTGAAAAGGTTTTGCTACTGTTACCCACAACAGAAAATAAACTGTTAATGAAGTGGCAAGGGCCTTATAAAGTGCTTAGACATACTGGCACTGTTAACTATGAGATTGAGACCCTGACAGGAAAAAGCCTACTAAGATATACCATGCTAACCTCCTCAAGAAACTGGTTGAAAAATGCCAAAAGCTGCCTTGCTAGTTTTACCAGAAACCAATAAGGAAGATATTGATGTAGCTTATGATAGACTGGAGCAAACTATAAATGCTGATGCTGTAAAGGTGAATGTTTACTTAAACTCAGAACAAACTACAGACATTCGTAATGTGCTAAAGACATTTAACAGTACTTTACCATGGTACCAGGCTGAGCAAAAGGGGTTGAGCATGCAATAGTGACAAGGAATGCTCGCTCTATTAGGCAAAAGACATACAGGTTGCCAGAGCGGTTAAGAGCTGACATGGTTAAGGAAATACGAAAAATAAAAGAATTAGGTATCATAGAGGAGTCAAGGAGTGCTTGGTCATCTCCCATGGTAATTGTAAACAAAAAGAAGGGGTGTTAGAATCCACCTTGATTTTAGGAAACTTAATCAAGTGTCAGAATTTGATAGTTATCCTATGCCCAGAATAGATGATTTGTTGGACAGACTGGAGAGTGTAAAGTATATCAGTACCCTCGATCTCACCAAGGGTTACTGCAAATACCTTTAGCTAAAGAATCCAGAGATAAAACTGCATTTGCCACCCCTATAGGATTCTGTCAGTTCACCACCATGCCATTTGGTTTACATGGTGTGCCAGCTACATTCCCAATGGTACATGGATGTCATTTTATCCCTCACACCGTTATTGTGCTGTGTACCTGGATGATGTCGGTGGCATACTGTCCAGACTGGAAAAGCCACCTGGAACACCTACGAGCAGTTACCCAAGCTATCAAAATGCAGGTCTGACTATTAATCCTACTAAATGTGCATTGGACATGCAGGAAACCAAATATTTAGGCTATGTGTTGGGAAACGGAGAAGTCAAGCCAGAGGTTTCTAAGATAGAAGCTGTAGTTAACAGCCCTGTACCTAAAACAAAGAAACACGTCAGGTCATTTTAGGGCTGGCTGGTTATTATAGGAGATTTGTTCCGAACTTTTCTACTCCCTCACTGAACTCATGAAAAAAACAGTACCCCAATAATGTGAAATGGACCCCAGAGTGTGATGAAGCTTTTCAAGTCATTAAGGCTGCCCAGCAGCGGAGCTTGAACTTGGGGGATTGCTGAGAGCCTTTAAGAGGTAAAGCCTCCTGCACTACAGCCTGCCTGTGGTGTGGCTCTTCCCACCCACGGGTGGTGCTTCATTTATTGCTGCTGGCAGGTCACGTGTCACATCACATGACCTACCCATCATTTACTAAGTGTCCACTTTCCCATTTGCAGCTTATACACCCGACCACTAGGGTTGCTGCACTCTCCACTCCTTCCTAGCAACTATTGCAATGCTCGTCCACTAGAGGTCTCTGCAGTTCCCTCCTAATCCTTTCTTCTGTCTTCTTTCCTCACTCTTCCCTTCAGCCCACCACTATGCCCCTTGCAAGCCTCAATCCTTGTACCCTTACTCCAAAGTCTGCAGCCCAACCGCCAAGCCAACGAACCAGGCCAATATCTACCTAATTTCAAGGTTTTAACCTTCCTTCTTAGAAACAAAATACCTATCCTCCTGTCCTCAAACCCAGTACCCTTGCTATTAGAGACGGCAGCTCCATCACTTAACCATTGTATCTGGCTATCTTATCCTTACTTTCTAAGACTTTCATAGTCTCTGACCACCCTAGTCTGCCAAAATATTTCACCATTTCTCTCTTAGTGCCACTGCAGGTATTGAACCCTGCACCCTTGCTATTTCACTCAGCAGCTCCACCACTCAGCTATCACATCAGACTATTGTTTGTGATAGGTTTTAAGACCTCTAAAAGCCTCTAACCTCATAGTCTGCTAAAATATTTTCTGAGTGCGACTGCAGGCTTTGAGCCCTGCACCCTGCTGCTGCAGCCACTGTCCTGGGACCTTTCTATCACCCTAGGCAAGCATTGAACCTAGTACCCTGGGCACTTGAGACAGGGGCTCTACCACTGTACCAAAGTGGCACCACACTTATGGGTAGAACTTTCACCCTCTTCTACCCATCTCATTACTGCTATCTGCAGGCCCATCCTAAGATGACTGCCCACCTCTCTTGTCATGCCTCTCCTCCTCCTCACGTGGCCTCCTTCTAACCCAGATGTCCCCATGGCTCCACAGATCCCCTAATCTGGGGCCCCAGAGTCGCCTCCTCCTTCTCTACTATCTCCTTGCACCCCAACCTTCATACCCTCCCCAGTTCCCACCTAGCTTCCCCTTTGTGCCTACGGGCAACTTATTGTACTAGCCTGCCCATCCTGTACCTCTTTGCCCACCCCTTGTGTCCCTAAGCTCTCCCACTCCTACTATCTCGCTCAACGCAAAATGCCTTCCACACCCCCTGATCAGGGCTGTACTTCTCCTCCTACTCTTGTCAGGGAACATTCATCCCAACCCTGGCCCAACCCACAATAACTCCTTGACTAGATCCCTGGGCTTCTTATTGCTTCTATGAATATCTGCAGTCTCCTGAAGAAATTTGACTCGCCCAATGTTGGGTCACTGTCCACAAACCTGACATTATCTCCCTAGTCGAAACCTGGCTATCTGACTCCACCCCACCCTTGTCTCACTTCCTGGCTACTCCTCTTCGAGAAGACCGTAGGGAGACGAGGTGGAGGCTGTGCTATTTATATCAAAGACTCCTTCCTGGAGTAGCCCTTCCAGCCCCTGTCCTAACCTCAGGGCCCAGGCCCTTACCCTAAAACTTACCCTGACCCCTCTAAAGGTCCCCTCTTCTAACCTCTGCCTATATTCCTCCAAAATCAAACTCAGGCCCTGGCCCTCTAATAGAGTATCTCACCTCTCTACCACATTCCCTGAGCATATTCTCATGGGTGATCTAAACATCAACTGGCTTAGCCCACATCCTCCTCCACCTGTGACTCCTTTACTGCTATTGACCTAACGCAACTTGTTACCCAACCAACAAGAGGAACCCCACAAAGGGGTCGAGCACTCTCTGGATGTAGTCCTCACCAACAGACCTAACCAAGTTTGCAATCTACAAGTCCTTACAGATGGAATCAGTGACCACTCCCTATTCTTTCCGTTGGTTACGCCTAACCAAACCCACTGCTCAGGCCACCCTCACGGCGGCGGTTCAGTGACTAGGTGGGCAGAGAGGCCTGAAGCAACTTCTAGCCTGTTGACTGGTCTCCCATTGAGACCACCCCCAACCTTGATTCAGCCCTGGCCTTCTTCACCTTAATGTTTAACAAAGCTTGTGATATCTTCGCACCCCTAACCAAACTTAATTCCAAGTACAGCATACCCCTGGGTCACTCCTTCCTACTCCAACTCCTTAGGCACAGGGATAACCTGTGGCACCTAGCCATGGAAACTGGCTGCCCTGCCGACAGACAGGCACATGCTGCTGCCTGAAATAAATGTACCTGGGCCATACGCAGCTAAAGGCTGATCATTATCAGCCTCACTCACCTCATCCTGGGGAATGCTAGAACCTTCTGGGATAACATCAAACAACTAAATGGTGGTACACACTCTCCTCCGCCTTCCCAAATCAATATTGAGGGTATTATCTCTACTGATCCTACCCTCATTGCTAACAATCTCAATAAATCCTTTACTGACCTTAGCTCTGTACTCCCTAGCAACTTTTTGACCCCCCTCCTGACCGTGTTCCTCACATGCATCTTTCCACTTCCACGGGTTACTGTCAATGAAGTCAGACCATATCTGACCAAGGCCCTAAGAAGCAACACCACTGGCAGTGACTCCTTGGACCCCAGACTCCTCAGCCTGGCATTGGACCAGGTCATCACCCCAATCACTAGCCTCTTCAACAAATCACTCTGTCTAGGGCAATTTCCATCAACCTGGAAAATTGCCACTGTCACTCCCATACATAAGGGTGGAGATAGGGCCCTTCCCGTAATTATCGTCCCATCTCAATCCTCTCACCACTCTCAAAAGCCTTAGAGAAAGTAGTATCCTCCCAAATATCTGAGTTTCTTACCAAATACAGTATCCTCTGCCCTGAGCAACATGGCTTCCATGATGGGCACAGCACCAATACCGCCCTCATTGAGTTTTCTGACTTCCTCCATTCCTCCCTGGACTCGGGCTCTCTTGCTGGTGCAGTGTTCATTGATCTGTCAAAGCCTTTGACACCGTATCCCATCCTCTCCTGCTGGATGCACTCAGCCATGCTGGCTTTGCTGCAGGACCTGTCTCATGGTGCTCCAGCTATCTGTCGGCCTGGTCCCAGCATGTAAAAATCAATGGCACCTCTCTGACCTCTGCCCTATCCGATCTGGGGTTCCCCAGGGCTCTATTCTTGGGCCCCTGCTCTTTCCCTTATCTCAACACCCTGCCAGGTGCCTGTACTGGTAAACTCCTCCTTTATGCAGATGATGCTGTTATCTTCGCTCTGACCATAACCCCACCACCCTCCAATATTCCCTGCAATTATCCTATAAAGACATGGAAGCCTAGTTTAAAGAACATAGACTGGTTTTCAATCTTAAAAGACCAAATCTGTGATCTTCTCCCACCCCAAAACAAAGCTAGTAATTTCCAACTTCAAGTCTTTGCCAGCTCTATGTTCCCACTCGAACAAGTTTACATACAAATACCTTGGGATAACCTTTGACCCTGCCCTCACGCTCCATTCCCATATCTCCGCCTTAGCCTCCACCACCAATATTAGGTTGGGAATCCTTTTCCGCCACAAACACTGTCTCCCCGATGCCCTCCGACTGCAGTTATGTCCTCCATTCTGTCACTTGTTGACTATGGTTTACCAGTCTACGGGCTGCTGACCAGACCTTGCTAAACAAAATCTGCCTCACCTTAAATAAGGCCTGTCGACTAATCTTATGTGCTCCCAGACTTACACATACCTGCCATCTTTATTCCCAGGCAAATCTGCTCAATCTTGACGAACGCCTTAGGTATCAAACTTGCATCCTTACAAAAAAAACTCTCCTTGGGCTCTCCTCCTGGTTTGACTGCCGTTATCCACCAAGTAAACTCACTAGCTTCAACATGGTCCTCCTAAAACCAAGTTGAAGGTACCTAGGGCAAGGACCTCTCATGGACAACAGGCTTTCCTCTGCCATCCTTCTTGGTACAATTCCTCCCTGCCAGTATCTCAGACACCCCACAATCTCTTGCTTTAAAACTACCCTCTGGACCCACCTTTTCACTACTCACAGCTGTTGCTGTTACTAAGCTATCTTGTTCACTCTCTGACAAAGCCCCTGTTGGCTGCTCAAATCCTCTACCTTCTCTACCCTTGGTTCCTGTTACCTCCTGTTGACTCCGCTAAAACACACTGTATTGATATTCTATGTTTTTTTCTGATGTTCTAGTTATTTCCTGAACAATGTTAACTTTACCAGTCCTGTATGTGGTAAATTGTTGATCTCATTTGTCCTCTTGTATCCTCAAAAACTGTACACTGTTTCTCTGTACCAAGTTGTTATCACTGTATTGTCCTCTCTGTGATGAGGTACCTTTGTAAACAGCCTCTGGCTCAAAGGTTGTAAACTGATGCTTAATAAATAAATAAATAAAAATAAATAAATTATGTTCAGCCCCTGTTTTAAGAAGTCCAGACTTTGAGAAACCATTTTGCTACAAACAGATGCATCAGAGGCAGGCCTAGGTGCAGTACTGAGTCAAAATATAGATGGGTACATAAGTAGGAAGTTGCATGACAGAGAAAAGGTACTCCACTATCGAAAGGAATGTTTAGCAGCAAAGTGGGCCATGGAGTCCCTAAAGTTTTATTTGCTAGGAACTGAATTGTGCTATAACAGATCACAATCGTTTCTGGTTGGCTTAACCAAATGAAAGATAAAATGCCAGAATCACAATGTGGTTACGTGGCACCACAGACATTTAAATTCACTGTGATACACATATCTGGTAAAGAGAATAACAATGCTGATTTTCTGTCAAGATATGGATCAGGACTTGAGGTTCTGAAGTTGAAAACAAATGTATGAGTTTCAACTTTACTGCTTGCTGTACTGTTAGAAAAAAGCAGATTATGCACATGTGCTTAATTTCTCATAGCAGCAAATATTATTAGAGAATTAATAGAAGTTTTCAAAACCTGTTTGATACAACAGGTTCCTCTTAAGGAAGGGGTATATGTGACAGGATAGAATAGGACCCTGTCCCATTTGTTATGGAGAAAGTGTTTAAATGCAAGAATCTTTCCTTTTCTGTCTCTCTTCTGTCCAGTTGTGCAACCATATTTTCCTGTGAGACTTCGGACTTGATCAGCCTAAACAGGCTCACAGTTCTTTGCCTCTCACTGTCTCTCAGTATTCTCTTGCTGTCTGTTTTCCTCCCTTGCATATCTGCTAATATAAAATATGTGAAAATCATTGTACGGAAATGTAACTGATATTGGGATCCCTTATGTTTGGAAAATATATAGCATTACTGTTGAAATATATACAGGTATAATTATAATTTGAGATGATGGCAAAAGCTGCTGGAAGCTAGGGTTACCAGAGTTCAAGTTTTAAGCCTTTTGTGAAAGCTGTGCAAAGGGGCCTCAACTCAAGATGTACACTGTATTCTAGCAGCTTCTGACTGATATTTACAAAAACAGGATGTTTGCTAAGGATGAGGGTTGAAAGGACTTATAAGAGCTAAGCTTTCCTGATCTGTGCCTCGATGACAGTGAGGAATCTGGATCCTTTGGTCCTGGCTGTGTCTGGACTGTGACCACAGTTTGAGTAGGTGTGTTGAATGGGCCACATGTGAATTATGCCCAGGGACTGAATCTGCCAGAGATACCAGAGTCCCAATGAGCTGCATGAAGTTGTGAGCTGGCAGCTGGTAGGCTGTGTGAAACTTCCTGATGAGCTTCTGTAGATCCCTGAATTTCATTTCCATGCTGGACACCTTGTTCACCTGTATCTTGAAGTCTGCCCCAGATGATTCAAGGCCTGGGTTGGGGTTAAGGAGCTCTTCTTCCAGTTGATGACAAATCCATGTGTCGAGAGGCACCAGACCACCTCCTCCACAGCTTGTACTGCTTGGTTGAGCTGAGGGGTCTTGATGAGAATAATGTCCAGGTAAGGGAAAAGTTGTATTCTTCAGCTCCGGAGGTGAGCGATCACCATCAATAGTACCTTGGAGAATGTCCTTGGAGCTGAAGAAAGCCCAAATGAAAAATTACTTACCATAATAATGTTATTTCTTCCCAGTGATACTCAGAACTTCTGCAGTGACCCTTTAAGACAGAACTGACTGGAGAGAATGGAACACATGCAAATGATGGAACCTTTTTGTGCATTATAACTTTTCAAATGCTGCCTTGAACTAACTGCCTTAGTTCTAAACCTCTCAGATTTCCTGGACGCCTGAAGGCGCCCCCAAGAACTAATTATATTAAATGATAACAATAATAATGATAATTATAACCATAACCCTCCAAATAAACCCTCCAACTGGAGGGTGAAACCTTAAAAGGTAACCCCAAAATGTCAGAATCACCTGAAAAGGGGGATAACACTATGAACATAGAAAAACAGTGCCAGGAAGTGGCACTTACACCTAAGCGCACAGTATTCAGAAGTGCAGAGGCTACTGGTTCTAGAAGAGGAGGCAGGGTGGGAAGTTCTGAATACCTGAGTATCACTGGGAAGAAACAACATTACTATGGTTGTCATGGTTTGTGGGTGTACTGATGGACACTGACACAGAGATGTAAGGTGTTGGAAAGGCAATTGCCAGACCAGAAATTTATTGCAGACAAAAGAACTTAAAAAGCTGCCAAAATCAAATGCATTTCAGCAAATAAAATACAAAATGAACAAAAACAACATCAAATAGTATTCAACTCCTGCTTTCTTAAGGTACTGGCAATACAGTCACCTTACCAGCACAAAGAGTTGGCTACAGGTCTGAAAAAAGCAGACCTAAACAGAAGGGTCAGTAACCAGCTGATTCCAAGATGAATCTGAGGTCTCCTAGAAATAATACCTCATTTATAGTAAAGCATAAACATGTGACTATTGCTGACTCCTCCCTCAAACCAACTATTACAGCAAAAAGCCCACAATCATTTTATTATTTTAATACCATGAGCTCAACTGAATGAATTACCTTTATACATGTTTGCTAATGTTAAAGTTCATAAAACAAAACAATATAACAGAAAAACAGCTTTGCTGCAGGAACAGGTGGCTCTCCCTTCCCCTACTATACCTAAATGAAGGAAAGGGCCGGCTGCCACCTAAGGAGACAGCAGAAACAGCAACCTCAGTGAGAGTACCACACCCAGTCCCTGTGTTTTCAGGTAAGAGTGAACTTCAGGTTCTAATAGTGTAAAAGGCTGTTTGTTTACAATGAGAGCAACCCCAAAATAAAAAGGATAAAACTATCTTATGCTAACTAACCAAAACCACAGACAGCATGAGCTTTGGGGATAATATTGTAGACTGCCTCACACAGTGTCTCAGAGTGTGCAATATTTAGCAGTCTCACAGCATGGAGCACACATGGGTAAAAAATAATAAGCAGCACCAGTATAGACTGGGTAACAAACCATTAAAGGCTGTAACTGAGGAAAGAGATCTTGGCATTAAAATCTGTAGCAATCTTAGTTTTAGGCCACACATAATCAGATTATTAAAAAGCTTGCAGCATACTGTACAATACTGCATCCATAAACATATAAATGTAGGAACAAGGAGGTTCTCTTACCACTTTACACCTCATTGATGCGCCCACACATGGAATACTGTGCCCAGTTCTGGGCACCTGGGGCAGAAATGACATCCGTTCCTTGGAGATGGTTCAAGGAGAGCAACTCAGAGGATTAAGGAGGTCCAAGGTCAGGATTACGAACAGAGGTTGCTGTCCTTGGGTTTGTACTCCATAGAGTTTTGTAGACTTCAGGGTGGTATGTGCATGATATACAGGGCATTAAATGATCCATCACTCTGGGAACAGTTAAATCTAGTTCTAAGGGACCAGTCGTATAATACTAGAGCCCATCCCTTACAAATAAGGGAAAAGGTATAATACTGCTAGAAGAAAGCACTGGTTAACAGTGAGGGTAACTAAAATTTGGAATAAGCTCCCGATCGAAATCAGAGCTAGCAGAATAATGGACGAATTCAAGGCCAAATTAGATCAATATCTGATTAAAAATAAGATCTTTGGATATACATAAATTATGGCAAGTATATGGACTTTGGTCTTTAAATGCTCTGTACAACCTATGAAACTTATGAAACTTTGAATTCTAACTGCCCAGTAAGGTGCTTCTGCTGTACAAACGCTATGCTCTAAACTCCAAAAAGTGTACTCATATCTTTTATAACCACAACTGAAATTTTCAATACAGTGGCTTTAAAACCCTTTATAACATTTGCATTTGAGCTATTTACAAAGGAATGTACACCCAAGACTGAGTCAGCATGTCCAAGGCGATCTGTACAGCGCTGAACACTGAAACAATAGCAGACAGGATTGGCTGCAGTGTACCTATACTTCAAACACTCAAACTACTATACTTTTAATGGTTCTTACACTTGACTACCTATTCTCAGACCTTATCCCGAGTGCTTTATTTAATAGACTGGGAGCAGGGCTTTCTAACAGACACAAAACACATTAAGACCGCGGCTACACCTGCAGTCTCATGCACAGGTTCAAGTAGCTCCAGCCCAAGTTCCCATGCGCTTAAGCTATGATTTTGAAACAAACCATACCTCAGTAAATGAGACAAAGGAAGGCTGATATTTTTTCCTATGCAGAGCAAAAGGGAAAATAAAAGCACTAGACCACTAGAAAATGAAGAATACTGTAAAGGAGCACCTGCTTTGCACTCAGGTGGCTTACCTGAATATGGACACTACAGAAAGAGAAAAAGCAGAGAAAAGACAGATACGCTACTGCAGTAGACTTTATTATAGAAAACAGTCAGCATATGAACACAAATACCAGGCACCCTTCCACAATGGTAAGTAATTTTTTCTTCTAACCCCAGTAATACTCAGGTATTGATAACTTCTGTAGACTACAAAGCAGTACCTTTGGACATGGGCACAGAACCTGTTTTGGAAACAGACTGTGTAGGACTGTTGTGTCAACCTAGCATCACCCCTGGACTGGATGTCCAGATTGTAATGCTT